>OY992876.1:131239996-131569996 GCA_963921405.1 Cepaea hortensis | reverse complement strand
CCCTTTGTCTCTTGCTACTGCCAACACGGCCTTACATCCCTTCGTCTCTTGCTACTGCCAACACGGCCTTACATCCCTTCGTCTCTTGCTACTACCAACACGGCCTTACATCCCTTCGTCTCTTGCTACTGCCAACACGGCCTTTCATCCCTTCGACTGTTGCTGCTGCCAACACAGCCTTACACCCCTTCGTCTCTTGCTACTGCCAACACGACCTTACATCCCTTCGTCTTTTGCTACTGCCAACACGACCTTACATCCCTTCGTCTCTTGCTACTGCCAACACGACCTTACATCCCTTCGTCTCTTGCTACTGCCAACACGGCCTTACATCCCTTCGTCTCTTGCTGCTGCCAACACGGCTTTACATCCCTTCGTCTCTTGCTACTGCCAACACGGCCTTACATCCCTTCGTCTCTTGCTACTGCCAACACGACCTTACATCCCTTCGTCTGTTGTTACTGCTGCCAACACGACCTTACATCCCTTTGTCTCTTGCTACTGCCAACACGGCCTTACATCCCTTCGTCTCTTGCTGCTGCCAACACGACCTTATACCCCTTCGTCTCTTGCTGCTGCCAACACGACCTTACATCCCTTCGTCTCTTGCTGCTGCCACCACGACCTTATACCCCTTCGTCTCTTGCTACTGCCAACACGGCCTTACATCCCTTCGTCTCTTGCTACTGCCAACACGGCCTTACATCCCTTCGACTGTTGCTGCTGCCAACACGGCCTTACATCCCTTCGTCTCTTGCTACTGCCAACACGGCCTTACATCCCTTCGTCTCTTGCTGCTGCCAACACGACCTTACATCCCTTCGTCTCTTGCTACTGCCAACACGACCTTACATCCCTTCGTCTCTTGCTACTGCCAACAAGACCTTACATCCCTTCGTCTCTTGCTACTGCCAACACGACCTTACATCCCTTCGTCTGTTGTTACTGCTGCCAACACGACCTTACATCCCTTCGTCTCTTGCTAATGCCAACACGGCCTTACATCCCTTCGTCTCTTGCTACTGCCAACACGACCTTACATCCCTTCGTCTCTTGCTACTGCCAACACGATCTTACATCCCTTCGTCTCTTGCTACTGCCAACACGGCCTTACATCCCTTCGTCTCTTGCTACTGCCAACACGACCTTACATCCCTTCGTCTGTTGTTACTGCTGCCAACACGACCTTACATCCCTTCGTCTCTTGCTACTGCCAACACGGCCTTACATCCCTTCAACTGTTGCTACTGCCAACACGACCTTACATCCCTTCGTCTCTTGCTGCTGCCACCACGACCTTATACCCCTTCGTCTCTTGCTACTGCCAACACGGCCTTACATCCCTTCGTCTCTTGCTACTGCCAACACGGCCTTACATCCCTTCAACTGTTGCTGCTGCCAACACGGCCTTACATCCCTTCGTCTCTTGCTACTGCCAACACGGCCTTACATCCCTTCGTCTCTTGCTACTGCCAACACGGCCTTACATCCCTTCAACTGTTGCTGCTGCCAACACGGCCTTACATCCCTTCGTCTCTTGCTACTGCCAACACGGCCTTACATCCCTTCGTCTCTTGCTACTGCCAACACGGCCTTACATCCCTTCAACTGTTGCTGCTGCCAACACGGCCTTACATCCCTTCGTCTCTTGCTACTGCCAACACGGCCTTACATCCCTTCGTCTCTTGCTACTGCCAACACGGCCTTTCATCCCTTCGACTGTTGCTGCTGCCAACACGACCTTACATCCCTTCGTCTCTTGCTACTGCAACACGACCTTACATCCCTTCGTCTCTTGCTACTGCCAACACGACCTTACATCCCTTCGTCTGTTGTTACTGCCAACACGGCCTTACATCCCGTCGTTTGTTGCTGCTGCCAACACGGCCTTACATCTCCTAATGGAGCATAAGTCCTTAGAAAACTCATGCGAACTTCCTTACAGGTTTGTTCATGTTTGGTTTGATTTTGCAATTAAAGTTTCCTCGGAATGAATTAGCCAGTCCCACCTCATCCATCCTTGTTGGCCTTTTACGACATACACGGTAGGCTAAAGTTTCTCCTCTTTGCTTCCCACACGTGCCCCGGTAGCACAGGTGCGTTATATCTTTACCTGGCCGTAAAAAAGTATATCTACCTGGCAATATCGATGCCAGAACTCGGTGATTTCGTGAACTGCAAGAGAAGCGAAAATTAGTAACAAGAATAAATTGGGTTATACGACCAGATACAGCTTGAGAACGGCACGTCCTGGGCGTTGGGACTCAGAAGTGTCTTAAAGTTTGGTGCGTGACACATATTTTGTAGAGATAGATAGACAGATCAATTTGACATAATCCAAGTGGCCAAGTAGCGGGTCGAACACATGACGACGGGGTCGGCAGTCGAGAGTCTAGCGACTCCCCTGTGACAGGAATACGCACAAGTAATACTTGTATCTCGAGACAATTACACTAAATTCGTGGTATAACAGACGGGGATTCGTCAACTTAAGACAAACATGAAGTATACTGGAAATGTATTGATGGGCATTCACAGAAGTAAAGACAAGGGGTAGGCATAGGATAACACGCTAGACAGTAGAAAACGCTAGACAACATCCATCCATAATCCATCAGTTCATCCATGCAACCATCCATCAGTTCATTCATCAAGCCGTTCACCAATCCATCCATTTATTCATCAGTTCATGCATCCATCCATCAATCCATTCATCCATCCATGTACTACACATAAAATCCAGGAAAGGGGCGTCATACAGTTCCTAGACCCGTCTCTATGCCCACCAGCACTCGCTATGGCTCCATATGTGGGCGGGTATGTATATACAATCTAGCACACGAGTCATCATTAGACAGATGGGATGCACATTCTTCTCAGACAAGCACGAACAAATAGTGCATCCTCGGTGTACGCTAACAGCCCTTTGGCAGCTGACAACTGTAGAGAACTGACCGAATGGACACATTCCAAGAACACGTTTCAAAAATGAAAAAAAAAAATCTACCCAGGAATCCCGGTGACATAAAGGTTAATGCCCTTATTATCACGACAATGGTCCGGGCACAATACGCCAGCATGAGGGAGATCACTTGTTTCTTAGCTGTACCGGGGTCGAAGAGCTTCATAGAAATGGATACCAGACAGTATTCATAATTTTCTGGGAATTACCTGGGAAGGAAACGCAAAGGGGAAGGGAAATGCCATCTCATATCATGTGTCGTAGTTTAGAATATGCGAAGGACTAACACTTTACACCTTAAAGTTAGTATCTGTGATCTTTACCGCCTTACTCCCACAGAATATTTATAGCATCTTTCTGGTATGTGCATTTTAACACTTTCCTTGCCATAAAATCACAGCCAGCTGCCAAATGAGGGTGGCGGCGACAAAAGCAAAATCACACCTGTGTTAATTACTTTTACAGGGCCCAAATATGTGAGTGGCACCTTAAGTCTTGACAGACCAAAGCATGTGAGTTGGAAATTGGCAAAAATTCCATCACAATGCCTGGGCAGAGCTACAGAGAACATGTGGTGCCCAAACGACATGTTCCCTCTCTCGGCCTTGCCCTATCTGGTCCAGAGGAATGGGTAACCAATATGTCTGGAACAAGGTAGGCTGCAGACGCTAGCGGCTCAGCGTCAAACCTCCGAGACCTGGCCTCCGCGAGCAGGAGACGAGCGATGGCCAGACCCTAAACCCTTGAAATTTGACTAAGAGGCGTTCAGCCAAATCCCGCAGGTAAGGGTCGTATACGCGCCCGGACCACTGGACGCGTACACCTGTCCCAAATATGTACACTTTGTAAACAGAAAACACGTGGTCAGATTTGTGCAGTATGCCTAGACTAAACGTGGGAAGTATAATCACATACGTTACGTTGTTCGTACACGTGAAGAATGGCCAATTGCTCAAGACGTGTTGATTAATGCACGTGATTTGTTAGCCAATAACACGTGTCATGTTGATTGGTGCACGTTAAGGATATCCAATCTCTGAGGACATGATGATTGGCAGACAAGAAGAATAGCCTGGTGCATGTAAAGAATTAGCCAATTAGACAAGTCAAAATCATTGTTTCACACAAAGAATAGCCAATCACGGAGGGCGTGTTGATTGTTTCACACAAAGAATAACCAATCACAGAGGGCAAGTTGATTGTTTCACACAAAGAATAACCAATCACGGAGGGCGTGTTGATTGTTTCACACAAAGAATAAACAATCACAGAGAGCGTGTTGATTGTTTCACACAAAGAATAAACAATCACAGAGTGCGTGTTGATTGTTTCACACAAAAAATAACCAATCACGGAGGGCGTGTTGATTGTTTCACATAAAAAATAACCAATAACAGAGGGCAAGTTGATTGTTTCACACAAAGAACAGCCAATAATAGAGAGCGTGTTGATTGTTTCACACAAAGAATAGCCAATCAGACACGGTGCGCTGACCGGTACACGTGAAGAATATCACAAACGGTGGGTCAGTGGGGCAGTGACTGTGATAATTTACAAACAACTAAAATAAGGATCTACAATATATGAATATATGCTATTTGAAAACAGTAAGTCTGCGACACATGTAATAATAAGGGAATGAAAGTAGTATACAATGTCCTAACTAAGTATTATTTGCGGTGGCAACCCCCGATATTTTACTATATAAAAAGTCTATCACCGCAAGCGAAACGTCATATTTTACGACCTCAACGGACCACATTTTTTCAAAAATTGGCGGGAAATTTCTTGGGTCTGGGTGACGACTTCCGGTTGTCGTGATGACTACTTCCGACTGACTTCCGGTTCCGGGGCACACGGGCGGGGCGGGCGGGCGGGTGAACCAGGCGGCGGCAGCGGTGGGGAGGGCGAGGCGGAAAACGAGACAAGCCCCGGTCATGTGGAATACTTATATAAGTAGACCAAATAGGTGTCGGGCAATTGGGTTCGAGTCCCAGTGTGTGTGTGTGTGTGTGTGTGTGTGTGTGTGTGTGTGTGTGTGTGTGCGTGCGGTGTGGTGTGATCGAACCCCAGGCATATCGATCCACTTCGATGAGGGAGACCGAAGTCAATTATTACAGAAATTGATTTATTTCATCTCTCGAGCTAACCCGAGGATCCATAAGTGGATGATGAATAAACTTTTACACGCTTCGACAGGTTTTCCTTACCCATGTATAACCTTTAACCGTTTTGGTGGAAATCTGGTTTAGAAAATATACTAACCAGACAAAGAATTTTATTAAAAATTAACCCTAAAAGATTTGCATCCGTGCATAAGTGTTTGCGTGCGTGCGCGCACATGTGCGCGCTCGTAGGAAAACTTCAGTATTTGGGGAGTGGCTGTGGAGTGGGTGTAGAAGAGGTTTGCTGGTAGTAAAAAGATGGATGGATCAAGAGGCGTGGGTGAATTGCGTGCGTGAGTTTTGTGCTTGCGTGCGCGCGCATGTGCGCGCTCGTAGGAAACTTCAATATTGGGTGTCAGCTCACAACCAAAGCTATCCCTCGTACTATAGTTGTGTCTATCTATTACATACTACAGTCAAGTTGTAATGGATTGCATTTACAGGACGTCGCAGTCAGCCCCAGCATTCATGCTTATTGGGCAAGCTTGCCGATGTCTTTCTAACCAACCGGTACCCGTGATCGTCTGTAGTGTCTGTCACCAGGATTACCATCATCAGCATCACCCAGCTCCACCAACAAAATCATTATCATCAGCATCATCATCAACAGCAGCATCGTCATCAGCTGAAGGTGACCGATCGGGTGACTCACCACAGGGCTATGTTGGCGGAGTGAACGTCCTTGAACGTGTTCAGACATGTCTTTGGGGAAAACTGGAGGATGACTCAGAGTGTGCTGACAACATACCGATACAGCCGATCAAATATGGCGATGCTTCCGGTCATATGTCTAAGGTATACAATCGAAACACATGACTAAAACCGGTAAAGATGACGTCCCACTCGATCGCATGTGTAAGTGTACAACCACGTGACTAAAACCGATCAAAATACTAGTATAATAAAGAGATGTATGGTGCTAATCGCATATAACTGGAGTATGTGCTCGGCTGGCTGCGACACCATTCAACACATGCACAGGACTGATTCATTAACCTGACATTTGTATACATGTGGCGTATTCTGAGATGCAGAATAATGACTTGTCCTGATCTGTCCATAACACGGTAGTCACCTTGAGTAAGTGCTGTGGCTTTCTGGATGACTTCATCATTCATTTCTTTTGGTGGTATGTAACGACTGGAGCAGACTTATCTTATTCCACTCCTTCCGTAACCAATCGAACAGCGCTGGCGTGTCTGGGTACTCCACAGGGGGATGACAACCCGTGTATGGTGACCTTATACCTACTGCTAAGTTCAGAAAGTAGTGTCCTTAGTACCGATAATGTCCCACAAGGACCCTCGAGCACTGATTTTTGAATTTGTCAATTTCTCGTTATGTTTCCAACTTGAATGTTTCATGTAGAAATTTAATTGTTAATTTTTTTGTACAATTTTATTGTTGAAATTTTATTTTGTTCCTTCAATTATAGTGTCTTATTACATAAGATACGTTTAATTTTCTGAAATACAGCTGTTGTTTGCATAGGGGACAGGCGAATATCTTATAAGTTTCGCTGAACTTTGGTCAAACTTTTCACATTTGGTTAACAAAGTTTCCTTGTTTTTATGAGTTTTGTTTGAAATTTGGTCAAACTTGTCCAATACTTTTCACCTTTGGTTAACACATTTTCTTACTTGGCCAAGGTTTTTACCATTTGGTTAACAAAGTTTCCTACATTTCATAAGTTTGGGTGACAGTTGGCCAAACTTTTCACGTTTGGTTAACAAATTATTCCTACTTTTCATATGTTTGACTGAGATTTTTATAAGTCTGAATGAAATGTAGCCCAAATTTTCCCCCTCTGGTTAACAAATTTTCTTAATTGGCCTAGATTTTTGCCATTTGGTTAGCAAAGTTTCCTACTGGGTGAAATTTGGTCAAACTTTTCACCTCTGGACATTAATATCTCCCTCTTTTCATAAGTTTGGGTGACAGTTGGCCAAACATTTCACGTTTGGATAACAAATTTTTTCCTACTTTTCATATGTTTGACTGAGATTTTTTTTATAAGTTTCGTTTGACATTCGGCTAACCTTTTCACATTTGGTTAACAAAGTTTCCTACTTTTCATAAGTTTGGGTGCAATTTTGTCAAACTTTTCTTTCCCCTTTGGACAACAAAATTTCCCACTTTTCATAAGTTGGGGTGAAAGTTGACCAAACTTTTCATGACTGGTTAACAAATTTTCCTACTTTTCATGTGTTTGACTGAGCTGTTTATAAGTTTGGTTTGCAATTCGGCTAACTTTTTTCACATTTGGTTAACAAATGTTCCTACTTTTCATGCGTTTGACTGAGATTTTTATAAGTTTGGTTGAAATGTGACCAAAATTTTTCACTTTGATTGGCAAATTTTCCTACTTTTCATATGTTTGACTGAGATTTTTATAAATTTGGTTTGAAATTTGGCTAACCTTTTCACATTTGGTTAACACATTTTCTTACTTGGCCAAGATTTTTGCCATTTTGTTAACAAAGTTTCCTACTTTTCATAAGTTCGGGTGAAATGTGGTCAAACTTTTTACATCTGGACAACAAAATTTCCCACTTTTCACAAGTTTGGTGACAGTTGGCCAAACTTTTCACGCTTGCTTAACAAAATTTTCCTACTTTTCATATGTTTGATTGAGATTTTTTTTATAAGTTTGGTTTGAAATTCGGCTAACATTTTCACATTTGGTTAACAAATTTTCTTACTTGACCAAGATTTTTGCCATTTGGTTAACAAGTTTTCCTACTTTTAATAAATTTGATTGAAATGTGGCCAAATATTTTTCCCTTTTGGGTAACAGATTTTCTTACGTTTTGCAAAGTTTCCTACTTTTCATAATTTTGGTTGAGCTATTTTAGACTATGGTCGACATTTTTTTTTTCTACTTTGGTTAACCCTTTTCCTTAGTTTTGTTGAAATATTTATTGAATTTGTCACCAATATGTATCATTCTCTCATCACACGCCAACTAAATACACCATAAACACACAAAAAAATTCAACATCTAAGACGTAATTATAATATATGCCACTTTATTTTACAGTATTTCAAGTACGTTTTACAGTATTTCAGTACATTTTTTTTTCAAGAATAAAAAATGCATAATGTCATTATACGAAATGGATGATGTGATATGAGGTGGTATACATAGTATCATCACAACGTTTTATTTTCACATACAAAGCTATGCACATTGTCTGTTGTTTCTGGATTTCTACACGCCATTGTCTGAGTAGGTTTGTTTTTTCGGTTGGTAGCCTGGTATGTACATGTCACTTAGCATGTAATCATAAAACTGGTCTCCTGCTTGTTGGGCTGATATCTGAGTCTTGTAGATACCCGAGGCATCAATCATCTGAGTGTCGGGCACATCATGTCTTCGGACAGTCTGGGGTTTTCGATGTACCATCCCGTATTTTACCATTATTCTAGGTCTGATCTCTTCCGAACTTGAAAATGTAACGTCAGCACTGAAGTCCCGGTAGTGAATGCGACCTTTGTGCCCGTATCAGTGGTTAGAAGTATTTCCACCGTGTCGAAGGAGTAACGATTCAGCGGTATGTAGTGAGGTTTGTCTTAGGCGGGAAACACTGAGGTCGATTGCTGTTTCATGATAGGAAAAGTTATTAGTAGTGGGACCATGACGTCTCCAACTGGTCTTGTCGCAATGAGATCGCAGTATACGTAGACATTTCGCAGGTCGTTATTCAGGTCTATCGACCCTTCACCTTCAATTGTATCTAGTAACTATTGTAACTTCTCACTAAATGTAATAGTGGCCCCAGGTTCAAGTATTTTCACGATCACTTTCTTTGATGCATTGTCGAAATGGAATAGAACACAGAGTTGATCGTTCACCTTCCGATCTTTCATTAGGCGATTCAGTGCAGCTATAAACGCGTCTGGTGAACTGTACAGGCCTGGGGGTCACACCTTTCTTATCACTCTACCATTGGGTGGGATGTATCTTAGCCATACTTCATTCTCTAACACATTACAGTAGTAGTTGGGGAATTGAATTTCGGCCAGACCCACTTCAAAATATTGATTCACCTCTATAGTATGCGGTAACTTGACGAAATAATGACCTTGTGAGTTCTTGGGAAATATGTTCGGCGAAGCATTACTCGGTAACGTCAGGTAGAAGTTCATATTTTAGGGTTTGATAGCATGTAACCCAGACAGCTGCTTAGAAGAGCGATCCACAACTTGCCCTCGACCGCGTCGACGTTGGCTCGAGACAGATTAAATAGTGATATGCCAATGACTGTGTATATAACGATCAGTTGACAGAAGAAGACAATCTCTAGTCGTGGTACTCACCGACCACATATGCACCAGAACGACTTTCTTTCCCCCTCTAGGGTATTTCGTGGGTTAGTTTCCACATTGGTTTCTTTTGTGGGTTAGTTTCCACATTGGTCTCTTCCATTACCACTGTTTAGCAGCCAGCCGAGCACATACTCCAGTTATATGCGATTAGCACCATACATCTCTTTATTATACTAGTATTTTGATCGGTTTTAGTAACGTGGTTGTACACTTACACATGCGATCGAGTGGGACGCCATCTTTACCGGTTTTAGTCATGTGTGTCGATTGTATACCTTAGACATATGACCGGAAGCATCGCCATATTTGATCGGCTGTATCGGTATGTTGTCAGCACACTCTGAATCATCCTCCAGTTTTCCCCAAAGACATGTCTGAACACGTTCACGGACGTTCACTCCACCGACATAGCCCTGTGGTGAGTCACCCGATCGGTCACCTTCAGCTGATGACGATGCTGCTGTTGATGATGATGCTGATGATAATGATTTTGTTGGTGGAGCTGGGTGATGCTGATGATGGTAATCCTGGTGACAGACACTAAAGACGATCATGGGTACCGGTTGGTTAGAAAGACATCGGCAAGCTTGCCCAAGAAGCATGAATGCTAGGGCTGACTGCGACGTCCTGTAAATGCAATCCATTACAACTTGACTGTAGTATGTAATAGATAGACACGACTATAGTACGAGGGATAGCTTTGGTTGTGAGCTGACACCCAATATTGAAGTTTCCTACGAGCGCGCGCACGCAAGCACAAAACACACGCACGCAATTCCCCCACATCGCCTCTTGATCCACCAATCTTTTTACTACCAGCAAACCTCTTCTACACCCACTCCACAGCCACTCCCCCAATATTGAAATTTTCCTACGAGCGCGCACATGCGCGCGCACGCACGCAAACACTCATGCACGGATGCGGGCGCACACACACACACAGGTGTCATGATGGTACACGGGCACCAATCAATGTTGGGGCTGTCTGCAACGTCCTGTAATTGCATAGCATAAACAATGTTGGGACTGACTGCGACGTCCTGAAATAGATAGACAACTAGCTGTTGATACACCCTCTTCACACGCACATGACCTGGCTGGCGTTCATTCAAAATGAGAATCGCAAACTTGCCCTAGGACGGTTGACAATCCATAGAATGATGAGGTTGACTGCGACGTCCTGTAATTGATAGCACATGCACGCAGGCACACACACCTACACACACACACACACGACTGGCATAGTGGTACACGCGCAAGTAATCAATGTTGGGGCTGTCTGCAACGTCCTGTAAATTCATTGGATAAACAAGGTTGGGGGTGATTGCGACGTCCTGTAATAGCTAGACAACTTGTTGTTGATACACCCTCTTCACATGCACATGACATGTTTGTCGTTCATTCAAAATGAGAATCGCAAACTTGCCCTAGGACGGCTGACAATCCATAGAATGATAAGGTTGACTGCGACGTCCTGTAATTGATAGCACCCCACGCAGGCACACACGCCTACATGCACACACACACACACACACGACTGGCATAGTGGTACACACGCAACTAATCAATGTTGGGGCTGTCTGCAACGTCCTGTAAATGCATTGGATAAACAAGGTTGGGGCTGATTGCGACGACCTTTAATAGACAACTAGTTATACTATGAGGCATACCTTTGGTTGTGAGATGACACACCAAATCATAATAGCACACGACCACCCAAACAATGTTCGGGCTGAGTGCAACGTCCTGTAAATCCAATGCATTACACATTGACTGTGATATGTAAAAGATAGACACAGCTATAGTACAAGATCTAGCTTTGGTCGTAAAATGACACGGTAAAGCCTGGTGGCACACGACCAATCAATCAATGTTGGGGCTGCATGCGACGTCCTGTAATTGATAGCGCACACACGCGAATGTACATACACGCACGCATATGCACGTGCCATGACAACCATTCGTTCAATAAGACAGCAGCAAGCTTACCCAGCAAGCACACCACTCCACCGAATGTTGGGACTGACTGCGATGTCCTGTAATTGATAGCACACCCACGCGCGCGCACGCATACATATACACACACAGACGCGCACAAATATCCCGCGTGACCAAGTCATCAAGGCAAGTACGTATATATATCCACTGGGACAACCTACCTGCAGCTATAGAAATACATTCATATATAAATAAATAGATAGATAAATTCATAAATACATACATATCTATTTATATTTAATATTTCAAACTATGTGTGTAATAGCTTCGTATAGCTATATTTTTATTTCGGCGCAAATATTCCCTTCACACTCGCAGTTGTCTTCTGATCGCTATCTACAATAAGCATTGAAGTCCGGTGCCGTTAATTGACAATCCCGTAGGCGTTCTGCTTGAGTGGTATCGGTTAATCTCGCGGTCGCTGGTCATTGTATTTCTCGCGGGGTGTGGTCGGTGAAGCGCGTGATCTTTACCTGGTCGCGCAGGTAAATGGGCATTCAAGAGGCGTTTAGTATGCAAGGGGGAACAATTCTGGTTTAGTCAAGGGACCGATTACTTTCCCCTTGTCATACTTTTATAATTAAAGGAGTATAACTGTGGTCTTTAATAATATTACATATTTTAATGATTATCTCGGGAAATTATGGCTTATTTTAAATGAGGATTAGAGTTTTTTTTTTATTGAGATACCTATTCTCCAATATACATACAAGAAATTTAGCTGCTTACAAATCTTTTAGGGTTAATTTTTAATAAAATTCTTTGTCTGGTTAGTATATTTTCCAAACCAGATTTCCACCAAAACGGTTAAAGGTTATACGCCCGCCCGCCCGTGTGCTTCGGAACCGGAAGTCAGTCGGAAGTAGTCATCACGACAACCGGAAGTCGTCACCCAGACCCAAGAAATTTCCCGCCAATTTTTGAAAAAATGTGGTCCGTTGAGGTCGTAAAATATGACGTTTCGCTTGCGGTGATAGACTTTTTATATAGTAAAATATCGGGGGTTGCCACCGCAAATAATACTTAGTTAGGACATTGTATACTACTAATGAATAAAAACATAAAAAAAAAAGAAACAAATACATACACAGCTTTAAAAATAAGAAAGTCGCTACATAAGTAAAGTGTAGACAGCTGTGGCGAATACAGATACATTCACAATTGTAGGAGAGAGAGAGAGAGAGAGAGAGAGAGAGAGAGAGAGAGAGAGAGAGAGAGAGAGAGAGAGAGAGAGAGAGAGAGAGAGAGAGGAAGAGAGAGGAAGAGAGAGGCGTAGAGGGATAGATATAGAAAGAAAAAAAGAGAAGGAGATTGATAGAGAGAGAGAGAGAGAGAGAGAGAGAGAGAGAGAGAGGGGAAGAGAGAGGCGTAGAGGGATAGATATAGAAAGAAAAAGAGAGAAGGAGATTGATAGAGAGAGAGAGAGAGAGAGAGAGAGAGAGAGAGAGAGAAAGAGAAAGAGAGAGAGAGAGAGAAGGTTATGACAGAGAATGTAAGAAAGAGAACAATATTATAGAGAAAGTAAAAGAAGAAGAAGAAGAAGAAGAAGAAGAAGAAGAAGAAGAAGAAGAAGAAGAAGAAGAAGAAGAAGAAGAAGAAGAAGAAGAAGAAGAAGAAGAAGAAGAAGAAGAAGAAGAAGAAATCTGGATCTGCCATATCAAAGCCATCAAGACAACAAGCCAAACCGTATCACTAGATGAGTGATCTACCAACTGAAGCGATCTACCACTGAGACATTCACAACAACTTACACACCATAACATCTGATTGCACTTTGCTATTCGCAATGTGGACTTGCTGCAAGAAACGGAATAGAACCAGTTTGTGTGGGATGTTGAGAATGTCACTTTGAGAGTGCCAAGTAGAGAGAGAGAGAGAGAGAGAGAGAGAGAGAGAGAGAGAGAGAGAGAGAGAGGGGGGGGGGGAGGAGAGAGTTAGAACACGAGAGAGAACAACAGATAGATTTACCTGTGGAACGCTGGCAGAGAACTAAATTTAGACCGAGTGAACACGTATTCTATAAAACGTTGTGCTGAATCGACAAGTCAACGGAGGGAGGTGCACATACTCAAACTGTTGTATCACCATGGAAACCCGTCTACGGAGAGTGACATGACTGGGAAGTTTTTTCGAGCGTTAAGATGGAGAATGCCGCCATTAAGATGCCCTTGTTATCTAGAAACGGTCTTAGAGTGGTTGCCCCTCGTGATTAAAGGACAGATAACTCCACGAGGTATCAATGAGCAATAGCGGTACTTTTTATACAGGAAATTTTTTGGCAAGAGACGTAATGGGATAACACAGACATGTGTGTGTGTGTGTGTGTGTGTGTGTGTGTGTGTGTGTGTGTGTGTGTGTGTGTGTGTGCGTGCGGAGCTCGTAATTGCTAAAGAATGTGTTTGGTCTAAGGTTTTTCTCTTCCATATTGTATTAGACTGTTAATGCTTCAACAAACCGATCAACTGACCCGGTGACCAAACAACCTTTCGTAAATCAATAATCCAACCAATCAACAAGTCAATTAACCAACAAACACTTTAACCAATTAGTCAATGCATCAACAGACCAATGCAACAACCCACCTTCTACTTCTGTCTTCCATTGGAGCATACGCCATTATCCAACTCATTCCGAGCCCTTTGTATACTTATTCATAATTTTTGTTTGTTTGCAATTTACAACTAGAGATGTCTAAAGGATTAGGTAGTCAGTGTAAGGCCAACCTTCCTCAGTCGCCGCTTACGATTTGCATGGTAGGTTACTTCTGTACGTATTTGCTTCCCTTCTGAGTCCCGGTAACACAAGCACGTAGCATGTGCCGTGCTGCCTCTTACACGCATCATCATGTAACAGGCTTGTTGCAGGAAGTCGCTCTCATCAGTTCCCCTGCCTCATGCATCCTCATGCCCAAGGTGCCTACAACGTCCTGTTTCAATCTTCGTGTTGGTGGACCTCAGCCTCTTCTTCCGGGAATCATGGCTTCCATCACTGATCTTCCCAAACCATCGTGACGTTTAAAATGGCCGACGTATTTCCGTTTCCGAGACAAGACGCTGTTTCTGAGCCAGACTTCTTTCATGTTCAGATTGAACTGAATGTCAGCATATTAAACTGTCTGGCCAGATTTCTTTAGTATGTTCACACCAAGCGCAAAATGTATCGTCGTCTTTATCGTTCGTCATTCGAGGGGAGTGAGTCACACCCAGTTATGCACTTCAAAGATCGGCGTGTCCGACTTCGGCATGCATTTGTGTCAGGTTTCCTTCCTCTAGAGCAGTGGTTCTCAACCGGTGGGTAATTCCCCCCCCCCCCCCCCCCCCAGGTGGGATTTCAGGGTTTCCAGGGGGGAAATTAAGATTATTTCAAGATCGCGTTAATATAAGAACCGATTACTTGATGATGTTTTTCCTTTCATATTTTACAGATCTGTACTTCTCGCCATTCTGAAATTCATTTTATAACGTAAGTAGACCCGCAAATCACGTTTTGTATAAACGTCTAGACTTGTTCTAGTATGTGACATTAAATTTAGCTTCCATTTTTACGTATACTGTGTGTGTGGGGGGATTTTTAGGGAGTAAATACGAAAGGGTGGGGGGGGGGGGGGAGAGAGAGATTCTGAACATATGATGATGGGGTGCATGGGCCAAAAAAGGTTGAGAACCACTGCTCTAGACAGAGTCAGTCCAAGGTACCGGCCTATATCTACCTATGGGTAGATTTTCTTTCCCAACAATTCTGCCAGGGCAGCGGATTACGTTCAGTAGTTTGTCATTGCTTTCTGTCAACTGGCTCCCATACCAACACGTTATAACACTACGTGACACAGTCTGCTGCACAAATCAGTCGCGGCTGCGTTTCGAACGCCTGGTAAGCGGCAAACGAACCCCGTTCGCAAGCCTTTGGCCACGGAGCCCGGCCAAAGACCGGTGTGGACATCATTAGATACCAAATGTTCTTTAAAAACTTACCAGTCACAAAGTAAAGGAATTGGAGATTACCTCCTTCACAAATGCCAAGAAAATCATTATTCGACAGCTCACAGAACTACAGATAAGTGGCATGAATGGGTGCTCCATGGGAACATCCGCCACGGGTAAGGAAAGGTACAGGCATCACCTGATACAAGATCTAATGATCGTGTAAGATGCTAGATCTAATGATGTTGTAAGATGTAAGATTTAGTGATACGAGGGGAAGTCATTATTGAAGTCACAAATGGCTGTAGAAATATAACTAAATATGATAACAACTTGAAACCAGTTTATTTTTTATACATACATTGTTCCTTTATTTCTCAACATAATTTCCACCAACATTGATGCACTAATCCCATCGTTTTATCATTCCTCCCAAACCGGCTGCATAGAACTGCGTGCTCTGTTTTCTAAACCACGTTTTCACTTAGCATTCAACTTCGGCGTCATTGGCGAAATGTCTCCCGTCAAGGTGGGTTTTCAGTGGACCAAAAAGGTGGAAATTGCTAGGGGCTAAGTCGGGGCTGTAAGGTGGATGTTCCAGAACTTCCCACCGTAGTTTGTTAATTTTATCCTGAGTTAATCGAGCCGTATATGGTCTGGCATTGTAATGAAGAAGCAACACTCCTCTAGTCAGCAGTCCTGGACGATTCAGAATTCCCATTGTCACCTTTCTTCTTGAAATTGGTTAAAAGCACTCCTTGACAATCCCAGAACACTGTCACCATACCTTTCCCTGCTGATGGCGTAATCTTGAATTTTTGGACACAAGGCGAAGAAGGATGTTTCTATTGCATTGAAGCACGCTTTGATTATGTCTGGTAGTGATGCACCCATGATTCGTTCCCAGTCGTTAGTCGTTAGTCGCGGTTCCAACATCACAGCAAAGGGTCGTTCCCATTATGCTCCGTTCCCGTGCCAGTGAATAGTACATAAAATGTTCCTCACTGCCCCATGTGAAAAGTGGAAAAGACAGGAGTCTCGACAAACAACGGCCCTCTCAGGCACACTGTGCAAAATGCCACCGCCAGAATGTCACCACAAAAGTCCTCTACGAACAGTACAGTTCACCCCTGATGGAATTGGCAGTCACCTTCCCAACCAGATGTTCACCTACAAAGTCTCGATGTCTCCAGATATTGTTGTTCCGTTTCTAGATGTTTTCTAGCCACCACGCCATTTTTTCTCCGAAATGTAGATCATGCAACAAAACAACCTCTAGCAGATGTAAAGAAACATTTCACTGTACATAATGCCGTCGCCAAAATACCAACACAAAAGTCTTCATCGAAAACATAATTCATCATAGATGGAAAAGGCAGTCACAAGCAAAACCAGCAGCCATACATTTCTGCATAAGGCAAGAAAACCGGTCGCTTCTGCGACACACCAGGCGCCATAAGTGCAGATATTTCTGGATGTTATTGTTCCGTTTCTAGATGTTATCTAGTCAGCTACGCAATTTTTAGCATGCAGGTCACACCACAGCACCTCGGGCAGATGTAAAAAACATTTCACTGCACATAATGCTGTCTTCAGAATGCCGAAACAACAGTCCTCCACGAAAGCACGGTTGATCGTCAAAATAAGCGGCAGTCAACCAGAAGATCAGCTGCCACACATTTCTGCATAAGGCAGAAAAACCAGTCAATTCTGGGACATAGCCCCCCGTCATTGCTCTGAAAATGCAGATCACGTTCCACAACCTCGGGCAGATGTAAAAGCATTTCACACGAAATTCACAGCTCACAGCGTCGCGCCACGCATTCAACTCAGTAGCAGGGCGACGGAACCGTAAACTACCAGTCCAACATGAGGAAAATGCGAATGCAACGGTAGCCACGAGCATAAACACCCAGAGGCTCTAACTGTTTCACTGTCTATCCGCCATGCTGGAGACTGGAAGTCTCTCGTCCCCAATAACAATCCTGTTCATCATGTCTTCTCCTTTATCTTCGTATCGACAGAGATGATGCAAGGACAGGCCAAATCGATTCATTTTGTGTTCCTCCTTCAATTATCTGGGTACCCACCTTGAGCATACTTTCTTAAATTGCAATCGATAATGCATTATGCTGTATGCTGAACTATGTGAGCACCCTATTGCAGATGCTACAGAGTCTATCGTTACTCGCCTGTCACCTCTAATCATCTCCTCCACCCGCTGCACGGATGCTTCTGTTGAAATCTAACAGGACGACCAGATCGGATTTCATCAACAATTTTAGAGCGTCCTTGAGAAACATTTTCTACCAAGCTATGCACCGCTTTACGGGACAAACATTTGTCAGCAAAAACAGGAAGCATTTCCTTATGACTGTCCTTTGCAGGCAGTCCTTTTGCCCACAAAAAAACGCACAACAGCACGTTGCTCTTTGGTTGTAAACTCCGTAAGTACAGTCGCCATTTTGTCTATGCGCTGCTCATGCGCATGAGACACCTATCGCCACCTGACGAACGGGAATATAAAGTTCGATGTTGCTGTCACATAATGACACCTGTAGAAAACACCAACTATATTTACCTGCCATCCCGCAGAACTGTGTGACTTATTGACTCGCCCTCGTAGTGTCAGATGCAAGATTTAATGGCCATGTCAGTTGCAAGATCTAGTTATAGTTTCAGATGCAAGATCTAGTGATAATGTCAGATGCAAGATCTAGTGATAATGTCAGATGCAAGATCTAGTGATAGTATCAGATGCAAGATCTAGTGATAATGTCAGAAGCAAGATCTAGTGATAATGTCAGATGCAAGATCTAGTTATAATGTCAGATGCAAGATCTAGTGATAATGTCAGATGCAAGATCTAGTGATAATGTCAGATGCAAGATCTAGTGATAGTGTCAGATGCAAGATCTAATGCTGGGGTCAGATGCAAAATCTAGTGATCGTGTGGGATGCCGCACCATAGCAACCCGCGCTTATCAGCACGGCATAAAATGAAGATGATATAGTTAGTTATTGCAGTGTCATTTTCGTCTGTGTGTGTGTGTGTATTGTTGTTGTTATAGGGGGTGTGTTTTTTTTTTTTGCCGATGAAGACATGTCACCGCAACGCTCTTTGCTTTTATAACAAATACCTACACTAGCATTAAGCAGAACTTAAACGTTGATTTCTGTTTCAGAAAGCTATGGCAATGTTTTTTGCATATCCCTTTTACAGGACATTGCTGTCAACACCAGCATTTTACTGCTGTTGTTGTCTTGGCAAGTTTACGTTCAGTAGTTAATGGCAAATTAATGACGTAAAATTGCCTAGAAAAATCAACCTGGGGTTGACTGCAACACCTGTAAAGGACGTGCAACACACACACACACACACACACACACACACACACACACACACACACACACACACACACACACACGCGCGCGCTCGATATTCGAAGTCAACATTCCCAAATGATTATCAAACGTGTTGTTTTTATTATTCATAACAAAGGCGATAATGAAAATGTATCACCATACAAAACGAAACAACAAGGATAACCAAAACATATCACACGCACGGATGATTATAGCCCCTAAATATCGCTCTCTGGGCCTTTAAAAATAAAACATAATAAGTAACATAATAAACATACTAAGAAGGTACCCAACAAATGCAAGCAACCATTCAACGACAGCACGCAATCACAAGCAAGCACAGCCCAAATAGCGACAATCAAACACTTACGGAAATACTGTTAAATGTTCGACGAAATGTCGAAAAAAGCCGGAATCTGTACTCGCACGGAAAATTTTACCTCCAGTGAAAAAATAAACATTGCTCATGCACAGGTAAAGCCCTGTAGACACCCATGTTTCTCAGGTGGGTTGTGACTAGGGATGTCAGATTAATGAAACCGTCCTAACATCGGTGTATTTGTGCATTATTTTATCCTATACAAGTTTCAGTTAGCCGATGCATATACATATTGATTGAGAATATATCATACAAATATAATCCTGCGACGTCACTTCTAAAATTTCAATTTAATAAAATGTATACAAGCCTCCTTTACCCGTGGATGTAAAGTGGAACATTTGCCAGGAGACATTGTTGCGTGTGCAGCTAGCTACCTACAACGTCCTTGCCTATACAAGGAAAGATGACTGGGAGCAAGATCGGGTTATTTTAGAAGTTGGTCGCAGGCTTGGATAGATCTAGGTATAGAGTGAAAACCTGAGAAAAGGGGATTCCGTAACATAGGGTGTGTTTTGAATCAGCAGAGGAGAATCCTGGGCGTTTGAGTGGGTGGGTGCAGAAATGAGGATAGGGTGTTGAGGGATTATGTAGCCTGCGTGTTTGAGATGGGATCTGGTTGTTTCTACGTGAGGCAATTATTATTTTAAGGTATTATTACTGTGCCGGTCCTGTGGCTTTTGGGGTGGTAGTGAACGTGTTTCACAATTTCATGACATATCGAGTCGAGGGTCGAAATCTGGTTAGACAATTTGGAATCAGATCGCCTGGTGTTGGTTTCGATGGTTGGGGCGTCGGTGGATAAGAAATAATTGTCAACTACTGAACGTGAAAATTGTCTGGTAAATCGTAAACCACCAAATGAAGCTGGGGTTGATTAGGACGTCATGTAAAGGACATGCGGCTAACTTAATTATTACTATAGGGAGCCGCGGTAGCGCAGTAGCTAGAACTTTTGTCTGCCGACACGGTGGTCATTTATTCGAGTCCTTATCGAGAGGGACTCGTTAAAATCGATCTAGGCTCCCAGATTGATCCAGCCTAAACTTGGTGCCAAAAAACTTCCTGGAAAGTAAAAGCATCCGGTTTGATATTAAAACATCATCCTTCCAATGCCTATTGTATTTAAAAAAAAAACACATGGAGCTGGTATCATATGCCTGATACACGCCAGGGATTTTAAAATTGACCTTTTGCAGTTTTGCTTGTATGTTTCTTTTAAATGTTTTTTTTCTTTCTTTTACCATAAACCCACCGAAGTTTGTAGCGAAGGTGCAGCAACTGAGGTTTACAGATGAGAGAGATTTGGAAGCAAACCGCCTTGTGTTGGTTTTAAAACAGTGGTATGAATGTTGTTGTTGCGACGTCTTGTAAAGGATATGCGATTAATTTCAAATACCAAATACGCCTCAAAACGCATGTGAAATAGTTATTTACTTCATTTGCTAACAATACCAATACAAGCAGGAAGAGGCATGGACATGGCCGATATCGTCTATGCAGTACGTACCCAGCTGGTCGATAGCGAGTCACTGACGCTAGTTCGGTTATACGAATTGGGAGAAAATCCTGGCCAACCACGTCAATGCTGTCTTCGAGGACGAGAGAGAAGACATTACAATCAATTCCTCATGGGAACAGCGAGCAGAGATACTTTGAGATGGCTGCTGCATCGGAGGACTGAGAACGCATGGAAATATTCGATGTGGGGGATGTCGATTGTATCAACATGACATTCTTCTTCTTCTTATGGTCAATGCCATGTGGCGATGGTGATCATGTCTGTACACAGCTTGGTAGTTACAGGGACATTGGTGACATAATGGGTAATTTCCTAATTTGCAGTTGGTAGTTACAGGGACATTGGTGGTGACATAACAGGTGAATTCCCTATTATTGTTGGTAATCACAGGGACAGTTTAGACATACTGGGTAATTTCCCCATTACAGTTGTAATGTAGATACTTTTTTTGCATATCCTTTTTACAGGACATCGCTGTCAACACCAGCATTTTACTGCTGTTGTTGAAAGCTTGGCAAGTTTACGTTCAGTAGTTTGCCACTGCTTTCTGGACGACCGGCTCCCATACCAAATCGTTAAAACCCAGCGCAACGCGGTCTGCTGCCAAATCGATTGCAGCTGTTTCGAACGCGGGTAAGCAGCCTTACGAATCGCGCCTGTAAATCCTTTACCACGGAGTCCAGTAATGTAGATACTGCTGTTGGTAAAGGAAATGTTAGAACTGTTACATTTTCTTAGAACTCAGTGCAGGAGAAATAGGTGGTCAGTCTTCCCCACGTGTAGCAAACGACGAGCATTTGTTCACACAGTTAAGTAACGTAAAGTCAGCGCCCTTGTACAGGGCTTTGATGCCTGTTGGATATATGGTGCTAGCGCCATGGTTTGCTAGACCAACTCGCACTCTATAGATGACGTGGCCAGAGTCGCCGCTGTGGCATTGTCTTCCTGGGACATTCTGTGGTATCCAGTTTAGGCTGGGTCTCATCTCATCATCACATCTCATCATCTCATCTCATCATCACATCTCATCATCTCATCTCATCATCACATCTCATCATCTCATCTCATCATCACATCTCATCATCTCATCTCATCATCTCATCTCATCATCTCATTTCATCATCTCATTTCATCATCTCATCTCATCATCACATCTCATCAGGTCCCTCTTGTACCTTGCGGTGTTCAGGTGAAGTATAAACAGCAGGAGAGTGCCCGCTTGTGGACTTCATGTATCGATATTCCCATGGACTCTGTTATTCCCTGCTTCCATCGTTTACGTGGTCGGCCGCTTCCTCTGCTTCTCTCTGGTCTATACATCATTGCTTGTTGTGGTATACTGTTAATTGGTAACCTACTTGCATGGCCAAACCATTTGACTTGCTGCTTTCTAATAAAATCTAGTGCTGCTATAACCCCCACTTTAGTCCTGATTTCTTCATTTCTGATCTTATCTCTTCTTGATACATTGAGTATTGTTCTCAGGAATGTAATTTCTGTTGTTGTGATTTTTCTTTTCTCTTTTTCTGTCATTGTCCAGGTTTGGCTTTGGTAGCATAGAGTTGGTAGGAAGATTGTGTTGTAAAGTGCTTTCTTAGTAGTTATTGATACATGTTTGTTCTTTAGTATTGGTGCCATTTGTCAATATAAAAAATTCCCCTGGATAGAGTTTCGAAATCTTGACAACAGGCAGGCAAACCTGCTGACCACTGTCCTCCCAGACTTATGTCCGCGAAGGTCAGAAAAGGAATCTAACGATGCTACATACAACCCTTACTATGGTGTGAGTGAGAATCATGGCCACTGAATAATAAAAAAGTGCCATCTCCGCGTTGAACGAGTACAAATAACAATACCGTTCTCTTCCACACATTGAAGGTTGGCTGTAATAAGTCGATTACCCACACTATCATCATTACCAACATCGCCATCGTCATCAACATTATCATTACTAATGTCATCGCCATCATCAGCGCGGCTGAATGGATAAGAGCTCTAGCTCCTAAACTTCAGGTGTGCTAATGCCGCGGTAGCGGGTTCAACCCCTACAGCGGTCAGTTGGACTAAAATGTTAACTTTTCGTCCTTGACTTAGGGACGTAAATTACAAGTAGGCCTACCTCTGAAGTTGGAGTTGGTTCATCTGATGGCGAAGGCCATTGGTAATGGAGACAGCTAATCCACACACACAAAATCAGTCCAGTGCACTAGTAATAGCACTTGCATGGACTACGCTTGAGTTCAAAGCGAGTGAACGAAAAAAACTCACCATAATCATCAACATCATCATCATTACCATCACCACCATCATCATTACCATCACCACCACTATGGTTATCAATGTCATCACAATTATCATCACAGCATCACCACAACAACCATTATCATCATCGTCACCACAACAACCATCACTATCAGTAGCATCATTATTATCGTTAACAGCTTCACCACTACAACAATAATCATCAAAACAACAGCTATCATCATTATTACCACCACCTTCATCAGCATCATCACAACAACCATCATCATCATCCTTATCACAGCCACCACCACCATCATTATCACATGCCATCTCCACACTAAGGGTCGACTGTGATTAGTCAATTAACTAAATCAGAACTAGATTATCGTCATTATTTGGTCACCTTATGAGGCGAGGTGATTTGCAGGATGTTGTGACCACCAGGATTATCGAGGTGACTGAAGACAGTGGTGGACAGAGGGAGAGCATGTCGGATGGTTAGACACACTGGCACGGGAGACAACCAACGGTATAGCTTAATAAACATAAAGCAATACAGCAAACATTTTTGTGGATTAATTTGATCAGTCACCTGCTCTGTCCAGCATGACACGAGATGATGATGTTTATGTTATATTTCCTCCTGTTTATTTCTTCTGTGGTGTTTTCTTTTTTCTTAGCTTTTGTTCGTTAATTTTAATAACGATTAATTTAAACATTGCTACGTAATTATAATCAACAAGTAGTAACTGTTCTTCTGCGAATAGATAACTCTGTACTAAAAAGAGTCTTTTAAAACTAAATTACTTTCCCTTAATTCTCTTCTGGGAAGTTGTGGTAGCCCAGTGGCTAGGAAGCTGCCAGCCGAGCGCGGCGGTCGTGTGTTCGAGTCCCTATCTAGGCGCATATTCTTGTTCAAACTGACACGAGCTCCAAGTCAATCAAGCATATATATATATATATATATATATATATATATATATATATATATATATATATATATATATATATATATATATAGATATATATATATCATCTCATCTCATCTCATCTCAGGTCATGTTCCTCTTGTACCTTGCGGCGTCGAGGTGAAGTACAAACTTCGTGAGAGTGCCCGATTATGGACTTCATATATCAATATTCCCATGGACTCTGCTATTCCCTCCGTCCAACGTTTACGTGGTCGGTCTCTTCCTCTATTTCCATCTGGTCCATCTGTTTCCATCATTGCTTGTTGTGGTATGCTGTCGACTGGTAACCTACTTGCATGGCCAAACCACATGACTTGCTGCTTTCTGATAAAATCTAGTGCTGCTTTAACTCCTACTTTAAACCTGATTTCTTCATTTCTGATCTTATCTCTTCTCGATACGTTGAGTATTCTTCTCAGGAACCTCATTTCTGTTGTTGTTAGTTTTCTTTTCTCTTTCTCTGTCATTGTCCAGGTTTGGCATTGGTAGCATAGAGTTGGCAGGAAGATTGTGTTGTAAAGTGCTTTCTTAGTAGTTATTGATACATGTTTGTTCTTTAGTATTGGTGCCATTTGTCCAATGAGTTGATTTGCCTTATTGCACCTATTTTCGATCTCGTCTTCTGATCTGCCATTTGATGATATTATACTTCCTATGTACTTGAAACTCTTTACTTGTTTCAAGAGATGTTCGTTCAGGTGAATTGTTGTTGTTTGTTCTTCTTTAGTTATAGTCATTACCACTGTTTTGCTTGTGCTAATTTTAATGTTATGTTCCCTACACATTTCGTTTAGACTATTCATGTGGTCTTGTAATTCAGCTTCTGATTTTGCTACTAGTGCTTGGTCATCCGCAAACAGGAGTTCTCTAATGGTTAGATTTGCAGATGGTTCTTCTTCTGTGTTCTCGTCATGCGATATTCTTGCTGTCTCTGCTTGGCTGGTTTCCTTACATATGTTGTCTATATATGTTATGAACAAAAGAGGGGACAGGACACAACCTTGTCGTACTCCAGATCTTATGGTGAAGGGTTCTGAGTGTCCTCCAGTTGCTCTCACTATGCATTCACTGTTGTTGTATAAACTTCTACATAGGTTTGTTAGATGTGTACTCACTCCATATTGTTTAAGGATTTCCAACAGCTTGTTTCTATCTACTCTATCGAATGCCTTTTCTTGGTCGACAAATGCTAAGTAGAGTGTTTCATTGAATTCGATTGATTTTTCTATAAGTTGTCTAAGAGCAAAAATGGCATCTGTGCATCCTTTGTTTTTCCTAAATCCAAGCTGTGTTTCGCTTAGCTGGAGTTCTATAGTAGTTCGTAATCTTTTTTCTAGAATTTTGCAAAATATTTTCCCAGTATGACTCAACAGTGAAATGCCTCTGTATTGTGTGCAGTCTCTTTTGCTGCCTTTGTTTTTCCGAATTGGGATAATTATGGCGTTTCCCCAGTCTCGTGGCGTCTGTTGTTCTACCCAAACATGGTTGAATAGTCTATGTTGCCAAGCTGTTCCTACTTCTCTTGCTGCTTTAATTAGTTCATTTGGTATTTCATCCTGTCCCGGTGATTTATTCAATGGGGCTAATCTGATGGCTTCTATAATTTCTTCTTTTAGTATGTCTGGTTCGAGTTCTTCGGTGACATTTGTATAGGTCTCTTGAATTCCTGTGACATCTGATGGAATGTTGAGAAGTTGTTCGAAATACTGCTTCCATCTTATTAGGATTTGTTTTTGTTCACTTATTGGTTCTCCATTTTCGCTGTTAATTATTTCAATTGGGTCAAAGGGTTCTCCTCTGGTTCGCATTACACCTATCTTTTTGTAGAAGTTTCTAGTTGCCTCCTTGTAGTTTTTATTTAGGGTTTCTCCATACTCTTCCCAGTCTTTTTGTTTTTCCCTCTTTACTATTCTATTCACATGTCTTTTCGCTATTCTATATTCTATGTAATCACATTCCTGTTTGCTCTTCAACCACTTTTTATATTTTTCCTTTTTTTCTTTTACCACTTCCTTTACTTCTGCGTTCCACCAACTTGTTATTTTCTTTATCCGTGTTTTGCGTTTTTTCGTGGTTCCACATGTTAATTTTGCAGTATTTAAAATGCTTGATTTGAACATCTCCCATTCTTCTTCCACTGTTTTTCTTTTTGTAGGTAATTTTTCAAAGAGTTCAGTTAGTTCTTTCTCATAATTTTCCCTTACTGCCTCGTCTTTAAGGTTTTTTAAGTTTACTGATTCGCATGGCATGTATTTTCCTGCTCTTTGTTTTCTTCTTCTGATTGTTCTTATTGTGGCAATATATATATATATATATATATATATATATATATATATATATATATATATATATATATATATATATATAATCGAGCGCCGATTAGTCTATAATAATATGGTCCTCGGCCCTGGCCAAGAGGTTAACGTCCTTCTCCGAAATCCCGTATATTCTCGTGAGTAACATAACCTGCGTGAAAATTGGTAGCGGTTTTCGCCGCGTTGGTAACATACGGGGTATGTGAGCCGGTCGCTCAGAAAGCAATGGCTAACTACTGAGCGTAATCTTGCCTAGTACATCAACAGCAGCTGAATAATGCTGATGTTGACTGCAACGTACTGTAAGGGATATGCACAAAAAAAAACAAAAATAAAGAAGGAAAGAACTGTGCTGGAAAACGTGGCTCCGGGAAGATGGGACAGAGGTCGAGCAGTAACAAGATAATCACGGGGCATTGATGACGTCTTGATGACATGAGGGTGTATTGGGCAGGGGATATGGCATGAGTTCAAGAGGCTTTTCCGGCTATGGCGAGGGCGACGTTCTGTAAAGGATTTGCCCCATATACCCTTCAAGATATGTTATAGTTAGTTGTATAACACTTACAGGACATCACAGTCAATCCTAGCATTATTTCGACTGTTTGTTATTTCTTAGAAAGTTTACGTTCAGTAGTTTTCCATTACTTTCTGAGCGACCGGTACTCATACCATTATATAAAAACCAGCGTAAAACGGACTGCTTCCAAATCGACCGCAGCTGTGTTTCAAACGCAGTATGTGTGATTGCGAATTGTCTTCGCAACCCTTTCGCCACATCAAAAAAAAAAAAAAAAAAGATTCCGCCCAACGTGGGGCACGAACCCACGACCCTGATATAAAGAGTCTCATGTTCTACCGACTGAGCTCGGCATGGAAAGGGTCTAAATAATTATCTTCAAGGTAATGTAAATACTGGCAAACATAGTTGAGAACGACAATGTCAAAATGAGAACAAAAGCGGTGGCAGAAAGGTTCGTTTAAGCAAAGAAGCCACTAACAGTATGTTGCACCATTTATTGACTGGCATATTTCGATGCACCCGTCAGGTGCATACTGCAGAGTTGTGTCCCATATGAAGTGAATGAATGAATAAGACTTTCGCTGGAATAGTTTAAACCAGTGGTTCTCAACTTTTTGTGGTCCATGCACCATTTCACCTTATGTCAGAATGTCATTCCCTTCCCTCCCCACCCCCACCCTTTTCCAGCGAACTAAAGAAGAAGATCCCCCCCCCCTTTTCCAAAATGGTCAGCCACAAAAGGTGCATTTTTTATATTCACAATATTTTATTAATCATATCAAATTAATCATATTACAATAAAAAACAGTTAAAACATATAAGAAATGTCTCTTAATACACCAGAATGCCTGAAAATTGTGCGTCATCAAACAAAACGCTCAATAGAGAACCAGGATATTGTGCCTGAAGCCATTTTGAGTCTGGCAATCTGTGGTCTTAATCCCCCCCCCCACCCCTCCTCCTGGAAACCCTAAAATTTCAACCTTGGAGGGAATTTCCCACTGGTTGAGAACCACTGGTTTAAGCAGATAGTCACATGTACTGTTCAAGAGGGGAACATTTGTTATCCCAAGAGTTTAAGACGAACTCTTTCTGTTTACACAAGACTGGATGCAACTGCCCAATTGCTACCGCCTCACTATATTTGAGCAATCGTTAATTGTTCATCGAATACAGTATGCGGAACGCGTTTTCTGTGTTAGCGTTATGGGCGTAGTTAATGAGCTATAGAGAGAAATCGCCGATGAGGAAGTTTAATAGCTTGTCGACTGCACAGTGATTCGTGAGGACAGAATAACTCTCTTTTCCACCCACACTGGTATATCTTCTGCCACTCGATGTGCTAATTGTCTTTCCGTTCTACTAATGTAAACGGTTTGGCACTCAAGAGGTTCCGAGAGTGGTGATCTCGGGTGTCTGAGCCGAACCAGGGACCTTAGAAAGAGACTGTGTAACTGAGAATTATATTGTCGCATACACATACGGCCAATTACACATGCACCGAATGAATGTTTAAATATAATCACGTGACACATACTTGAAACGGTCACGTGACCGACTCGTACCCAACATTTTGGGTAGCTCAGAAACAGGTTTTGGATTTGCTTTGTGGGCGCTAGTCTTGTTTCTACGATAGTCTCGGTCGTCCTAATTCATTTACAACTGGGATCTATTAGCGACTTAACGATAAGACGCTCCGGGTCGAAATGTAAGTAATTCAATTACTTCACTCGTCTTTTCTATTATTGTGAATACTCTGTGTAACCGGAATCCTCAGGGGAAGCAAAGAATAGCATAATTGTAACCTACATGACATGGAGTAACAGAGTAAAATAACAATACAAAAGGAGAGAGGAACTTTCATAGTGCTAGCAAATTTGTGGGAGTTAAAGGAAGTTAAACTTAGCACTAAACTTCGAATAATGAACTCCAGTGTTAAATCAGTACTGCTGTATGGGTCAGAAGCATGGAGAACAACTAACATAAGTACAAATAATATACAAACATTCACTAGTTTGGTGTCTGCGCAGAATAGTATGAATACAATGGTATAACAGAATCACCAATACAGAACAAGTGGGGAGAACTAAACAAATCCTAGTGAAAATAAAACAGGTGAAGACAAGTCACTGGTGCTGGATAGACAGGCTTGTCCATGGGACAGAGTTTTCTATCGCATCCCATCCCATCCCACGGTAATTTATGCCTGTCCCATCCCATCCCATTCTATGGGATTCCCATTATAATATTAATATGGAATACAGTTTAAATAAAATTATGACATTTATGAAAGTTTAGGTTTAGTGTCTACTAAATAGGAGTACATGTACAAAGAGACCTATGAAACGACATAATTTATTATTTAAAAAAATGTTTAATCTACATATGACAATTCAGTGTCATTCTGACACTATCATTCTGTTTCTGAGTCACTCTGCTCATTGAGCACATTGTCAGTTTCCTGCTGATCGACTGTATCTAATAATTCAGTTAATCCAGGTAATCTCTGAACCATTTCCACAGTTTTCATCTTACATGAAAATCTGATATACACAGAGTTTATAACGAGAGCTGGTAACATCCGTTTTCGTAACTTACTCAACAACAATCCAGCTGCACTAAATAAGCGCTCTACTGCTGCTAATGACACTGGGGTGGCCAAAACAATTTTCGCACTTGCTTTTAGCAATGGAAACCTATGTTCATTTTTCCAATAATTTAATGGTTGTGAAGTTGGTTGCCGTAATTTTTTAAACATGGTAACTTCATCATCAAGGCATTTGTTTCTGTGTCATCAAACGTAAGTGCTTTGTTTGGTGGACGATCAAAAAATAAGTCAAAATCACTTTTCGGCTTTTGTTCTACAATTTCTGCTTCTTCACATACAGCCAGCAGATGATTCAGAAAACAGATTTAAATCCTTGATGAATGAAATAACAGTTGGAACAATAGGCTTAGAAAAAGCGATCCAATCAATGGCCCATTTATTGGTGTCCACATTCCATTTCTTCATAGTGACAACTGACTTGACCATGTCTTCTATTTTGGCTTTAATGTCAACTCCAGTAAGGAATGCTGCAGTAACTGCCAGAGAACTGCCGTAATATGGCCAAAGTTTTTCTCCAATAATTTTCTGAAAGTTCTGACAGTATTTCTTCACCATACTGCTGGAAGTTTCTTTGTCAATATCAACAATAACTTTGTATAACTGATAGTCTAGGAGGAAGTATAACAGCAAAATTAATGAGATGTAGCACCATCTGTTTCTAGTTTGTCAAAAAAGTTTTGAATTTCTCATGTATGCCAGCCTTCCTTTAATCTTAGCAATATTCGAAATGTGGTTTAAGAATTCTTCATCATCTTCAGTTTTTTCCAGTCACGTCACACTTTTATAATTGTAATTGCTGGTGACGCAATAAAATGTAATCTTATATAATAAAAGGCTATGTGTATATATTTATTTATCCGGTGTCCCACCACAAGATAAAGAATAGATACAAATATATAAAGAAAACAAAATGATAAAAAGCTTTAACAAGGTAAACAAATATCAAACAATTTAAGGGTAGCTCTGACGTAGATCAATTTGCGATGACATGGCTACTGTCCCATGGGAAATACAAATATGTGCTGTCCCATCCCATCTCATCACATGGGACCTTTCCCATGGGATTCCCAAGGGAATAACATTCCCATGGCCAAACCTGTGGATAGGACACACACTGAGAAAACCTGAGGACAATATGATTAGACACTTTCTTGTCTGGAATTTACAAAGTCAACGAAATATTGGGAGAACTTAAAAAACAAGAGCAAGAAAATTACAAACAAAGATGAATAATATTGCGAGGACATGGACGGCTCTGAAGGAGACAGTATATGCCGTAGGAAGCGACCAAGGAGTCTCTATGTGTTAAAGAGACACTTAAGAGAAACAAGGAATATTACCACTGCAATCTACCACATATGTCGTTAGAAGCTACCAAGGAGTCTCTGTGTGTTAAAGGGACACTTAAGAGAAACAAGGAACATTACCACTGCAACCTACCACATATGTCGTTAGAAACCACCAAGGAGTCTCTATGTGTTAAAGGGACACTTAAGAGAAACAAGGAACATTACCACTGCAATCTACCACATATGTCGTTAGAAGCCACCAAGGAGTCTCTATGTGTTAAAGGGACACTTAAGAGAAACAAGGAACATTACCACTGCAATCTACCACATATGTCGTTAGAAGCGACCAAGGAGTCTCTATGTGTTAAAGGGACACTTAAGAGAAACAAGGAACATTACCACTGCAATCTACCACATATGTCGTTAGAAGCGACCAAGGAGTCTCTATGTGTTAAAGGGACACTTAAGAGAAACAAGGAATATTACCACTGCAACCTACCACATATGTCGTTAGAAGCCACCAAGGAGTCTCTGTGTGTTAAAGGGACACTAAGGAGAAGCAAGGAATATTACCACTGCAGCCTACCACATATGTCGTTAGAAGCGACCAAGGAGTCTCTGTGTGTTAAAGGGACACTAAGGAGAAGCAAGGAATATTACCACTTCAACCTACCACATATGTCGTTAGAAGTCACCAAGGAGTCTCTGTGTGTTAAAGGGACACTAAGGAGAAGCAAGGAATATTACCACTGCAACCTACCACATATGTCGTTAGAAACCACCAAGGAGTCTGTTTGTTAAAGGGACATTAAGGAGAAGCAAGGAATATTACCACTGCAACCTACCACAAATGTCGTTAGAAGCCACCAAGGAGTCTCTGTGTGTTAAAGGGACACTACGGAGAAGCAAGGAATATTACCACTGAAACCTACCACATATGTCGTTAGAAGCCACCAAGGAGGATTCCTCAAGTGTGTTACTGAGAAGTAATGGCGGCCCATATGATACATCCCCCGTCGAGTGCCATTTGGTCGATAAAAATATGGCTCTGGCACCATATACCCCATGCATGTTCAAAAGAGTCCTTTACTTATTACTATATTATGTTTACGTATCCTCCATTTTCCGGCTTTGTGAAAAAGGGTTACGGACGCATTCGAAATCCCTCATCCCGCCTTACGTTTGTTTCTATACAATGGCATGAGTACCGGTAATTCAGAAAGCAACGGCAATCTTCTGAACGTAAACTTGCCCATCAATCACAAGCAGCCAACAACAAAAATGCTGGAGTTGACTGCTACGTCATGTAAAGGATGTGCAGCAAACTTTATTATTATCCTCCATTTATTAGGCATGTGTGTCTAAAAGGTTTGTGAACGCGGTTTCGCAATTATCCAACATACCATACCGGATCGAGTGTTGCAAATCAGGCCCAGGCGTTGATTTCGATGGTATGAGCGTCGGATATTTAGAAAACCGTAGCAAACGACTGTACATAAATATTCCATTATTAACCACAAACGGCCAGAAAATGTATTTTCATTTATAGTTCTGCTTTTAGAAATTGCTTACTTATATTTGAATTTACAATGTGTTTAATGAAAACTAATTATGGTGGAAGGCGTACCCGGGAAGCGGAGAAGTGGAAGTCCTAAACGTAAACGTCTTCAGGACGTGATAGATACTTCACATGGGACAGCAGCAGAGGCAGGACATTGATTTACGATAGACATTTCGAAAGACTGCGAAAGACAAGCCACAGGATCAAGATGATTAATTTCTTTCTATTTCGGAATTTATAATGTCTTACTTTCCTTGATATTTCCGCTTCTATAAATCGTTAGTTTCCTTTATGTTCTGATTTGGGAGTGGCGGTATAATAGGGGCTAGACAAGTGTTTCCCAACGTGGGGCCCAGGCCCCATAGGGTGCAATTCGATTGTTAAGGGGGGAAATTCGAATATGGACTCGTCCAGAGTTTAAGTTAATCGTATGGCGACTCTCTGTCGCTATTCAGGCTGGGTAAACGTCTAGTATAAGTAACTTCTGTCCGCTATGTTAGTAGCCGTGATTTCATTGTTAGACGTTAGAGTTGAACTATTGGTTATACTGGGCCGGCAATAAGCATTTCGCGCTATTTGTTCTGAATGGCGCAATATGCTTAGTGCCGGGATCTCAGTTTCTGCAGTGTTTCGCAGCAACGCTCTGCATTCACCATTGGTGTTAATTTGAAATAAGCGTCCTTTAAATTGTTGTAAAAATCTCGTTGTTTAATATATATATATATATATATATATATATATATATATATATATATATATATATATATATATATATATATATATATATATATATATATATATATATATATATATATATATATATATATATTAGTTTAGTTTAGTTTAGTTTAGTCGATGGATCAACATCACGGCACACGGGTGTAACCCATAAATGCTCCATTCTCCTTCTAACTCGAGCCTGAGTCTGGAGAACGCAGCTCAGTGCACGAACTCCGTAGCGCCGGCGGGGATCCTGAAATACTTTGGATAGATTATTAACCCGAAATTTTGCCCGGGCAGATATATTTTGGGGTAGATATTTTGCTGGGTATACACACACACACACACACACACACACACACACACACACACACACACACACACACACACACACACACACACATTGTATAAATACAAGTGATATATAAAAGGTATGTAAATTCAATTGGTATTTGTTTTTAAAATTAATTTAAGTTTTAGAAGCATAATTTTCCAGAAAAATTTGTCAAATAAAAAGAGTATGTTTTTTGCGGTGGGGTAAATGTGCCATAAATATGTAAATATGCATTTTTAGTCTACGTTTACTCCAGTTCATATTTTATTTTTTTTTAATTTTTTAGTTTTTAATTGATCGTATATTTATTTATTTCAGCCCATAGTGAAATGAGTGGTGCAAGTAAGGACCACTGGGTAGGGGTTCAAATCGGAATTGGGGCGAAATTTTAAAATTAACATGGATCCCAGGTCGACCCAGCCTACATTGGGCACCAAGGCTGTGATGATGTGATGATGGTGATGATGGTGATGACGGTGATGACGGTGATGATGTGATGATGGTGATGTTGGTGATGATGGTGATGATGGTGATGATGGTGATGACGGTGATGATGGTGATGATGGTGATGATGGTGATGATGGTGATGATGGTGATGGTGGTGATGACGGTGATGATGGTGATGATGGTGATGACGGTGATGATGGTGACTGTGATGAAGACAGCGGCGATGACGATTATAATGATGATGTCGACGAATGTGACAATAGCAATGATGGTAATGCTTATAGTGATAACAATAATGATATCTATGTAGACGAAGAAGAAGAAGAAGAAGAAGAAGAAGAAGAAGAAGAAGAAGAAGAAGAAGAAGAAGAAGAAGAAGAAGAAGAAGAAGAAGAAGAAGAAGAAGAAGAAGAAGAAGAATAGAAAGAAGAAGAAGAAGAAGAAGAAGAAGAAGAAGAAGAAGAAGAAGAAGAAGAAGAAGAAGAAGAAGAGAGAAACGCTAGAATGACATACATTTGGACAGGGTTGCTAGACTGTATGCCTGAGAGAAACCGCTCCATTTCTCTGTAGCTTTAGAAGAATCAGAGGTCAGCGTAGCCTGAGGTTTAACGCGCTCGCGCTTAAACTTCCTGTGCACTGGCAGCGTCTTGTGGGTTCACTGAACATTCTTAAGCGGATTTAAACGTTGACTTCTCGTTCAGAACGCTATGGCAAATTGCTGAACGTAAGATTGCCTAGAACATCAGTATGGGGTTGGGGTTGATCGCAACGTCCTGCAAAGAACATGCAGTATTTCTTTTAAAAATTCATTCAACACGGGGAAAATCTGGGACAAATGAGCGTTCCGAAAAATTTTATTTTCGGGAAATTTATTTATTAATAAAACACCGGGACTGTCTCAGAAATCCGGGACGTCTGGCAACCCTACAGTTGAACACACCTCAAATATGTAATTAATGCTCGGCTATTGTTATCAACGAGTCGTACGTTATATCACCCAAAATAGACCCCAGGTCGAAGTTATGTCTATTTCCTGTGATTATATATTGTCGAGGTTGTAGTCTGGTGTGGGTGGGGTTGGTGCACTCAGGTCTCCTAGTCAATTAGTCACCTGGTCAAAGACCAGTTTGCGACAGTCCCTGGTTCAACTTCGCGCAGGTTAAGTTTTACCTGGAGTCGGGAGGCTTTTTAAAGCTGTTGTTGATTCAAAATGCAGTAGTTTGACAGGATCGGAGTCTATGTGGGCTTTGCTTGTGCTGTGAGTTACACGGTTTTGTGTTTGTGTGCACCATTGTGTCATGTGTTGTGTGGAGGATTTTCTAAAATGTATGTATATTACTATATTGTCGCTTCTATCTATCTACCAGTCTATCTAAATGTCTGTCTATATAGATGTCAATCTATATGAATACCTACCTACCTACCAACCTACCTACCTACCTACCAACCTACCTACCTACCTACCTTACTAATTACCTAGCTACCTACCTACCTACATAGCTACCTCCCTGGCTGCCTACCTGCCAGCTTACCTGCCTCCCTGCCTGCCTACCTTCCTGCCTACCTGCCTGCCTGTCTTCCTGCCTGCCTGCCTACCTACCTACCTGCCTGCCTGCCTGTCTGCCTGCCTGCCTGCCTGCCTGCCTGCCTGCCTACCTACCTACCTACCTACCTACCCATCTACGTTTTTGACTGATTGTTGTCTCCTACCTACCTACCTACCTACCTACCTACCTAACTACCTACCTACACACCCCTATGTTTATGTCTGAATGTTATCTCCTAATTACCAAACAATCTAATTTTTTTCTGACTGTTGTCTCCTACCTACCTACCTACCTACCTACCTACCTACCTACTTATCTACCTATCTATCTACCTACATTCCTATGTTTTGTCTGACTGTTGTCTCCTAACTACCAACCTACCTATCATACCTACCTACCTACCTACCTACCTACCTAGCCACCTAACTACCTACCTAGCTACATACCTAGCAACGTACCTACGTCTTTGTCTGACTGTTGTCTACTGACAATCTACCAAACTACCCACCTACGTATTTGTCTGACCGTTGTCTCCTAACCACCTACCAATCCACCTACCAATATACCTACGTTTTTGTCTGACTGTTGTCCCCTACCTACTACCTACCTACGTTTTTGACTGAATATTGTCTCATACCTATCTACCTGCCTGCCTGTATGCCTGCCTGTCTGCCTACCTACCTACCTACCTAACTACCTACCTACCTACGTTTTTGTCTGACTGCATTCTCCTACCTACCTACCTACCTACCTACCTGCCTACCTACCTTCCTACCTACCCACCCACCCACGTGTTTTGTTTGGCTGCTATCTCCTACCTACCCACCTTTCCTACCCATCTGTTCGTCCGACTGTTTGTCTGTCTAAGTATCACGCTTTCTGTCTATGTATCTCTATCTACCTACCCATCCACCCACCTACATAACTACCGATCAGCCCACCTAACTTCCTAGCTGCCTATCTAACTACCTACCTACCTGCCAGCCTGCCTGCTTACATGCAGACACGCACGCACGCATGCACGCATGCCCACGCACACACACACACACGCACACGCGTATGCTAGCACACACACACATACATACACACACGCGTACACAGACAGTCAGTCAGACAGACAGACAGACAGACAGACAGACAGACAGACATACATTTTACTTATCTACATATCTACCTATCTGTATCTGTCCATATGCCTACTTGTTACATACCCCCTACCTGTCTACTTGTTTCTATGTCCTTATATGTACCTATATACCCCTATTTCTATCTTTCTGCCTGTATTTCATTATGTCTAATTACTCGTACATACTTAATTGCCAACCTACCTGTGTTTCCATGTGTATACCTGCGGCAGATCTACTTATCTACCTGTCTATTTACCTGCCTACCTGTTTATCTGGTTATATGTGTGTCCGTCTGTCATTCTGTTATATAGTTTACTGTCTATGCTTCACATTACTATTAGGACTACAACGTCGACAACCATCTCCCCCACATATACAACAGCAAATACTACTCCTACTATCACAACCTCCGCCATTACTACCACCACCACTACCACAGCCACCACTACCAGCACCACCACTACTAACACCACCGCCGCCACCACCACCATTATAACGACAACAACGTCCACAATAATTTTCTCCTCATCTATAATTTCTCAGTTTTTATTTATATGTAAAAAGTTAATTATCTGATGCTGGACTGTTAACTTCAACGTGCCCAGTCCACGCCCCCTCCACCTTCTGACAAACAACTCAAGTTCGCATGTACTCCAGCACTCCCACCTCGCACCAACCATCACCATTATAATTGCCAAAGAGCATGTCCATTAATCAACATGTAATCTACGCTCCAACATAGGGTTTAACTTTAACGCACCGATGAATCCCAGGAGAAAACATGTTTTTCAACCTCACAAACGCTACAAATTACGGCCTCTTGAAAAAAGATTCAGACATGTGAAGAATTGTTCATCTTTTGTTGGCCAGTCGTAGTCTATTGAACATACGGAACAAACGTCTGCATCACTCAAATCAGCCACAAAAGATCTTAGATAAATAATTCCTTTGGGTTGTGAAAGTAAGAGGCTATTGCGCTGAAAGTTTTAGAATCTGGCTAAACACTAGACAGGGGTATGGGTAAGTCGAATTATTTCTGACGTTTTCTGTCTTCCTATTAGAAAGGTAAATAACGTGTCAATGTGTCTTTGATTGTGGTAATAACGATGTCTTCTCATGTATCTTTTGCATTCGTTACTACTACTAATACCATCATCATCAACACCGTCACCTCCACCACGACGATGGCTACAAGAACTACTACTACTACTACTACTACTACTACTACTACTACTACTACTACTACTACTACTACTACTACTACTACTACTACTACTACTGCTGCTGCTGCTGCTGCTGCTGCTGCTGCTGCTGCTACTACTACTACTACTACTACTACTACTACTACTACTACTACTACTACTACTACTACTACTACTACGACTACTACTTATTCAGAGTGTCTTAAGCCTGAGCCTGCACTACTTGTATTCCCGTGTATTATAATCTATACAATAGAAACAATTAGAATGTATACAATAAGAATATATCACAGAAAACAACAACAGAAACAGACTCTCACAAACAGTCACTTGCAAGAGGATTTGTATGTGTCACGTGATGCAACAGAAACTTGGTTGGAACAGAAGCATCATCATCAAGTGCCCTGCCAGCTGGCGTAGGCTTTCATGGCTCTCCACAGATCTCGGTCTTTGGTTTTCTGGATCAACTCTGCTGCTGATATTCCTCCATGCCACCGTCTCAATCCATCCAGCATAATTTCTCTTGGTCTACCTCTGCTTCTCTTCCCCTCGATCTTTCCAGTTGTCACGATGTTCTCCAATGCCTCTCTTCTCATCACATGACCGAAGAAAGATGTTTGTCTCTTTCTTATTGTTGAATATAATGTTCTAGTTTTATTAGCCTGTTTCAGGCAGTCGTTGTTAGTTACTCTGGCAGTCCAAGGAATTCGCAACATTCGTCTCAGGAACCACATCTCTGTTGCTTCTAATTTCTTCTTAATTTGTTCATTTACATTCCAAGATTCACTGCCATACAGCAAAACTGGTTCTACATAGCATTTCAGCACTCTCTTTCAGCACTTTCTTTCAGAGTGAACAGAAGCACTTAATATAAATCAAGACACTTAACTTGTCTGGTGTCTGCATTGAGCTGATGAACTAAAGTGGTATGTGACAGAATGGATAGATAAAACTGGTATGTCAGAAAAGACAAGGGTTAGATTTTATGTAACTGAATAGAAGAATTAAGTTGATTTGTGATAAAATAAAAGAAATGAGCTGAGTTGAGCTGAACTAAGAACCAACATCACCGCACACATGACATTTCCATACGTGCTCAGTTCTCATTATCAACAACCAGTAAAGAGTCCCAATAATAATGGTACCAGCAGTAGTCTGATTATGTGTGCGTCTGACCCTTCATCAGAGTACTGAACCCGATTCAATCCTTTGGTCCCTCCTTGCATCACCATTGCCTCCTGGCTACGATGATTTATGTGTTCATCGTCGCTATACACCCGATCCCAAACGACCGTGACCACATCTGCCAGTGGTGCAAACCCTGCCAATCTGTCCGTCTGCTCGTTTCTCACTACACCAGCATGTCCTGGGAAAAAGATTCAACCCATGCTCCCGATCTTTGTTTAATTGAAGCATGCCACTCTGCACGAAGCAAGCCCGTCTTCCCCTTTCTCAGTATGCTCTGTGAGTCCGTTACAATCACGGCATGTGTGTGTGTGTGTGTGTGTGTGTGTGTGTGTGTGTGTGTGTTTGTCTTCCAGCTAAAGGAATGCCGCTTCATCTTTATTCTTAGACTAGATGTCGTGGTATCATATGCCAGGCTCTTCTACACTAAATATCGTCCGTTAGCCTTCGCTATAAAATCCTAGGCACTTCTTCTATTTTTTAGCACAAAGCATACTACATAGAAGTTTAAAGGGGTATGCGATAGAATAAACACAATGTTGCATGTCCTTTGCAGGACGATGTGTGACACAATAGAAGTATTAAAGTGATGTGTGACACAATAAAAGTGTTAAAGTGATGTATGATAGAAGTATCAAAGTGATGTGTGACAGAATAGAAGTATTACCGTTATGTGTGACACAATAGAAGTATTAAAGTGATGTGTGACACAACAAAAGTATTAAAATGATGATTGATAGAATAAAAGCATTAAAGTTATGAATGACAGATTAGAAGTTTTGAAGACGTTTGTGACAGTTTAGAAGTATTAATATGATGTGTAATAGAATAGAAGTATTAAAGTGATGTGTGGTACTATAAGAGGTATGAAAATAAGAATTCAAAAGGCAAGAGGAGATTTCACAGCACTGGGACATTTGTGGAAGTCACAGGAAGTTAAACTTATCACGTAACTTCAAATATTTAACTGTCATTTGACTTTCATTACTTAACTTACTTCATGACATTAATTTTCATTAACTTTCATTAAGCATTCATTTGAGAATATTTTTTTTTTTTTTCACTATGTGAATGTAACAAAGACAGTGATGAACAAACGATGAGTGGTTGGAAGGGTCGAATGTAGGTCGGGCCAGCGTTCCCAATTTGTGATTCGCTGACAAAAAACTTCGTTCGTTCGTTCGTTCGTAACTCCAGTGTTTAAATCGGTACTAGGGCATGGATCAGAAACATGGAGAACAACCAATCAATTACAAATAAACAACAAACATTCACTATATGGTGTCTGCCCAGCAAACTGGGAATGAAATGATATGACAGAATCACCATGGCGGCGCTCACCTGGGAGAACTAGACACAAAGCCAGTAAACCAAGAGGTGAGGAAAAGACGGGTGTAGTGGGTTCGCTCCACAAACCGGTCAGGTGGACTCCAATGTTGACTTCTCATTCAGAAAGCAGTGGCAAACTACTGCACGTGAAACTGCATAGTACAACACAAAACAACCAATAAGAATGTAATTGTAACGTCCTGCAAAAGAGCTTTTTAAAAAATAAACAAGTGTAAATAAAGGAAAAGGTCCCTTGTGCACGTCCCTGGCACATTAAGCACATGCTGTTTGTTTAGACAACTCAGCACTGGGTGGGTGATGTGGTCAGTGTCACGCCGGCCGCCTTTACCTTCCTCCCTTCTCCCACACGATCCTTGGTACCCGTTTTATGCTGGGTCAACCTGGGAAAGCAAGCCAGTTTTAAACACTTGAATTTGCGCTGATCCGGAACACATGACCTCTAAGCCATCAGGCGAGTGTCTAGTCACTACCCTAGGCCGTCAGGCGAGTTTCTAGCCACTACACCAGGCCGTCAGGCGAGTTTCTAGTCACTACACCAGGCCGTCAGGCGAGTGTCTAGTTACTACACTAAACAGGCAGTCGAGTGTCTAGCCACTACACTAGGCCGTCAGGCGAGTGTCTGGCCACTACACTAGGCCGTCAAGCGAGTGTCTAGTCACTACACTAGGCCGTTAGGCGAGTGTCTAGTCACTATACTAGGCCGTCAGGCGAGTGTCTAGTCACTACACTAGGCCGTTAGGCGAGTGTCTAGTCACTATACTAAACAGGCAGGCGAATGTCTAGTCACTATACTAGGCCGTCAGGCGAGTGTCTAGTCACTACACTAGGCCGTCAGGCGAGTGTCTAGCCACTACACTAGGCCGTCAGGCGAGTGTCTAGTCACTATACTAAACAGGCAGGCAAGTTTCTAGCCACTACACTAGGCCGTCAGGCGAGTGTCTAGCCACTACACTAGGCCGTCAGGCGAGTGTCTAGCCACTACACTAGGCCGTCAGGCGAGTGTCTAGCCACTACACTAGGCCGTCAGGAGAGTGTCTAGTCACTACACTAGGCCGTTAGGCGAGTGTCTAGCCCTACCTAAACAGGAAGGCAAGTTTCTAGCCACTACACTAGGCCGTCAGGCGAGTGTCTAGCCACTACACTAGGCCGTCAGGCGAGTGTCTAGCCACTACACTAGGCCGTCAGGCGAGTGTCTAGCCACTACACTAGGCCGTCAGGCGAGTGTCTAGTCACTATACTAAACAGGCAGGCGAGAGTCTAGTCACTACACTAGGCCGTCAGGCGATTGTCTAGTCACTACACTAGGCCGTTAGGCGAGTGTCTAGCCCTACCTAAATAGGAAGGCAAGTTTCTAGCCACTACACTAGGCCGTCAGGCGAGTGTCTAGCCACTACACTAGGCCGTCAGGTTAGTATCTAATCACTACACTAAACAGGCAGGCGAGTGTCTAGCCACTACACTAATGCGGCTTCCATAAACTACTGGGTGACCTCCAGTTCCCTAGCTCCCAAAGACACCTGCAGCCCTCTTAAGGCGCCTTAGTTTGGGAATCAATGATGTAACTCTTTGGTGACGTCCGCTGGGAAATCCGTTTGGGAATCACCGATGTAAGTATTTGGCGACCCCCAAGGGAACATACCCACTATTCAGAGACATGGTTTTGGACAGATCACAATCGATTACAACAAGAAATGTTTGTGTCTTCTCTACATCCCTCTTAATGCATTTTCAAATCGCTGACGTATTCAACGCTGTTTTCATGAACGCTATCTTGAATAGCGGTTTATTGCCATTTACAGCCAATATAGTACCTTGCGGTGTATGGCAAGGGGGTCTTGAGCCTGAGGAAAACAATATCTGCAGGTTGGTTCGTTCGTTCACTCGTTCTTTCGTTCACTCGTTCGTACGTTCAATCACTCGTTCGTTCCTTTGTTCTTTCGTACGTTCGTTCTTTCGTATTGTGAATCGCTTTTAAAAATGTGCGTTTTAACCCTTATGTTCGATGAATTGACGGTTAGATCTTCTTCTCCCCCCCCCCCCCATTTACCTCAGTGAAGTGGTGGGCGGGGGGGGGGGGGGGAGAGAGATTAACGATCTTTTATGCCCTCTTTCTAATGCACTATTTAAGCTGATATTCATTTCTCTAAGGTTGTTCTTTATACCATCACTCCATCTGTTACGTGGTCTTCCCAATGCTCCGTATCCATTTATATTTATTCAATGTGGGTCTTTGTAGTAGATGGTACCAGGACCTTCTTGTGAGATGACCAAACTATGTAATTTGTTGTTTTTTAATGAAGTACATGACTGGTTTCAAACCTAAGTGGTCTTCTAAGTTTTTCATTCCTAATTCTATCTCTCACGGTTACTTTGGAAGATCTTCTAATGCGTCTCAGATCGTCTAGGCGCTGAAAAAGGCTAGCCTCTATATGCTAAGAGAGATTGCTAAAAAAGACCCTACATGCAAAAAGTACCATGGACAGACAGAAAAACCAGTGAGCAAGTGCTAAAAGAAGCAGATAAACAACAGTAACGTGATTAGAGAAACTGGACGTAGACGGTGACGATTGTTTGTACACGTTCTGAGAAGAAACTGGACGTAGACGGTGACGATTGTTTGGACACGTTCTGAGAAGAAATAAACTAGAGAACTTAGTTGCAACTGGCAAGATTGAAGGGAAAAGAACAAGGGAAAGGCAGAGAAGTAAATATATGGATGGCTTAGTCACGTGACATGGTCTAGACAACACAGAGCTGATGCACAACTGGTGATCGTGTAAGATGGCGAAACAAGACCGCCCCCGCTTATCGGCATGGCACATGATGATGATAAAGACTCTCCGTCTAATCCTTTACCCTATTACCATCTCCTCAGGGACTGTTGCTAGAAGAACTGGAGGCAAGATGAGATCAAGGGAGATAGGAAAAGAGGACATCCTAGGAAATACAACATTACGCAGTCCTGCAACGAAATAGCCTATACGAAGTGTGCTAGGACCACAACATGAAAATTAGCATCAATAAAACAGAAGTAATGAGCATAACACTAGAACAAACAACAACAAAGATTCATCGGAAAGAACACCCCCCGAAACAAGTAAAGAGCTTCAAGTACTTGAAAAGTATTATACCCTTAAATGGAAATTCAGAAGACGAGATCAAGAATAGTTGCAATAAGTCAAACCAAATCATTGGACAAATGGCACCAATACTAAAGACCATACACGTACCAGTAGATACTAAATAGCATTCTACAACACAATCTGTCTAGCCAACATTAGGCACGCAACCCGGCCTTACATTAACACCTTCCAATCACTCATCATTGGCACACCAACTGTCTGTCATGAATATATATATATATATATATATATATATATATATATATATATATATATATATATATATATATATTAGCTGCATTTTTCAGCTGCTATTGATGTACTAGACACGTTTTACGTTCAGTAGTTTGCCATTACTTTCTGAACGACTGGCTCACATACCCCCCGTAAGTTACCAGTGCGGCGTAAACCGCTGCCGATTCTCGCAGCTGCTGTTTTCCCCACGTGGATATACGGGAATACGAAGACTGTCGTTAACCCTTTGGCCTGGGAGACCGGCTATATATATATATATATATATTGAGAGAGAGAGAGAGAGAGAGAGAGAGCGAGAGAGAGAGAGAGAGAGAGAGAGAGAGAGAGAGAGAGAGAGAGAGAGAGAGAGAGAGAGAGAGAGAGAGAGAGAGAGTTTGCAATATTATTTGTAATTTTGAGCCTATGCTGTTGGGAATTATATTGCCAATAGGAACCAAATCAAACACAATGAAGTATTAAGAATACATTTGTGCAGTGTATGTTCAAAGCTGTCGATTTCCTTTCATCTTACCGGTTGTACAAATTTAACCCGGAAATAAACAAACATTCTATGGATCATTAAGTTAACATCTGCGAACCCGGATGACGGCGGCTGGGTGCACTAGACCTGGAGGTGACAGTGTTGGATGAAACTCTTAAGTGACGTGAGAATTAAAACTAAAATGACGGGAAAATTAACCCTTCATTGACGTGAATATTCGGTGCATGATTGTTCCCTCTGATTTGTAATTCACTGTACATGTTTGAACACAGAAACCACAAGCAATATGTTGCACAATTTATTGTCTGGCATATTTCGCTACAACATGTCAGATGTATTACTATAGAGTTATATATTAGGAGCGTTCATTTGAAATCCGATCGTGCCGCACCACGCGTAATTGCGTACAGCGAACATGATCATGTCATAGCCATGTGATAAGTACTGACCGATGAATAAAAGAGCATGTGCTTATCATCCCATAATGCATAGGTTATGTGTCTGACCGTTGAGAAAATGGCCGGGTTGATCCAAAATCCGTCCAAAGAAGTTCAAAGAGCGATGATTCAGTTTCTTTCATTTGAAGGATGTCGATCAGTTGACATTCATCGAAGAATGCAAGAGCGTACGGTAACAAATATGTGTCGAAGTCAACAGTGGCAGACTGGGCACGAATATTTCGGAAAGGCCGTCACTTCACGACAGATCTTCGACGGCCGGGTCAAGCGCATATTGTTGCAACAGAAAAAACCATCACCATAATTGATGCAGCAGTACAGATGAACCGTTGTAGAAGCATACGTTCGCTAGCGAAAGAATTTGATGTGTCAGTTGGGACAATTCAAAAGGTCGTTCGTAAGAAACTGCAATATCGGAAGGTGTGTTAACATTGGGTATCACGGATGTTGACCGACCAACAAAAAGAGGAACGCATGGGATGGTGTTTGAACCACTTGCTACGTTACAGAGTGGAGGGTAATGCATTTCTCTTCCGCATAGTAGCAGGCGAAGAATCATGGTGTCACTACTTTGAGCCGAGCAGCAAAACAAAGAGCTTGCAATGGAAGCATGCTGGATCACCAAAAGCCAAAAAATTCAAGTTACAGGTGTCCGCTGGTAAGGTTATGCTGAGCGCATGTTTTGACCAAGAAGGGCTATTGTTGGCCGACTTTAAAGACCTGGTGTCAACATCAACTCTATCCACTGCTTGGAAACACTAGACAAGCTGCAAAAAAGTCATCAAGAATAAACGACCCCACGCTGCTTTCTCGCGGTGTGATTTTGTTGCACGATAATACTCGTCCGCATGTTGCAAAGATTGTACAGGAAGCATTAGCTTGGAAGAAGTGGGAAATTCTGCACCACCCAGCCTATAGTCCTGATTTGTCAGCATGTGATTTTCATTTGTTCGGACCTCTAAAAAAAGCTCTCAAGGGGCAACGATTTGACACAGATGCAGACGTAATGAACGCGGTAAACACTTGGTTAAGTGAGCAACCACAATCTTTTTTTGCGGACGGCATTCACCGCCTACCTAAGCAATGGGATGCTTGCCTGAATGCCTACGTCGACTTCTTCTGACAAACCCATGGTGCATAATTCATTCACAATGAATGCTTTGTTTAATTCTACCACACCTGTTAATGTTTCTTTCATGCTTTTGTAATAAAGCCATTGGAACGGATTTCAAATGAACGACCCTTATATCATATGACGTGGATACACGAATTATACTTCGGCTTAAATACTTAAAATACATAGTCACTGATATTGTTTGAAAGTGGAGCGTTTATTATCCCTACTGTAATCTCAGATTTAAAATGACATCTGTCTCGTTGCACAAAATTGACTGAAACCGGCTAATTGCTAATGCCTGACTAAATGAAGCGAAATATGCCAGGCAATAAATCGTGCAACATATTGTTTTTGGCTCCTGTATGCAAATTATATAAGGGAACATATACATTTTCGGATACGGTCGAAAAACAGGAAGTGCCCTGGGCGGGTTGTGCACGTTAAAAATCCTACTGCAGTTGAAGATCGCAAAGGGTAGGCCGTATTACCTCCGCCCTGGCAACATTTTTATAAGAAAAAAAACCAACAATCTACCCATGGATAGATACGGCCATTTACCTTGGATAGAATCTGTCTCCGGGAAGGTTAACCCGGTCAACAAATGCCCGCAGAAATCGGATGTGTCGGCCTAACGGCCAAGGAACGCAGCTCTGCTGTAAACAAACACAACGCAATCACGTCCGAAAAAAAAAAATAACTCCTGATGAACGCAGCAGCAGAAGAAGAAGAAGAAGAAGAAGAAGAAGAAGAAGAAGAAGAAGAAGAAGAAGAAGAAGAAGAAGAAGAAGAAGAAGAAGAAGAAGAAGAATCTGTCTAGAGGAAGTACATGCTACACAAATGCATGCTGAAGTCGGACACACTGACCTTTCAGGTGCATAACTAGGTGTAACGTTCTTTCCTTGAGCGAAGGGCGAAGAAGGAGAGGAAGTTACATTTTAATGCCGAAGACATCTTCACTGTCCAGTGTCCATCTTCGTGTTGACCGACTATTGCTCTTCTTCTGTAAACAATGTTATCCATGTGTATTCTGTCCTAGCCAATGTGACGATGCAACATGGTGAAAGTGTTTCAGTTTCTGAGACTTGATACTCTTCATGAGCCCACCTGACCGGTATAGGGACTGAACCGCTCACCTCGCCTTCACCGCACTGGAAGTCTATGAGCGAGCTATCTTATCCTTTCGACCACGCCAACGTCTCACATAAATGTCTAAAATAATTTTTGAACTAATACAATTTGGGTTTCCATACTATTTAAAGATATTGAATATGTCACGCTCGCTGACTCATAGTTATATTTTCTAATGGATTTGCTATCTTTGCATTCCGAATTTTCGATATGACTGTTGAACCTTAAGTCGTGCATGCGGTCAGGAGTTCTTAGCAAACAGTTAAAGGTGGTGCAGCCGTGGTATGTCTCAGTCGCATGCTTTGGTTACCTAGCAGATAACTCTGTGACTCTCAGAATGTTGTTTGGAGGGCCGCCCGAAACCCACAATCCTGTCTGTCTGTCTCTCGATCCGTCTGTCCATCTGTCTGTCTTTCTAGTTATCCGTCTGTCTTATGTAAATGATGTGTGTGTGTGTGTGTGTGTGTGTGTGTTTATGTGTGTGTTTACCTGTCTTTTAACGAGGTAATATCATTGTTTATATTCACAGCCTTCATTTGACAATGTTTGTTTGTCTATGCCAATATAACACGTGCAGCAGATAATTGATGTTTGCAAGATAAGTAGTTGGAAGTGCCCAATGTAAGACGGGATGTGTGCCCAATTTGTGACCCTTTGAAAAAACTGTCTTCACAACCCGATAAAAACGTTAGCTGTAAAATCAAACCATTAATGAACAGAAGTCTCCGTGGCGAAGTGGTTACGGCGCCCGCCTCGAGCTGCGAAGGTCATGGATTCGATTCCGGGCTATTTCGGTTCTCGAGTGCAATTTTCTTGGAGACTCCAGGGCGTCGTCACTGGAGCTACGGAGTTAGTGCTTTAAGCGACGCTTAAGGCAGGCTGGCCAGTGGACAGAGACCGAGTCATACGAGATCAAACAAGTGCAAAGAAATCGATGCTCTTGCCTTTTAAACTCTTTACACCAATAATGAAACGTCTACAAAGAGCTCTGGGTGAGCTGGTTGAGGAGCTGTATTCCACTGAGAGACGAGACGAAGAAGAAGAGGAAGAGGAGGAGGAGGAGGACGAGGCGGAGGAGGAGGAGGAGAAAGGATGTGAATAAGAGGTTTGGTTTTAGTTGGTTGAGGGCCTACGCTTCATATGTGGTATAAAGAGCAGCAGCAGCATCAGAAGAAGAAGAAGAAGAAGAAGAAGAAGAAGAAGAAGAAGAAGAAGAAGAAGAAGAAGAAGAAGAAGAAGAAGAAGAAGAAGAAGAAAGAAGAAGAAAGAAGAAGAAGAAGAGGAGGAGGCGGAGGAGGAGGAGAAGGAGGAGGAGGAGGAGGAGGAGGTGAACGGATGTGAATAAGAGGTTTGGTTTGAGTTGGTTGAGGGCCTACGCTTCATATATGGTATAAAGAGCGGCAGCAGCATCAGAAGAAGAAGAAGAAGAAGAAGAAGAAGAAGAAGAAGAAGAAGAAGAAGAAGAAGAAGAAGAAGAAGAAGTAGAAGAAGAAGAAGAAGAAGAAGAAGAAGAAGAAGAAGAAGAAGAAGAAGAAGAAGAAGAAGAAGAAGAAGAAGAAGAAGAAGAAGAAGAAGAAGAAGAAGAAGAAGAAGAAGAAGAAATGAAGATAGCATGTAGATCTCTTATATATTGAATGAGAAAGGTAAGGGAAAACCACCACATTAATTTTTCACGACTAAGTGTGTGTGCTATCGCAATGCTAGTATTGCATGCTTATATCTATCACAACTGTCAGTTTGAGAGCATTTGACCCACTTAAATAACAGTATACCTATAACTGTGACCCCTCAGTAGTGTTACAACTATCACAGCTCTATCTATGTCACAACGTAAATTGTCGTTCCCCTTAAGACACCCAGTTACCGTGGCAGATAAGGGCGCACCGACGAATCTCTCCCCAACCCCTCGGCTGTGTAAGATAACTGCCACTCCAACCAGATAAAGCCTACAGATGCTCATAGGTACTTGTCAATTGTTATGTTAGAAATATTTAGGTTACATGTTTCAAATCTGGCCAGTTAGATAAACCGTTTTAGTGATACTTATTTTTCTTGTCTGTAGATTTAATTTCAAGTAATCAGACCTCGGCGGATTGGTAGATTGATATCACGTGGTATGTCATTCTCAGCCACACGATCGCTGATTTCCCCTTTGTATGAAAAGGACAAGCGGGAACTTATTCTAGGATCAACATCGTCCTCGAAGGTTTCTGACACATTCGACCCGGCTTCTTCAGCAACGTCGACACCACAACAGCAACGATCTCCCAGGTATTTCACGCATGTGACCGCTGAAACGAAAGACCATCGTAAGGAGGAGCTGATCGACAGTCCAGACAGCAACCAACAGCCGTATGCAAGATTCGACGTTGAGACGAACTACCAACAGCGTCTTCCAAACACCCACACAGTTCAGGAGAGACACAGAGCACCTCCACCGCCCCCAAGGATGGCAACCAGTTTTGAAGACATATCCAGCTTGCGGCTGTGGAAGGGCATCATTGCTGAGTTCCTTGGGACACTTTTACTCACTCTGGTCGGCTGTGGTTCTTGCATCAACCTTAGAGGCAGCGATAACACAACTTCTCCTATAGTACAGATCGCCTTGTGCTTCGGGCTAACGGTTGGAACCATAGTGTGGGCCATTGCGCACGTTTCCGGTGGTCATATTAATCCCGCAGTAACAGTTGCCATGTTGGCAGCTAGAAAAATCAGTTTGGCCAAAGCAGTTTTCTTCATTCTTTTCCAGGTAAGCCTTCCTTTGATTGTTTGCATATTAATGTTGGCTTCTCGTCCTTGACTTCATGATCATGATCATTATCATCAATTGCCTTGCCAGCTGGCATAGGCGTTCATGTCTCTCCACAGATCTCGGTCTTTAGTGTTCTAGATCAACTCTTTTTATTATATTCTTCCATGCCACCGTCTTAGTCCATCCAGCATCATTTCTCTTGGTCTGCCTCTGCCTCTCTTCCCCTCGATCTTTACAGTCGTCATGATGTTCTCCAATGCCTCTCTTCTCGTTACACAAGTATCTCATTGGGATTGGGGGAGGGGGGGGGCGCACAAGTATGAGAAAATGACACAAGACCTTTGGTTAGTAAACACAGAACTTGTGCAATCAGTGGATATACACTAGCGGAGATGTTCAGGAAGAGATCGGAGCACCTATGGATCTGTTCGGAGTGCAGTGATGATGATCTTCACTTATCACTAAAGTTAGTTTAGTTTAGTTTATTCGACGGATCAACATCACGTCACACGGGTGTAACCCATAAGTGCTCAGTTCTACTCCTAATTCAAGCCTGAGACTGGAGAATTTCAGCTCAGTTTACGAACTCCGTAGCACCGGCGAGGATCATAAAATACTTTGGGTAGATTTTTGACTCGAAATGTTGCCCGGGCAGCGCCGTTAAGCTACTCTTGTTTTTTATTTCCAAGGTGTTTTTTACTTGCGCAACAATACACACGGGTGTCAGATTTCACTACCCAGACACCAGAGGAAATTTTATTACTAGACGTCCACATGAAAAAATCCCGGCCCTCATCGGGGAATGAACCCGGGACCTCCAGTACTCGAGACGGACACCATACCTCGAGACCACTGAGTCCCCTCACTAAAGGGGCTAGATCACTAAAGCTAGCCCATACGCAAAAATATGTCCAGTGCACTGCCTGGTGGTAGCAACTACTAGTACAGGTTCACGTGTGTGGACTATCCTAGAGTTCAAAGCCAGCGGATGGCACACACAAAATTTCCCTATTTTACAATATACATAAAGACAAAACGTCAAGTTAACCGCTAAACGTTTGGCTTGGTTTTATCGCTATACATAGATTGTAAAGTTAAATAAAATATGCCCGGTAAATTTGGCCAACGTTAGACCAAATGGAAATTTGCATAAGCAATGTTTGTAAAGTCCCTTCTCGGTTTCTGTAGGAGGGGCAAGTGATTCAATTGTCAGGAGAATTTGCACCACACAACAGTGAAATGTAATGAGACGGGCTTAAACAAACGGCAGATTAATAAATTAAGAGAGTTCAGGATGTCCTGGGGAAATGAAAGAAAACAAATTGTGTTGTTAAGGTCGTGATTACATTTAAGTATGTATGTCCTAGGCGTTGTTAGGACATCCGCTTCATTCTAGCTATTTTCTTTCTTTTTGTACCTCATTCACTTGCACAGGTATTACCTCCTCATTCTTCATTCTGCTTCTTCTTATTTCTCCCCATCTTCCTTCTCCCTTTCTCTTCTCTTTTTCTGCTTACTCATCCTCCTTATCTTCATCTTCGTATTGTTACCCCCCCCCCCCTTTTTTTTTTCACCTTTTCTTCCTCTCCTTCTTTCTTTTCTTCTGCTGCTGCTTCTTCATCTCCCACTCTTCCAACTTCTCCTCTTCATCTCATCATCTCATCATGTTCCTCTTGTACCTTGCGGTGTCGAGGTGAAGTATAAACTTCGTGAGAGTGCCCGATTATGGGCTTCATATATCGACATTCCCATGGATTCTGCTATTCCCTCCGTCCAACGTTTACGTGGTCGGCCTCTTCCTCTGTTTCCATCTGGTCTGTACATCATTGCTTGTTGTGGCATGCTGTTGACTGGTAACCATTTGACTTGCTGCTTTCTAATAAAATCTAGTGCTGCTTTAACCCCCACTTTAGTACTGATTTCTTCATTTCTAATATTATCTCTTCTTGATACGTTGAGTATTCTTCTCAGGAACCTCATTTCTGTTGTTGTGATTTTTCTTTTCTCTTTTTCTGTCATTGTCCAGGTTTGGCATTGGTAGCACAGAGTTGGTAGGAAGATTGTGTTGTAAAGTGCTCTCTTAGTAGTTATTGATACATGTTTGTTCTTTAGTATTGGTGCCATTTGTCCAATGAGTTGATTTGCCTTATTGCACCTATTTTCGATCTCGTCTTCTGATTTACCATTTGATGATATTATACTTCCTAGGTACTTAAAACTCTTTACTTGTTTCAAGGGATGTTCGTTTAGGTGAATTGTTGTTGTTTGTTCTTCTTTAGTTATAGTCATTACTTCTGTTTTGCTTGTGCTAATTTTCATGTTATGTTCCCTACACATTTCGTTTAGACTATTCATGTGGTCTTGTAATTCAGCTTCTGATTTTGCTATCAGTGCTTGGTCGTCCGCAAACAGGAGTTCTCTAATGGTTAGATTTGCAGATGGTTCTTCTTCTGTGTTCTCGTCATGCGGTATTCTTGCTGTCTCTGCTTGGCTGGTTTCTTTACATATGTTGTCTAAATATGTTATGAACAAGAGAGGGGATAGGACACAACCTTGTCGTACTCCAGATCTTATGGTGAAGGGTTCTGAGTGTCCTCCAGTTGCTCTCACTATGCATTCACTGTTGTTGTATAAACTTCTACATAGGTTTGTTAGATGTGTACTCACTCCATATTGTTTAAGGATTTCCCACAGCTTGTTTCTATCTACCCTATCGAATGCCTTTTCTTGGTCGACAAAGGCTAAGTAGAGTGTTTCATTGAATTCGATTGATTTATCTATAAGTTGTCTAAGAGCAAAAATGGCATCTGTGCATCCTTTGTTTTTCCTAAATCCAAGTTGCGTTTCACTTAGCTGGGGTTCTAAAGTAGTTCGTAATCTTTTTTCAAGAATTTTGCAAAATATTTTCCCAGTATGACTCAACAGTGAAATGCCTCTGTATTGTGTGCAGTCTCTTTTGCTGCCTTTGTTTTTCCAAATTGGGATAATTATGGCGTTTCCCCAGTCTCGTGGTGTCTGTTGTTCTACCCAAACATGGTTGAATAGTCTATGTAGCCAAGCTGTTCCTACTTCTCTTGCTGCTTTAAATATTTCATTTGGTATTTCATCCTGTCCCGGTGATTTGTTCAATGGGGCTAATCTGATGGCTTCTATAATTTCTTCTTTTAGTATGTCTGGTTCTAGTTCTTCGGTGACATCTGTGTGGGTCTCTTGAATTCCTGTGACATCTGACGGGATGTTGAGAAGTTGTTCGAAATACTGTTTCCATCTTATTAGGATCAGTTTTTGTTCACTTATTGGTTCTCCATTTTCGCTGTTAATTATTTCAGTTGGGTCAAAGGGTTCTCCTCTGGTTTGCATTGCACTTATCTTTTTGTAGAAGTTTCTAGTTGCCTCCTTGTAGTTTTTATTTAGGGTTTCTCCATACTCTTCCCAGTCTTTTTGTTTTTCCCTCTTTACTATTCTACTCACATGTGTTCTCGCTATTCTATATTCTCTGTAATTACATTCCTGTTTGCTCTTCAACCACTTTTTATATTTTTCCTTTTTTTTTCTTTTACCACTTTCTTTACTTCTGCGGTCCACCAACTTGTTATTTTCTTTATCCGTGTTTTGCGTTTTTTCGTGGTTCCACATGTTATTTTTGCGTATTTAAAATGCTTGATTTGAACATCTCCCATTCTTCTTCTACTGTTTTTCTTTCTGTAGGTAATTTTACAAAGAGTTCAGTTAGTTCTTTCTTATAATTTTCCCTTACTGCCTCGTCTTTAAAGTTTTTTAAGTTTACTGATTCGCATGGCATGTATTTTTCCTGCTCTTTTATTTCTTCTTCTGATGGTTCTTATTGTGGCAACGATTGCTTTATGATCTGTGTTTGTACTGAAATTGGGCACTGCCCTTGCATCTAATATATTATTCTTTCTGTTATTTCTTGTTAATATAAAATCAATTTGGCTTTTAGTATCTAGATCGTTCCATTTATACCAGGTATATATATGTGAATCTTTATGTTTATAGAATGTGTTTGTTATATAGAGATCGTGTTGGCTGCAAAGCTCTATCAGTCTACTTCCGTTATCATTCCTTTCATTTTGCTGATCTCCAAATGCTCCCAGATGTTTTTCTATGCCCACTCTTTATGTCCTAGTCTTGCATTGAGGTCTCCCATAACTATGATGTTGTCCTGCTTATCTATTTTATTTAGCACGTCATGTATGTCTTCGTAGAAGTCCTCGCATTCTTGCTCATTATTGTTTGCATTACATGGTGCGTATATCTGTACATGTGTTGTAATTGTTTGTTCTTTTATTCTCACTGTTATGATTCTTTCTGATATATATTTTATTTCTAGTATTCCTTTTGCTAGCCGTGGTTCGATGACTATTCCCACACCATGTCTTGCTCTTTCTTGCTGTTCTACTCCAGAGTATACAAACGTGTAACTGCGGTGGAGCTCCTTGCATCCTTTCCCCTTTGTTCTGGTATCCGCTATTCCCATCAGTCCAATTTTCCTCTCCTCCATTGTTTCTATAAGCTCTTCTTCTTTACTATTGAAACCACAGACGTTCATTGTGCCTATTTTTTGAATCGCTGATCTATCTCGTAGTCCATTAACATTGCCGTTTGGGTCAGTCCGTATTTACTTCTTAGTTTTTCTACGAGCAGTATGAAGATCCCCTGCCGGCTTGCTAGGCCAGTCTAATCTGACCACAGGGAGTCCATCCCCTATGGCGAGCCATAGCCCCGTTAGCCCATGACCTCGCGGTCATGGTTGCCCGGTCTGCACCACGTGGAGGTGGGGGTTGACTTGTGTAGTCTGCGGGTCATCGGCAGGCTTCTAATTTTCGCTCTTCACCCCTCCTGGGAGAGGCTAGCCGATCCTAACCCTGCTGGCTGCAGGGCCAGGCGCATTCCACACCTTCCTCTTCTTCATCCTAATTCTTTATCACTTTTTCTTCTTCTCCTTCCTCCCCCACCTCTTCTTCGTCTACTTCTTCTGCCGTTATTGCTGTAGCTGCTGCTCCTCGCCACAAACCATCTCCTCTTCCGCTGCCACCACCACCCCTCCCCCTTCCTCTCCTCCTCTTCTCCATATTCTTTATACCCCACCCCTTATTTTTCTTGTACTGCTGCTAAGAATAAAAATATGTTTGCACAGATTACATTTGACTTCAATATTCCGTCAACGACTATTTACACAAGACTGAATATAAATCAACATAACACCATGTAGGCAAATACACGACAGTACTAGCCCTATTTTATTGTACAGATATGCCTAGGAGCTGTCTTTATCACAGTCAGCTGTTTGCTGTCAATAATGTTTGATTAGGTTCTTCCTTGCCGGGCCGAGTCTGTTAGAAGCGCCACATCCGCCCTGAATTAGAGAATCATTCCTGGTTTTGTACTCATTTACAAGTTAGTTGCACGTCCTATACACTCCGTTTCAATCAACCCCAACATTCCTTGATTGTTTGTGATTTATTAGGGACATTTATATGAAGTTCAGCAGTTTGCCATTGTTTCCTGTAAAATCAACGCAACGCGATCTGCTCCATTATCGCCTGCAGCTGATTTTGAACCCAAGTATGTCGTAAATGTGCGAAAATGCGTTCACTAACCCTTAAGCAACAAGCAACGACGTTTGCACACATCACCCTTGACATGATTACATCTACGACGGTTACACCATCTTCTGACAGATCACACAAGGAGAAACTCAGCGCAGTGCACAAACACCATGTAATAGTATAGGCGAGAATCATAATGTATGTGTACCAGAATAATGTAATCCAGAGACTTGTATTCCTCAGACCTACTTCCCATAAAATTAGTTGGTTGGTTAACTAATTAGTTAGTTGGCTGGTTAGTTAGTAACTTAGTTAGTTAGTTGGTTATTTAGTTGATTGGTTGGTTAGTTAGCTAGTTAGTTAATTAGTTAGTTGGTTAGTTATTAGATGGTTAGTTGATTGGTTAGTTAGTTAGTTGCTTGGTTAATTAGTTAGTTGGTTAGTTAGTTGGTTATTTAGTTGTTTGGTTAGTTAATAAGTTACTTAGTTGGTTAGTTAATTAATTAGATATTTAGTTAGTTGGTTGGTTAGTTAGTAAGTTGCTTGGTTGTTTAGTTGATTGGTTAGTTAGTTAGTTAGTTAGTTAGTTAGTTGAATAGTTAGTTAGTTGGTTAGTTGGCTAGTTAATTAGTTGGTTAGTTAGTTGATTGGTTAGTTAACTAGTCACTTAGTTGGTTAGTTAGTTAGATGGTTAGTTAGTTTGTTGGTTTGTTAGTTGGTTATACAGTTAGTTGGTTAGTTAGTTGGTTACATAGTTTATTGGTTAGTTAGTTAGGTAATTAGTTAATTGGGTTGTTGGTTAGTTGGTTATTTAGTTGATTGGTTAGTTAGATGGTTGGTTAGTTAGTTAGTTAGTTATTTAGCTGATTGGTTAGTTAGTTACTTAGTTGGTTAGTTAGATGATTAGTTACTTAGTTAGTTAGTTGGTTAGTTAGTTGGTTAGTTAGTTGGTTAGTTATTTGGTTAATTAGTTGGTTATTTAGTTGATTGGTTAGTTAGTTACTTAGTTGGTTTGTTAGGTAGTTTGTTAGTTAGTAGGTTATTTAGTTGATTGGCTATTTAGTTGATCGGTTAGTTAGTTACTTAGTTGGTTAGTTAGTTGGTTATTTAGTTGATTGGTTAGTTAGTTGGTTAGTTAGTTAGATGGTTAGTTAGCTAGTTAGTTAGTTAGTTAGTCGGCAGATCATCCTCATTGCACATCGAACCATTCAGTCCATAAGTGCTCGGATCCCCTCCTCAGCAAATCCCGCAGCGTGTAGCGGCTAACGACGCCAGTTCTATGTTGGTTTATCAATCTTCTTTGGCTTCCTGCGTAGTGTTCTTGTTTGGCCACCCCTCTTTTAATTTGCTGCTCTCGCAGTCTGGCCATTGTTGTAGATTCACAGTCATCACTTGGTTCTCGCAAAAGTCTTACTTCTCGTAGAGCATTCAGAATGTCGGCCTGGTCCATGGCGCGTCCGCCCTCCACAGTAGCCTCACCTGCAAGCTTGTCAGCCCGCTCATTTCCTTGTACTCCTGCATGCCCTGCGGTTAGTTAGCTAGTTGGTTAGTTAGTTAGTTACTTAGTTGGTTAGTTAGTTGGTTATTTAGTTGATTGTTTATTGAGGAGCGGCTGGCCGATTGGCTAGAATACCGGGCTCTCATTCGGAAGACCCGGGTTCGAATCCTCGGTAAGGTGTGGAGTTTTTTTCTGTCTTTGGCAAAAAGAAATCTCTAATCTGCACAGTTCGTGGCGACTGCACTAGCCATGCTGCCTTAATTCCTCAGGCTCAAGACCCCCCTGTCCTACAAGGTACTATAGGCAGTAAATGACAGTTGTTTTTTTTTTTGTTTTTTGTGTGGACAGTTTATTTAATTGATTGGTTAGTTAGTTAGTTACTTAGTTGGTTAGTTAGTTAGATGGTTAGTTAGTTCGTTAGTTATCTGTTGAGGTATTATCTTTGCACTTCAGACAAATCCACAGATTTCAGATCCGCCCCCCCCCCCCCAAACATATGAATCAGCATCTGGCTGTTAATTGTGCCAGTTCTGTGTTGGGTGACGAGATCCGTCATCCTTCCTATGTACCTCTCGTGTACGGATTTTCCATTCTTACTTCTAAGTCTCTCATTCTAGACAACGAAGTGGATTCACTGGCAAGAAAGTCCACCGCTCTCTACATCTCTCTATCGGAGTCAATAATATCAGCACGATCCACGGGTTAACCGTCTGCAATGGATATACCATTTTATTCTCCTTTCCTGCCAGTGAATTTCTAGTGCTCGTCTTAACACTTATGTTCATTGGTGCATATATGCCTTTCAGTTGATTGGTTAAACACGCAGGTTCCCACACCCATATATTGCCACAGGAAACCGTGATGGGAATCGTGGTTTCTTGTAGAAGAGGCACTGAACAAGGGGGCGGAGCGCATATGGGAATGTCCTGAGTTCAGTAATGTCGGTTCTTAGCTAAACTTAACATGCATGCACTTAGTACTCACACTATTGTTGTTCTGGCTGTTCCAACCCTCATTATCGTGATCATTATATCACATGTCCTTGACACAACATGGCTCTCATCACGGCACCAAGACAAGCCTCTAGGGCTCTTGCTATTTCCCCCATCTCGTGCACCCTCATGCCAAACGTGGCTGCCATGTCTTGTGTCCATCTTCTTGCTGATCAACCCATGCCTCTTCTACCCGAAACCATGCCCCCCCCCCCCCATCACTGTTCCCTGCAAGCCACTGTGGCGTGTAACATGGCCAAAGTATAGCGTGTATTTGTAATGATTGTGCAATGTTTCAAAATATTGCCAGTCCAAGTTTTGAATTCACCCTCTGTATAGTTCATGCAACATAATAGATAAATACAAAACTTGGACCCGCAATATTTTCAAGCACAGTCATTAGAAATACACCCTGTATTTTCAAACGCGTGAATACCATCAATAAATATTCTCTTGTGTGTAGGTATTCTATTTTCTAAATTGAACTTTGTCGTGTTGCCTATCACACAGGTGTATAGACATACTTTCTGACCTGCCGTTTATGAATTATATCAAGGAACGGATAAGCGTGACCGAAAGGTTTATCGCTCTTGTGCTTACACTTCCTGTGCACTGACGGCGGGGTAGTAGGTTCATTTCACACAACGGTCAGATGGACTTAAGCGTTGACTTCTTATTCAGAGAGCAATGGCAAGCCACTGAAGGTAAACTTGCCTAGTAAATCAAGCTGGGGTTGACCGCAGGGTCCTGCCAGGGACATGTACGTTGTTTTTAGAAATACCATAGGACGCTGATGCCTGTGGTTTAGGGATTAGTGAAAGTAGTTTCACAATTTCCTGACATACCAGGACCAGGGTTCAAAATCTGCCTCCAACGATGTCGACACAGACGGCTTGGCTTTTATTTCCACGATTTGAGGAGTCGGTCGTTCAGAAAACAATGGCGAACTACTGGACGTAACATCGTCTAGTAAATCACAGTCAATAAATGTTGGGGTTGGTTGTAATGTCCTGTAAAGGACATGTGACTAACCTCTAAATAATAATGCCTGGTGCCATATGTACAAAGGGCCCACATTAGATTAGAGTTATCAGGACTTCACTGTCTCAATGTTTGGGGTTATCAACGGAAAGTGCGAACTATGTGATACTCAAGGTTGTTGTCTTCAGCTTGGAGGACGTATGTTGTTAGTTTATGGGACTTTTATGTTATAGTAGTAACATATTGTGTGTTGGCTGGAATTTTGTTCGTTGACCTCAACGTTATGTTTTGATAGCTGCAGTGGTGCGTTGGCTAGAGGGCTTGCCTGTCGGCCAGATGGTCGTGTGTTCGAACATCCACCAAGGAGGAGATTGTTTTTCACTTCTGGGCTCCCAGGGCAATGTAGCCTGATTTGGGTACCAAACATTTCCTGGGAATTAAAGGAGGCAGGTGTAATATTGATAACATCACCCATTAAGTCTCGATTGGTCTAAAACAGTGGTTCTCAACCGGTGGGGGGGGGGGGGGGGGGGGAAATTAAGATTATTTCAAGATCGCGTTAATACAAGAACCGATTACTTGATATTGTTTTTCCCTTCATACTGTACGCTTCTGTCCGTCTCACCCTTCTGAAATTCAATTTATGAAATAAGTAGACCCACAAATCATGTGTTATGTGGACGTCTAGACTTGATTTAGTATGTGCTATTAAATTTAGCTTCCATTATTACGTATACTGTGTAGGGGCGGGGCGGGATTTTTAGGTAGGAAATACGAAAGGGGGGAATGACGTTCTGAATATATGGTGAAGGGGGGCACGGGCCAAATTGTTAGGTAGGAAATACGAAAAGGGGGGGGGGGGATGACGTTCTGAAATTATGGTGAAGGGGGGCACGGGCCAAAAAAGGTTGAGAACCACTGGTCTAAAACGTATGGGACTAGTACTATAGAGTGTATTTTTAATGACTGTGCAGTTTTTACAATTATTGTCGGTCCAAGTTTTGTATTCACCCTCTGTAAAGTTCATGCAACATAACAGGTGAATACAAAACTTGGACCGGCAATATTTTACAACACTGCACAGTTATTAAAAATACACCCTGTATATACTTTGAATAACAAGACGGGTCTTTGTCTGGAATCCACAATGCAAAAGAAATAGAGAAAACCCACCTGGAGACAAGAAGTAGAAACAGACATGAACAATATGGGAAGGACATGGACAGAGCCACATGGGATAGCTCTAGATATGAGAGCTTGGAGTGAGTTGGTTGATGGCCTATATCCCAGTGAACATTAGAGGTTACAGGAAGAAAGAAGATGTACTCAGAACGCTCGGGGGCAGATTTTTTAATGCGCTCGCTCGCTTTGAACTCAAGCGTAGTCCAGACATACTTCGTCTAGTAATGCTGGACTAGATTTTGCGTGTGTATTTGCTTTACCTATTAACAGTGACCCTCGCCATCATTCGAACCCACTCCGACTTCTGATGTACTTTTAATTCACGTCCCCCAAGTCAAGGACGATAGGTCAACAGTTTAGTCCGACTGTCCGGTGTGGGTTGAACCCGTTACCTCGGCATCAGCACACCGGATGTTTAAGAACATGCGCTCTTATTCATTAGGCCATGTTAACCTACGCCTGAAGGCATACAAAGGGGTTCTTTGCTTTGACTTAACTTTATGATATGTTTATAGTATCATATAAATATATGGTAGTGGCCTAGGGCAGTGACTCGCGGCAAGAGACCATGGTGTAGTAGTCAAGACAATATCAGCAGAGTGCACGTCAACAATTTGGAAGATTATTTCAGTCACTGATCGGAGCGGCGACAAACCTCGCACGGCGTTTCCATATAACCATTCAAATGAAGAAAGACAACACATGATCATTGCGGCGTGTATACTGCCTACGGGTGTGAAATGTTAAACCTTACAAGTGTATTAGGTCACAACTTTGTGTCTGTTTATTTCGCTCTTTCTCCTCCATTTAGACACAGGCTATCAACCAACTCACCCCAAGGCATCCTATCTTTAGCTATCCCATGCAGCTCTCTCCATGTCCTCCCCATATGATTGATTTCTGTCTCTACTTCTCCTGTCCGTGTGTTTTATGTCCTCCTTGCGGTGTGTGGCTTAGGAGTTAGTGAAACGCGCAGTTTCATAATTCCAAGACATTAGGGGATCGAGGGTTAGAAATCAGCCGAGGTAGATTTGGAAGCAGACCGTTGTGCGTTGATATCGATGGTATGAGATGTCGGCTATTAACAAAGCAATGGCAAACTACTGAACTACAATTGCCAAGTGAATCACAAACAGCTAATTCACCTCATTCCTACACCCTAAAAGGACATATGTACAACTAACTTAATTTCCTTTGAAATGAAAAGTGCTCTATGAGAACTTATATGCAGAGATGGCATTTGATTGATTGATTGATCGTTTGACTGATTGATTGATTGATTGACTGATTGCGACTTAAACCACGCACCGACTAAAAACTCAAAAGAGAGGGACTTCTTAGCTAGGACACCATAGTTTGAAGTGCATACTTTCAAGAGAAGAGGTAAGCTGGAGTATGTCGTCACAACGGGGACGTTTGAGGATAGGATTGGCAGGAGGAGATCAAGAGATATGATGCTGGACAATTTGATATCATGGCATGCGGGAACAACAGTATCAGAAATGACTGGCAGTACACGAGACCGTGGAATGAATGATGTGATCACCAACGCCAGGCGTCATGGACTATAAGTAGAAGAAGATTGACCTGCCAGCATTCTTCTATCCCATAATTTTATCTGCGGTTGGTCGGAGTGTAACGCAGGATGCGCCTGCTGTCAATTTACTATAATTTAGAGTAGATCAAAAGTAAGAAGAGTATTTCAGTTGTACCGATCACTGAAGCGATAAACACCACACAGGTTTTAAAATGTACATTACAATGATGAAAGACAATACGTGATCACACGGCTTACACATTGCCTATGGGTGTGGAATTCTAAACAGTACACGTTTATTATGTACCAACTTCGTGCCTGTGTTGTTTTCACTATTTATCCTCTATTGAGGCATAGCCTTCAACCAACTCACCCCAAATCGTACTATCCTTAGCTATCCCATGCAGCTTTGTTCATGTCCTCCCTGAATTATTGATTTCTATCTCTACTTCTTTTCTCCGTGTTGTGAGGTCCTCCTCTGTGTATTTTGCCCTATACTCTCTGTGGTTTTACATGCGGAGATAGCACTTGATCGTTTAAGTGACTGATTTCAGTGTCACGGATTGGTAAGGCGAAACACCCCACACAGCACTCTCAAATGTACATCAAATTTAAGAAAGGCAACACATGAACATACAACTTGTAAATTGCCTACGGGTCTGACATATGAAACAGTACACATTTATTAGGTCGCAACTTTACGTAGGAAGCTGACAAATTCCCGTCATTTTTGTGACACTCCTGACGGATATAGTTGAAGATTGCAGCGTTTAGCGACTTAGCTTTCTGCACATCTCTGGATGTGAAGCGACTTAGCTTAGCGTGATGTACACCTTAGTATATGACAGTCATTCGTCTTGGAAGAGTAACATGTGTGTGTGTATGTATATTTGTGTGAGTGTGTGTGAGGTGGTGACAGGGGCGATGTCAAACCAGACAGGACGTGGGATGTACATGTTGATTACTGCATTCTTCTGTCCCTTTAATTTGTCGTATATAGTTGCGGTTGGAGAGGTGGGGAGAGGGCGGGAGGGTCTCCGTGGCGATGTAGTTACGCCATCTTCCTTGCGAGCAGAAGGTCGTCGTTTCGTCATTCCGTTGGCAGGTGAAATTTTTTTTCGGAGACCCCTGGGAGTCGTTCTAAAAGCAATGGCAAACTACTGCTTGCCGAGGGGTCGTCACCGAAGCTACGGAGTTCGTGCGCTGTGCGACGTTTTAGGCAGGTGGTTAGCTGCTCTGCGAAGAGAGACTGGGCTATATGGGATAAAATCCGGGGCAATTAAATCGATCCTCCTACCCCCCCCCCCCCCTCTCCCCCCCCCCCCCCCCCCCTGGTGCCCTCCTCTATATCTCATATTTTCAGCAACTCTCTTCGGCACAGTAGTAGTCTCTGTTTCAACATCCTTGCATGCTGATGTGATGTCATTTTTTTATTTGACGATCTCTTCTTCTCTTGCCCCGGATCTAGCCCTCCGGTGTTATCAGTAGCAGACCTCTGCGTGCTCACTCTATGCCAAGAGTTCATCTGGACGTGTGTGTCTGTATGCGTAAATGTGTATGTATAAATCTCAACTACTGGAACCATTCTAAGTATTTAAAGTAACGGACCTTTCATCTGGACGTGTCAAATCTCAACTACTGGAACCACTCTAAGTATTTAAAGTAAAGGACCTTTCATCTGGACGTGTCAAATCTCAACTACTGGAAACACTCTAAGTATTTAAATTAAAGGACCTTTCATCTGGACGTGTCAAATCTCAACTACTGGAACCACTCTAAGTATTTAAAGTAAAGGACCTTTCATCTGGACGTGTCAAATCTCAACTACTGGAACCACTCTAAGTATTTAAAGTAAAGGACTTGTCACTTGAGGCGTATTTGGCATATGGTGCTAGCACTATACTTTCAGATCAATCGTCACTCAATGGCTCATATAATCTATATCGTCATTCAATGGCTCATATAATCTATATCATCACTCAATGGCTCATATAATCTATATCGTCATTCAATGGCTCATATAATCTATATCGTCACTCAATGGCTCATATAATCTATATCATCACTCAATGGCTCATATAATCTATATCGTCATTCAATGGCTCATATAATCTATATCGTCACTCAATGGCTCATATAATCTATATCGTCATTCAATGGCTCATATAATCTATATCGTCACTCAATGGCTTATATAATCTATATCGTCATTCAATGGCTCATATAATCTATATCATCACTCAATGGCTCATATAATCTATATCGTCATTCAATGGCTCATATAATCTATATCGTCACTCAATGGCTCATATAATCTATATCATCATTCAATGGCTCATATAATCTATATCGTCACTCAATGGCTCATATAATCTATATCGTCATTCAATGGCTCATATAATCTATATCATCACTCAATGGCTCATATAATCTATATCATCATTCAATGGCTCATATAATCTATATCGTCACTCAATGGCTCATATAATCTATATCGTCATTCAATGGCTCATATAATCTATATCGTCACTCAATGGCTCATATAATCTATATCGTTATTCAATGGCTCATATAATCTATATCATCATTCAATGGCTTATATAATCCATATCGTCATTCAATGGCTCATATAATCTATATCACCACTCAATGGCTTATATAATCTATATCGTCACTCAATGGCTTATATAATCTATATCGTCATTCAATGGCTTATATAATCTATATCGTCACTCAATGGCTTATATAATCCATATCGTCACTCAATGGCTTATATAATCTATATCGTCATTCAATGGCTCATATAATCTATATCGTCACTCAATGGCTTATATAATCTATATCGTCACTCAATGGCTTATATAATCTATATCGTCACTCAATGGCTTATATAATCTATATCGTCACTCAATGGCTTATATAATCTATATCGTCACTCAATGGCTTATATAATCTATATCGTCACTCAATGGCTTATATAATCTATATCGTCACTCAATGGCTTATATAATCTATATCGTCACTCAATGGCTTATATAATCTATATCGTCACTCAATGGCTTATATAATCTATATCGTCACTCAATGGCTTATATAATCTATATCGTCACTCAATGGCTCATATAATCTATATCGCGCTGAACGCCTTTAGTTCCCATGACATTTCCTGGTGCGCTATTTTGGCTGACTCGACTTTGGAGTTAGGTTTGTGAGACAAACTGCCTGCTTCTTAGAGAATTCGAACACATATTCTCTGGAGCTGCAGGCAACTAGCCATGACGCTACCCGACGCCTTCCGCTCGAAGTGGACTTTAGTCAATTTGAAGCTATGTATTTAGCCACACCAAGTGGCGCACAGAGTAAATAAAGTATGTTAAAGTTAGTTGCGTGTCCTTTACAGGACGCCGCAATCAACCAATTCATTTCTGGTTGTTTGTGATTTACTAATTTACATTCAGTAGTTTGCAATTGCATTCTGGACGACCGACGCTCATAGCATTGTTAAAAAACAACACAAGACAGTCTGTTTCCAAATCACCTGCAGCCGATTTCGAATGCGGTATGCGTGATTGTGAATCGCGTTCACTACCCCTTCACCACAGACGCGGGCGACTAAAGTATGCAAATAACCCTTTTTACACTCCAGGAAACCTATTGGGCAGATGGTTCTATCCCCATATTTGTATAGACCAATCGGCATTCGCCGGCTTCGTGGCTTAGAGGTTATGACTTTTCTCCGTAATCTCGTATACTCTCGTCGATAACGTGATGACGGTGAGAATCAGCAGTGGTTCGAATCGCATCGGTAACTTACGGGGTATGTGAGCAGGCCGCTCAGAAAGCAATGGCAAACTACTGAGCGTAATCTTGCCAAGAAATCAACATACAGCTGAGCGATGTCCTGTAAAGGATATGCAAAAAAAAAAAAAAAAAAATCGGCATTCGGCGATGGGTGAGCCTGATACAATCAGTATCACACCGGCCGCTTCTACTCCCCAAGTCATTTCTTGATACCATTTGAGGCTGGTTTGACCTGTCAGCCATGACCACCGCACGGGCAGGCGAGAGTTCTGGTCACTACGCCATTGCGACTCCCGGCACAATGTATTCAGACTTATTTTGGGCGTGTAGATTCCCAAATTGCCGGCTTCGTGGCTTAGAGGTTATGACTTTTCTCCGTAATCTCGTATACTCTCGTGGGTGACGTGATGACGGTGAGAATCAGCAGTGGTTCGAATCGCATCGGTAACTTACGGGGTATGTGAGCCGGCCGCTCAGAAAGCAATGGCAAACTACTGAGCATAATCTTGCCAAGAAATCAACATAGAGCTGAAAGATGCTGGTGTTGACAGCAATGTCCTGTAAAGGATATGCCCCCCCCCCCCCCCCAAAAAAAAAAAAAAAAAAAAAGATTCCCAAATTACCAGAGCCACTCTGTTTGGAGTTTGGTACATTTTGACGATGTTATGTGTCGCAGTAAACATCACAGTAGACGGGGAGATACCAGAACAAGTAACAAGTTTCTTCTATCTTGGACATGCAATAACAGATGATGGCAGAATTGAAGTAGAAATTAAAAAGAGAATAGAAATGGCCAAAAATGTTTTCAACAGCATGAAATCAATATTATCATCTAGAGAGAATAACAACGCATTAAAAATAAGAATTATCAAATGCTACGTTTATTCAAAACTACTGTATGGCGCGGAAGCCTGGACATTGAACAAGCAACTAGAAAGTCGAATAGAGGCCTTGGAGATGTAGATTACAGAAGAATATGTCGTGTTTCATGGAAAAAAACACAGTCAAATACAGAGGTTATAGAAAAACTGGGAATGAAAAGAGAGTTGATGAATTAAATAAAAAAGAGGCAAGTGAAATATTTCGGCCACGTTAAAAGACGACACTCTTATAAAAACCATACTTGAGGCAAGGTTGAGGGCAAGCTGGCAAGAGGCAGACAACGATACAAGTGGTAAGATAACATCAAGAGATGGACGAACATCAAGCTGTACAATCAAGGCGAGAGACAGACAGTGTTGAAGATCCATTACATACAACATTCATTGTGAAGACGGTACCTGATTGATTGATTGAAAGTATGCTAGTTGTTAAGTCCCGTATGTCACCTACCTTATTCTGTTTTCTATCACCAACAGCTAGTTGGCGCAGTGGTTGGAGCAGGCATCCTGTTTGGGCTTACACCGGAGTCACACCACGGTGGCCTGGGCACGACAACCGTTAATACGAAAATCAATTTAGGTCAAGGTATGTATCTATGGATGTGTATTCTTCTTATAGTCCATGCCGTGTGGCGTTGATGATCATGTCTGTCTATAGCCTTCGGTCTCTTGTATTTCCAATCTTCTTATAGTCCATGCTGTGTGGCATTGGTGATCATATATGTCAGCAGCCTTCCGTCTCTTGTGCTGTCAGTTTTCTTATAGTCAATGCCGTATGGCGTTGGTGATTATGTCTGTCCACAGCGTTCCGTCTTCTGTGTTACCAATCTTCTTATAGTCCATGCTATGTGGCATTGGTGATCATATCTGTCCACAACCTTCTGTCTCTTGTGCTGCCAATCTTCTTATAGTCCATGCCATGTAGCGTTGGTGATAATGTCTGTCCACAACCTTCTGTCTCGTGTGCTGCCAATCTTCTTATAGTCCACGCTGTGCGGCGATGATGAATTGTATGTCCACAGCCTTCTATCTCTCGTGCTGCCAATCTTCTTATAGTCCATCTGTCCACAGCCTTCTGTCTCGTGTACTGCCTGTTGTTTCTGGTAGCCATTTTCCTCCATACCATAATGTCAAATTGTCCAACTGTCTCTCCTGGTCACATTCTGCCTCTCCTTATCTCCAGCCATTCCGTTGTGACGACATTCTGCATCTTTCTCTTCTCATGACATGCCCACAGGATGTCTTCTTCTTATACCAGTAATCAGTTCTCTTTGTGAGGTAACTTCTTTTATGATACCTTCATTGCTCTTTCTATCCGCCCACGGTGTTCTCATCATTTTTCTATAAAATCATATAACCACAGCCGCAACATAATTCTGCACTTGTCTGCTAATTGTCCAAGAATCGCCTCCGTACACCAGGGTTGGCTTTTGTATATACAATCATCATCATCATCATCATTATCATCATCATCATCATCTTCCACTGTTGCCGCAAGCGTCGTGGAGAGTTATAATGGGCGTTCCAGCTCCCGGTGGGTGGCATTGGATAGTGTCATTCAGTGTGATTGTACAATGTCTTTGATGTGATCAATCCATTTTCTTCTTGGGCGTCCTCGTGGTCTCGTCGCGGATGATCTTTGATGTAGAGCCAGTGATGGCAGTTGATGGTGTTGCATACTAACGAGATGACCAAACCACTTGATCTTCTGTCTTTCAATAAATATGGCACAAAGTGTTGATCCCACTGTCTGTCTGATAACAGCATTTTTTGCTCTGTCTCGGATTGTTAAGTTGGCAGCTCTCCTCAAGCATCTCACCTCACAGATGTTGATTTTGCGAAAGTGTGATTTCGATAAAGTCCAAGTTTGAGATTGGTAGCATAGGGTTGGTGTGTATGCTGTTTATTAGCTGTCGTTTTGCGAACATTGGTATGTTTCGATGTTTCAGTATGGGTGATAGTAGATATGTAAGCGCATTTGCTTTCTGACATCTGATTTCGATTTCTCTATCCAATTTACCATCTTCAGCGATCATACTTCCAAGATATTTGAATTCTTTACCTTGTTTCTGAGATGTGCTATTTATCTGTATACTTAGTGGACTATGAGATCTGCTAACTTGCATTACTTCAGTTTTGGCTATATTTACACTCACAATGTATCTGCTGCATGTTGAACTCAGATTATTAATATGATTTTGCAGTCTGTCCTCGTCGCTATGAAACAGGCACTGATCGTCTGCAAATATAAATTCATTTATTTCTTGTGGATAATTGATTCATCTCCCCGGGAAGGTTAACCCGGTCAACAAATGCCCGCAGAAGTCGGATCTGTCGTCGTAACGGCGCAAGAGCGCAGCTCTGCTGTAAACAGGCACAACGCAATTACGTACGAAAAAAAAGGAAAAAAAAAAAAAACTCCGGATGAACGCAGAAGAAGAAGAAGTTGATTCATCTGAAGTAAAGAGTTCTAAATTTTCTGAATCTGTTCTGTCAAGACTTGCTTCTTTGGATATTCTGTCTATGTAAATATGAAATAGCAGAGGAGAGAGCACACATCCCTGTCTCACTCTTGTATTGACTGTGAACATATCTGATATACCTTCTTGTGTTCTTACTTATTGTAACGTGCATGGTTGTACGAAAATCTGGGGTGAACGGACGAGTTATGAATTTTCTAATACTAGCAGGAGGAACAGGGTCAGAGAAGTAATAGGCGGATGTTAGGTCAGAAAAGGTTGAGGTAGGAATGCAAAAACAATGGCGGGCCCTAAACACATTGGAGGGTATATCAGTCTTAGTCACGAAGGCACAGAGGAAAACGTGACAGTAATCAAAGACACAAAGGAAGCCCAGAAATGTAATGTTAGTAGAATCTAAATTGAGGGTGCAAGAGTGCAAATGGTGTGTTTCGTGGGAGGTCCGCAAAGAGGGGATAAAGAGAGAAGGCTGCGCAAATGAAAGGCAGTCGATTTTGGGCTGAATGAGGAACACCAGCCAAAATAGTGAGATTGGAAATTGAGTTGTGTCGGAGTTAGTAAGAACTCTGCCTTGTGGCTTTCAGTGAGGGGAATTCTGGGGCTAACTATTGGAGACTTAGCCAGGCTGTCAGCGGCCATAGTGTTTGGGCCACGTTCAGGATACTAGACAGGAAAGAGTCCGAGGCAATTAAGAGTGTTCATGAATCTATACTGAGACTGCGCCTGGAATCATATACCTGTGTCATTAATAAAATTATGTGCGCGACAACTGTGTTATCCAGTGCCTATAACTGTTCATAATTATACCTGCAGAGTGTTCATACAGACATACCACTAGACATAACCACAGCCACTTCTATCTGTCACTCTGTCATAACAACCTTGTGACACTTAATTTTTGGTTGAATCAAGATGGTGGTGTATATACAATACTAGTGAATATAATTAATATAAATGGCGTAACAAGAAATGACAAACGGTGTTTGATAAATAAAAGTGACGTCATTTTTCTCGGGACACGCCAATAATCGCCCCGTTTTTGCTAACAGATATCGCTGCTACCTACCCATGTTGCACTCTGGTTGAATGCACATTTAGCAGATCAATGCAATCGATATGCAGTAATAGTTCTAGTTTGTTTGTTTGTTTGTTTGTTTGTTTGTTTGGTTGGTTAGTTGCTTGCTTGCACTATTTAAGATTTGTCTATTTGAAATGTGCCCAATAAAGGCGCCATAGAAGCCAATAAATCATCTCCCATATTGCCAGGAATTTATGAATGACTAGGACAATATATCCATAAGAGATTCCGATGATTTTCAACACTAACAAAAGGCACTCTTGTCAGCACACCATCTTGACAATTTGTATCTTAGACAGATACGATTTTTAGGCACGCTATGAGAAGAAATAAATTAGAGTTCTCGGTGACAACTGGCATGATTTATGGGGAAAAGACTAAGGGGATGGCAGAGAAGGAAATACCTGGATGGCTTGTCCACGTGGCATGATCGAGGCAAGAACAGAGAGCTGATCCACCACTCTGGTGATCGTGTAAGATGGCGAAACATAACCACCCAAGCGTTCCGGCATGGCGCATGATGATGATGATTATAACTGACAATGAGTCATACTGTATAGAGACGTTGGTATAATTAGTTCCTGTGAGGCACCGAACCGGAGCGCTGACTGCTTCCAGCTTATTCTCACGTTGGATGTTGTGTTGCTCAAAGACTGTTCTTCTACAGGTCTACCCTGTACTTCGGCAGGAGCTCGCATCCTGAGACACGACAAACATCATATCTAGAATAATTGCTGAAATAACCACTGACAATTTACGAGAATTGTAAAAGTATACATTATTCAATCAGAATAGCTGTAATTCAATTATTGTAGGTATGTGAAACATAGACAATAAGCAGACAAGCTGAGAAACATCTAAAGGCGGTGGAAATGTGGGTTCTGGGGGGGGGGGGGAATACAAAATAATACTAAATGGGTACCGGGAATTGTCCTGGGAAGTCAAGCGGCCGACATGATATTGTTCACATCATCCACGGAGTGCCCATTTATTGATGAAAAATATGGGGCTAGCACCTAATACCCAAAACAAAAATGAATACAGTGCAAACCGCTTAAGGCGATCTCATATGTGGCAACTTTCTGATGTGAAAAACAACATTGTATTGTAGGATGTAAATGCATTACTATATGCTTGAACTCTTATAAGAGGAATTTTTATAAGAAGGACTATTTCTTGGGCCCCATGTGAGTTCGCCTTATTATGCCTGCAACGTACTATTATTTTCTATTTCCGCTCTATCCCCAGCTGTGGGTGTTGAGTTTTTCATCACGTTCGTGCTTGTGTTTACCGTATTTGCATCATGTGACAGCAAACGTCGAGATTTGAACGGCTCCGTCCCGCTGGCCATCGGCCTGTCTGTCACAACATGCCACTTGTGGGCGGTAAGTGGACTTCTATATTAAGTCATTTTCATTTAGGCATTGGGTTGGAGTTTAGTGATAATGAAATACCTAAAGCTTGTGGGTCAAACTTTGGAGTTTAATGATAATGAAAAACCTAAAACTTGTGGAGCAATCTTTGGAGTTTAATTGCAATGAAATACCTATAACTTGTGGAGGAGACATTGGTGTTTAATGATAATGAAATACCACACATTACAGACGATACCAATCTCAATCAGTCTGCATCTGAAATGGCGAGTCATAACCGCCCACGCTTTCCGGCATGGCACATGATTGATTGATTGAGTTTTCAAAGTGGCACAGGAGTTCACGTCTATCCACAGATCTCTGTTCTTGGTGTTCTGCATACATTCTGTTGATGTTATTCCTCCATGACACGGTGTTAGAGCATCCAAGATAATTTCTCTCGGGTGTCTCTGTCTCTTCTGCCGCTGATCTTTCCATTCATTACGTTTTCCACTGCCTTCCTTCTTCATTATATGACCAAAGAACGCTGTAGGCATCTTTAGTCTTTTCAATTATAAACTGTGGATGAATTTTTAACATGTGCAATGTCCTCAACATGATTCTTAATCTTTCGCCCTTATGCGAAAAGGATCCATTACCCAATGATCAGGGCTGGTATATAAAATACGAATTTATTATTCACTAGAAACACAGTGTAAAACAGGAGAGTATGGCGTATGATATCAAGACTTTTAGCATTAGCATAAAGGTGGAGGCCTAATGACAGCGTTTCAATGGCTGGAGAATAGTACATAATGACACCTTGTGTTTGTGACAGACTTTCACAGCATACTACGTTGTACATACACAATGGTAAGTTACGCTTGGAGTGGCTTGTATCGCCCGAAAAAGAAAAAAAAACGATGATCAAGCGTGTATCATAGAATTTCTTCCACTGCATGCGGATGTGCGAGGAAATGAACATGCTGATAAACTGGCTGCTGCTGCTCCTTAGAGGGGCGAGCTAGATTATGACAAGAATGAGGTGGTGAAGTCTACCCGAAAACGAGTGAAACGTGCAGCAACAGAAGCTAAAGACCCACACCTGAAGAGGCTGATTCATCGGGGAGTGAGCAGATGAGCAGATGGTCAAGACGATATTCAACCTGTAGTGGTAAATGCAGGCAGACATTCAATCAGAAAGCCGGGAAACTCTTCTATGGCTACGAAAGAAAGAGGACGTATGGGTGTCATGAGTTAAACACTGATCCCTGCTTCCTCTACAATGATATTGACCTAACGTTTAACTGCTAGAGCTATATTGTACAATCACATGTAGGACAGCCTCACTATGCTGACTCCAACATAAATCCAACAACAAAGTCATTCGAGTGAACTGAGATATAATTTATCGCAGGCAACTTCAACAGCAAACGTGAGCGAGTGAGCACATCCAGGCTTCAGTCTTTCGCACCGCACTTTCGCTCTTGCTTCTCCATCGCTATTCATCTCCCTAGACTGTGTGGATAGTTGGGCACCAAGCTGGCCACCTGCCATGAGAATGAATGCATAACAAACGCCTACCTTCCACTATCATATAGCGAATACCAGATATGCCAGCGACTGTGGCATCAGGAGAGCCAGGAGTACCTGTAGTCAATTGCCGGATACACCTAGAGCGACTTCATGTGGACACCGAGGATTGGCAGCATCATAACAGCCGGTATTCTGTGACTGATGTTGAAGCCCGTCCTAACTTGTCTTTGCTGAATCACAAACTAAAGCTTAAGCCGTTACGGTGTTAGGTGACGTCGTACCATGACGTCTAAATTGCGTTCAATGTTGATGTCACTATGTTCACCATTTGTGCCACTCTTTATCTTCTTCTTTGATGCGCTAACTCATCAATTGAATGTTGCATCACTGTCATTTGCCACATGACTTGTACAATGTACTTACAATGGGAATGTCTTGAGTGTAATTATGTAGATTCTTGATTTTTATGAGATGATTATGTTTGTGACTATATTCAAATCTTTGTTTCTCTGTCCAGATTGATTATACGGGGTCCAGTATGAACACTGCCAGAAGTTTCGGCCCCGCCCTGGTGATGGGTGAGTGGGAAAATCACTGGGTGAGTGTAGGGGACTGGGTTACAGGGAGTGGGTGAATCACTTGATGAGTGTGGAAACTGGGCTGCAAGAAGTGAAAGGTCCTTGCATGCGTGTAGAAAATGGGTTACAAGGAGTGGGAGGATAGTTGAGTTAATGAGGTAACTGTAAGATACGGTGTGAGAAAATCATTGGATGAGTGTGGGGGACTATGACACTGGGTGGGATGTTTGTTACTCAGGATTATGTTTAGGGATTAAATTTCATGACTAGATCTGTGGGTTAGATTCTGGGTGCAGACTCATAGTTCTATCATGAGAATTAACAAGTACTATGTTTGCCGCTTTTTTTTTATTAAGGGTTAGAATTATTACCCATATTAATGTCCCATATTAAGTGTTCATTGTACCCATATTAAGTTGCCATATTAACCATATTAAGCTCCCAATGTACCCATATTAAGTTCCCATACTACACATTAAGTTCCCCATAGTACCCACAAGTTATTTCACCATTTGTTTAAAAACAAATCATCCCCGCCTGATGAGGATTCCAATACATGCCTGAAGGGCCGACAAGCAAGAGTACTACCCATTAGACCATCATTACTCTCTGAGACAGGGGTTTAGTGCATTGCGCAAGACTTTGGCCAGTCTGTGTAGGGGGTAAGTTACGGGGTTCTCAAGTATATATTATTTGGCTTTTCGAGGTTGCATACATCTTATATTTGATAACTCTACGTAGGTCTATTGGCTTGGCCCGCTCCTTGGCGGCGCGGCGGCAGGAGTGCTGTACGAGCAGCTATTTGCGGTCAATGCCAGCCTGATGAAGGCCAAGGCCTGTCTCCTGTCCAGCGACTACGATGATGACAAGTACAAAGCGAACAGGCTCAAGGTATCTATTGTCAATGATGATTCGTTCAAAGAATCATGCTTCTTTGTTGATTTATTAGTATAAGGACCATCGTCATTGCCATCATCATCGTTATCATAATCATCATCATCATCATCATCAATGGGTTCGTCCGATGGCGCGGGACACTGGTAATAGGGAAAGCTAATCCACACGCAAAGATCAGTCCAGTGCTAGAAGTAGTAGCATGAGTATGAACTACGCTTATGTTCAAAGCAAGCGAACGCAAATTAAAAAGCAAAAATCACTTTATAATCTTTTCACCATTCCTTTACTTTTATTATAATTATCATCAACATCATAATCATTATCATCTTCGTCATTTTATTACCATCTTCATTTCCTTCTTTTTCATCTTCATCATCATCACTACATTTATCATCATCGTCGTCATCATAATCATCACATTATCATATTATCATCATCACTATTTTCCTCATCATGATCATCATTATTGTCTCTATCTTCATCATTATCATCACCATATTCATCATTAACAATTTCAAAATGCGTACACAGTAATCTCCATAAGTACTCCAGTCTCATCTTATAGATCACACAAACGAGAATCTCTGCACAGAGCTAACTCCGTAATTCGCGTGGGGATCCACATGTATACTTATGGAAGTCACGCGTGACAGAAATCTTCCATTTGTTGGTCAATTACAAAGTTCTGGAATCTATTCTGGGAATCGGCCTTTTTGGCTCAATGGTTTTGATTTGCAACTGCCGAGGGAGTTTTAACCTTTGCAACGTGCACTCTTGTCCAGCGAGAGCTTTGCACTTGTCAGAGGTGGCTAGGCGTCCTATTTATTGCCCCATTATCAGGGGGAAATACATTCTCATGTCTTATTTTGTAAACATGTATATATTTTTCTTGTTGCTTTCTTTGGACTGTCTTTATTTTTCTTGTTTTCTTTCTTTTGGCCGGTCTCTGTGGCTAAGGGCTTGCGAACGCGGTTTGTGAGCCCAATATACCCGGCTTCGAAACACGGCGATGCTGATTTTTTTTCGAAAAAGGTATAGGAGCCGGTCGTTCAGAAAGCAATGGCAAACTACTGAACGTAAAATTTGCCCAGGAATCACGAACAGCGTAAATGCTGGGGTTGACTGCTACGTCCTGTGAAGGACATGCAACTTAAAAATTTTATTTGGAGGATATTTGGGTATGAAGACATTAATTTTAGGAAGTATATGGACAATTCATGAGAAGAGAGGCATTTGAGAATATCGTGACAACCGGAAATCAGTGGGAAAATAGGCAGAGACAGGTCAGGAGAAATGATGATGGAGAGACTGAGATAGTGGCATGGAGGAATGAGATCAGCAGAGTTGATTCAGGGCACAAAGGACCGTGATCTGTGGAAAAACATGAACACCCACGCCAGCTGGTTAGACACACGAAGATGATGATGGAGAAATGGGGGAGGGGTTTAGAGAAATTGATTATGGAGAGTGAAAAGTACGGTAGAATTGATTTAGAACTCAACCAACCGATATCTGTAGAGACATTTATTAACTCTCCATTTGCGAGGACAAATGATGATAGTGATGGCGATGGTGCAGAAAACAATATTTATAATATATATGATACCGATATATATACATGTGGATCCTCACCACTGCACAAGTATTCATATACTGTACTGAAATTATTCTGTGTGATCTGTGAACAGAGACAGTCATTTATGGAAGAATCGCTATACGATGTCAGCTATGAACAGAGACAGTCATTTATGGAAGAATCGCTGTACAATGTGATCTGTGAACAGAGACAGTCATTTATGGAAGAAGTATAAACAATATAAAATAACACAAAGTAATGCAGCTTTATAGAACACATACGACACATACATAACGTTGCGGCGACTAGCCTTCATCAGCAAACAAATACATGCATGAAACACAACATATACTGCAGGAGAAGATCCTTCGATGAATACATTATGGCAGAAGGACGGGATAAGAAGAATAAAAGGATGATAAAATGATAGCAATGAAGAGAAAATGAAAATATGAAAACAAAATGTTGCTACTTATCTCAGAGTCAGAGGCTGTACTGCTACAACGAATGTTTTCTTTATCCTCTTTTGTGATTTTGTTTTTAAATTTAAGAAAGAATCGCTATACAAACGTGATCTGTGAACACAGACAGTCATTTATGCAAGAATCGCTATACAATGTGATCTGTGAACACAGACAGTCATTTATTCAAGAATCGCTATACAATGTGATCTGTGAACACAGACAGTCATTTATGCAAGAATCGCTACACAATGTGATCTGTGAACAGAGACAGTCATTTATGCAAGAATCGCTATACAATGTGATCTGTGAACAGAGACAGTCATTTATGCAAGAATCGCTATACAATGTGATCTGTGAACACAGACAGTCATTTATGCAAGAATCGCTATACAATGTGATCTGTGAACACAGACAGTCATTTATGCAAGAATCGCTACACAATGTGATCTGTGAACAGAGACAGTCATTTATGCAAGAATCGCTATACAATGTGATCTGTGAACACAGACAGTCATTTATGGAAGAATCGCTGTACAATGTGATCTGTGAACAGAGACAGTCATTTATGGAAGAAGTATAAACAATATAAAATAACACAAAGTAATGCAGCTTTATAGAACAGAATTACGACACATACATAACGTTGTGGCGACTAGCCTTCATCAGCAAACAAATACATGCATGAAACACAACATATACTGCAGGAGAAGATCCTTCGATGAATACATTATGGCAGAAGGACGGGATAAGAAGAATAAAAGGATATTAAAATGATAGCAATGAAGAGAAAATGAAAATATGAAAACAACATGTTGCTACTTATCTCAGAGTCAGAGGCTGTACTGCTACAACGAATGTTTTCTTTATCCTCTTTTGTGATTTTGTTTTTAAATTTAAGGAAGAATCGCTATACAACCGTGATCTGTGAACACAGACAGTCATTTATGCAAGAATCGCTATACAATTTGATCTGTGAACACAGACAGTCATTTATGCAAGAATCGCTATACAATGTGATCTGTGAACACAGACAGTCATTTATGCAAGAATCGCTATACAATGCGATCTGTGAACACAGACAGTCATTTATGCAAGAATCGCTACACAATGCGATCTGTGAACACAGACAGTCATTTATGCAAGAATCGCTATACAATGTGCTCTGTGAACAGAGACAGTCATTTATGCAAGAATCGCTATACAATGTGATCTGTGAACATAGACAGTCATTTATGCAAGAATCGCTATACAATGTGATCTGTGAACACAGACAGTCATTTATGCAAGAATCGCTACACAATGTGATCTGTGAACAGAGACAGTCATTTATGCAAGAATCGCTACACAATGTGATCTGTGAACACAGACAGTCATTTATGCAAGAATCGCTATACAATGTGATCTGTGAACACAGACAGTCATTTATGCAAGAATCGCTATACAATGTGATCTGTGAACAGAGACAGTCATTTATGCAAGAATCGCTATACACTGTGATCTGTGAACATAGACAGTCATTTTTGCAAGTATCGCTATACACTGTGATCTGTGAACAGAGAGTCATTTATGAAAGAATCGCTATACAATGTGATCTGTGAACAGAGACAGCCATGTTTGCAAGAATGGCAGTACAATGAAACTAATTCTTGACAATACACATGAACTCATGTTTTAAATGTTCGCTCGCTTTGAACACTGAGCTGATCCACGACACTGGTGCTCGAGTGAAATGGCGAGTCATGACCGCCCATGCTTTCCGGCATGGCACATGATTGATTGATTGATTTAAACCCAAGCGTTGTTCACACAACTGCTAATACGTTTAGTGCACTGGGCTGATCTTTGCGTATGGGCTAACTATTACCAGTATCCCTTGCCATCAGGCACACCCACTCCGACTTCTGATGTACTTGTAATTTAAGTCCCAAATTCAAGGACGAGAAGTTAACATTTTAGTCCCATTGACAATTGTAGGGGTTAATCCCGCTATCTCGGCATCATCACATCGGAAGTTTATGAGCGAGCGCACTTATCCATTCAGCCTTGCTGACTTTCTGAACCCATCTTGATAACAGTTTTGATTCTATCCTCAGATTCGCATCCTCGAAGAAGATTCGGCAAATGAAGACCAGGACGAATCACCATTGGCGGAAAGAGATGATGACAAGTTTACCTCCAAAGTCTAGAATCAATTACTATGTGGATACAAAGAGTCGTGATCAAATGAACCCCGCCCCATGTGTTTTATTACAACGCATGAAAGGTGCATCAGCAAGTGTGGCAGATTGAAACTGTAGCAACTGTAGTGAAGCAAGGGCGCAACTGGGATCGTCAGAAGAATTCGCCATAGTATTCAAACACTAATCCCATTGCTAAGGAAGACGACCGATATCGTCCATTGGAAAAGACTGGCTGCTCTTTGAATCATTTGGTCACGCAGTGATGGTGTCTGCGTTGGCGTGAAGCTGCAGGGAGGGGTTTCAATTGATTACGTCTCATGCATATATATCAACTGGGGAAATCGTTGAGGTCAAGAAGATAGTTGATAAATAAACACACATGTATGTTTGGCGCTCATAGAAGTAGGACAATGAAGTAGAGACTAAATGATGCATCAGGCAACATAAACATTGAAAGCTATAGTTACCGACCGAGATCCGAACCTTTCACCTCTAAATGACGACAGCAAGCCTAGAGGTGTATAGCTGGCCATGCGTCGAAGTACACTTGTTCCTGCAGGGAGGCGCTGTCGTCATTTGAAGGCCACAGGTTCGAATCACGGTCGATAACTACAGCTTTCAATTGTTATGTTGTCTAGCGTGTCCTCTAGTCTCTATGTCTTTCTTCTAGTTCCATGAGCGACAAACAATACATGTGTTTATTTATGAATTCTTATTCATAAACTTATACTTAGAATTTATAAACAAGAAAATGTAGATACAAACCACAGTCCTGTTGTTAGCATTATTTCTTGCTGTCTCATATGAAGGTGGTGTCATGGCAGATACTGTTGTTGGGGCGTGAATAAGGCAATGATATAAGAGGTGGGTTACCCAGTTCCCTTCCTCGAAGTCTTTTCTACGTAGACAATTTCTAGAACATTCTGAACATTGCATGGCACTCATTTATATGTGGCTGTACTTGTAGTAACAAAACAATCATGCTTCTGGTGAAAATGTAACTCAGAAACCACTGTCTGTCAAAAACCACAAATTATCAGGGATGGCAGGGGTTAATGTAACACCTGTGATGGAGCCTGTGTATAATGACTTGTTGGAAGCTATGTGTTAAAATACTGATTTAATTGATGTGAGTTGTAACAATGTGCTAGGATACAATATATTAAAATACTACTACTATAAAGTGAGATGTAACAATGTGATAACATGCAATGTGTTAAAATACTACTACAATAGAGTGATTTGTAACAATATTCTGAAATACAATATGTTAAAATACTGCAAACAATAGAGTGAGTTGTAACAGTATCGTAGAAGTAATATGTTAAAATACTACTACAACAGTGTGAGTTGTAACAATGTTCTGAGATACAGTATATTAAAATACTGCTACAATTGAGTGAATTGTAACAATATGGTAAAATGTAATATGTACTACAATACTTCTACAGAGTGAGTTGTAACAATGTGGTAGAATGTAATATGTTAAATTACTACTACAATAGAGTGAATTGTATCAATGTGCCGAAATACAATGTTAAAATACTACTGGAATAGAATTCGTTGTAACAATGTGGTAGAATGTAATATGGTAGAATGTAATATGTTAAAATACTACTAGAATAGAGTGAGATGTGACAATGTGATGGAATGTACTATGTTTAAATACTACTAGAATAGAGTGAGTTGTAATAATTTGGTAGAATGTAATACATTATAATACTATTACAATAAAGTGAGTTGTAACAGTGTCGTAGAAGTAATATGTTTAACATACTGCTACAACAGTGTCAGTTGTAACAATGTTAGTTAGTTAGTTAGTCGAGGTTCCAACTTCACGGCAACGGGTCGTCCCCATTATGCTCCATTCTCGTGCCAGCGAATATCACACAAAATGCTCCCCACTGTCCAATGTGAAAAGTGGAATAGACAGGAATCTCGCCAATCCAACAGCCCGCACAGGTACACTGTGAATAATGCCGCCGTCAGAATGTCAACACAAAATTCATCCACGAATACCACACAGTTCATCGTCGATGGACTCGGCAGTCACCAGGAAGACTTCATTGACTCGGGTTTTCTCACATGGCTCGGTCTTTTACCGCAGGGTGACCCGCCGAAAGGGTCGCACAAAGCACGAACTCCGCAGCTTCAGCGCCGACACCCAGGAGTCCCCCGAAAAATTCACTCGTGAACCGAAAGGGCAAAACATGCAATTCAAAAACCACCGGTAGCCATTGTTCCGAACATGCAGTTCACTGTACAGGACAGATGTAAAAGCATTCCACGCGAATTTCACAGCTCACGGTGTCGCCCATGCGCTCACTTAGTAGCAGAGCGACGGAACCATGTACTACCAGTCCAACATGAGGAAAATGCGATTGCAAACCGTAGCTGCAAGCATAAACACGCCACAGGCCTTAACGGTTCAACGCCTAACCGCCATGCTGGCGACCGGAAGTTGTAACAATATTCTCAGATACAGTATGTTAAAATTTTGCTACAATTGGGTGAATTGTAACAATATGGTAAAATGTAATATGTACTACAATACTACTAAAATGTGAGTTGTAACAATGTGATAGCATGCAGAATGTTAATATACTACTAGAATAGAGTGAATTGTAACAATGTGGTAGAATGTAATATGTTAAAATACTACTACAGTAGAGTGAATTGTATCAATGGACTGAAATACAATGTTAAAATACTACTGGAATAGAATTCGTTGTAACAATGTGGTAGAATGTAATATGGTAGAATGCAATATGTTAAAATACTACTAGAATAGAGCGAGTTGTGACAATGTGATGGAATGTACTATGTTTAAATACTACTACAATAGAGTGAGTTGTAACAATGTGGTAGAATGTAATATGTTAAAATACTACTAGAATAGAGCGAGTTGTGACAGTGTGATGGAATGTACTATGTTTAAATACTACTACAATAGAGTGAGTTGTAACAATGTGGTAGAATGTAATATGTTAAAATACTACTAGAATAGAGCGAGTTGTGACAATGTGATGGAATGTACTATGTTTAAATACTACTAGAATAGAGCGAGTTGTGACAATGTGGTAGAATGTAATATGGTAGAATGTAATATGTTAAAATACTACTAGAATAGGGTGAGTTGTGACAATGTGATGGAATGTACTATGTTTAAATACTACTAGAATAGAGTGAGTTGTAATAATGTGGTAGAATGTAATATGTTAAAATACTACTACAATAGAGTGAGTTGTAATAATGTGATAGAATGTAATATATTATAATACTACTACAATAGAGTAAGTTGTAACAATGTGGTAGCATGTAATACGTTAAAATACTAATTGAATAGAGTGAGTTGAACTAATGTGCTGAAATATAGGGTTTATTTGTAATGACTGTGCAGTGTTTGAAAATATTGCAGGTCCAAGTTTTTTATTTACCTATTATGTTGCATGAACTTTGCAGAGTGTGAATACAAAACTTGTAACGGCAATATTATCAAATACTGTACAGTCATTAAAAATACACCCTGTAAAATGTTAAAATCAGTTTTAAATGTTTGCGTGAGGATATTTTAGGAAGTAAATGTGGCCAGCCTGATGTTGACCTCTTGACCTCTCACGATCTGACTCATGACCCCTCACGTTTTGACACACAACCCCTCACGTTGTGACTCATCTGTAAAATGACAGGGATCGCAGTATATAAACAATACCCCTCCATGCGTGTGTAAGGGTCCTTATCATTTATGTATTATTTATTTGTTTAAATATTGTGTTTTGTTGTTGCTTTGTTGATTGATTAAGCTTATATTCCTCGGGGACGCTATGGGAATGAATACATTTCAAAACTTAGTGACAATTGGCAAAACTTTAGGGAAAAGAGTTAGGGAAGGCAGACAGGTAAATATCTGGATGGCTTGGCCACATGACGGAACAAGAACACAGAGCTGATCCACGATTATAGTGATCGGTTGAGGTAACAAACCATGACCGCCCACACTTATCGGCAGGCAACATAATAGCAACGATGATGATTGGTTGGCTGGTTGGTTGGTTGGCTGGTTGGTTGGTTCTCTGCTGAAACCTACGAAAGACTGAATGTTCACTCTTAAGTACATTACATTGGCATCCAGGTGGTCGGAGCCCTCACTGGAGATTGTACCTATCGGAGTGAAGTTGGTGTAGAGACTTTTTACCCTACGCGTTACCGAAGCACCATCTCAGTGGATAATGAGTTGCAGAGTTCTACTCCCCCTGTCCAAATTCAGGAAGCAGTGGTAGGGAGTATCTGCAACACCAGTACTGGAACTTCACATCTGCAGTTAGGTATAATAGGATACGATGTTTTACAATTTGTAAGTATGTTTTCCCAAAACATATTTCCTACACTGTGTTTATGATGTTATAGAGCCATCTCATTGTATGGGCCTGAATGCATGGAAGATAGGTGGCCACTCTTTCCTTCAGTTAGCAGGTGTCGAGCCTATACGCCGAACCCTCGTTCGTTACCAGCGCAGTTCTCTACGAACTTCGCTAACGCCCCAGATATTAAGATGACATTGTTGTACTTCATGTTTTTCCCTGACAAGGGAAGTAAGAAACTTAAGACGTTCTCCTTGTAATATCCCAGTTATTTCCCATGGCTTAAATTTTGTAAACTTCAAATGTGGAACTTGTGGTGTATTTATTTGTATAGATAGATGTACAAGGGGGACAGTTTATTGTGTGGCGGACATAACAACTATGTATATGCGTTATATAATTTATACTTTAAATACCATTCTATACTAAACTTACATGAATTGTTGTCCGCTCCTGGAGCAAAATATACTCAGGGGGTGTGACTTGTGTAGATATGGGACGGCGCACTCTATAGAACTTGAAAACGATAGAGTCCAACTGTAAAGGGAAACAGCTAGTAACACAGGACACTTGTATACGCCTTGAGGTCGATGGACTAAGAACTGGGGGTCCCTGTGGCGAAGTGCTTACCCCGCCTGCCTCACACTCCGAAGGTTGTGAGTTCGATTCTGGCTTACGCATCCGGTTCACGAGTGCATTTTTCTCGAAGACTCCAGGGGATCGTCCTGGAGCTGCGGAGTTTCTGCTCTGCGCAATGCTTTTGGCAGGCCCTCCTGCGGAAAGAAACCAAGCCATAATGGATCAAACGCGGTGCAATGAAGTCGACCCTCTTGCCTTTTAAAATGCTGTGTGGGTGTCAGCGCCGTGGTTTTACAGACCAGTCAACACTGGCTGGATGATGTTGTCAATATCACGACTTTACGCGCTCCTGCCCTCGTTCAACCCTTCCGCTCCAATAGACATTCAAACACATGACTGTGATGCCAACAGGAATACGTACTAGAGTACAACAGAGTATTATCCTGATATGAAATAACAGAACGGTATGGCATAACAGAATAAAATATATGTATAGTGTAGATGAACAGATAAACCATCATAGCCTAGTGTTTGCAACGACTCGAATTGTAGTTGCACTATACTGCACCAATATTGTCCGTGCGTGACGTATGGTTATCTAATGACGTTTTGTTGTAAGGTACATTAGTCGAACTAGAACCTCCGCAAGAGGTAGGCGGCGATTCGTGGGTGGACCGGCCGGCCAAGCATAATAGAGTCCAGCTATAGCTTCTAAAAGAGATATGCAGCGGTTCATTGGAGGAACCGACCGGCTTAGTAAAATTATTTGGGTAGTTACTTAGTTAGTTAGTTAGTCACGGTAACGTGTCCTCCCCATTATGCTCCGTTCCTGTGCCAGTAAATATCACTCAAAATGCTCCTCACTGCCCTATGTGAAAAGTGGAACATACGGGAGTCTCGACAAGCTAACAGCCCGCACAGGTACACTGCTAGTAATGCCGCCGTCAGAATGCCAACACAAAAGTCCTCCTACAGTTCATCGTCAATGGAAGCGGCAGTCACTAGAAAACCAGCAGCCACACATTACTGCATTAACAGTCGAGAGAATCGACTTCATTTCCTCGGGATTGATTCCATATGGCTCGGTCCCCTACTGCAGGGCAACCCGCTGAAAGCATCGCACAAAGCACGAACACCGTAGCTCCAGCGATGACCCCCAGGAGTCTCCGAGAAAAATGCACTCGCGAACCGAAAAGGCAATCCAGTCAATTCATAGCGACAGGCCGACCGCCATCGTTCCGAACATGCAGGTCACGCTACAACAACCGCGGACAGATGTAAAACAAAAAACAGAACATTCCAAACGGAATTTACAGCTCACAGTGTCGCGCCACGCACTCAGCTCGGTAGCAGGGCAACGGAACCATGCACTAACAGCCTAACATGAGGAAAGTGCGACTTCAAACCGTAGCCAGAAGCATAAAAACTCCAGGGGCTTAACGGTTGAAATGCCTATCCGCCATGTTGGGGACCGGAAGATTGGGTAGCCACATGGCATCCGCTATATGCGGGGCTGTTTCAAGCAGGGATTCAGAGGAATTATACACCAGAGAGGAGGTATAGTATGTCCACATTTGTTTGCCTTCATTCACGATCAATTATTTTGAAAACTGTCTGTTGCATCGTTATGAAATTTTTCCAGCCGTCTTATATTTACCCCCACCCAAGGAATATGTCTTTGATAGGTCCAAAAACAACTTAAATCATTGAAAGCGGCGACATTCCTTTGATGTTTTGCTGAACAACTAGTGATTTCTCGCTAACAAAGTTATTTTTACGGTAATGTGAGACCTGCCAATTCTGATGACACACAAAGGCGTATCCGGATTCGTATGGGAGTGGGTGCAATGAAAGAACTAGCTTAAAATCGACAGGGTCGGCTGCATTGCACCGGGTTTTTATCCCATATGGCTCAGTTTCTTTCTGCAGCTCGGAAAGCGTCGCACAAAGCACGAACTCCTTAGCTCCAGCGACGACCCTCGGGAGTCTCCGAAAAAATGCACTCGTGAAATGAAGGATGCTGCCCGGAATCGAACATACAACCTTCGGAGCCCGAGTCAGACGGCTTGACCACTTCACCGCGGAGAATCCCGAGAGGGGTGCAATGTGTAATATTAGTTATTAGTAAAGACAGAGAATTTACAGAGGCACGGGGTAAATAATTTGTAAATTAACAGGAAAGTAGAAGGAATATATTTCTTACCTTATTTTTCATTTCCTTCTTGTTTCTTCAGCTGATGATGATGCTGTAATGTTTAGGGCCTGCAATTCCTCTGAATAGTTGGAGCACAATATCCCAGTAAGTGTGTACGTAGATTAAGGTCTGCGATCTGCTCAGCCCTTAATCTGTGTCGGACGATTCCAGTAGGTTGATGATTGCTCTCGGTTGTATACAATTCAATCCATCCTTTCTCCAATAGTCCTCTTCCTCTTTCAACACATGGTCCTGACGTTTTTTCCAGTAACTTTTATCAATATTTAATAGCGCGGACAGACAGACAGACAGACAGACAGACGGACAGACAGACAGACAGACAGACAGACAGATGGACAGACAGACAGACAGACAGACAGAAAGGTAGGTAGGTAGGTAGGCAGAAAGGTAGGTGGGTGGGTGGGTGGATGGATGGCTGGCTGGCTGACTGGTTGGGTGGGTGGGTGGGTCGGTCGGTGGGTCGGTCGGTCGGTGGGTCGGTCGGTCGGTGGGTCGGTCGGTCGGTCGGTGGGTGGGTGGGTGGGTCGGCCGACAGGCAGGCAGGCAGGCAGACAGACAGATAGATAGATAGATAGATAGATAGATAGATAGATAGATAGATAGATAGATAGATAGATAGATAGATAGATAGATAGATAGATAGATAGATAGATAGATAGATATCGGTCGGTCGATGGTTCGGTCGGTCGGTCGGTGGGTGGGTGGGTCGGTCGGTCGGTGGGTGGGTGGGCCGGCAGGCAGGCAGGCAGATAGATAGATAGATAGATAGATAGATAGATAGATAGATGGATAGATAGATAGATAGATAGATAGATAGATAGATAGATAGATAGATAGATAGATAGATAGATAGATCCCCGCCAGGAGCCGGGCCGAGCCAGCTAGTTTATTTATATAATCACGTTTCATGAAAGAACCCACAGTTTGACGACACCTCTGAACTACCACATATAAATTCCCTCAGTCTGCCAAAAGCGTAAACCGCGCAGACAAATTTCAAAAACAGCGGGGGTGTGTCTTGTTGAAGCGGTAATACTCTTAAAATGATGGAATGAATGCGGGGGCAATAAAATATATACCACATATAAACAAACATTGAAATCTGCTGTACAATCTCCAGAACAGAAAATTTTTTGTTGGGTGGACATAATTATAAGGTTATATGCTAAATCTCATCATTTTCCCTCAGTTGGTTAATGAGATATTGAATTTTATATTGAGGCAACAAATAAAAAAATACACTATAAGTGCAAGTTTGTGGCGGAGAGATTACAAAGATACCAGCACAATTTCAAGGGATAATTGAGGATTATCGCATGCTATGAATGGCGGCAGGAGATATGTCAATCAATCAATCAATTATGTGCTATGCCGGAAAGCGTGGGCGGTCATGACTCGCCATTTCACTCGATCACCAGTGTCGTGGATCAGCTCAGTGATCCTGTCTCGTCCATGCCATGTGGCCAAGCCATCCAGGTATTTTCCTCTCGGTCTTCTTCTTCTTCTTCTTTCGTTCGCTTGAAATATGTCTATAACTGCAATGCTGTCTTTTGTATGAATTGAACTGTATTTTTCAGTTCACACAGCGGCCCGTAGAGTTTATCCTCCACTGTCGTCTCTCTAGGCCAGAAGGTTTGCCTAGATATGTTATATTTTGGGCAGTCTTGGAGTATGTGCTCTGCTGTCTGCGACGCCAATCCACATGTGCACATGGCTGTTTCACCAATCTTGAATTTTGTATACATGTGGTTGCGTAGTCTATTGTGCCCTGTTCTGAGGCGCAGAATAATGACTTGTTCTGGTCTATCCATAACGTGGTAGTCATCTTGAGCAGGTTTTGGTGGCTTTCTGACTGATTTGATCATTCTTTTCTTTTGGTGGTATGTAACGGGCACATCAGGCTGTTCTTCTTTGGCTCCTTCCTTAGCCAATTGATCAGCTCTGTCGTTTCCGGGTACTCCACAGTGGGATGGTATCCACTGTATGGTGACCTTATGCTGACTGCTAAGTTCAGAAAGTAGTGTCCTTAGTACTGGCAATTTCCCAGACAGGAGCGCCTCGAGTACTGATTTTGCATCTGTCAATAGCACCACAGGTTGTGTACCATTGCTGGTATTTAGTAATTTCTCTGTTGCTATCTTGATTGCCTCAATTTCAGCATCGTAGTTATGGCAGTACTTTCCTGTCGGTACTCTGGCTGTGTCCCTGGTATTATTTTGGGTATTCTATGTACACTCCCGCTCCTCCATTTTGAACAGCATTTTGTGCTGACCCATCTGTGTAGACTCGGATCCAGAGGTCCTGTGGGTATTCTTCATCAAGGAAGCTGAGAGTGGCTGTTCTGCGCTGCCCACTGTTCTGTTCTTCCTTGTCAAATATTCCTCTCACTTTTGTCTGGATTTGTAATGATAGTCTATGCTCATCTTTCCACGGAGTTCGCTCTGGAATAGTTGAAAGGGGGATACCAACTGTGGGCAGATCGGTGGTTTCTCTGCAGAGTGGTTTGGCCTGGTGGATAAAACTACTTCTTTTCAACCGCCCCATAGCTAGGTTTTCAAATCTGTTCTTCATAGGGTGGCCTGGCAAGCTGAGGAACTTTTCTGCTAGTATTAGCGTTTTCGTATCTCTGCTCTCACTTAGTGCTTGTGTCCTCCCCATCTTCTCCATTTCCACTATAGGGGTTGATCTCATCCCTCCTGTGGTGATTCTAAGTGCTTGATTTTGCACTTTGTCCAGCTCTTGTAGTGTGGTTTTTGATGCCGAACACCACGCAGTTGACCCGTATTCCAGGTGTGGTCGTATGCTCTGTTGATAAACTTTGCTAAGTATTTTCCCACTGGCTCCCCATGTGGTTCCACTTAGCTTTCTCAGGATGGCTATTTTCCTTCTGGATTTTGCTACTACTTTGTTGATGTGCTTTCTCCATGTCAGCCTGCCATCAAATGTTACTCCAAGGTATGTTGGTTCTTTATCTTCTCTTAGGGGTGTTCCATTTATCTGGATGGTCCCTGCCTTTTGTTTTGGAGAGAGGGTAAATAGGGTGGTGCTGCACTTGTCAGTGTTTATGCTGACACACCATCTATTTGCCCATGCAACAAATGTATCTACAGCTCTTTGTAGTAATCTGGTGGCCACTGATGCATGTTCATTTGTGCTCCGTATAACCAGGTCATCGGCGTACATTGCGGCTTTAATTCCATGCGGTAGATTAGCAACGAGATCATTGATGAAGATTAGAAAGAGTGTGGGGGACAAGACTCCGCCCTGGGGAACACCGTGACGCAGTAGTACTTTCTTGCTCTTTAGTCCGTCTATCTGTACTCGGGCTCTTCTGTTGTGCAAGTATGCTTTCACCCATTTGTACATTCTTCCATTGACTTTGTTCTCAGTTTATTCATCAGACCTTCTTTCCAGACTTTGTCAAAGGCTTTCTTCAAATCTATACATGTCGCAAGCACCAGCTTCTTCTCTTGGAATGCATCCTCAATTTCTTGAGAGAGGTAGGTTGTCTGATCTTCCGTAGAGTAGCACTGCCTAAAGCCAGCCTGCTGTGGCACAAGGATGTTTTTACTTTCAATGTACCACTGCAGTCTGTGATTGATGATGCGCTCCAGTGTTTTGCAGAGACAGCTGGTGAGGCTAATTGGTCTGTAGCTAGAGGCAATGGAACTATCTTTCCCTGATTTTAGGAGGAGTATCATGATTGCTTCTCTCCAGGCTTGTGGAACACTGCCTAAGGTCCAACTGTTATTGAAGATCTGCAACAGCTTTGCTTTGGCCTCTGTTCCTAGGTTCCTGATCATTTCGTTGGAGATACCATCAGCTCCTGGTGACTTTCTCATTTTCAGTTTTGACATGGCTGTGGTATAATAAAAACGTCCCTACCCTTTCCTATTTATGGACTCCCTTAAAAATAAACAAACCCTTACAATTACTGTTTAAGTAACTTACTTAATGTAGGAGAAAATAAAACAGCGATAGACTGACCGTGGCACAGCTAAAATTAGTTTGGCTTGTTTTCTCTCCCTTATCTGGCCAATCCTGGCGAGGGGGAAAACAAAGACTGAAGCGGCCATTTCTAGTCAAGAGAACTGACAAGAAAGTCGACCTTTCCCTTCGGGGAGAAGGTAGTTTGTTTTAAAACCATGATTCTCTTCAAGCTATTGGTATGTTATCTACATTATTAAGATATATTTATGTATTACATTGACCAGTATGTTTAATTAAGAATTAGTTACAATTCTCTTAAACCAGGCTGGATGATGTTTACTAAGGAAACACAGGTGGGCGCCACGCTGTAATTTTTCCTATGTCTTCAAATCCCTATGTTAATATCTTTTATAGGCATTATGAACTTATATCTAACTAAATAGTGTTTATAACCTATGAATAGTATGTGTACTGTAGTACATAGAGTATCAACTCTCATGTCAGAAACTCTTTTCAATTTAGGAAAGACTCCTGATTCATACTTCAGAGAAGAAAACTCGTTTCTGCCAATTTCATAGTCCTATGAAAAATAACTTCTAGGCAATGGAACTATATATCCCTATCAATGCTTAGAAATCTGCAAATAATTTATGTACTGTAGAGATTGGACTTTAAAGAAACATTTTCTCAATGTAGGAGCAGACTCTTGATTTCATACTGCACAAGTAGAGAACTGGTGTCTGCCACCTTCAAATATCCTATGTAGTGTAAATGCACTGGTAAGGATGTCTCTTAACTTGTTTTATCCATGCGGGGACATACAAATGATTACGCATATTCCTGACTCTTACTTAGTCAGGGGATAAAATATTTTGCCACATTATAATCTGTAACTTGGAAATATAGTGCTAAATTTTAGTACCATTCTTTTGTTAACAGATTAGTAACCACTCCATATGAGGGTGAACATATAATCATTTCATAAAATAGTGTTAGGGACAGGCCATGTTTGAATATAAATTCATGAACAATTAAACGCGTGATGTAAATGCATGTTCGGATAGGATTCACTCCGCATCGCCTCACCGTAGTAGAAACAGAAGCGAAGATTGATGTGAATAAATTGCTTGCAATATTCAGAAGACTGGACCATGCGGCATAAGTTATTCTTATAAATACCCTCCGAATAATAGCAGTCATTGGCAAAACATATCACAGCGATTACTATCCTCATGTGCTGTACGCAGTGGGGGAAAACAATGGATGTTTTAGTTCATGAAGATAATTCAAAAACCTAGGCTCCCTGCATCATCATTATGATTATTATGTATGATTATCATGTACTTAATATCAGAGAAATGTACATGTATGTTTTTTTTGGTATGAGAATTTTCTTTGTTCTGATTGTTACTTTTTACTGTGGGAATATACATTTTAATGTTGCACCTTGGGATTAGAGGATGTTGATGTAAGAATACATATGTATGTCAGTACTTAAGAAGCCAATGGTGAATAGTCTTGACCTAGTGATGATTATAGTGCCGAAATGAAGACGCGGCATTAGAAACCACAGGGATTCTGTATAGGCTATTCTCTTCAAGTAATGAGAGAGACAATATCAACATGTTGGATGGACAGAATGACTTCACCCATCCAATAGTCCCAGTAACAACAGAACAAAATATAAGTGAGAAAATACCTTACTCACTAGGAAGGGTCAGAATGGCTCTACTCAGCAATGAGGGACAGTGGAACATGGACACCCACTCCTTTCCCCTTCTCCCCTTGTTGTTTTGTATTTGTGTTTGTAATTGTGTTGTAAACCTTTTATCATAACACAGTAGGTTAATGCTAGTGTTGTATTCTTTGTCATCCCTTTTCTATAGAAGAGAAGCAGGTGGTGGTTGAATTTGGTGGGACTATATCACTAACACTGGATCCTGGGTAAACAGCCATAAAGTGAATGTCCAAACCATAGTCTGGATCTAGCAATACCTCAATGTTTACTGCGGCACTCAATAGCTCCATAGCGAGCAACAGATAAATTAGAAGACAACTGACTGGGTGAGTGATTAAGTCCTATTTTAGTAGGAATATCCAGGATGGACTTCAAGATCTAATAATCTACAAAGATGAAGATCATCAGAGTACTGACAACAGTGTATCGTTTGCGTTACTTCTGAGAAGTATCACCAATGGCCTCATCATTCAACCAAGTCAGTGAAACTGGGACAATCCTTCTTCAAGTTACTAAAACTAACAACAGTGAGTAACCTTCAACTGTTGGTTGGATTACCAAGTTAATATCCACAATGGATAAGTCTTCGAAAGAACATCTCACAGCTGCAACAGTCAAAAATAAGGTTCCAGCCATGCAACACCAAAGTCTAGAATACTAGACACCAACTCAACCATTTGGGAAGAGACACTGAAACAACATTATAGCCAATACAAACAAATGTACCAACTTCAGAACATCTGAACCATAACTACACCAGATTACCTCAAGGTCCAAAACCTGAACACCATCAAAAGAACCATATGAAAGCAGCTAGATGAGTAAATGCCTTTACGCCTGCAACCAAAGGAATCACCTGATGGCTTGCAAACCTGGATATGTGGTGGAATAATATTCTTCAGTTACATGCCTGCAGCAGAATCTTCAGATGAAACCAAATGAATGATTCACCACTGTATGTTCTACACAGAAATGGAATGAATGAGAACTCTATGCTGGTCCCATGTCAGCCTAACTGCCCATCATCAAGTGTGGGATGGCCTATCAACATGAACCGGGTGTGTGACAAAGCCTTTTGAACTAAATTGGGAAACGGTTAACATAAACCGAGCTGTTGGACAGTCGTCATCTTTTCATCGATAAGATGATATAGGGAAGAACCTTCTGCAGAGCTTAAGTTGCATCTCCTGAAAGTATGACAGACCTAGGCATCAATTTCAATTGGAACACAACCCAAATGGCAACCGAGTATTCTTAAATTCAGTCTCATGGAGAGAATATGTGCTTATGTATAATTCTATTCTTGGATTATGGATTAGAAACATTCGCCAGCCAACTTCGGTGGACATACTGTGAGTAGAAAATGACTGTGAGTATAATTCTGCACGGATAATTATGGACATTAACTGCTTTGCACTGGAGAAGAATGCCATCCGCAACGCCTAAATGAACACTATAATTAATTAATTTAATTATTAGTATCAACTGTTTTCATGAGTGTGGTTTTCTTCAATGACAGGAAAAGGGTAAAGATTGTTTTACATGGTAATGGTGTACACCTAAAGGGTTATGTTATGACATATATGTATAATATTTTGACACCCACTCATTATTTTTAAATATGAGAATTGTACATGGTGTCAGAAATAAATGTATGTATGTTGGGTTTCTGCACCTAGACCAATGTGATTTTATCTAGGTACAATGAGTCAAGTTAGCAGAACCAATTTGTGGTTGTTGTGTTGTTTGTAATAACCTTGTTTTTTCTGGGGTCACTGGGTACTATGTTGTAATACTGCATATCATTCCCATGCCTGTCTGAAAATGCATAGTGTTTATTACACATCTATATATGTAATGGCAGATCTTGAGTTAATACCTGAACTGTTTGTCCAAAAGTGTTGTGTACATCAAGTAAATGTGGTGTCCAATAAGTGGTTGTTTATATGTTGTGAGCAATCAATATCCTTCTAGCATCTATAGTAATTTAAAGGGTGATGAAGTGGGAAGGGAAACCTACACACAGATGCCATTGTTTCAAGGATGGAACTCTTTCCTCCTGGGATTTGTGGTAAATATCCCTGATCACCCTGCATTCTTACCAGTGACAGAGAATCAATAATACCCCCTAGACATTTTAACGAATTATTCTCAGGAATTAAAATCAACATCCCACAATGGCTAGCTCCAGTTCGCTGATTGTGATGGGTGCCTCCAGAACCTCATGTACTATTTCCTTCTGTCCTGTATGTTGCCGTTTCTCTCGAATCTCTTGTTGTTTCTCTGGACTAATTTTGATATTCTTATCTTGTGCGAATGAGTCCGCAAAATGGTCAGCTGCTTGCTTTCTTGTTAAGATGTTTCCATCTTCATGTAGTGCAATTTTTGAGTTTCTCCCTGTGCCCTCATCGTTAATTTGTTTTATTAGCTTCCACAATTTCCTTGTGTCTCTTTCAAAGTTCAGAGACTCTGTTTTTTCCTGCCAGCTTTTCCGTCTAGCCTGCAGCTTGGCCCTTTGAAATTTGGATTTTGCATGCTGGAATTTATTGTGGTGCTCTTGGCTGGGTGTGGTCTCTGCTTGCTTTCTACATACTTCCACATCATTATGCAACTGTTCCAGTTCACTACTCCAGTAGGGTTTATATTGTTTACGGGCTCCTCTTGGTACTGTTTCTCGCGCTGCCTGTAGTATGCATTTCCCAAACTCTTCAACTACTTTATTTATGTCTTTCTCAGTGTTAAGGATTCTAACCAGTATGCTGGTGCGATTCTTGTACATTGCCCTGTCTGCTTTCTTGTAGTTCCACCTCGAGAGGGTGCTGCTTTCACTTACAAGCTCATTTTCTACAGTTAGAAAGACTGGTCGATGGTCGCTGCCACAAAGTTGTTTCCCAACAATTCGTGTAATGTTCCACTCCAGGTCTGGTGAATGAAAGGCCAGGTCAGGTGTAGTTGTAGAGTGCCATGATCTCGAATAGAAAGTATGTGGGTCGGACGGCTTGTTAACCAAGATGAATCTGTTCTCATCCTGCCAGTCTTCCAGTCTCTCTCCTCTCTGGTCCATGTGATCATAGCCCCAACTCTGCGAGTGGCTGTTGAAATCGCCACACACAATCATTTTTTCTGTTAATGGTAGTGTGTCCAGTGCCTGTCGGCGGTCACTTGGACAGTAGTAATTGATCAGATATAGGTCTGTATAGCCTGTTTTAAGTTTAAGTGTCTGATACTCAGCCCCTTCCATATAGACTTCGATTTTGGAAGCAGTGATGTTATTTTTTACAAGGGTAAGTATCCCACCTTTTCGCCTGTCCTTTCGGTCAGATCGGTAACACTGACAGCCTCTGATTTTGAAGGCTATATTATCGTTGAGGTGAGTTTCTTGCAAGCAACATATGCTTACTTTTTCTTGGTCCAGGATGTTTTCTAATTCTACTTTTTTGTTGCTGACTCCCTCCGCATTCCAGTGCATTATTTTAAGTCTTTGTTTAATATGGCCAGCTGTTCTATTCTCATGTCCCCTGGCTCCACAGGACATCTGAGAAGGACCTCCAGTAGTTGGGGTTGGACCCTTTCGAGACATAGGGCCCGGTACTGCACCTGCTTGGGGGTCCAAAGCAGGGCGAGCACCATGACTTTTAGCAGTAGTCGACATATTCCATTTTGCGTAATTGCGTGGCATCCTGATTTCTGTGGTGCGCCTCCTGGCTGGTTGCCACCGTCTTCAGCACCTTTCCTTTACTAGAGCAGACTGTGGTCTCACTCGAGTTTAGATGTGTACACACGCACACACGTGTCTGCACATGCATGTATGTGTATACACATCTAGAGCACACTGGTTATTTTCCGGCGCCAGATACTCGCCGTCGCCCCTTCTCCAGTTAGTGGAAACAGTTCCGCCACGTGAAGGCCAGGAGTTGGACTTTTGCTGCATAGGTTATGTATTCACGAGCCATTGGGGTATTTAAGCAATGCTGGGCGCTCACCCCAACACTGCGCCCCGGCTACATACAGCAACATTTGGAACCCCTCTCGGTCTGCCTCTTGGTCTGTTCCCTTCGATCTTGCCAGTTGTCACCAAGTTCTCCAATCCATTTCTTCTCATAACATGTCCAAAAAGTTTGACTGTCTACTTCTAATTTCTCTAATCAGTTTACGATGTTCATTTGTCTCCTGTAGTATTTGGTCATTGGTTTTTCTGTCTGTCCATGGTATTCTTTGCATTTTCCTTAGAAACCACATTTCGCAAGCCATCAGATGTTTTTCAGCTTGACTGCCCATTGTCCAAGTTTCACATCCATACAAAAGAACAGGCTCTATGTATCCCCTCAACACTCTTTTTCTCGTTTCAATTGACATCTTTTTATTGGTCAGAATGTTTTTCATCTTGCTAAAGGCTACTTTCGCCAAGGCGATTCTTGTTCTAATCTCTTCAAGGCATCTCCCATCAGATGTTATGACTGTTCCAAGATAATTGTACCGATTCACTTGTTGAAGAATATTTCCATTTACTTGTATATTACATTGTGGCACTTCTTCCTTCCTAGTGACGACCATAACCTGAGTCTTTTTACAATTTAATCCTAACCCCAGCTGCTCACTGTGTACAAAAACCGCATCTACTAATTGTTGCAGGTCCTGCGCATTGTCTGCAATCAATACTGTATCATCTGCATATCTAATGTTATTGATGTTTCGTCCTCCAATGCTGATTCCATTTATATCCTCTACATTTCTGAAAATATTTTCACTGTATAGGGAAAAAAGATCTGGAGACATCACACATCCCTGCCTAACACCTCTCTTAATTGGCTGATACTGTCCCACTTCATTATCAATCCTTATTGCAGCTTGTTGTTTCCAATATATGTTCTTCATAAGTCTAATGTCTTTCCCATCAATTTGTAGATCTGCAAGCATATCCACCATGTTGACATGTCTAACTCTATCAAAAGCCTTTGTATAGTCAATAAAGCAAAGATGTATATCCTTGTTTACTTCTATAGCACGTTCAATAACTGTTCGCAGCATATACACAGCATTTACTGTACCCTTTCCTTCTACAAACCCACATTGTTCTTCCCCTATTTCAGGTTGTATCTTCTTCCTCACTCTTTGCATGATAGTTCTTAGCAAAATCTTTGTGATGTGATTCATTATACTAATTGTTCTATGTTGATCACATTCCAAGGTTCCTGATTTCTTTGGGATTGCAATAAATACAGAGTTACATAATTCAGGAGGTATATCACCAGTATCATATAATGTGTTCATCAGTCTGGTGACATGCTCTAGTCCAAGTTCTTCTAAAGCTTTAATCATTTCTGTTGTGATGTTATCTGCACCGGGGGCCTTGCCAGCTTTCATATGCTTAAGAACATTTCGAACATCCATCTCCAAAATTGGCGGTCCTTCATTATTAAATCTAATATCATACTGTTCGTCTCTGTTATCATCATAAAAGTGTTTCACATAATTTGTCCATACATGTAGAATCTGGTCCTTTTCTATTATGATTTTGCCATCTTTAGTTTTTAGACACCCTGTTGATGTACTTGTTCTTTTATTAGTAAGTTCCTGAATTCTTTTGTGCACTAATTTAGTATTTTGACTGTTGTGTTGGTTTTCAATTTCTAAGCACTTTTCCTCAAGCCATGATTGTTTTGCCTCCTTACATAATATTCTGACTTGTCTGTGGATTTCTTCATATTTGACAGAATTATTTTTGTTGTGTCTTCTTGTTTTCATGAGGTGTAAAATTTCTTCAGTCATCCATTTCTTACGACCCACCTTCTTTAATTTTGGAATAGTTGTTTCTGCAGCCACATAGATTGAATTCTTCAACGTTTCCCATTGATCATCCACATCCTGGAATAATATCTCTAGATCAGACAATATTTTAAATCTGTTCTGTACTTCTATGTTGAATTTGTTTTGTATTTCCTTGTCATTACTCAATGTACACAAATCATATTTAGTGTTTCCTGTTATATACTTGACTTTCTTCAACTTTATCCTCAATGTTCCTGTGAGTAATATGTGGTCACTATAACAATCAGCACTGGGAACTGTTTTTGCTACTATTAGCGCGTTTCTAAATCTTCTGCTAATCAGAATGTAGTCAATCTGGTTTCTAATCCTGCTATCAGGACTCCTCCATGTCCATAAACTTCTAGGGTTTTGCTTAAACCAGGTGTTGCCTACAATCATTTCCTGTTCTTTTGCCCACTCCACGAGTCTGTATCCTCTTTCATTTCTCTCTCCTAAACCATAGTTTCCTACTGTATATCTATCCCCTTGATTTCCTACTTTTGCATTGAAGTCCCCTATTATGATGTTTATTTCTGAATTTTTACATTTCTTTAAGGCAGCCTCTATGTCATTATAAAATTCTTCTACACTATCTTCACTGGATTCTCCTGTTGGTGCATATACTTGAATAATATTTATGCTAAAAGGTCTGCCACTTAATTTAACTAGTAGAACTCTGTCCGACACGGCCCAATATCCTTGAACAGATGTTGATGTTTTCCGGTCCAAAATAATTGCCACTCCCCTATGACGATCTTCACCTCCAGAATAAATAATCTTGAAATCGTCATCTATATTGATGTCTGATCCTGTCCATCTCGTTTCGCACATACCTATAATATTATTTTTTTCCTTTTCAATTTCTTGTTTTATGTTCTCTAATTTTCCGTCGTTGTTTAACGTCCTAACGTTCCAAGTTGCTAATTTTAACGTCTCCGTCCTTGTCTTGCGATGATCAGTCTTTAAGCGAATCATGATATACTAGGCACTTTTAAAGAGGTAGTTTGCCGTTGCTTTCCTCTATGGCAGTGACCTTACTGGTCGGAGACCGCAGCCATTGACTCAAGAAGAGTTCCTCTGCCTGCCGTCGTAAAACTCGAGGCCATGACCCACAAATATCTGTCGGCTGCCCTCAAAATTTCATCCACCACCTGCCTTCCGTGGCTTCTTTTGAAAACTTCCAATCAAAGAACACAAAATAACATCACATAATCCACAGGAAAACACTATTCACAGGAAATCCATAGGAAATCACACGAAATCCAAAGGAAAACACTAAATAGCGTCCCTCCGAAAAGTAACGCTTAATTTTGTCGCCATTGTACCGGAAGGAGCTGGAATAATCATTATCATGAGCAGCTTGAATATTAACGACTTTATACGATTGTAGATTTGAATAATAGAGACGGACTTCATCCCGATCTGATGGCTTGTGATGTATATTCAATTGTCTTTTGAAGCCTTGCCGATGGAATGTTCCGTGACTGCTGTGTTGAATATCATCGTTGGGCAGTTTCAGTCGTAGATCTTTCATGTTTGATTATTGGGGGGGGGGGGGGGGGGGCACATGTTTGTTATAAACCCTTAGACACTTGGTCGTGACAGGCCCGTTACACGTGGAGAGAATGGTGCGGCCGGGAGTGACCAGAGAACCTGGCCGACACTCAATACTCCGAGGAAAGGCTAGACGGACACGTAATCATAATGCAACTGCTTACATGTGTATTGGGACTCTTCTCTGGTTATTGAAGATGAGGACGGAGCACATATGGGAGTGTTCCGAGTGCTGCGATGTCAATTCTTGACTGCAACCCAATCCAATAAAATCAGAGTTGAGTTGATTTGAGCTAAGAGCTTACATCGCTGCAATTAGGACATTCCCATACGCGCTCCGTTCCCTCATTCAACAGCCAGCGAAGAGTCACACTACAAATCGTTCCTACCGCTATCTGATTGAAAGTTCTCCTGGTCTTCTCTCTCAGTTTTGAGATTCTACCAGAGCCCCTGCCTATCCCTCGCAATCTCATTCTTTCCACTTACGGGTTCTCAATCTGTTCCTCCCACCTTCTCCACCAGGTCCCACAGGCGCACGACCACCTCCCCCTTGTTTATAAGTAATCTCCCACCAAGAGGTACATTCCCTGCCAGACTATCAGCCTGTTCATTCCCCCACACTCCCACATGGCCTGGGCAAAATATGCATACACTTGTCATCCCACACGAAACATTCCTTTCTCCACTTTACTAAGCATACTCCTTGAGTCTGTGATGAAGACAGTGTGTGTTAAAGTGGTCTCCTCTAACCAATGGAATGCCGCTGTGACTGCTTCCACCTACATTCTCATGCTGGAGGTCTTATGCCATACTTCCAGATTAAAATATAGGTGCCGTGTTAGCGTTACGGAGAGATACTCGCCTACTGCCCTATGGTCAAGGGTTCGAATCAGCATCAGGGGAATGTTGTGGGCTCCCAAGTCGACCCAGAGTAAAGTGGGTCACAGGAAATTTCTTATAAAGTAATTGTGGCCGTCGTCATACTAACCACATCGTCCACCAAGTGCCCATTTCTCTATAAACTATGGGTTTAACACCATATGCCCATTGCGCCATAAGGCGTATAAGAGGGTCCTTTACTTATATTACATGGATACAGAGTGGCGGGTGTGGCAGGGTCGGGGTTCATACCAAGACACTGCTTCAACTCCACGTGGGACTTACTGGGCAGGCATTAGCCTGTGGCACATTCTTGGTAGGCACTTGTCTATGGGACATTTTGGGCAGACACTGGTCTGTGTGACATCCTGGACAAACACTAGTCTGTGTGACATCCTGGGCAAACACTAGTCTGTAGGACATCCTGGGCAGCCACTAGTCTATGGGACATGCTGGGCAGACACATAGTCGGTGGGACATCCTGGGCAGACACTAGTCTGTGGGACATCCTGGGCAGCCACTAGTCTGTGGGACATCCTGGACAGACACTAGTCTGTGGGACATCCTGGGCAGCCACTAGTCTGTGGGACATCCTGGGCAGACACTAGTCTGTGGGACATCCTGGGCAGACACTAGTCTGGGACATCCTGGGCAGCCACTAGTCTATGGGACATCCTGGGCAGCCACTAGTCTGTGGGAGATCCTGGACAGACACTAGACTGTGGAACCTCCTGGACAGACACTAGTCTGTGGGACATCCTAGGCAGACACTAGTCTGTGGGACATCCTAGGCAGACACTAATCTGTGGGACATCCTAGGCAGACACTAATCTGTGGGACATCCTAGGCAGACACTAGTCTGTGGGACATCCTAGGCAGACACTAGTCTGTGGGACATCCTAGGCAGACACTAGTCTGTGGGACATCCTAGGCAGACACTAATCTGTGGGATATCCTAGGCAGACACTAGTCTGTGAGACATCCAAGGCAGACACTAGTCTGTGTGACATCCTAGGCAGACACTAGTCTGTGGAACCTCCTGGACAGACACTAGTCTGTGGGACATCCTGGACAGACACTAGTCTGTGGGACATCCTAGGCAGACACTAGTCTGTGGGACATCCTAGGCAGACACTAATCTGTGGGACATCCTAGGCAGACACTAATCTGTGGGACATCCTAGGCAGACACTAGTCTGTGGGACATCCTAGGCAGACACTAGTCTGTGGGACATCCTAGGCAGACACTAGTCTGTGGGACATCCTAGGCAGACACTAATCTGTGGGACATCCTAGGCAGACACTAGTCTGTGAGACATCCAAGGCAGACACTAGTCTGTGGAACCTCCTGGGCAGACACTAGTCTGTGGAACCTCCTGGGCAGACACTAGTCTGTGAGACATCCTAGGCAGACACTAGTCTGTGGGACATCCTAGGCAGACACTAGTCTGTGGAACCTCCTGGGCAGACACTAGTCTGTGGGACATCCTGGACAGACACTAGTCTGTGGGACATCCTAGGCAGACACTAGTCTGTGGGACATCCTAGGCAGACACTAATCTGTGGGACATCCTAGGCAGACACTAGTCTGTGGGACATCCTAGGCAGACACTAGTCTGTGGGACGTCCTAGGCAGACACTAGTCTGTGGAACCTCCTAGGCAGACACTAGTCTGTGGGACATCCTGGACAGACACTAGTCTGTGGGACATCCTAGGCAGACATTAGTCTGTGGGACATCCTAGGCAGACACTAGTCTGTGGGACATCCTAGGCAGACACTAGTCTGTGGGACATCCTAGGCAGACACGTCTGTGGAACCTCCTGGACAGACACTAGTCTGTGGGACATCCTAGGCAGACACTAGTCTGTGGGACATCCTAGGCAGACACTAGTCTGTGGAACCTCCTGGGCAGACACTAGTCTGTGGAACCTTCTAGGGAGACACTAGTCTGTGGAACCTCCTAGGCAGACACTAGTCTGTGGAACCTCCTAGGCAGACACTAGTCTGTGGAACCTCCTGGGCAGACACTAGTCTGTGGAACCTCCTGGGCAGACACTAGTCTGTGGAACCTCCTGGGCAGACACTAGTCTGTGGAACCTCCTAGGCAGACACTAGACTGTGGAACCTCCTGGGCAGACACTAATCTGTGGAACCTCCTAGGCAGACACTAGTCTGTGGAACCTCCTGGGCAGACACTAGTCTGTGGAACCTCCTAGGCAGACACTAGTCTGTGGAACCTCCTGGGCAGACACTAGTCTGTGGAACCTTCTAGGCAGACACTAGTCTGTGGAACCTCCTAGGCAGACACTAGTCTGTGGAACCTCCTGGGCAGACACTAGTCTGTGGAACCTCCTGGGCAGACACTAGTCTGTGGAACCTCCTAGGCAGACACTAGTCTGTGGAACCTCCTGGGCAGACACTAATCTGTGGAACCTCCTAGGCAGACACTAGTCTGTGGAACCTCCTGGGCAGACACTAATCTGACTAACCTGGACGTGAAGCACGCCGAGGACTACCAAATTTGCTCGTTGCGAGACTGCATGATATCAACAGAAATTTTACCATGATGACGGTAGGCAGTCAGCACCCACGTCTAGCACTCACCGTTTGCAGAGCTCACAACCATGCTGTGTAAATGTGCATTACTCGAATCCAAAGATCACAGCGGTAGCAGCACAACAACAATAACAATAGTAACAACAACAACAAAAAAAGAGCAACAACAACTTAAAAAAAAAAAAGTCGCTTAAAAGTCGACAGGGTCGACTTCATTGCACCGGATTGTTATCCCATATAGATCAGTCTCTTTCCGCAGCGCGGAAAGCGTCGTACAAAGCACGAACTTCGTAGCTTCAGCGACGATCTCCAGGAGTCTCCGAGAAAAATGCACTTGTAAACAGAAAACGTAGCCCGGAATCGAAACCACAACCTTCGGAGCGCGAGGCAAACGGCACAGCAACAATAAAATCAACAGCAACAATAACATCTACTTCTAAACTAATCTTATAAATAACAGCAGCAATAACACCAACTACAATAATGTAAACCCCCCCCCCCCCCCCCCAAAAAAAAAAAAAAAAACAACAAACAAACAAACAAACAAACAAACAAACAAACAAACAAACAAACAAACAATAACTGCTACAATAGCATCAACAACAAGAACATCAGAACAGCAGCAAGAACAACAACACCAAGAACAACAGCAATAACAGTAGATATAGAGGTTAAACCTCTATATCGGTCCGCTGGACTAAAATGTTTGCCCCTCATCCTTGACTTGGAGACGTAAATAACAATTACCTCTGAAGTCAGAGAGGGTTTTTCTGGTGGTAGGGAAATCTAATTGACACGCAAAATCACCAGAAATAGTAGAACGTGCATGGACTACAACTGAGTTCAAAGCAAGCGAAGGAAACAAAGCATTAAAAACAAAATGCCGGTTATAAAAAACAAAATGCCGGTTATAAAAAACAAAATGCCGGTTATAAAAAACAAAATGCCGGTTATACATAATCTCGAAGCCTGGTTAGTTCTTTAAAGCACTCGCTTCGGAGAGGAATCGAACAAATAGCTACCAGAGTGACAGGTAAGTGCGTTAGCATATGCACTAAATATGGTTCCTGAGTAGAGAAGTACTGAAACATAAAGAAATGAAACAGTTCTTAGAAAAGTATGGGTTGTTGCGAGAGAGCACAAAGAGAAAGTGAAATTTAAACAGGAAGTTGAACAAAGAAAATATAATCTCCAAAATATTAGTTTACAAGAATATAACCCGGGAAGAAAGAAAACTATAAAGAAATAGCTGGCAATGGGGAGGAAGGGATAATAGGTAAACATCTTGCACAGAAAGAGAGCTGTAACACAAACCAGATGTGCTCACAGACGTGTGTGTACATTGAACTGATTTGGGGGAAATCCCAAACTGTGCTGTTTGATAGACTTCCTAAGTTGAGAGAATTTCGCAGCGCAGCACTCCGGGCATTCCTATACGTGCTCAGTCCTCGTCTTCTACAGCTGAGTTCAGCGTGACCGAATGGATAAGAGCGCTCGTTCTTAAACGAGGTAGCGGGTTCAGCCCCTACACAGGTTACATGGACTAAAATGTTAACTTCTCGTCCTTGACTTCTGGACATAAATTAAAAGTCGGAGTGGGTTCGCCTCTTGGCGAGGGATAATGGTAATATGGAGAGGTAATCCACACGCAATAATTAGCCCAGTTCACTGGACGTACTTGTACGTGTATGGACTATGCTTGAGTTCGAAGCGAGAGAATGTATAACAAAATCTTCAACAGCCAACGAAGAGTTCCAATACTAATGGTGCCAGTTGCCGTCTGATTATAAAACCATTTGACCTTGCCTCGGAGAACTGACTGTCGGCCAGATCCTGTGATCACTCCCTGCCCCTGCATTCTCTATTCTATAGGTTTTGAGTCTCCGTGGCGACACGGTTAAGTCGTCTGCCTCGCGCTTCGAAAGTTTTGGGTTCGATTCCTGTCTACATCGTTCGGTTCACGAGTGCAAATTTCGTTGAGACTCCTGGAGGTCGTCGCTGGAGCTACGGAATTCGTGATTTGTGCGAGACTTTTGGTAGTACGCCCTGCGGAAAGAGACCGAGCCATGTGGAATAAAACTCGGCACAGTTAAGTCTATCATCTTGCATTTTAACCACTTCTTCTTCTCTCTACAGACAATGCTGATTTATCTGTTTTCCCACACTATACACACCATCCCAAAGGGCCCTGGCCATACCTGCCTTGTCAAGCACCAACAGCTCGCCCAACGGTGCTCATGATACTATCCGCGCGGTTCGAGGTTTTCATCGCTTGCTAGAAAAATTCACAAGTTCACATTCGAAGCTGAAAACATTTATAAGTGAGAAAAATTAGAAATTGGATAAGTTACCAGTTATAAAATTAAAAGTCAGGAAAACAAAATAAAAGCTAGAAAAATTTAAAGACAGAAAGAAATAGAGGTTGGAAATAAATAGAGGTTAGAAAAATTAGAAGTTAGAAATATAGCGTAACTGAGGAAAAATAGGAGGTACATAAAGTATTGGGAGCTGTGGTAGCATAGTTGCTAGCGTAATTGAGGAAACAATAGGAGAAACATAAGGTATTGGGGGCTGTGGGAGCGCAATTACTAGCGTTAGAAAAATCAGAAGTTACAAAATCAGAGATAAGAAAAGAAAAAAAAAAACTGGCCATTAGCCAAATTTACAAAATGTAGCTTGTCCTTTGTAGGACATTGCCATCAACCGCAGGTTGATTTTCTAGGCAAGTATTCTCTTGATAGCTTGCCATAAAAGCCGATGTGCCGAGAGGATAAGAGTGCTCGCTTTTAAACTTCCGGTTCGCTGTTGTCGAGGTAGGGGGTTCATCCCCGTACACCGGCATTAACTTGGGATTTACAAGTTGACTTCTCGTTCAGAAAACGAAGGAAAATACTAAACGTAAAATTGTCTGGGGTTGATGCTACGTCCTGCATAGGTAGGTGTCATTGTGGTTAGTTTTCCATTGTTTTTCAACTGACCGGCTATTGGAATGAACCCACTGCCTCGCTGCCAGAGTTATAGGAAGTATAAGCGAGAACGCAGTAAACCTCTCGGTCACGGCACTTCACCTACAGCTGTACAGTGATGTCATGAAGCTGGACCTAACTACTGCTTTTATTAAAGACACTAACTGAGAGAGTCTGAACAAGGCAGTTCGTAATCCCGCACACAGCGTTCGCAATACCGCTGCGGGCGATTTGGAAGCAGACCGCCTTGCGCTGGTTTTCATTCAATGGTATGAGTTCTGGTCGTTTAGAAAGCAATGGCAAACTGCTTAACGTAAACTTGCCAAGAAATCTCAAACAGCTAAAACATGCTAGGGTTGACTGCGTCGTCGTGTAACATTGATATGCAACTAACATTTACACAATGCAGTGGAAATGTGGTTTCTGGGGATACCATAGACATACAGAAAAGCAACGAACAAGTCCTACTAGAAACAAAGGAAATTGTAAACTGATTGGAGACATTATATGTAGACGGTCAAGATTTTTAGGAATGTAATGAGAAGAAATAAACTGGAGAACTTAGTGACAACTGACAAGATGAGGTGGGAGTGACAAGGGATGGGCAGAGAGTTAAATGTCTGGATGGCTTGGCCACGTGGCAACATCGAGCCAAACCACAGAGCTGATCCACGACTGTGATGATCGTGTGAGATTGCTAAATTCTTATCGGCATGGCACACGGTGATAATGAAACGAGGCAGAACAAGCAGCAGCAGCAGCAATTGTAACTTTTGGTGGTAAATAATAGAGCGTGCTATATCGCTTGAGAATCACTGATGGAAAAAGAATCAAGTTTACATGGAAACATGCTTTCATCTGTTGTTTCTTTTATTTGCGGAGAGCGTGAATTCTTCCTTTCGCCAGTTTAATGAGATACGGACAGATTACAGGGATACAGTTTGGAGTGGAATTCTTGTACAGGTGTACGGTTTATACGGGAGACTTCTGGGTAGATTGTACCAGGCTTGACACGATTTATACATCAGCCCATATGTCTCTTCTTCTACTTTTTTGCTTTTCCTCCATCTAATTTTTCTTCCACCTCATCTTCTTCTGCTCCTCCTATTTCATCATCATCACTATCATGAGACAATACGAGAGGTAGAGTTCCTCTTTGCTTGCTGATATCCAGGATATATGACAGATTATATGGAATGGTAACGTCCCAGCTAAGGCAGATGTATATTATCTGCGCACACCGTCAAAAAAAAACTGTCATTTACTGCCAATATAGTACCTTGCGGTGTATGGCAGGGGGGTCTTTGAGCGCACACCGTATGAGAGTAAATAAACCCGGTACTAATATTCTCACACACTCGACAAAGTCTTCACAAAGTAAATGCATACAATAACAGTATTCGTTGTCAAGAGAAGTATACAATATTAAAGTGTGAAAAAAGATGAAAAATACCCTGACTATTAAAAGGATGTCAATCGCTTACGAGAAAAAGAGTTTTGAGGTGCTACTAAATATCACCTGTCAAAAATTGAACAGTTAACAAGCCACAAGACAAGATTAACACACACTCGGTGTATGAAAGTAGTTATATAGGGGCTCTACACCCCCCCCCCCCGAAATTGTGGAGCCTCCACGTGGAGCAAGTGGAGCGCTCCGTGTGGAGCTTGTGGAGTGCTCCACGTGGAGCCGCGTGGTGTCTGGTGGTGCTGGGATGCTGTGGAGTTTGTGGAGCCTGTGGAGGGTGTTTATGGGACCCCTCTTAGTTGTGTCTTTGGCTTGTTAAGCTCGGTGTTTTTGGCGGGTAAAATTTTTTAAAATAAAAATGTACTAAGGATTGGGAGGAGCGGGCTCGTCATGTGTGTGTGTGTCTTCGGTCAGGGTGGAGCGGAAGGAGCCGGCGTAAATAGTAAGCGCAAAGAAGGTGGTGCCCGGTGGTGCGACGTGTATAGTGACGTCATCGGTCCCTCGTAGTTGTATGTTTGTGCTGTTAAGGTCGAATTTTTGGTGGGAAAGTATGGTCTAGCGGTGGCGGGGGGATTAGGGGTGAGGTCTCCGCACCTCCTTGTCGTACCTTTACCTTGTTAAGATCGCTGTTTTGGCAGGAAAAGTATGTTTTAAAATTTTTTTATTTTTCAATGGGAAGTAAAAGATATTGGTTAATAGTGGTCTTCAGAGGTCGGGGCTTAAAATCTATTATCATACGGTGTCAGTTCATTAAATGAAAACATTAAGAAAAGTAAAGATGGCCGCTAGTACGTGTTGTAGTGATATGTGATGTTAAGGAGTGGGTGAGTGAAAGGGTATCTCGATAAGTGCTTCCGAACACTATAACCATTCAAATGAAAACCATAAAACAGTAAAGATGGTCGGTAGTAACGGTTGTAAGGGGTATGGCTTAGTGTTAATCGTTGTTAAGGGGTAGTTGAGTGGCCAAGTAGCTAGGTAACTGCTTCGAAACACTATCATCACACCGGTTATAACTATTTACATGAAAACCTTAACAAGGAAAAGATGGGCGACAGTAAAGATTGTGGTGGGTGTGGCTTAGTGTAATTCGTTGTTAAGGGGTGGTTGAGTGGCCGAGTAGCTAGGTAAGTGCTTCCGAAGACTATCATCGGGTTCGAATCCCAGTTGGGCGGTCTAGTGGTAAAAGAAATATTGATAATATTTGGTTACTTAATTGTGATTTCGAGCTCTGTTGTCAGTAACCCGGCTATGCTTAGAAAAGGAGAGGCGGTGTGCTGGTTGAGGAGTATGTTTAGGTGGTACCCCAGACTCCGCGGTAGTGACAGGTTCGAATCTCGGTACTTTGTTGGTGGTAAGATTGCCAGTCATCAACGTATGCGTGTCTGGTTGATCATACGGGTTAGGGTAGCTTTGTCCGGTCGTGCCACCGCGGTCACAAGTGCCACAACCAACGAACGACGCAGTCATCCGATTTAGCCTTTGTACCTACGAGTCACAAAATATAACATAACTATCAGAATATGATATACTCTTAAACATGTGTTGCAAAAAATCAATACTCATTCTCATAACGACTAATCCAGGGGCTTATCATCATCGTAATGACCAAGATGGGTTATTGATATTACTAATGTCTCCGTCGTTGCAAATAGTTCGCATTATTAATAAAAGTCTGTATAAATGTTGATAGGGGATTAAGGGTTTAACACCTATTGTCGGGACATCCACAGAAAATCAATACCACCACGCTATATTCTTCTCATAATTACAACCAGTGGCTTATGGGCGTAACCGTTATTTTAGACGCAGTTGTGTGCTGACTAATCTACCAGGTCAAGGTCTAGGCCGTATCGACACAAAAGATGAATAAATACTGTAGAATATTCACTGTACAAACCAGTCTCTACCAACCGAGCAGATCTGGGAAACCAGACTGGACAACCTCTTGTTACGAGTCCACACCAGCAGATATCGTGTATAAAACAACCATTATGTGTCATGCAGAAGTACCTCTTTCTGACAACACCAAAACAGATCTCAACATGTGGCAAGTCGCTAATGTTAAGTTGGATGGTGATAAATCTTTCACATTTTCGCTATGTTTCTTCAGTTCGACACACCACTAACCTAACAAAAGAAAAACCTAGTATAATACAGGGGGATATATAGGACTAGGTGCATATAACTGATGAGGAAATAACAAACATTGTCTTAATATTTCATATTAGGCTATGTCCCCCTTCTCTCGCTTTTCTATGTCCGAGTTGTCCTGAGGCTACCGAGTAAAGCCAAAGAACACCCCGACAGCAATATAACATAAACAGGTCTCAAAAAGCAGCATAGGCGCGTGTAAACAATTCATTACATTGTCCGACTAAGCCGTTCTCATAGTCATAGGGGAGAGATGTGATCACCGACGCTAGTCAGGGGAAGGCGTCCTACGACAATTAATATAATGCCTGAAGTCAAATTTGCGACTGCAACATATGTTTTCATGTCATATGTATATATGAAGCTATATACAGGTGCTTTCTAAGGACAAATTTCCTCATGTCACGGTGTAAAAATTACAGATGTCGCTTAAATTTTTACATTAAGAGTGAAAAAAGCATGTTGTAGACACGGTATTTCATATTTTCTTGTGGGACTTGGTCATTTCCTGTCCTATCTGGCCATGGTATGTCTATTTTCCACATATCTCCACTGATGTTTTTCATCTTGTCTGCTCATTGCCCACGCTTCACAACCCGACACAAGGGCAGGTTCTATGAAAGACAGAGACAATTTGTGGACCTTATTAACCAAAAGGAGAAACAATGTACAGCAAAGTAAGAAAATTGCTCTCAGAAATGATCGAATCGACCAATCAACTTGACCAATTGTAACATGCTATGTGGAGGGTCCCAAATAACTATGTCTCAATTTTCTCATGTATATTTCATAGCCCTGGCTTTAAATAGGTCTTTCCCTGCCAACCCTCCTCCGTTTCCCCCGGACTCACTGTCACTCTCTATTCGACCTCAGGACCTATTTCCTGCAGGGTCGTTCTGGCTGACACGCATACAACATGACGTTCTTCAACATATTTATAATTGTAAATTTAATAACTCAATACATAACAGCACAGAAAAAAAAAATATCTGACAATTAACTCATAAACATCTACACACAATCTAGAGAGAAAACTAGTCCATACAATATCAACACAAATATAAATCTCCTAGATCATCGTTTTCCATATTGTCCCATGAATTCACAACCACCTCATGGCAAGTTCACTGGTCTTTATTTCCCGCGTAGGTTGTTCGAACAACAGGGTTCCATAAATCCAGGATTCCAAGTTTCCGTGTCCTACACGAATGTAGTGTGTCCAATGGTTAGGGAAAGTGCCCTGGGATCACGGGGCACAATTTTGGTGGGGAAATACTCAAGGAGAATAAATAGGATATATGTATGGGTGTGTCCATGACTTAGGCGGGATCTAGCCCAAAATGCAAACATACTCGATCCCAGCTCAACGAAACGCCTGCCGAGGTGTCTGAAAGTATTCGTTCGGGCCCGCCGTGGTTCTATCTGGTATAGCCCAACAGCAGCAGGGACTTCATAGTAAACATAATGTTCTATGTCGATGCTCTGTCGAAACTTCCGGCTATATTCGCCGTCAAAAGAAGGATCCTGTAAAGTTAAAACAATTTTGAGAGCCTCTGGTGTAAACTTCAGATACAGCCGGCATGGAGATTCCAATGGTCTCAGCATGTCGGTTGCCATACATAAAATCCATACAATTACCTAGTATTCCATTGTCTTCATACCACACTCCTCTCCACACTCATACCATGCCTTTATTAATATTGGGCACATACCTTCTCAGGCTTCCCTCTCACTTGCAAACCTTGCCTTTCTCACGACAAAGCTATTGTGGAGTAGTGTGCGTAATTATGTATGTTTCCTACTCTTAACTAATATCATAATAGTGGGTCTGTATGGACCGCAGTGCATCTCCCTCCCCCATCCCTAGCAAGAACAGGAAAGAGGAAACTACCCTGTCCGGCCGCCGCTCTTGTCTGAGCTGTCACCGCAATGTATCGGCCGTGTCTCACATAACCCATATATTCAGATGAGTTCAGGTTCTCTCAGGGAGACAGGGAAGTCCATTTATAATCCCAACATCCTCCTATCGACCAGGAACCACCCGGTCCACCTGCCCCCCCCCCCCCATCAGCCGAAAGACGAAAGAGATAGCACAGTGGATCGCCTCTTCTGGCTCAAGAAGATATAACTCAGATGGGTGGAACCGGTCCCCACGGAGCCCTTCCCCTCGACATGCCATAGCTATAGAATGTTTATATTCAAATGAAAGATGACACTAAACAGAGGTAAAGCCATAGGAAGAAAGATAGTCCCCCACCCCCCTTATCCGCCGCCAAGAATATGCGACATCATCTGGGAAAAGATATTGCCCCGATTTGTTCCCCCGCCATGCCCAGATCTAGACGCTTAGCCAAATTGGCAAGACTGCCGTTTCACCAAAATCGTCTCATTATTTGAAACGACCAAGCTTAATATGCCCAGGTCTGGCAGGACCTATTAATCTAAAATTACCTTTCATATCCCAGCCGTAGGATGCGGCACTTTATCTGTAAAATTCTTTAAAACTTGAATACATTGTGCCGACCACAACCGACAAGGTTGACAACGGACTTTTCACGCCCAAACCATTACCCTAGGTCATATTTGGTGCAAGGCGCGCCATTGGGTTTTCCCGAAGAACACATAGATTTCAAAGTATTCGTGTCAAATGCTCGGGTTATGAAAGTACTCCAGAGAATCCCACTCCGAAGGAATTGAGCGGATAGGTATGAGGACATGGGCCACTGGGGTTTCGCTACATAGGCCCCCTCTTAAGAAAGTCGAACCCTACGAACTTTCAACTGCCAGAGGTTCTGTTCGAATTACCTCCCCCTCACCTTCGACCATAGGATGCCTTGACATAAAATCCGCTCCCACATTCTCCCTTCCGGGGATGTATTCGACCGTGAACTGATACGGTTGTAAGAGCAATGACCATCTCATTAACCTTGCGTTCAGTTTCTTAGAAGTTGCCAAAAACGTCAGAGGTTGATGGTCGGACTGCACTTTGAACGGTACTCCATACAGATAAGGTTGAAATTTCTGTACCGCCCACACTAGAGCCAGACATTCCCGTTCGACGGTGGAGTAATTCCGTTCCGCGGGTAACAGTTTTCTACTGGCATATGCCACCGGACATAGCACAGTAGGATCATCTCGCCGTTCCTGCAACAGAGTTGCTCCAATCCCTATGTTACTCGCGTCGGTTCTTAGAACAAACGTTTTCTCCAAATTTGGGAGTTGCAGGACTGGCCTATTCACCAAAGCCTGTTTCAGCTTCCCATAAGCCTCTTCACAGCTCGGGGTCCAGACTATAGGATCTGGCGATCCTTTCTTCAGGGTTTCGGTTAACGGTGCCCCAATTTCGTTGAACTTCGGAATAAATTTCTGGTAAAACCCACACAGAGACAAGAAAGACCTAACATCCTTTTTGGATTTAGGACGGGGTGCGAGTCTGACCTTCTCTACATTCTGTTTCTTCAGCCGACAGATCAGGATTTATATGTACATCCTTATAGGTTTCCCCAGGGTGTAAAGGATACTCCCTATCCGCGTCTTCGCCCGATTCAGTTTCCATCGCGACCGCCATAGTCATGAGTGGGAGAGAAGGACCATCGGATCGTTCCTCATATTTTTTGAGGAGGTTAATGTGGAAGATTTTAGATTTCCCCCTGATCCGGATAGCATAATTGGTACGGGACACAACCCTTTCCACCGGGAAAGGCCCCTGCCAACCAATCTCGAGTTTATTGGAACCTACTGGAAGTAACAACAGAACCCGATCCCCCACCTTCAGAGACCTATCTTTCGTCCTTCTATTGTAGTAGGCCGCGTGTCTCTTTCTGGCCGCTCTCAGATTCTGAGCCGCCAAAGCCCAACCTGTCTGGAGTTTCTTCTTTAACTCCTCGACGTATTTGTAGGAAGATACCACCTCTTCGGAAGTCTCCTCCTCTGTCCAACATCTCAATAAGGCTTCTAAGGGACCCTTGATTGGCCTCCCGAATAATAGAGTGGCTGGTGGCAACCCGGTTGACCCATGGGGAACCTCCCGATAGGCGAACAAGACGGCTGGGATATATTCATCCCATCTGTCTGGTTTCTCTTGAGCCAGCTTCCTAAGCATGGTCATCAAGGTACCATTAAACCTCTCTACTTGCCCATTAGACTGAGGGTGGTATGGGCTTGTGTGAATGTGGTTAGTCTGGAAGATACGAAAGACTTCCTCCATCAGCTTACCACAAAACTGAGACCCATTGTCCGTTAGGATCTGGTTTGGAAATCCCAACCGAGTAAAAGTCTCCATCAGTGCATCAGCCACTCGCTTAGAGTCGATTGTGGCCAACGGTATCGCCTCGCCCCACATGGAACAGCAATCCACCATCGTCAGAATATACATATTCCTCTTCCTAGTCCGAGGAAGAGGACCAACCAGATCGATGGCAACTCTCTCGAAAGGAGAGTTCATAATGGGCATATCACCCAAGACTACCGGAGCCGTCCAGTGTTTTGGTGCCACACGCTGGCACTCTGGGCACGACTTGACGTACCTACGCACATCTCCAGTCATCCCTGGCCAGTAGTAATGGCAGGAAATGCGCTGAAGTGTTGCCCCGACACCCATATGTCCACTGAAAGAAATGGTGTGTCCCATATGAAGAAGCTGTTCCCGATAAGCCTTAGGAACTACCAGCTGTCCATGCTGGCGTTCCTCCACTCCGGCTCTCCGGTACAGTAACCGATTCTTCATATAATACTGACCCCGTCTTGGTGGGTCAGCACTTTTTGGCAACTGGTTGAAGCAAGGTTGCAAAGTAGCATCCTGGCTTTGAGCAGCTCGTAACTCCCCAGGCAAGGGATTCACGATCAAGGCCAGCGTCTGCTCCTCCTCCGATTGAGATCTGGTTTGCATCGCCCCTACGTACATGGGTTCGTTTGGGATCCCTAGGAAGACGTAGCGGCAACCCAAGATCATCGGGAAGATAGAATCGATCAGAACGGCTGCCTGAATAGTGCCGGTAACATATTTTGATTTGATGTCCACCTTCGCAATTGGAAGAGACATCGCTACCGCACTCTTTGTCGCCGTTTGAATCTCAATGGATTCCCCGGTTAGCTGCTCTGGGCTCACTAAGTGTGATGAAATTACGGCCTCAAACTGAAGACCTATGTCATAGAGACACTCGACTGGTTGTCCGTTCACAAGAACCGTCTCTACTACTGGTGGTTTTTCTGAATCTTTGTTCCCAGGATCCCTCCCTTCTACCTCCTTGTTAGACCCCTCCCCGGTTTCTACAAGACAGGCAGCATAGTGAGAGTCTTTCTGTTTGCGCCTGCAATCGGCCGTATTGTGTGTGGGAGATTTGCAGAAGGCGCACCACTTTTCACTCCACTTTCTTTTGGGAGATCCAGGTGGACTCTTACCAGAGGGTTTCTTAATGGGAACTTTTTCGAAAGGATCCTCCTTTTTGGTGTGAGTGGGTTTGGGGTTCTTCTTCTTTCCAGACCCAGTGTCTGGTGATCGGAGATTGGGTTGTGCCAGTTCCCCATTATCCCCATGAGCTAGCACATACCTTTCCGCCAATGTGTTGACTACGTCTAACCTTTCCGTCCCATTTTCAACCAAGAAGGTTTGCAATGGCTTAGGCATCATCCTCTTCATTTGGTCCACGACCACTAATTCTTCTAAACTTTCATAGTCGTTGGCAAATCCTGCTAATGACATCCATTTCAAAAGGTAAGACTTAAGTCTAACACTGTATGCTGAGAACATCTCTCCTGGCTCTCTCCTCGACTTTCTGAACTGTTGTCGGTAAGTATGGGCTGTCATCTGGAACCTTTTCAATAATGCCTTTTCCAGGGCCTCATAGTCATTCTCCATACCAGGTGGCAACCTTGAATAGACCTCATACGCGGTCCCCCTCAGGCCCTGTGAGAGTTTCAAGTTCCATTTCCCACGTTCCAATCCCATAGCCAAAGCCATCGACTGAAATCTGTGAAGATACTGGTCGATCTTATCTTTGTGTTCATCGAACGGGAGCAATGGGAACTTCATTGCCTGGTATGGACCGCCACTAGAAGTTGTTGAGTCAGGGAGAACTGCGCCTCCAACTGCACCCTCGCTTTCCTTGGCAGTTTGAGCTTTCAGCTCCAACTCCCTCATACGGAACTCATGGTCTCTGGCTGCCTGCTCGGCCTCCATCTTCCTAGCCTCAGCCTCAATTTTCTTTGCTTCGCGCTCTGCCTCGAATTTCTTAGCTTCGCGCTCTGCCTCAATTTTCTTAGCTTCGCGCTCTGCCTCGAATTTCTTAGCTTCGCGCTCTGCCTCAATTTTCTTAGCTTCGCGCTCAGCTTGTCGAAAATCTCTCTCCACTTCTTGAACATATTTCTGTAACTCAGCCCCTTCATAGCCTATCTCACGCCCTGTAGCCTGCACTTCAGTAACATTAAATTTCGCGGATGCCATCTTAACTCAGAGGGTAAGTGAATAGGTAATGGACAAATGGATATAATACACGACCACAACACTTCGTATGTCGTCAGTCTGTGTCAGGAAGAGTATAGACAATAGCCAGGTACGGTAAGCAGAACCTATTGATATTAGACCAGAATATATGTCCCCTATCCCTATATCAGTCAGAGCTCCACCAGGATTTAAAATATCCCGGACGAGCTCCCAGAAATTGTAACATGCTATGTGGAGGGTCCCAAATAACTATGTCTCAATTTTCTCATGTATATTTCATAGCCCTGGCTTTAAATAGGTCTTTCCCTGCCAACCCTCCTCCGTTTCCCCCGGACTCACTGTCACTCTCTATTCGACCTCAGGACCTATTTCCTGCAGGGTCGTTCTGGCTGACACGCATACAACATGACGTTCTTCAACATATTTATAATTGTAAATTTAATAACTCAATACATAACAGCACAGAAAAAAAAATATCTGACAATTAACTCATAAACATCTACACACAATCTAGAGAGAAAACTAGTCCATACAATATCAACACAAATATAAATCTCCTAGATCATCGTTTTCCATATTGTCCCATGAATTCACAACCACCTCATGGCAAGTTCACTGGTCTTTATTTCCCGCGTAGGTTGTTCGAACAACAGGGTTCCATAAATCCAGGATTCCAAGTTTCCGTGTCCTACACGAATGTAGTGTGTCCAATGGTTAGGGAAAGTGCCCTGGGATCACGGGGCACAATTTTGGTGGGGAAATACTCAAGGAGAATAAATAGGATATATGTATGGGTGTGTCCATGACTTAGGCGGGATCTAGCCCAAAATGCAAACATACTCGATCCCAGCTCAACGAAACGCCTGCCGAGGTGTCTGAAAGTATTCGTTCGGGCCCGCCGTGGTTCTATCTGGTATAGCCCAACAGCAGCAGGGACTTCATAGTAAACATAATGTTCTATGTCGATGCTCTGTCGAAACTTCCGGCTATATTCGCCGTCAAAAGAAGGATCCTGTAAAGTTAAAACAATTTTGAGAGCCTCTGGTGTAAACTTCAGATACAGCCGGCATGGAGATTCCAATGGTCTCAGCATGTCGGTTGCCATACATAAAATCCATACAATTACCTAGTATTCCATTGTCTTCATACCACACTCCTCTCCACACTCATACCATGCCTTTATTAATATTGGGCACATACCTTCTCAGGCTTCCCTCTCACTTGCAAACCTTGCCTTTCTCACGACAAAGCTATTGTGGAGTAGTGTGCGTAATTATGTATGTTTCCTACTCTTAACTAATATCATAATAGTGGGTCTGTATGGACCGCAGTGCATCTCCCTCCCCCATCCCTAGCAAGAACAGGAAAGAGGAAACTACCCTGTCCGGCCGCCGCTCTTGTCTCAGCTGTCACCGCAATGTATCGGCTGTGTCTCACATAACCCATATATTCAGATGAGTTCAGGTTCTCTCAGGGAGACAGGGAAGTCCATTTATAATCCCAACATCCTCCTATCGACCAGGAACCACCCGGTCCACCTGCCCCCCCCCCCATCAGCCGAAAGACGAAAGAGATAGCACAGTGGATCGCCTCTTCTGGCTCAAGAAGATATAACTCAGATGGGTGGAACCGGTCCCCACGGAGCCCTTCCCCTCGACATGCCATAGCTATAGAATGTTTATATTCAAATGAAAGATGACACTAAACAGAGGTAAAGCCATAGGAAGAAAGATAGTCCCCCACCCCCCTTATCCGCCGCCAAGAATATGCGACATCATCTGGGAAAAGATATTGCCCCGATTTGTTCCCCCGCCATGCCCAGATCTAGACGCTTAGCCAAATTGGCAAGACTGCCGTTTCACCAAAATCGTCTCATTATTTGAAACGACCAAGCTTAATATGCCCAGGTCTGGCAGGACCTATTAATCTAAAATTACCTTTCATATCCCAGCCGTAGGATGCGGCACTTTATCTGTAAAATTCTTTAAAACTTGAATACATTGTGCCGACCACAACCGACAAGGTTGACAACGGACTTTTCACGCCCAAACCATTACCCTAGGTCATATTTGGTGCAAGGCGCGCCATTGGGTTTTCCCGAAGAACACATAGATTTCAAAGTATTCGTGTCAAATGCTCGGGTTATGAAAGTACTCCAGAGAATCCCACTCCGAAGGAATTGAGCGGATAGGTATGAGGACATCGGCCACTGGGGTTTGCGCTACACCAATTAACCTCACATATTCCCTACTGACTCTCGCACTTTGCCTAATCGCTATTACAACTTGTCTTCTGCCTCTCACAAACTGCCCGCGCGGGCTTACTCTTTGTATTATATAGCCACACTCAAGCGCTCTCACAGTCACAAGAATAACGAAATACAGGGATTTAAGACTGTTTTTTATTCAACATTTTTTTCTTCTTATTGGTTTACAGTCAAAGTATAGAAATTCGCCCAACCACCTTGTTGTTGAAGTATCCAAGGACCTAGTTTATCAGTCATATATTCGCCTACAGATTTAGCGAAGCGCTCTTCCAGCCCTTGGATATTCATATCTGCATTGTAAGAATTATCAACCAGATGCTTACCCAGACGCATGCCAAATGTAAACAGCATAATTATTCTCCCATAGTTGATGACGTTTTCGCCAAAGAGTTCATCACCAACTGAAACAAAGTCTTGGAAAACGTGTTCGGGTTTGATACTGCATACTAGTCTCGTGAACAACACATAGTGTTGTTTGGCTATTTGACCTACTAAATTAGACAAAGTCGAGTTATTTGCCCTTGTGGAATTGTAGGAACTAATAATAGTCAATGCCATATTCACCATCTCGTTGTGAACTTGTTTCAAAGCCACTGTTGCTTGTGTCATTATTATACTGCTAGCTAACGTACATCAAAGAAGATGACTAACCATCAAACATCTGAGCCAGTAGTGTGATACTTGATGCAAAGTGTTCAAATGGGCTAATACTATCACCCGACAGGTTAATAAACAGAAACAATATCAGTAAACAAACAGAATGAAGACAAACACGATGCCCATGGTCAAAGAGAGTAATAATGTCAGCATCTCCGCTTTTGGCGCTCCAGCTGTTAATGAGAGGCGCAGTCGTGCCCAGCAAAGATAGTTGGTCAAGACTGCTGATCCCGACCTGTGAACTCCTCGGTCTTAGAAAATATCAGCCTGGCAGTGACCACAATAGATACTACATGTAACTGGGCAGTCTTAAAGGAAACAAGGCAGGATAATAATACAGAAACACCTACACCATCAACTTCTACTGGAGAAAGTAATCTTACAGATGGCTAAAAGTCAAATGGTTCTGTGGAAACCAGCCAGCCTATAGGAATTTCTTCACATTGTGAATATTTATCAAACTTGTCAGTTGACAATTGTTACTTGCTTGAAAGCAATTACAACAGTTCTAATTCCCACCACTGTAAGTTAGTCGCAGAGACCAAACCAGCAGTGGGTGAGAATACAACCCACCTTGTCTTATAAGCCGGTTTAAACCTGACATCAGTTTTGTCAGCGCCTAGAAAAATTGTCAAGAAAGGACGTCCTTCTTCCAAAAAGCAACAGAAACGTCAAAGAGAAAAGCGAAAACATGGAGTACAGCACTTGCAAATGAAAGAACTTCCTGACTCCACTCACACTGGTTATAACACAGAGCAAAGGCTTCATTCCCAAAACATGGTATTGGTATGCGATCAGATAAATAAATTAGATTCTTCCACAGTATCACCTTGTAATCCTAAATTTGAAACTACCCATGAAGCCTTCAAATCATCATGCACAATGACACGTGTTTATGGTAGACTGATATCATATTCAGAAGATGAGAATTGTTTTGAAGCTGATGGTGAGCATAACGACGAAACAGAGAAGAAAACAGATTATGCACTTTGTAATGACAACGGTTTCCGAAAGAATGGCTGCCAAAATTCATCAGAGCACGGCAGTTTTAACAACAAGAGCACAGCTTTTGCGCTGTCTGTTTTGAAGGATTCTGAATCTTGCTTCTTCACCCCAGCTGTATCATTAGACATTTTGTTCTGCAAGAAACCTACGTCGGGCAGTCAGGCAGCAGTAGATCTACAAGAGGCAACATTTGATTTGCTTGATGATATGTCTTCAGATGAGAATGTTGACCTTCTGCCTAGTAGTCATGGACCAGACTCTGAGTCACTCAAGAAGATTAATGCATTGTGGAATGAAAACTATCCTACGGCTGGTTTCCGAAATTGTTCCTCTGGCTCAACAGCTGAAATACAACACCCAACTATTAAGGTTTGTATAAATAGTAATTTTCATGCTCATAGTCACGCTATAGTATAACTTTCCATTTCTCAAGTCGGGACCAAAGAAGGTCGACAGTCTCCTTTTGATGCAAGTTACCTTCATTCACGTTGTCTTTATTACACTATTTATCCGTTCAATGTATTTTCGGCAGTCTTCTATAAAATCACTGATCTGTAAATTATACACAATTTCTCGACTTTCTTATATAAACCACACAATCAGTATAATAAAAGAGAGCACTGGAACATGCTTTAAAAAAATAAACATAATTCCGTGTGCGTCTCAGCTTATATACCACTATTTATGGATAAATATAATTGCATTTCATAAAGTTTTTCACTGTAAACAGTTGCCTTTGATTAATATTTTGCCACTTTCATAGTGAGGTGTATATGTTAAAGTTATTTAACTTTCACTATAAATATCTATTATCTGTTAGAGTTTTGTAACTTTCACGGTCCGTTAATTACTAGGTGTTGAAGTCTTGTAACTTTCAATGTGATTTTCTCTTCCACATGTTAATTTTGCAGCAGACCCTCACTTCTTGACAGTTCATATCGTTGGCACTGAAGAACGCAATGGTAACTGGCATCATGTAATCAGAGAACGTGAGAATTTTGAAAGGTGTATACTAGAGTTGGAACAAATTCTGACCCCAGTCCTAGGGGCAAGCCACAGAGACAAAGTCTTGGAGCAGAGAAAAAGTCAAGAACAATAGTGAAGGCTGCATAGTCTAATTACATTGTACATGTTTCTCTCTGTCATAGTAAAACAGTTATAACAAGAAACAAACTTGTATGCTTTTCTTAATTTAACACGCGTTTGCAGATCTTTGTGTCTTTGTAGTTGTGTGGCATTGTGTTTGTGTATATGAGCTTGTTAATCAAATAGAAAAAAAAAAAACATTGACCAAGTAAAGAAATATTTCATCCAAACTTATAAATACCTGCTCCATAAGAATCAACGTCAGCATTTTCCCGCTTTTTACATTACCGAAAACTTCAACTTACCAGTCCAGAGTAGCTGCTAAAGAAGCCGTTATACAGACTACTCACGCATCTCTCCACACTCTTGGTTGTTTCCTTCTACCACAAAGTGTCACTGTCTTTTATAGATAGCTTCACAACTTTTCCATGTCACAGCACCAAGAACTCCAAACCTCCATTGTACACGAGCTCCAATGAAACAGTCATAACAATATTTATGACAATGCAATCTGTGGATCCATCTGTGATAGTTTCGATATCATCTGAATATTCGTTAGCAAAGAGCCATTTCCCAGGGCTGACATCATCAACTTTCTATACCACAATGTCTGCTACACTAACCTTCCATTGTTCCATCTTTCAACAATACAAAGGGTGGTCTCGAAGTCTAGCTAACATAACATTTCTTACTTTGTCCACCTCTTTCACACTTTGTCATTTCACATCCGCAATAGCGACAATTCTGCAACCAACGCTGTCTGTTATGAAGTCGGCCTTTCTTAAAACCACGTCTGCCTTAATGAGCCCTTGAATACCCTCTACCACATCTTCTAACCGACTTTCAACGTTTCATACCAAATAACATTAACAGTCTCTTTGATTACAGAACAGCTGATTTTCTTCTGACTAGGCAGATTTTCCAACTTAATGGAGATAAATCATCTGTCCCGCTAACATACTAGGCGCTATTCTAGACAGAGAATATGGTCATCATCCATCACCCCTAAGAAGAACTTGAAAACAACAAAAAGAGACTGGGTTAGTGAGACGAATTCCTTGGACTACCAGAGTAACTAACGCTGATCGCCTAAAAGAGCTTAAGAAACATAGAGTATTATATACATCAAACACAACAAACTCTTTCTTACTAACATTAACTCTAACCTTAACTATACATAATCTAACTCTAACTCTAACTCTAACCCTAACCCTAACTATAGAGCAGACACAACAAACTATGTCTTAAGAGACTGTGGGATGTGGATTTTAATTTATGAGAATATTTTGTTAAAAGTGTCTAGGGGAATTTAATTTGATTCTTCTCCATTCCCACTTATCACCCTTTAAAATTTACTATAGTGCTAGAAGACATTGATTGTTCACAACATGTAACAACCACCGATGAACACCACATTTACTTGATGTACACATCAACAAATTTTGGACAAACAGTTCAAGTATGAATCAAGATCTGCAGTTACATATATATGTGTAATGAACATTATTCATTTTCAGACAGGCATGGGAGTATTTTGCATTATTACAATATAGTACCCAGTGACCCCAGAAAAAAACAAGGTTATTACAAACAACACTACAACCACAAATTGGGTCTACTTTCATTTTCCCTCATAATTAAGGCAAATAATGATCAAAGTACATATAACCCCAACATATAAACATTTGTTTCTGACACCGTTTACAATGTTCTCATTTAAAAAAAATAATGAGTGGGTGTCAAAATACTATACATATATATCATAACATAACCCTTTAGTTGTACACCATTACCATGTAAAACACTCTTTACCTTTTCCATGTCATAGAAGAAAAACACACACATGAAAACAGTTGATACTAATAATTAAATTAATTAATTATAGTGTTCATTTAGGCATTGCGGATGGGTATTCTTCTCCAGTGCAAAGCAGTTAATGTCCATAATTATCCGTGCAGAATTATACTCACAGTAATTTTTTACTTACAGTATGTCCACCGAAGTTGGCTGGCGAATGTTTATAATCCATAATCCAAGAATAGAATTATACATAAGCACATATTCTCTCCATGAGACTGAATTTAAGAATACTCTGTTGCCATTTGGGCTGTGTTCCAATTGAAATTGATGCCTAGGTCTGTCATAATTTCAGGAGATGCAACTTAGGCTTTGCAGAAGGTTCTTCGCTATATCATCTTATCGATGAAAAGATGACGACTGTCCAACAGCTCGGTTTATGTTAACCGTTTCCCAATTTAGTTCAAAAGGCTTTGTCACACACCCGGTTCATGTTGATAGGCCATCTCACACTTGATGATGGGGAAGTTAGGCCGACATGGGACCAGCATAGAGTTCTGATTCATTCCAATTCTGTGTAGAACATACAATGGTGAGTCATTCATTTGGTTTCATCTGGAGATTCTGCTGCAGGCATGGAACTGAAGAATAGTGACTCCACCACATATCCAGGGTTGCAAGCCATCAGGTGATTCCTGTGATTGCAGGCGTAAAGGCATTTACTCCGCTAGCTGCTTTCATATGGTTCTTTTGATGGTGTTCAGGTTTTGGAATCTTGAGGTAATCTGGTGTAGTTATGGTTCATAGGTTCTGAAGTTTGTATCTTGGCTGTATTGGCTTATAATGTTGTTTCAGTGTCTCTTCCCATTTGTTTGAGTTGGTGTTCATATCAAGAACTTGGTGTTGAATGGCTGACTGGCTGAATCCCATGTTTGACTGTTGCAGCTGTGAGACGTTCTTTCGAAAACTTATCCATTGTTGGATATTAACTTGGTAATCCAACCAACAGTTGAAGGGTTTTCACTCTTGCTAGTTTAGTAACTTGTAGTAGGATTGTCCCATAGTTTCACTGATTTGGTTGAATGATGAGGCCATAGGTGGTACTTCTCAGCAGTAAAGCAGACGATACACTGTTGTCAGTTACTCTGTTGATCTTCATCTTTGTAGATTATTAGATCTTGAAGTCCATCCTGGATATTCCTACTAAAATAGGACTTAATCACTCACCCAGTCAGTTGTCTTCGAATTTATCTGTTGCTCGCTATGGAGCTATGATTGCAGCAGTAAACATTGAGGTATTTCTATAGCCAGACTATTGTTAGGACATTCACTTTCTGGCTGTTGACCCAGGATCCAGTTGTGATATAGTCCCACCAAATTCAATCAACCACCACTTGCTTCTCTTCAATAGCTTCTGAGAGTGATGGTTTTTAAAGGCAACATTGCCTTTTCCCCACACGGAGAAACTTTTACATGTCTGCTCTTTGTGTAGTACTGACCAAAAATGGCTACACTGGGCCTTTGTTTTTCAATCAGTCCCGGTCTTGCCAGGTACGTGGAAAAAATAAAGCCAAATAAATTAAGCTGTGCCACGGTCAGTCTATCGCTGTTTTATTTTCTAATCCTACCTAAGCAAGTTACTTAAACAGTAATTGTAAGGGGTTGTTTATTTTTAAGGGAGTCACTGCTAGGAAAGGGTAAGGACGTTTTATTATATCACACGCCTCCCCCATTTAAGAGATTTATTTATTTCAGAAAATAAATGGTCAAGTAGTACTCTACAATTTCCGTCTTTACATTGACTCACCTAGTATCCATCCCTTTGCTTGACTACATTTCTTTCCTATGTTAAAATCTACCAGAGCCACGCTCATTTTCTTCTAGTCACGACAACTGGCATAACCTTAAAGGCTTATTTCCCTTTTAGTGAAAAAGTGTAGTACCCTCTCCACTGTTGTCAGCTATGGTTTGAATTATGCGTGGTTATCTGATAATTTGCTACTTTTAGTACTGGTTTGTCTACATCAAACCGACTTTTTGAAGCAATCGAAATATCATCATTAAGCTTTCAATAGCCAGATGATACTGTTCATATGAGATCATTTGCTGAATTTCTTTCTCATTAGATTATCAATCTTGAGATTATGTTAAAACCAACGGTTAATTCTGCGTCTACTAATAGCATATTAAACTTGCCCGTCTCCCTGTAAGTTAGACGTTTGTTTTAACTATAGATCTGATATTTAAAGGAAGCTAAAGATGGTTCCTGTTATATACATTTTCATCCAACACACCATGTGTTTGGGTTATTTGTCGAGGTATGGGATTTCCCCCGATAAGTTTTAGTAACTACTGATTAGAGTGGTGTTCCCATTTCTCTAGCGGGTTTTCCCGGAGCATCTCGTCTAACATGTAAACAACGGTCCAAATTTTCTAGATTTCCGTTCTGAACTGAATATTATGGGGAACATGAATCTATCAGAAATGAAGTAATTCTTAGTTTACTCTCTCTGCTTTTCCTTCTAATCGAGATCTATTTTACGCTAGAATCCTTATTAGTAATTCTAAGCTGATGTGTTTGAGTTTCACTCTGTATTTGTTGCTTTGGTGTTGAATTACGAGCAATTTTGCGTCGCTTGGCATACATTGATCGTCGTCTGCCTCCTCCAGGTTTTAGACTATTTTCAACTTAGCAACATACATTGTTATGTAGGTTCAGACGTACTGTCTCCTACTATATATAATCAGTTCAGTGAGAAGTTAAAAACCCCTTTTATGGTTCCTGTGATAGTCTTCCAGACAATCAAGTTGCTGGTTCACTTCCAGTTATGGATGTGGATTACTAGTCTTTGTAAAATTACTATTACATCTGTATATCCCTCTCATACTGGCGTCTCCTGAGTTGTGCCCTCAAGATAACAGGTAAGGTACTCTTAATGTTTCTTTCCAGTTTTGTTTTCATCCGTTTAATACGTGGAAACTCTGGATTTATTTAGATTGACTAAGGTGTATCTTTGAACTGTTATATAATTTACTAGCTTGATTCCTGATTGAAATTCCTAATCTAGTAAACATCAAGCAATTCTTCAGCTATATGCTCCAATTTGCTTGGTTTTTACATAGCTATATTACATTTTTCTAGCATGGGTTCACCGTATAAGTTTTAGGCGTTTCCTCTCTCTTTACGTCAAGAGGTTCGTCCTATCTATAAACAGCATCTATTTCAAGAGTTGTTTATTTAATTGTTGCTTTCACCGATTAATATCAGTTCTTGCAGCTCATCTCTGTCAGTCTGGATCTGCTTTCACATATTTAATGCTGGCATATCATCCAAATCAGAAGTGAGATGTAGAAATCTGTTTCGTCTTGCGATTGATTTCTGATTCATCTACCTATTAGTAGGCTTCGAGCATTATCTAGAATTTCGTTACTCGGTTAGTTTTATAGAAAATACAACTGAGTCGCGCGCCTCTGTTGTACTACTTATTTTTTTTCCCCTATTTAATTCTTCCCTTATGAGAAGATTAATGTTAGTTAGGCAATTTATGAACAAACTTTACGTAAGCTAATCGCTAACTAAAAAGTTGTTTCACTCCTCTTTTTGATGAGGACTTCTCATAGTGAACATTTCACTTAGTGAGGTTAAACTGTAAATTTCAAATTTAAGGAGCCAATTTCTGAAATGTTTAGTCTCTTACTAGATGTCAGAGTCTAGAGTAGTGCAGTGATGCAGTGACATCGTTATGCCCGCCAGGCGACTTAGTTCCCCAGCCGGGATGCCGTAACTTCGTTACGCCCGCCAGGCGAGTAGTAGTTACCTGCCTGCGAGGTTGCTGGCTGACGAGACGGCCAGCGGTCAGGCAAGGACGAAGCAAGACGCACGCATGCCTCGTGAAGCCACTTCAGGTGGGGAGGCACATTGCGAGCTATAGGGAGACAGCTCTGGGACGTGGACTCGACAGGACGTATGATGAGAGAAAGGCGTTGTGTGGTTTCTGTGCCCGAAAGTCGAGTGTCTGTTCATCTTGAGAGATTGTGAGCTGTATTGTGTATGTAAGTGTATTGAAGTATATCATATATCTTGTAATGTATCATCGTATTGTGTTTGATCTGTAAATAAATCCATTGAACGTTGTGTCGTTGAGTCTCAAGTCAAATCACGTTGTACTTGTACTGTCTCACATGTGTTAGGAAAAACGAGCCAGGTTTAAGACCCTGACATGTGTGGACGTGGGGGCTCGTCCGGGATTCGTCCGGCTTTGAAATGAACGTGTTTATGTGATTAACGGTTAAAACTAGAGTTTGTGAACTTAGAATTTTTGTCAAACTTTATGGTACATGTAAATGTGATCGTGGAAGGCTCATTTTGATAGATATTATTACAGTATTTAAACATGGAGACTAAATGTGATTGTACAGTGCATACATATTGTTTGATCTTGTAAACGTGTAAAACATCAGTGATTGTTGAACTTGTCACCGTTTTGACCTTGTCGACATTGTAAACTTGTCGCCATTGTGACCTTGTCGCCATATTGTAAACTTGATGTCTATGTCCTTACTGAATGTCATCTTGATGTAAGTGATGTGTCATCAATGTTGTAGCGTGTTGAGATATATTAAATTGTTTTTGTAAAGATAATTGTGGAAAGCAGAAAGTTTTGGAAAGAAAGTAACTTGTGTTTTGAAAAAAAAAAATTGTTGACTGACAACATTACGACCTACAATTACACTCAACGCCAGACAAACCTAATCAAAACTTAGTGACAAGCAGGCACACCACATCAAATAGACGCTAATTTATTTCCTCCAAAAACAAAGCAGGTTTTCTGTACCATCTGAAACCCTTGCCCGTAGAGGTCATTTGTGTGTAAAGTAGCGACCCTACAGTTCCTAGGCCGATTTCCAACCGTTCTTCACCGCATCCGGTGCACTTGAGTATATTTTTCTTTTCATATACTTTTGGATGCAAATTTAGGCACGTATTGTCAATAGAACATAATTGTAAATTGTTTACTTTACTAACCACTTGTAACAAATTGTGTGGCTGGTATTTCATTGGCATTTTCCATCATGTCGTCATTAAATGATTTCATCGATATGGGGTTGAAGTTAAAGTTAACAGGTGATGAGTTAACGAAGTGGAGTGAGAAGAAATACTCTGAATACCACGAGAGTGAAGAAAGAGCAGCTGAAAGGGCTGCCAAGCAATTAGAGGCAGAAACAGCATTAAAGCAGGCAGAGGCTGAAAGGGCTGCCAAGCAAGTAGAGGCAGAAACAGCCTTAAGGCAAGCAGAGGCAGCAACCGCCGCAAAACAGGCAGAACTAGAACTGTCTGCAAAGGCAAAACAAGCTGAGTTAGACATGGAATTAAAGAAAGCTGAGATAGATAGTGAGCTGAAGAAAGCTGAAATAGCAGCTCAGAGTAAACGGGAAGAGCTGGAATTGCAACTTAAAATCAAACGACTTGATACTGAGACTGCCATTAACAAAGAGTCTAAGAAATCTGAGAGACTGGAGAAAGAAAACCAGTACAAGAAATACCAAGGTATAGTACGTAATTATACCTCGGGTGACTGCATTGCAGCCTTTACCCAAAATTTTGAGACATTAATGGACCATTACCAGATTCCACTGTCTGAATGGAATATTATTTATATGAGGAGTTTATCAGGGGAGCCTCTTAAAGTCATTGAGACTATCCCCAAAGACCTCAGAAAAGATTACCATTATCTAAGCACTAAGATCTCATGACATCATTGATAACACTGTTCCATCACCATCTGATATCCTTGAATGTGTGAACGCAATAACCAGAGCTACTGCTAGAGTGCAAGATGAAAGTAACCAAACTGAGGCTATACAAATGCTTAGCCCAGTATCACTACCTTCTGAAACCATGAAGGAAACGTTTGTAACAGCTCAAAAGGCTGATCCTTCATTGTCGAAATATTTTAATCTGATCGGCCAAAAGCCAAAGGTAACCAAGAATGCAAAATGGCATTTTGCTTTGAAAAATTGTATCCTCACTAGGTATTATACCAGAGGTGACAGCACAACAGAGCAAACTGTTTTGCCAACTAATTATCGTAAGCAAGCCTTACATCTTGCCCATGATATACCTCTTGCAGGGCATATGGCATACGCTAAGACCAGATCAAGATTATTAACACAGTTTCATTGGCCCAAATTTTGCAATGACATTAAACAATATTGCAGAAGTTGTGACATCTGCCAAAAACTGGTAAAGAAAGGTAAACACCCACAAGCAAAGTTACAAGTTACTGACTTAGCCAGTCGACCATTTGAGAAAATATCTGTCGACATAGTGGGCCCTCTTAATCAGACAACAACTAGAGGGAATAAATATATTCTAACTGCCATTGATCAATGTAGCCGCTGGCCGGAAGCGATTCCGCTAAAGAACATAACTGCCAATGATATAATGGAAGTTTTCTTCCATATATTTTCTCGGATAGGATTTCCAGACACTATCCAATCAGATAGGGGAACTCAGTTTATCGCCGCATCTACTCAAGCTTTCACCAAAATGTTGGGAGTGAAGCAATGTTTCAATTCCCCGTACCATCCTCACTCGAGTGGGATAATAGAAAAATTTAACGGCGATTTAAAGCACATGCTTGCTAAAGTCACTCAAGAGCATCCCAAGAACTGGGACGTATATTTACCTGCTATTCTCTTTGCTTATCGCGAGGTACCACATTCTAGTACAGGTTTCTCTCCTTTTGAACTTATCTATGGTGCCAAACCACGTGGCCCATTGACTATTTATCACCAAATGTTAACTGACTCCACTCCAGTACTTAAACCCATATCATCATACGTATACGTTACATCATTGCGTGAAAGAATCATCAAATCTTGTATAATTGCAAAGGATGCACTAAAATTATCTGGTGCTACATATAGACAATATGCTGACAAAGGTAACAGGACAATAACGTTGACACCTGGACAGGACGTTCTTCTTCTCCTACCTAGTGACAGACACTTATTGACTGATTCTTGGCAAGGACCTTTTAAAGTGACGAGACAGATTTCACCTGTAGACTATGAGATCCAAATAAAAGACAAACACAAAATATTCCACATCAATATGCTAAGACCATATTACAACAGAGACAACGAACAAGACGATACAATAGCTTGTACAGTGATAATAGACCACGAAGATGACGAGGCTAGTGACGAAATTCCAACACCTGCATTATACACAACAAACTGTTTGAAGGAAATTAAGATCAACCCAAAGTTAACTCAAGCAGAAACAGACAGTTGCAAACATCTCATACAACAGTACAACACCATTTTCTCCAACAACCCAGGACAAACAGAATTAGTACAACATCACATCACACTCACGTCAAACACACCCATAAAATGCAGACCATACACCATTCCACTGCATTACAAAGAAAACTTACATCAGGAGATCATCAACTTAGAGAAAAACAACATCATAAGACGATCCCAATCAGACTTCTCATCTCCAATGGTCATAATACGCAAAAAGGACAACACGATAAGACTCTGTGTCGACTATAGAAAGCTCAATAAGATAACTCTTCTAGATCTGGAGCCAATGGCAAACTCTGACGATCTACTGACAGAACTGACAGACGCTAGGTTCTTTACGAAGGTAGACATGACTAAAGGTTACTGGCAAATAGCGGTAGACGAACAGAGCAGACATCTGACAGCATTCGCCACACCTTGGGGACTGTACGAATGGTGCAAACTTCCATTTGGGCTTGTCAATGCCCCAGCCACATTCGTACGTATGACACGACTTCTTCTAGTAGATATACCGAACATAATTTGCTATATAGACGACATTTGTGTTCACACAAAGACGATGACAGATCACATAAAGACATTAGAACAAACATTTGAACGCATTAGACAGCACGGACTGACGGTAAAGCCTGCAAAAGTAGACATAGCCTACCAGGAAATATCCTTCTTGGGGTACAAAATATCCAATGGCTTTGTCACGACAGACGATAACATCGTGTCCAAGATACTAAAACTCTCACTTCCGACTACGAAAAAGCAAGTCAGAAGTTTGTTAGGACTGATAAATTATTACCGGCAGTTCATACCTGATTTTTCTGAACTGACCGAAGTATTTACTAACTTACTAACAAAAGATAAACCGGAGAAAATTGTAAGCAATGAATGCCTAAAATTTGCATTCCAAAGAGTATTAGCTTTGTTTTCTGATAATAGCTTAAATAATCTTATTCTGAAATTGCCCAATCTTCAATTACCTTTCAGATTGCGTACAGATGCGAGCTCCGTGGCGATTGGAGCAGTCTTGTTGCAAGAGCATAATAACATCCTTCACCCTGTGTACTTCGTATCCAGGAAACTGAAACCCAGAGAACGGGCTTGGTCAATACCTCAGTTGGAAGCCCTAGCTCTAGTGGTGGGTATAACTAAATTGTCCAGATTCCTCCTAGGACGTCATTTTATTGTCGAATCCGACAGTAGTCCATTGCGATTTATCAATTCAGGTGTACCTTCAAACCAAATGGTAGCGCGCTGGTCTCTTAAGCTCCAAGATTACAGCTTCGAGGTTCGACATATCCCAGGCAGAACCAACACGATTGCCGATCTTTTGTCCCGTTGTCCGACCGACCCAGTGAGCACCAATGTCTGAGTGCAGTGTGTAAAATACACTCAGATCAACGCAGGCATCCATCAGTGAATAATTTTTTTCATTCACGAAAGCTGTGTAATGTCTACGATGTGATGTGATAGGGTTTACTCCCAATGTATATAGTGTTCTTATTTTACTAATTAATGTAGTGATTGTCGTGTATAATTGTGTAGTGTGTGGTAGAAAGCGAACGTTATTAATTGTATATATTACGAAACAAGAACAGTGCCACATTCGCTCAAAACTTACCGTAAGCGAACTATCCAATTTGACAGTGGTATCTGCGTGTGGAGCATTCCAGTGATATTTTAAATCCGTGTGTGAAAGTGTGACCTGAACATTGACATTTACACCACTGCAGTCAATCGAAATCCAGAAGTTTTTCCAGTGAAACACCCAACACATGAACGATTAGAACATTGTACATTCCGTAACTACATCAGACCGGAACAAGTGTGTTCTACAAGTTTCAACATCAGCTGTTTAGTGTTCGTGTGTACTTCCGGATTAGTTAGAAAGTTAGTTCAAAATTAGCAGACGACAAACAAAAGTTTAAAAAGCTATGACGATTCTAAAATCTTTAGGAATCAACAAGTTTGAATACACGAATTGTGTACTTACATTTTTTTATATAGTGTAATCTTAGAATCATATCTTGATTAATTTATTCATACTACCGACTTTTTCTCGCTAGTATGAAGAAACATCAAGCTATGACGCTGAGAAATAGAATAATTATTGAAAAATATTATATTTCATAAATTTTGAAGTTATTCCCCTTTCATTTAGTTGTTACTACATCATTACACCAAAGGGCTATAATGTGAAATGTATACGATTATGTGTTGTATATAAATAACCATGTTGTTGCCAGATTGTTAACACACCAAGAAGCCATCTACTGGGCATGGTAGAGTGTTACCGACATTGCAGACCAACACAAGAACTCCTGGCCAAATAAGGTCAGGGTTTGAGCGTTTAATGCGACTTATGTAAAGCCGTATTTCGGTCTAGCCAGATGGTTTTTGTTTCAGAAACCATATTATTACTTTTTTTTGAAAGGCTGCGAGGTAGATGCTTGGAGCTGGTACTGCCGATCTGACTGGGTCAATAATGCAATTGAGGTAATCAGCCATCGAGAGGATGAAACTTGACAAGTGTTAAAGGTTGAACACCACATGTCGTTGAATACAACTTCCATTTCTTATATGTTTCTATGTCATGATGTGTATGTCTATGTATTCTGATTCCAATGTATATAACAACAGAAGGGTCGACTCTGACAGGTTAAAATATTAACCCAGTATGTACATATAGTATACATGAAAGATGACATCTTTCATGGAGCTGCCCGGGGGAGCATGTCAGAGTCTAGAGTAGTGCAGTGATGCAGTGACATCGTTACGCCCGCCAGGCGACTTAGTTCCCCAGCCGGGATGCCGTAACTTCGTTACGCCCGCCAGGCGAGTAGTAGTTACCTGCCTGCGAGGTTGCTGGCTGGCGAGACGGCCAGCGGTCAGGCAAGGACGAAGCAAGACGCACGCATGCCTCGTGAAGCCACTTCAGGTGGGGAGGCACATTGCGAGCTATAGGGAGACAGCTCTGGGACGTGGACTCGACAGGACGTATGATGAGAGAAAGGCGTTGTGTGGTTTCTGTGCCCGAAAGTCGAGTGCCTGTTCATCTTGAGAGATTGTGAGCTGTATTGTGTATGTAAGTGTATTGAAGTATAACATATATCTTGTAATGATCATCGTATTGTGTTTGATCTGTAAATACATCCATTGAACGTTGTGTCGTTGAGTCTCAAGTCAAATCACGTTGTACTTGTACTGTCTCACATGTGTTTGGAAAAACGAGCCAGGTTTAAGACCCTGACACTAGAGATTAGCACAGATTTTTTTCCGGTATCTCCTGAAGTTCATTTGAAATTCCAATTTCTTAAGTTAATTCTTTAATTATACCTCCTACATACCTATACGGTCTGTTTCCGCTACCATCAATAATGGAATCGGGGTGGATAATTTAAAGAAATACCTTATATTCTCTTGGGTCAGTAAGTGAGTTGATCAGTTTCACTTACATCACCAGGTGAATATTTTGGTTTTGACCCTCATTAACATATGGGCCCTCTGAGTTAGTTATTAATAACTACTCATATCACCGGTGGGATAGCATAAGTGTCTATATGGCTTTTCTTCCTAAGTATCCATCATTTATTCACTTTACTTTACTACCGGTGTTGTAGAACATGTTATGTTATATGAAAGAGGATTACTTTAGGGTGCCCCTAAATACTGCAAATTCTTACAATATTCCTTCCCTTCCATTAACTATGTCTACATTTTTGCAAGTGGTTATTTTGGCCTTACCATTAGTCCATTTTATTTAGTTACTGCTATTTTCCCCTGGTTTAATTCATCTCTCAGGTATTATTTACTGTCCTACTGAATCATCATTTGTTGATTAAATATTTCCCTTAAAAATATTTTTTATTGGATTTTTAACTTTTAATTCCTAATTAAGTCCTAATTATCTATAAAATTGTCTATCACTCTCTGCTGCCTTGGTAATTTTTCAATATTACATGAATTATACAAGCAGATCAAGCATGAAAATACAATGATAATCAATGACAAAATAGTTAATTACCACATGATTCATAATTAGAAACATAAACCTTATGGATACATAATATAGTAGTGTGTTCATGATTACAACACTTTTAAACCATTTAAAGAGAAAACCAGAGTAGCAGAACCATACCTCAAACATCAAATGGGAATGACTATGAATTCTAAACATTCACTGAATTATCTATCTTATGTGAGTTTACCATCCCAGAGACCTTACTACTGGAGGTTCATTACTGGACTTAGTTTCCCAACAATAAGATATAAAATATGAGTTTAAAAAAAAAATAATCTTATACCCAACAACCAACTACATGATGCATCTACCAGAATCAAGATATTACCTGTGAACAGTTTTGTACCAAAAAAACCTATATTTATCTGAGCCATTATGGGTTCACATAACACTTGACTCAGCTCATACTAATGAGTGATTAGGTCTGTTACTAACACTATAACAATCTGAAGTGACTTGGTTTACCTGTGAGAGGTTTTCCCTGAATTCATATACCCACAATAATACACCAATTGTGATGTTTACCATGAGTTTTAATTCACGGACTACTCCACTACTAGGTGAAGTCCATCCCGGACATCCCCCACATGTGGGATGTGGATTTTAATTTATGAGAATATTTTGTTAAAAGTGTCTAGGGGGATTTAATTTGATTCTCTATTATTTAGCCACTTGAGGTGATCATGGAATTCTACCATAAACACAAGGAGGAAAATAGTTCACTCCTGTTCATAGCTGTATTTATGAGTACTTCTCCATTCCCACTTATCACCATTTAAAATTTACTATAGTGCTAGAAGACATTGATTGTTCACAACATATAACAACCACTGATGAACACCACATTTACTTGATGTACACATCAACAAATTTTGGACAAACAGTTCAAGTATGAATCAAGATCTGCAGTTACATATATATGTGTAATGAACACTATGCATTTTCAGACAGGCATGGGAATATTTTGCATTATTACAATATAGTACCCAGTGACCCCAGAAAAAAAAACAAGGTTATTACAAACAACACTACAACCACAAATTGGGTCTACTTTCATTTTCCCTCATAATTAAGGCAAATAATGATCAAAGTACATAGAATCCCAACATATAAACATTTGTTTCTGACACCGTTTACAATGTTCTCATTTAAAAAAATAATGAGTGGGTGTCAAAATACTATACATATATATCATAACATAACCCTTTAGTTGTACACCATTACCATGTAAAACACTCTTTACCTTTTCCATGTCATAGAAGAAAAACACACACATGAAAACAGTTGATACTAATAATTAAATTAATTAATTATAGTGTTCATTTAGCGGATGGGTATTCTTCTCCAGTGCAAAGCAGTTAATGTCTATAATTATCCGTGCAGAATTATACTCACAGTCATTTTCTACTTACAGTATGTCCACCGAAGTTGGCTGGCGAATGTTTATAATCCATAATCCAAGAATAGAATTATACATAAGCACATATTCTCTCCATGAGACTGAATTTAAGAATACTCTGTTGCCATTTGGGCTGTGTTCCAATTGAAATTGATGCCTAGGTCTGTCATACTTTCAGGAGATGCAACTTAAGCTTTGCAGAAGGTTCTTCCCTATATCATCTTATCGATGAAAAGATGACGACTGTCCAACAGCTCGGTTTATGTTAACCGTTTCCCAATTTAGTTCAAAAGGCTTTGTCACACACCCAGTTCATGTTGATAGGCCATCCCACACTTGATGATGGGGCAGTTAGACCGACATGGGACCAGCATAGAGTTCTGATTCATTCCAATGCTGTGTAGAACATACAATGGTGAGTCATTCATTTGGTTTCATCTGGAGATTCTGCTGCAGGCATGGAACTGAAGAATAGTGACTCCACCACATATCCAGGGTTGCAAGCCATCAGGTGATTCCTGTGATTGCAGGCGTAAAGGCATTTACTCCACTAGCTGCTTTCATATGGTTCTTTTGATGGTGTTCAGGTTTTGGAACCTTGAGATAATCTGGTGTAGTTATGGTTCATAGGTTCTGAAGTTTGTATCTTGGCTGTATTGGCTTATAATGTTGTTTCAGTGTCTCTTCCCATTTGTTTGAGTTGGTGTTCATATCAAGAACTTGGTGTTGAATGGCTGACTGGCTGAATCCCATGTTTGACTGTTGCAGCTGTGAGACGTTCTTTCGAAGACTTATCCATTGTTGGATATTAACTTGGTAATCCAACCAACAGTTGAAGGGTTTTCACTCTTGCTAGTTTAGTAACTTGTAGTAGGATTGTCCCATAGTTTCACTGATTTGGTTGAATGATGAGGCCATAGGTGGTACTTCTCAGCAGTAAAGCAGACGATACACTGTTGTCAGTTACTCTGTTGATCTTCATCTTTGTAGATTATTAGATCTTGAAGTCCATCCTGGATATTCCTACTAAAATAGGACTTATTCACTCACCCAGTCAGTTGTCTTCGAATTTATCTGTTGCTCGCTATGGAGCTATGATTGCAGCAGTAAACATTGAGGTATTTCTATAGCCAGACTATTGTTAGGACATTCACTTTTTGGCTGTTGACCCAGGATCCAGTTTTAGTGATATAGTCCCACAAAATTCAATCAACCACCACTTGCTTCTCTTCAATAGCTTCTGAGAGTGATGGTTTTTAACGGCAACATTGCCTTTTCCCCACACGGAGAAACTTTTACATGTCTGCTCTTTGTGTAGTACTGACCAAAAATGGCTACACTGGGCCTTTGTTTTTCAATCAGTCCCGGTCTTGCCAGGTACGTGAAAAAAAATAAAGCCAAATAAATTAAGCTGTGCCACGGTCAGTCTATCGCTGTTTTATTTTCTAATCCTACCTAAGCAAGTTACTTAAACAGTAATTGTAAGGGGTTGTTTATTTTTAAGGGAGTCACTGCTAGGAAAGGGTAAGGACGTTTTATTATATCACAGAGACATAGTTACAATCCAGTGTTAGAAATGGAAAAAGTTAAATTTTAATTAAAATTTTAAACTAATAAATCGCAATTGTATTGTGCGCTTCACTTAATATACAAATATAGGCTAAGTATAGGTATAAGTTAGGTATAGGACGTACATCGAGCTTACATCTTGCGTAATAAAATTACGATTTATTAGTTTAAAATTTTAATTAAAATTTAACTCTTTCCATTTCTAACACTGGTTTGTTTCTATGTCTCTTAAGACATAGTTTGTTGTGTCTACTGTATAATTGGGGTTAGGGTTAAGGTTAGAGTTAGAGTTAGATGATGTATAGTTAAGGTTAGTGGTAATGTTAGTAAGAAAGTGTTTGTTGTGTTTGATGTATATAATGCTCTATGTTTCTTAGGCTCTTTTAGGCGATCAGCGTTAGTTACTCTGGTGGTCCAAGGTATTCGTCTCAGGAACCAAATCTCCGTTGTTGTTTTCAAGTTCTTCTTAGGGGTGATGGATGTTGACCATATTCGCTGTCTAGAATAGCGCCTAGTATGTTAGCGGGACAGATGATTTATCTCCATTAAGTTGGAAAATCTGCCTAGTCAGCAGAAAATCAGCTGTTCTGTAATCAAAGAGACTGTTAATGTTATTTGGTATGAAACGTTGAAAGTCGGTTAGAAGATGTGGTAGAGGATATTCAAGGGCTCATTAAGGCAGACGTGGTTTTAAGAAAGGCCGACTTCATAACAGACAGCTTGGTTGCAGACTTGTCGCTATTGCGGATGTGAAATGACAAAGTGTGAAAGAAGTGGACAAAGTAAGAAATGTTATGTTAGCTAGATTTCGAGACGACCCTTTGTATTGTTGAAAGATGGAACAATGGAAGGTTAGTGTAGCAGACATTTTGGTATAGAAAGTTGATGATGTCAGCCCTGGGAAATGGCTCTTTGCTGACGAATATTCAGATGATATCGAAACTATCACTGGTGGAGCCACAGATTGCATTGCCATAAATATTGTTATGACTGTTTCATTGGAGCTCGTGTACAATGGAGGTTTGAAGTTCTTGGTGCCGTGACATGAAAAAGTTGTGAAGCTATCTATAAAAGACAGTGACACTTTGTGGTAGAAGGAAACAACCAAGAGTGTGGAGAGATGCGCGAGTAGTCTGTATAACGGCTTCTTTAGCAGCTACTCTGGACTGGTAAGTTGAAGTTTTCGGTAATGTAAAAAGCGGGAAAATGCTGACGTTGATTCTTATGGAGCAGGTATTTATAAGTTTGGATGAAATATTTCTTTACTTGGTCAATGTTTTTGTTTCCTATTTGATTAACGAGCTCATATACACAAACACAATGCCACACAACTACAAAGACACAAAGATCTGCAAACGCGTGTTAAATTAAGAAAAGCATACAAGTTTGTTTCTTGTTATAACTGTTTTACTATGACATAGAGAAACATGTACAATGTAATTAGACTATGCAGCATTCACTATTGTTCTTGACTTTTTCTCTGCTCCAAGACTTTGTCTCTGTGGCTTGCCCCTAGGACTGGGGTCAGAATTTGTTCCAACTCTAGTATACACCTTTCAAAATTCTCACGTTCTCTGATTACATGATGCCAGTTACCATTGCGTTCTTCAGTGCCAACGATATGAACTGTCAAGAAGTGAGGGTCTGCTGCAAAATTAACCTGTGGAAGAGAAAATCACATTGAAACTTACAAGACTTCAACACCTAGTAATTAACGGACCGTGAAAGTTACAAAACTCTAACAGATAATAGATATTTATAGTGAAAGTTAGCAGTCAGGTCTTAGTCAGATATGACTGAGCTACCGTATGACAGTAGACGGTACTACCTGCTTTCTGTCAGCGCCGAATGTTGGGCGGCGCTTACCAAACCCGACACCCCATATTGTGCCAACGGCTTCGGGCGGAAGAGCGCAATTGGGAGGGTACTAGCCTTATCCTGGTGCGAGGAAATGCAACCCAAAGACAAAATAAGTCTTGGCAGGGCAGACCAAGCCCTAAGCCTTGGTTGGCAGCTGGTCTAGGGTCGAAGCTCAGACAGGCGGACAGTTAGAGCATTGCTTTGCTGATCCGGCAGCTTCTGCAGCTTGTCTTGTTCCAGATGTATAGGTGTTAACTTTCCTCTGGAGTGAACTAGGCAGGCCGAGAGAGGGATCATGCTGCATGGGCAACACATGGTTTCTTTATTTTAGCCCAGGCTTTGTGCTATGGAGAGGCAATAACTCCATCCCTGGTCTTAGCCGGTCTCGGAATCAAAGCGAGAGGCAACTGTTACGGGTTATAAGTCCTTGTCAGTTGGCGTAGACATGGGGCGCCACGAATTGCCTCTGACGGTGGGAGACACCTACGGGTATCACTGATCAGCTACCGCCCGCCTCAAGCTGGGCACACCCGGCCAATTGGGTGCTGATCCGCCACAGCCTGCCTGCTTCAATGGGTGCTTGGGGCTAGGACAAAATCTGAATCGCAGGCTGTAAAACCAATGCACCAGGTAATAATAAAAAGAATAATAGAAACCTCAAGCTACGGCTTGCAACCTGGAACGTGAGAACCATGTGTCCAGGATTTTCCACTGACTTGACAAATATTGACGATGTGAGAAAAACGGCTGTGATTGATGCTGAACTCAATCTTCTTAACATTGATATTGCTGGCTTGCAGGAGACTCGCCTCGCTGAGGAAGGGTCACTCCGGGAAAACAATTACACCTTTTTTTTTGGAAGGGAAGAGGGCAGGCAGAAAAAAGGCAACACGGTGTGGGCTTTGCAGTGAAGAATTCGCTACTGGGAATGATTGATATCCCAGCTGGAGGTAATGAAAGATTATTATCCCTGCGCTTGGCAACCTCTTGTGGATTTGCCACCATTCTCATTGCATATGCACCGACACTCGCTTCCTCTGATGATGTGAAGGATACGTTCTATGAGCAGCTAGACTCTGCGATCAAGGCAGTTCCAAAATCCGACTACATTTATGTGCTCGGTGATTTCAATGCTCGTGTGGGCAAGGACTCGAGTTCATGGCCAGTGTGCCTTGGAAAATACAACATCGGTCGCATGAATTAAAATGGGCAAAGACTGCTGGAGCATTGCACTAGAAATGACCTATGTATTACAAACTCCTTTTTTAAAACAAAAGAGATGCATAAGGTCACATGGAAACATCCAAGATCCGGCCATTGGCATCAGCTGGACGTCATCATCACACGGAGACAACATCTGAACAACATCATTAACTCGAAGTTACCACAGTGCCGACTTGATACAGATCATTCTTTGGTTGTTGCAAGGGTTAGACTGAGACCAAAGAGAATCTGCACAGCTAAACACAAGTCTAGCCCCAGGATTAATATTATTAACACTCACGATCCTGGAAAGTGCTTTGAATTTCAACAGCAACTTGAAGACGCTTTCAATGATACATCAGAAAATTGTATAGTAAATGATAAATGGAGTAAACTTAAGGAAACTATTTATAAAACAGCGGTAGGGGTTTACGTCACTGTGGATCATAAGAGGCAGGACTGGTTTGCGGCAAACAGCCAGATACTGCAGCCCTTGATTGATAAAAAGAAGATAGCTCTCTTAAGAAACAAGGAAAGACCAACGCGTAACACTCTGAGTGAGCTGAAGCAAGCGAGGAAGGATGTACAAAAGGCTGCCAGGCAGTGTACGAATGACTATTGGATCAAGTTATGTGAGTCCATTTAAATCGCAAGTGATAAGGGAAACATCAGAAGCATGTATGAAGGGATAAAGAAAGCCTGTGGTCCAATGATCAAAAGAAGTGCACCGCTGAAAACCTTGACTGGAGAAATCATCACTGATAAGAAACAGCAGATGGATAGATGGGTCGAGCACTATTTAGAGCTTTACTCAAGTGAGACCAAGCTAGCGGATGATGCCCTCACCGCCATAGAGGCCCTGCCAACTCTTGACCACCTGGACACACTTCCCACTATAACAGAAGTTAAGTTAAGTGTGCTATAAATGAGCTTGCATCTGGCAAGGGTCCAGGTAAGGATGGGATTCCAATAGAGGTATTGATATAATAGAGATATTGACCGATAAGTGACGTGACGAAATACGTTGAGAGAATCTGACTCGTTAATAGTGTGGGATGAAGTGATGAGGAGGTTAAGATAAAGTGAGTGAGTAGTTGACTGGCGGAGTAGTTTGACGTGGAGAATTAAGTAGGACGGAGAGTAGTGGGATTATGATGATTGAGAATGAAGTAAGAAAGCAGTCGAATTGTGGGAGTCATGTTGAGTATTGAAATAATTCGTCTAGTTATGGGTTGTCCGTGCGTGAGTATAAGTGTAGACAAACAGGTGTTCGTCGCGCTGAGTGAAGCAGAAGTGAGGTTTTGAGACGCCGTCTAAGTGGAGTACATGGATAGAATGATGTGTCAGGCGATTGGTAGTAGTTGCACATGCATGTACGAGGCGTTTGGCATATCTTGTGTCACTGTGTAGACGTGATCGACACGCTTAGGCTGTGGTGAGTAATTGCTAGAATGTTGAATTGGTGTCTAATTTGTTGCTTGTAGAAGTAATAGTATAAGCACGTCAGGTTGTTGGGATACGAGAATAATGGTAAGATGAGAACGAGGTTGTTTGTACACAATAGTCAATGCATATGAGAAGTATAAATACGAGCGCCGTGCGAATATGCGAAGAGTGGCTGATGAGTGACGTTGACAAAACGTGGAGGATAGAGTAAGTGAGTATGCGAAAGTATAAAGAAGGTGATTGAAAAAGTTGTGAACGACCCATCCTTCGATACGGACGTATGATTTAACTGGGCAACATCTGGCTTGATTGATGGTTTGTTATAACCTATCTCTGTTGATTAAGAATAAAGTAATATGAAGAAAGAACTGTCTTGGAATTATTGCCAGTTCACCTTTACTTCGCTGTACTGTTACAGTACAGAAATGGAATGTGTGGTGTTGGACAGAATTAATGAAAATTTTATGACAGGATGACAGATAGAGAGTTAACGTTATGTTTATTTATAGTAAGCAAGTACCATGTCGTTGGTGGAGGTGAGTGTGTGGAAGAACGAGAAAACACAGAAAAGTTAGCTGTGGGAAAGTGATTCTTAGCGTTTTTAGCTGAGGGTGGACGAAGAATTGGTTGTTAGAGCTAATGTATTGTTTGAGCAAGGTAAGTTTTGAGTTGTGGAAAGGCATTGAATGATTGAGAAAATAGTTAGATTGTGAAAATCGTTGGCAGAGACATGTTGAAGCAAGAATGCCTGATATAGAGAAATGAGAGAATGTGATTAGACAAATGAATATCGGAGTATTATAAATAGAGCACTATAGACTGTGTTCCGGTAAGTGACTGGTTTGACTATAATCGTGGTGTGAGAACGCTAGGAGAGAGCTGAGGATAGCTTAGAGTTGTTGTGGTGAGATGTTAGAAAATACTGATACAGGAGAATGAAAGGTTAGTTACGTCGGGTAGACGAGAGACTTAAAAATAGAATTAGTTATATATATAGTTAGAATATAATAGATAGATGTATTGGTGAGGTCTATAGTAAATAGACAAATTTTTTTGGTAGTTGTAGCATTGTGGAGATACCGTAGTAAACGGTAATGTTTAATAATTCTTGGTACAAATCCAAGGGAAACAACTAGTGTGCCGAGTCACGGTTTCTCTTAGTAGATAGATGATTGGTAGTACATTGGGATAGCCGCCACACTAGTAATAGATGAAGTGATTTGAACTGTAGTTTACAGCAGTTGTTTAGGTTTATATTGCAGATATTGCGATGTGTTATGAGTTAGTTTTGTAAAAGATGGAATGTTGTAAAGGGAAATAATCAATGCTTGACTTCCAGAAAAAGTACGGTTATTTGTTGATTAATGATTTTGGTTGAGGGGAACAAATATTGTTCCGCGCTATGATGAGAATATAGTCTGTAGGTAACAGATATATATATATTTGTTGCGATTAATGCAGGTTAATAATTGCCCTAGCATTGAATTTGTTGTTTTGCTGTTATAAGAGTAGCGGAATAGGCATGACTTGTGTGAATAGATATGTATTTCATTGGTTAGTATAAGAGACCAATGTTGTTTGGGTACCATAAGCAGTTGATTTTAATTGAATATGTATGGTATGTTATATTATTTTTGATTGATTTGGTCCTGTAAAATGATTATTGCCATTTAATTTTAGAATAGGATTGTTGTGTTTTCAGTCTTTTACGTACAAACTACTGGTCCGTAAAAGAGACCAGTAGTGTTAGATAACATTAGATATTTTCTTTTAATTTAAATTGATGCTTGTTTCATTTTGTGGGGATATATGAAAACATATATTTGAATATCAAGGGGAGGGGGGATATTGTTCTGTTCTGATTGTATCTTCGATTATTCAGGACTTATGCCGTTATTTAAGTTTGCCTTGTTTGAACATTGGCATGTTACTTGATCAGTTAATTTCACATTTTTTTAAATTATCAGTTATAATGATTCTGTTTCTTATAATTGAGTTGCCGTTGACCATCCTTAAAAATAATTACTTTTCAGTAAAATTGTCTTTCTTTTGACATTTAATTGGGTGAAGTTTTAAAACAGAAACTAGTTAATAGAGTCCTTAGGAGTTCTGGATACATATTTACGTTCAGAAGTTGTGGGACAAGTTTAAAACGTGGATTTAGTGCCATGATGTAATAGAAACTTAATAAGCAACACGAGATTGCTGGCTTGTAGAAGAAGAAGTGGGTAACGTGCTGCGCCAGACAGCGTGAAGACAAATAGTAAAACATGAATTGAATGCCATGTTTTTATATATACTGTGGATACAATAGTAAAGGGGGGTAAGTGTGTTCATAATAAATGGACATTGTCAGTTGTGGAGTGCTGTGGTCACAGCGAACATAGATTAAATAACATGAGGTTTTGGGGGTCCGTGATATGCGGACTGATAAAGAATAAGTTGATTGAAAGCAGTGATTGGTTGGAAGGTCACAGACATGAGTTCAGTGGCGGTATATTGTTGCTGTTGATAACGGCATAAATTGACAAGTAGAGGTTTTAGGAGATATGCCCATAATAAATGGACATGAGTGGATTGCTGAAGTTTTCGGCGAGATTAATAAGGAATTTTGAGTGAGGTATAGGAGAGATTTGGTTATGTTAGGTGATGTTTATAATGTTGTCTTGAGTGATAGGGCCCATAATGGACCTTTTGATTAGTGTACTGTCTGTAATATATAGACATTTAGGAGTGAATAATGTCTTTCTTTGAATTGCTTGATTTCCTTTATTTGATATGAGGGGAAAGAAAATGTGTTTTCAAAACGTGGGGGGTATGATATCCTGTTTTGACTTCATTTTAGTTGACTCATGATTTTGCTTGAATTGTCTTGTGTATTGAATAGTAATTACCCTTGTTTACAAATAAGTTGAAAAATTGTTAAAATTTTGTTCATAAGCAGTTATTGTTTTGTTTAGAATAAAGACGAATAAGACGGGGCTTTATTTAAAACCCTTCGTTCAGAAAATAGTTAACAAACGACTGAGGACTAGAAGAGAGACACATTCTCCTTATGAGTAATAAGTTCATGAGTACCTTATGATAGTAAGAAGGCGGCTGCACCAGTCAGCATTAATAGTTGGATTATGGGGGGTTAATTACATGCCATGCTTGGATGATGGGGGTATAAAGCTGGTAGAAATATATGGTTCTGGGAGGTTGAAATAAGAGCTGCATTAAGTCAGCATTGATTGAAGGTATATGGATTAGATGCCATATTATAAACGTGACTAACGTCTATAACGGGTGTAAAAAGAGATTATGATATAAGAAGCTGGGGAATGGATATTAAGGGGGCTGTGAATAGCAGTGCATATGGTTTGGTACAGGGTTAGATACGTATAGGAACAAGGATACTTGTCATGGGATGTGAGGGGGTAAAAATAGGAGCTGTGATAAACAGCATTAATTTACAAGATGTTCATGGAAAATGAACATGGTTAAGGGTTTCATAATGAGACATAAGACAGGTGAAATATGCTCATGGGTGTGGATCGCAGCACAAATATTGAGTATATGGAAGAAATTTTGGATCAACTTAATTTATAACAAACAGAGATGTATATGTGTTTTTGAAAAACTTTTATTTGTAAAAGTTTTTACGTTTGCAAGGGAGGTAAATGTGATTGTTTTTGACTACTCTTTTATGTCTTCATATCTGGGTGTGCATCCCATCTTTTCTGTCTATCCTGTGTTGTGTTGTTGATGTTAAGAAAGAATTAGAAGTTACATAACGCAAAGTATATACCAACGATTTTTACAAATGAACAATTGTATATATGAATGGAAATATCCTTATGAACTGTTTTTTTTTTTTTTAATGAAACCTTGTAGAAACGAAGAAGTATCACTTCATAACATAGCGGTTAGCTATAAGAGAGTATTATAAGAGAGTATTATAAGAGAGTATTATAAGAGAGTATTATAAGAGAGTATTATAAGAAAGTATTATAAGAGAGTATTATAAGAGAGTATTATAAGAGAGTATTATAAGAGAGTATTATAAGAGAGTATTATAAGAGAGTATTATAAGAGAGTATTATAAGAGAGTATTATAAGAGAGTATTATAAGAGAGTATTATAAGAGAGTATTATAAGAGAGTATTATAAGAGAGTATTATAAGAGAGCATTATAAGAGATATGGGAGAATTATAAGAGACAAGTGGAGAATTAGATTCGAAGGATGTAGAGGTAAAGTTCTTTAGTTAGTTTAAGATGAGTTGAAGAAATAATATGGGGGTTAAAGTTTTAGTAAGGGAAAGAATAATTAGAATAAGTAGGTTAGGGATTAAGACTTTTGAAGAAAAGTTTTTTTTAAAGAAAAGGAGGATTGTAACAGAGCACCATCTCTGTTAATAGTTTGAGAGATAGTTTGGGAAACGAATAACTGATAAATGAAGGGCGCACGCGTGAGCACTATTGAAAGGGGTTGTTAAGGACGCTCACGCGTGACGCATGAGGGAAACAGACTTCAGTTCCAACTTGCCCAGTAGATGAACAACAGCTGTTTTCAATTGACTCTACACATTTGTACTTCGATTAATAAACGTTTACCTTTTGACGGAGGCTTTGACTTGGTATATAGTTTTTATTCAGACTGTCCGTGGATCTGCAACAGTAATCAGGAGTGGGCAAGATACACTCGCTCTACAGATCCACCAGCTAATAGAGCTATGCTGGCGAGAAGGGCAAGTCCCATATGATTTCAAAGATTCAAACATAATAACGCTGTACAAGAACAAGGGAGATCGGAGCGACTGTAACAACTATAGGGGTATCTCACTTCTGTGTATTGTTGGGAAAGTATTTGCCAGAATTGTCCTGCGCAGACTTCAAGTCCTGGGAGATCTGTAACGGTGTAACGTATAGAGGACTAACAAGTCTTGGGCGAATACAAATTATCTTTATTGCACATCGATGACAGCTTAATCAATCTTCTTACAACATGGCGACTTCTCCGTTTCAGGCCCAGATGTTTACTGATTCCTAACAACCAACTACGTCACGACTTGAGCATCTTTCTTCCCATTCCATCCCGATGCTCAAGCGTGCTGTAGCCTTTTCCCACCTAATACCCACATTCTGCTACACCTTCCTATGTTTTCTAAAGACTTTTTCCCTTAAAAAGTCTTTACTCCCAATCCCCCTACTCTATTCCCTCTCTTTCCTTACCTCCCACAGCTCCTCTAATCTTCCCCAAACCAACTTTATTTTAAGTAAAACAATCTATTCGTAACTCTTTCCCCTGCCATATAGTAATCCACTATATATTTCTTGTTCGTTCTTGGCTCCTCAAAGTTTCTGTATAAAATATATATATCATAAGAACAGCTCGTATAAATCGTTATCGTATACTTGACATTATTAATTTCTTCACTCTTTCACAACACAGGATGGACAGAAACAATGTAGTTAGAAAAAGCAAAGAAGGGGTGCGCACCCAGTGAAAAGCATAAAGAATGAATAGTCAACATGATCACATTTACATAAAGTAATGAATAGTCAACACAATCACATTTACCTCCCTTGCCAATAAAAAAAAAAATTTGTAAAATAATTTTTTTTTTTAAATACATCTTATTAAATAGATCTTTGTTCTCTATAAATCAAGTTGACATAAGTTTTCTCAACATTTATATATTCAACATTTATATTGCCATCCACAATCTTGTCTATATTTCGTTATCTCATCTTTGACCACGAGCCAATGTTCATATTCCATGAACATTTTTAATTTAATTAACGCTGGTTTTTCACAGCTCCTATATCTTTCCCCCTCACATCCCATGATCTGCTTCTTTGTCTACCTATATATATACCCCCGCCTATATGCTGCCATTCACAGTCTCCCCCCTTTTTTTCCATATACTCAACCTTATACCTTTTTTTCCATATACTCAATCCATTTTCTTCTTGGACGTGCGAGAGACCACGAGGACGTCCAAGAAGAAAATGGATTGACGACATCAGAGACATTGTACAACCTCACGGAATGACACTATCCAGTGCCGTCCACCGGGCGCTGGAACGCAAATTATTCCTCCCCACGACGCTTGACGGCAGAAGTGGAAGATGATGATGATGATGATGATGATGACTCAACCTTATATCTTCATATAATGCTGACTTTAATGCAGCTTCTATTTTACTTCCTAATACTTCATATCTATAAGAACCTCTTCATGCCGATTATCACAGCAACTTAATATTCACAAAGAGAATGTGTCTCTCTATTAGCCCTCAGTAGTTTTATTAACTCTTTTCTGAACGAAGGGTCTTAAATAAAACCCCATGTATTTTCTTTGAAAATTAAACTTACATAATTAAATTTATAACATATTTATTAACAAGGTAACCTAATACACAAAATAACTTAATTAAATTATGAGTTCAGCGAAATAAAATCAAAACAAGACATTATACCCCCCAACTCATTCAAAGAAAAACACATTTTAAAATAATATAACATGCATCTTATCAAATCAGAAGAAAATATTCTATTATTACCTATCACTATTGGTCTCTTTTACGGACCAATAGTTTGTACGCAAAAGTCTAAGAACACCACAATCCTATTCTACAATCAAATAATAACAATCATTTTACAGGACCAAACCAAGCTAAAAAAAGCATATTATATATGAGGCATTAAAACTCAGACTCAATAAAACAACTGTCTTCTCGCTAAAGAGAAGGTTTTCAAAAAAAAATAATATAATTCACTTAGAATTAACTACGTAAAGTGACCCAGCAACATTGGCTTCTTATACGAACCAATGTAACACATATCTATTCACACAAGTCATTCCATTATTTATTTTTTTATAACCGAGAAAACAAAACAACTCACTGCCAAGTATATATATATATATATATATATATATATATATATATATATATATATATATATATATATATATATATATATATATATATATATATATATATGTTCTCTCTATTCAAAAAAATCACTAATCAACAATGACTGTACTATCATTGATTCTCTCCCCCTCACAATTTTCTATCTTTTTCCAGCTTAACTCCTAACACATCATAATATCTGGAATATCATCTTAAGCATGCACTGTAAACTACAGGTCAACTCATTTTATCTATTACTAATGTGTCGATTATTCTATTGTCATCTCAATGTACCAGCCGTCATCTATCTACTAATTAACCTGTGGCTCGGCACACCAATTGTTTCCCTTGGATTTGTACTAAACCTCACTACAACTTCTTAATCATTACCGTTAACCACGGTATTTCTAGCACCAATAAAACTTGTCTATTTACTATAGAGTACATCTACCTGCTGTACCATTAACTACTTAACTATCTACGAAAACTCAAGAAGTTGAAACATAAAATCAACCAGCAATTCCATCACAGAGAGGAAAAAATATATACCTCACTCGAACCTACATCTATATTAGTTATCTCAATGCTTAACTACTCCTCAAGACCATTTATGAAAAGTATCCATAGAAGCCTTTTCCATTTCCACCGTTTCATATACTTCATCAAGTATCTCTTTCCTTTTTACACCATGAAACTTATTTTCCATTTCCACCGTTTCACATACTTCATCAAGTATCTCTTTCCTTTTTACACCATGAAATTTATATCTTGCCATCTGCAGTATATTCTAATCATTTCATATTAAATTGTGCTAAATGTGGGTCTTCTGCTCTAGGTTCAGACTCTTGATCCGATAGTAAACTCTCAAACTCTTCTCTATTTATTATGGCAGAATCTAATATATTTACTTGCCAGTTTCGGTCGTCGATCTCTGGTTCACCTTCATCTTCTGTGTCTCCCGATGACTGTGGATACGGGATCCTAGACAATAAATCAGCACATGTGTTAATCCTACCTGGAATGTATTCAATTTTCGTATTGTATCCCTGTAGATTCAATGCCCACGTCTGTATCTTCCTGTTCTGCACTGGAGCTTCTAACAGAGATTTTAAAGGCATATGGTCAGTTCTAATAACAAAATTTGCGTTATGTAAGTAGTAGTTTAGATTTTGGAGAGCATAGTGTATAGCATAAGCCTCTTTCTCGATAGTCGCCCATTTTCGTTGAGACCTGCTAAGTTTATGAGACAAGAAATAAATTGGCCTTTCATTTTTAACCCCTGGTATTCCAGATTCTTTTCCTTCATATGGTTGAACCAAACAGGCTCCTATAGCATTATCGGAAGCATCTGTATATAGTATTAGCTGTTTATTCAAATCTGGATGCGTCAATAGTGGTACCACTGTTAAGCTATTTTTTAAAAACTCGAACGCTTTTTGACACTCATCATCCCACTTAAATCTAGCGTATTTTCCAGTTAAATTAGTAATAGGTTCTGCTATCTTTGAGAACCCTGGAATGAACCGCCTATAATACCCACAGGTTCCAATAAAAGCACGCACTTCTTTTACGTTAGTTGGAGGAGGTAACTCTTTAATAACCTTTATCTTGTCTTGGTCTGGTTTAATTCCGTCTCTATTAATAATATACCCCAAATATTTTGTTTCTGTTTTTAAAAACTGGCATTTACTAAGCTTCAATTTAACATCATGTACTCTTAATCTGTCGAATACTAATCTGACATGTTTTAAGTGATCATCCACATCCCCTGCTGTATAGATTAGAATGTCGTCTATGTATGCCAATGCAAACTTTTGCATACCCTCTAATACCTCATTTATTAACAGCATGTAGTGAGATGAGGCCGTTCGAACCCCGAATGGCATTCGTAAGAATTCGTAAGAACCCATATGAGTACAAAAAGCACTCTTCTTTTGAGCGTCTTCCGACATCGGGATACACCAGAATCCTGACCTTGCGTCTAGCGTCGTGAAGAATGTGGAGCCATTAAGCAACCCCAAAATATCATCAATCACCGGCAGTGGGTACGCTACATTCTTAGTGATCTTGTTCAACGCCCGATAGTCGCAACAGAATCGATGTGAACCGTCAGGTTTGGTCACGATTACGATCGGAGATGACCACTCTGACTTCGATCTTGTTATTATTCCTGCTTTCAACATATCTTCTATTGCCTTTTCAACAACTTCCCTATTTCTTAATGGAGTTCTATATGGTTTTAAACTAATTGGTGGATGGTCTCCCGTATCTATTTCCATTGTAACTGTTTTTGTCTTTCCCAATTCTAAATCATTAATTGCAAAAACATCCTGATTTTCTTTTATAAGTTGTTCTAATACTTTCTTATTTTCTGGTGGAGCTTTTAACTGTGCCAACAATTCTTGTTCCCTTGTCACTTTGTCTAGTGAATGTATTTGGGCTGTATTTCTTCTGAATGGATGGATCAATTCATCCATTTGTACGTTCCCTCTTCTTCCGCGTCCGCGTCTGTTATTAACTCTTTCACTAGAAGTTTCTGAATAATTTGTTCCCGACATTTCTACTCTATCCGTTGCCAATATGTCACTAATGTTATGTTCTAGTTTGGCTATTACACATCCTCTGTATAATTTGATTTCTCTACCTGTGTTGTTAATGACCATCACTGGAAAGGTTAAGTGTTTATCTAATGATGTTATTCCATCCGGGACTTCTAGACCAGGATCATCAATTACTTCCTTTTGTAATTCAGTGATTCTAACTGTGTGTCCTGCCACATAATATGGGTTTCTCTTTATCTTCGCTTGTATCAAATTAAGCGACTGTGGTTTTAACGTCGTGGACATTTTAATTCTAACTAGTGCCGATATATGCATGTCTTCTTCCATATCTACATACACGTCCTTGAATTTTAATTTGTGTAAATCAAAGAGAAGTCTTACTCCGTTTTTTATTAAAAAATCTCTTCCTATAAGCATGTTTCTATTTACATCTTTCACTACATGAAAAAGATGTCTTACGTTGATCCCCCCTAATTTAAAATTGATCATTGTCTGTCCAATTACTTGTAAATTCTGTCCTGTAACAGAGTGAAGATTATTATGACTCTTAAATATTCTACTATTTCTCATTATTTTATATAAAAAACTTTCTTTAATTACACTAACCTGAGCTCCTGAATCAATTAATGTACGAACTCTATATTTTCCTATTTCTATTATACATGAGCTATGATCTGTTTTATTTTCTGTAAACTGTTTGATTTCATCTAGTTGTAAGTATTCTCTACTCGTCCTACTATGCCTGTTATTAACATATTCTTTAAACCTTGGGACCTTATTATTTTCCCTCCTACTACAGGTCCTATTTAATAGGTAGGGCGCCGGTTTTCCTGCGTTCTTGTACCTGTAAAATTCCTGTGTCTATCTTCAACATTCCTATTCAACCTGCTATTGCCATTTCTACTTTGTGTATTCGACTGGACACGCCTGTTATCACAAAAACGAGAAACATGTCCGCGTTGACCACAAAACCAACAGACTATATTTGTGTTGTTCGTTTTACTTACTGTCTCACTTGTAGGATACCTCATATGTCTTCTATCATCATAAGCACTTCTATTACTACCTTGTAACGTCTGTATACCTCCTCTCCTATTCCATCCGAACCTTGTTTGTCCTATCTCCATAGGCTCCTCAATCCTGTCTTCTCGACTATTTCCTATTTCTCGTCCTGTTCTCAATCTAAATCTACGTCTCAAATTTTCTTCTTGTACCGCAATGTCTACAGCTTGTGATAACCTCTCGGGGTTTTCTCTCATCAGCTTAAACTTCAATCCATCGGATTTTATGCCATCTACAAAAATCCCGACTAACATCCTCTCCACCTCCTCTCCTCGTACATTCTGTCCTAAGAATGCTTCTTCTGCCAGGTTAATCAACCTATCACTGAACAATTGTACCGTCTCTCCAGTGTTTTGTTTAGACTGTCTCAACACCGAAAACGCATGTTGTGGATCCGTTATTTCCGCGTACTTATGTGCTAGGTCGTCTTTGAACTGTTCCCATGTCTCATCTACTCTAGCCTCTAATTTCCTTCGGATATGATCCGAAACCGGTTCTGTTGCTGCCTGATAAGCAAGTCTCATTTTCTCTTCATCTGATGCAGACACCAAATATGCATATTTCTCTATGGAAGTTATCCATTTCTTAAACTCTCTGGCCTGTCCACCAAACTTAACAATTTCAGTTGCCATTCCCTGTTGTTTTATGACCGTATGAAGTCTACCTACCGCTGTTCCTACCCCCGTCAAAACTTGTGCCAATGAATCCTGTTCCGTCATGCTGAAATATTTACAGTTATTCAAGCAAAAAAACAATCAATACTTATTAATATACAGTCTTAAATTAACCAAAGGATGTTATCTTCCTCCTGAAACTCACTAATTTTCTATCTAATAGAAAAATTTATTTATATTACCCCTTATCTTGTTGAACTAAATTTTCCAATCGAAAATGAAGTCCTTGACGTCTATACCCTTGTATGCCGAGACTGAGAAGTACGGTATCTGGTACTCGAGTACTTGAACCAGGATCGACAAAGCGGCTTCAGTACTCCGTAAGGATCAAAAATGCTCGACTGGGCTCGATAGGCCCGACTGGGCTCGACAAGACAGGAACAACAACGACGTCGATAAGACAGTGAAGAACGTATCAGCCACCCAGGGACGGGCTCTTGAAACACGGCAAGGAACGATTGAATGTATCAGCCACCCAGGGACGGGCTCTTGAAACACGGCAAGAAACGATTGTGATCAGAGGACAGCACTGGCCAGCCCTCTGAAATCAGCAATGAACGATAGTCAGCTTCTCAAAACAACCGACAGTGTAGAGCAGCGGCTGACTGATCTGACAAAGCGGCTCTCTCACATAACGGAGTCCGGAGATGACTTGACAACGGCTCGATTGTAATGACCTGGACTGTGTAATAACGATTTGGTAGCAGAACTTGACAAGCAGCTGTATAACAATGACCAAGGCCAGCAAAATTTGACGAAGCGGACTGTGTAACAATGACTTGGCTCGTTACTGGGCTATGGCGATCAAAACCATCACTGGACGACGGCGATCAAAAAAAAAAACAGTACTTCAGCCGAACTTGACAAGGAGCTTCGGTCCAAATCAGCACACCCAGAGTAGCGGCGTCAACATTCTGGAGCAAAGATAAAATTTGGCAACGTTCGTTGATCGTCCAGTATAGCGTGGAGCAATTATTGTGGCGCTCATCATACAAAAAGAAGCTGACCATCCATTTTGATTATAATCTAACAGCATGCCGTTGATCCAACAAGATGACCTTTAGCTTTGCTTTTTTTTTTCTTTTCTTCTTCTGGGAAATCACAACAACTACCTCTGGCCAGGCTTTTAGTCGCTGTGTCTCCCCTAAAATATATTACGTCGTTCCATCGTCGTCAAAGGGCTTCTTAAATTCAGTTGCTTGAAGTAAATAATAGGTCTATTTACCGCGACAGTCCAAGCACGGATCCTGGCATCGGCGCCATTTCATCCTCTGTAACGGTGTGAAGTATAGAGGACTAACAAGTCTTGGGCGAATACAAAATATCTTTATTGCACATCGATGACAGCTTGATCAATCTTCTTACAACATGGCGACTTCTCCGTTTCAGGCCCAGATGTTTACTGATTCCTAACAACCAACTACGTCACGACTTGAGCATCTTTCTTCCCATTCCATCCCGATGCTCAAGCGTGCTGTAGCCTTTTCCCACCTAATACCCACATTCTGCTACAGATCAAGTCTACCCCGTATCACAGTGCGGCTTCCGTCAGAACCGGTCTACCACTGATATGATATTCTCATTGCGACAGATGCAAGAAAAATGCCGGGAACAAAATCAGCCACTGTTTATTGCCTTCATCGACCTCACAAAGGCATTTGATTTGGTCAGCCGTGAGGGTCTGTTCAAAGCACTAAAGAAGATTGGCTGCCCAAGGGTATAATCAAGTTTGATGGGTCAACTTCAGAAGAGTTTGAAATCAAGAGTGGAGTTAAGCAAGGTTGTGTACTATCCCCCACCCTCTTTGGAATATACTTTTCACTTCTACTGAAATATGCCTTTCGTGATCAGGATGACGGTATATACATTCATTCACGCTCAGATGGTGGCCTCTATAATGCTCAGAGATTGAAGGCCAAGACCAAAATTAGCAGGGTACTAATCAGAGAGTTGCTTTTTGCGGATGATGCTGCGATTACGACCCACTCTGAGGAAGAACTACAACATCTACTATCTGCATTCTCCAATGCTTGTTCTGAATTTGGTTTAACAATTAACAAAAAGAAGACACAGATTATGTCACAAGGTGCACATGGTGTACCATCAATCTTTATTGACGACGCCGAACTGGAGATAGTAGACCATTTTACATATCTAGGATTAGAGGTAAATAGCAAATTATCCCTCGATCAGGAAATCAACATCAGGATTGGCAAGGCAGCAACAACAATGAACATGTTAGCAAAAAGAGTCTGGGAGAACAGGAAGCTTACTGCCAAAACAAAAGTACTCTCTACCAAGCCTGTGTCCTTAGTACTCTTCTTTATGGCAGTGAAACCTGGACAACTTACTCACGCCAAGAGAAACGTTTAAACAGCTTTCATATGCGGTGTATGCGAAGAATACTTGGTATTAAGTGGCAAGACAAAATCACAAATACTGAAGTATTGGAAAGATCAGGTTGTGTGACGGTGTATTCCATGCTCAGTCTTCGTAGACTTAGATGGATAGGACACGTTAGGAGGATGGATGATGGTAGAATACCAAAGGACATCTTTTTTGGTGAATTACAGACGGGTAGGAGATCTCAGGGTCGGCCTCTACTACGATACAAAGATGTGTGTAAGCGGGACATTATTGATACAGCCATTGATAATGCACATTGGGAGCACGTCGCCGCTGAACGTGTTGCATGGAGGGCAACTATCAGAAATGGAATAAAGACAAAGGAGAAAATTATTGCAAATAAAGCACACACAGAGCGTGAGAGACGTAAGATGGTGCAAAATGGTGGAAATGACCATGTTTTCACATGCACCTACTGTGGGCAAACATTTGCAGCAGGAATTAGCCTTACCAGCCACACTCGCTACCGCCATGGATCGTAGTTATTAAGCCTTTTTGAAGCACAATGTACCAAACTATCGTCTGTCAAGACGGAAAGGTGCCAATGATGAATGATAGTGAAAGTTAAATAACTTTAACATATACACCTCACTATGAAAGTGGCAAAATCTTAATCAAAGGCAACTGTTTACAGTGAAAAACATAATGAAATGCAATTATATTTATCCATAAATAGTGGTATATAAGCTAAGACGCACACGGAATTAAGTCTTGTTTTTTTAAAAAAAAGCATGTTCCAGTGCTCTCTTTTATTATACTGATTGTGTCGTTTATATAAGAAAGTCGAGAAATTGTGTGGAATTTACAGATCAGTGATTTTATAGAAGACTGCCGAAAATACATTGAACGGATAAATAGTGTAATAAAGACAGCGTGAATGAAGGTAACTTGCATCAAAAGCAGACTGTCGACCTTCTTTGGTCCCGACTTGAGAAATGGAAAGTTATACTATAGCGTGACTATGAGCATGAAAATTACTATTTAAACAAACCTTAATAGTTGGGTGTTGTATTTCAGCTGTTGAGCCAGAGGAACAACTTTGGAAACAAGCCGTAGGATAGTTTTCATTCCACAATGCATTAATCTTCTTGAGTGACTCAGAGTCTGGTCCATGACTACTAGGCAGAAGGTCAACATTCTCATCTGAAGACATATCATCAAGCAAATCAAATGTTGCCTCTTGCAGATCTACTGCTGCCTGACTGCCCGACGTAGGTTTCTTGCAGAACAAAATGTCTAATGATACAGCTGGGGTGAAGAAGCAAGATTCAGAATCCTTCAAAACAGACAGCGCAAAAGCTGTGCTCTTGTTGTTAAAACTGCCGTGCTCTGATGAATTTTAGCAGCCATTCTTTCGGAAACCGTTGTCATTACAAAGTGCATAATCTGTTTTCTTCTCTTTTTCGTCGTTATGCTCACCATCAGCTTCAAAACAATTCTCATCTTCTGAATATGATATCAGTCTACCATAAACACGTGTCATTGTGCATGATGATTTGAAGGCTTCATGGGTAGTTTCAAATTTAGGATTACAAGGTGATACCGTGGAAGAAACTAATTTATTTATCTGATCGCATACCAATACCATGTTTTGGGCATGAAGCTTTTGCTCTATGTCACAACCAGTGTGAGTGGAGTCAGGAATTTCTTTCGTTTGCAAGTGTTGTACTCCATGTTTTCGTTTTTCTCTTTGACGTTTCTTTTGCTTTTTGGAAGAAGAACGTCCTTTCTTGACAATTTTTCTAGGCGCTGACAAAACTGATGTCAGGTTTAAACCGGCTTGTAAGGCAAGGTGGGTTGTATTCTCACCCACTGCTGGTTTGGTCTCTGCGACTAACTTACAGTGGTGGGAATTAGAACTGTTGTAATTGCTTTCAAGCAAGTAACAATTGTCAACTGACAAGTTTGATAAATATTCACTATGTGAAGAAATTCCTATAGGCTGCCTGGTTTCCACAGAACCATTTGACTTTTAGCCATCTGTAAGATTACTTTCTCCAGTAGAAGTTGATGGTGTAGGTGTTTCTGTATTATTATCCTGCGTTGTTTCCTTTAAGACTGCCCAGTTACATGTATTATCTATTGTGGTCACTGCCAGGCTGATATTTTCTAAGACCGAGGAGTTCACAGGCTGGGGATCAGCAGTCTTGACCAACTATCTTTGCTGGGCACGACTGCGCCTCTCATTAACAGCTGGAGCGCCAAAAGCGGAGATGCTGACATTATTACTCTCTTTGACCATGGGCATCGTGTTTGTCTTCAATCTGTTTGTTTACTGATATTGTTTCTGTTTATTAACCTGTCGGGTGATAGTATTAGCCCATTTGAACACTTTGCATCAAGTATCACACTACTGGCTCAGATGTTTGATGGTTAGTCATCTTCTTTGATGTACGTTAGCTAGCAGTATAATAATGACACAAGCAACAGTGGCTTTGAAACAAGTTCACAACGAGATGGTGAATATGACATTGACTATTATTAGTTCCTACAATTCCACAAGGGCAAATAACTCGACTTTGTCTAATTTAGTAGGTCAAATAGCCAAACAACACGATGTGTTGTTCACGAGACTAGTATGCAGTATCAAACCCGAACACGTTTTCCAAGTCTTTGTTTCAGTTGGTGATGAACTCTTTGGCGAAAACGTCATCAACTATGGGAGAATAATTATGCTGTTTACATTTGGCATGCGTCTGGGTAAGCATCTGGTTGATAATTCTTACAATGCAGATGAGAATGTCCAAGGGCTGGAAGAGCGCTTCGCTAAATCTGTAGGCGAATATATGACTGATAAACTAGGTCCTTGGATACTTCAACAACAAGGTGGTTGGGCGAATTTCTATACTTTGACTGTAAACCAATAAGAAAAATAAATGTTGAATAAAAAACAGTCTTAAATCCCTGTATTTCGTTATTCTTGTGACTGTGAGAGCGCTTGAGTGTGGCTATATAATACAAAGAGTAAGCCCGCGCGGGCAGTTTGTGAGAGGCAGTCGACAAGTTGTAATAGCGATTGGGCAAAGTGCGAGAGTCAGTAGGGAATTTGTGAGGTTAATTGGTCAAGTTGATTGGTCGATTCGATAATTTCTGAGAGCAATTTTCTTACTTTGCTATACATTGTTTCTCCTTTTGGTTAATAAGGTCCACAAATTGTCTCTGTCTTTCATAGAACCTGCACTTGTGTCGGGTTGTGAAGCGTGGGCAATGAGCAGACAAGATGAAAAACATCAGTGGAGATATGTGGAAAATAGACATACCATGGCCAGATAGGACAGGAAATGACCAAGTCCCACAAGAAAATATGAAATACCGTGTCTACAACATGCTTTTTTCACTCTTAATGTAAAAATTTAATCGACATCTGTAATTTTTACACCGTGACATGAGGAAATTTGTCCTTAGAAAGCACCTGTATATAGCTTCATATATACATATGACATGAAAACATATTTTGCAGTCGCAAATTTGACTTCAGGCATTATATTAATTGTCGTAGGACGCCTTCCCCTGACTAGCGTCGGTGATCACATCTCTCCCCTACGACTATGAGAAAGTCTTAGTCGGACAATGTGATGAATTGTTTACACGCGCCTATGCTGCTTTTCGAGACCTGTTTATGTTATATTGCTGTCGGGGTGTTCTTTGGCTTTACTCGGTAGCCTCAGGACAACTCGGACATAGAAAAGCGAGAGAATGGGGAAATAGCCTAATATGAAATATTAAGACAATGTTTGTTGTTTACTCATCAGTTATATGCACCTAGTCCTATATATCCCCTGTATTATACTAGGTTTTTCTTTTGTTAGGTTAGTGGTGTGTCGAACTGAAGAAACATAACGAAAATGTGAAAGATTTATCACCATCCAACTTAACATTAGCGACTTGCCACATGTTGAGATCTGTTTTGGTGTTGTCAGAAAGAGGTACTTCTGCATGACACATGATGGTTGTTTTATACACGATATCTGCTGGTGTGGACTCGTAACAAGAGGTTGTCCAGTCTGGTTTCCCAGATCTGCTCGGTTGGTAGAGACTGGTTTGTACAGTGAATATTCTACAGTATTTATTCACCGTTTTTTGTCGATACGGCCTAGACCTGTGACTCTGGTAGATTAGTCAGCACACAACTGCGTCTGCAATAACGGTTACGTCCATAAGCCACTGGTCGCAATTATGAGAAGAATCTAGCGTGGTGGTATTGATTTTCTGTGGATGTCCCGACAATAGGTGTTAAGCCCTTAATCCCCTAACGACATTTATACGGACTTTTATTAATAATGCGAACTATTTGCAACGACGGAGACATTAGTAATATCAATAACCCATCTTGATAATTAAGTTACCAAGATTAAATTAATCTTGATAATAACGATAAGTCCCTGGATTAGTCGTTATGAGAATGAGTATTGATTTTTTTGCAACACATGTTTAAGAGTATATCATATTGTGATAGTTATGTTATATTTTGGGACTCGTAGGTACAAAAACTAAATCGGATGCCTGCGTTGTTCATTGGTTGTGGGACTTGTGACCGCGGTGGCACGACCGGACAAGCTTCCCTAACCCGTATGATCAACCAGACACGCATACGTTGATGACTGGCAATCTTACCACCAACAAAGTACCGAGATTCGAACCTGTCACTTCCACGGAGTCTGGTGTACCACCTAAACATACTCCTCAACCAGTACACCGCCTCTCCTTTTCTAAGCATAGCCGGGTTACTAACACCAGAGCTCGAAATCACAATTAAATAACCAAATATTATCAATATTTCTTCTACCACTAGACCACCCAACTGGGATTCGAACCCGATGATAGTCTTCGGAAGCACTTACCTAGCTACTCGGCCACTCAACCACCCCTTAACAACGAATTACACTAAGCCACACCCACCACAATCTTTACTGTCGCCCATCTTTTCCTTGTTAAGGTTTTCATGTAAAGAGTTATAACCGGTGTGATGATAGTGTTTCGAAGCAGTTACCTAGCTACTTGGCCACTCAACCACCCCTTAACAACGATTAACACTAAGCCATACCCCTTACAACCGTTACTACCGACCATCTTTACTGTTTTATGGTTTTCATTTGAATGGTTATAGTGTTCGGAAGCACTTATCGAGATACCCTTTCACTCACCCACTCCTTAACATCACATATCACTACAACACGTACTAGCCGCCATCTTTACTTTTCTTAAGGTTTTCATTTAATGAGCTGACACCGTATGATAATAGATTTTAAGCCCCGACCACTGAAGACCACTATTAACCAATATCTTTTACTTCCCATTGAAAAATAAAAAAAATTTTAAAACATACTTTTCCTGCCAAAACAGCGATCTTAACAAGGTAAAGGTACGACAAGGAGGTGCGGAGACCTCACCCCTAATCCCCCCGCCACCCCTAGACCATACTTTCCCACCAAAAAAATTCGACCTTAACAGCCCAAACATACAACTACGAGGGACCGATGACGTCACTATACACGTCGCACCACCGGGCACCACCTTCTTTGCGCTTACTTTTTACGCCGGCTCCTTCCTCTCCACCCTGACCGAAGACACACACACACATGACGAGCCCGCTCCTCCCAATTCTCAGTACATTTTTATTTTAAAAAATTTTACCCGCCAAAAACACCGAGCTTAACAAGCCAAAGACACAACTAAGAGGGGTCCCTTATACACCCTCCACAGGCTCCACAAACTCCACAGCATCCCAGCACCACCAGACACCACGCGGCTCCACGTGGAGCACTCCACAAGCTCCACACGGAGCACTCCACATGCTCCACGTGGAGGCTCCACAATTTCGGGGGTTGGGGGTGGGGGGGGGTGGGGTGTAGAGCCCCTATATAACTACTTATGAACACGATTCTATGTGAAAGTATAACAAGATTATTTCATTCTGAACTATAAAAAGAACGATAGTGAGAGTAGTATTGGTAGAACCATTAAGCGGACACACAATAGTCACTATTGAAAAACTATGAGCAACCTAATGAGTGGGGATCAGCAGGGCCAAAAGATAGAGAGCGTTTGTTCTTAAACATGCGGTGTGCTGGTGCCGAGGTAGAAGGTTCAACCCCTACATCGATCAGTTGGTCTATAATGTAGACTTCTCTTCCTTGACTTGGAGACGTAAATTACAAGCACCTCTGAAGACTGAGTGGATACGCATGATGGCGAGGGACACTGGTAATAGGAGAAGCTAATTCACAAGCAAACATCAGTCCAGTGTACTAGACGTATTAGCACGTGTATGGACTACACTTAAGTTCAAATCTAACTAAAGCTAATGCTAATTTCAATGGCATACTTCACAATCATATTTTGTTAATGGTTGATAGTAAATCGTCCAACAAAATATCCACGAGCAGCAGAGGGATAATGGTGACACAATTAAAAAAATTAAAAGACGAATATCTATTGCTCTTCCTCTTCAAAGACTAAACCAACTGAATAAATTGTGGAATGGGAGAGATAGACCTACAAAACTTTGATTTTTAAAAGCATGCTAGATACGCCTGTGAGACCTCGTCACTTACTAAACAAACTGAACAGCGCATAAATACCTTTGAATTTAAATGTTATAGACGGGCTCTAAGAATATCTTGGATACAGAAAAGAACAAATGCATTCATACTTCAAGAGCTGAATATTGAAGAAGATTGGCTATTAAAGATGATAACACAAAAACAAATTGAAATATTTTGGTCACTTGAAACGTCATTAAAGTTTGGCGATAACAATAATGGAGATATGCCTGAGAAGAGAGGAAAAGGAAGGCCAACGAGAAGATAGGTGCAGGATGTGGCGGATGATCTCCAGATGGGTGTATCGGACGTGGGACATCTTGCTTATGATCGAGAAGTTTTCTGTAAGGTTGTTATGGGGGCGTGGTTCTGTAAAGGACATGCTACTGAATGAATGAATGAATGAATGAATGAATGAATGAATGAATGAATGAATGAATGAATGAATGAATGAATGCTAAAACCAAAGAAAACCTGGTGAATACTTTTAGTTATACCGTGACAATCTCCGTCAATCACACACCCCATCACAAACACATTCCTGGTTCCTTCAAATCTACATGAGCGGAGCAAAATATGATCTACCACAAGATATTGTCTTAGATAAAAGACCGTCTTGTCTAAATGATCTAAGAGCAAGAGACACCCTCCTCTGATAGGATTCCCAAATTATACTCGAAATAGTGATATGAATTCATCCTATTCTCAGAACCTGTCCTCATAGTATAGTATACAAGAGATAAGGACAGAAGAAACCAGTGCAGCCTAATGAGGCAGCGCACTTAGTTAGAAAACTCAGGGTCTTGGCACAGCCACATAATGATGAGAAGATGAATTTCACTAGACTCTAACCTTCCCTAGATAATAGTCAATAGATTGCTATTTGCTTGAGGAGTTCCAAGTGAATTTCTAAGATACTCTACTTCCTACAAGCCATAGGCTGCCTACCCTATAGTATCCAAATAGCCCCGGACAACTAGTTCAACAGTATTCTCCAAGAGCTCCAGCTATCAGGATCGTGCGGTAGATTTTCTCAGTACGATGTTTTTCGAAATGCCGTTACTTACATATTTTTTCTTTAATAATGCCGACCCTTATGAAGCCTCCTTACGGTGTCCCCTGATGCGACCGCCTTTGTGTACGATAGAACGGCACGGCCCCGCTAGCCACTTTCCTATCCTGACACAAGGAACTTTCCTTACATCTTTTGTTCACGGGTAAAAGTATCTCGGTTTTCAGGAAGTCTCTGCTTCAATTGCTTGAATAATGAGACAAGAAAATCTTAACAGCGCTTTCTTAAGTTGTTCTCGTCATTTTCTGTTAACAGTCCTGTTGTATTTACACCATCAATTTCTGATTCGATTTGGTATCCCAGGTATGTCTTAGGAGCCAAATAGCTCTCTATAGTGCAAGTGAACATATCAGCTTTAGAAGTTGGCAATATAAGTCTTTTACCAATTGAGTGAAATAGCAAAGTGAGATCGTCAAGTAATTTAACTTTATCAACATTTGTAGATTCAAACAGTTTATTAACTTTCTGCACTTCTCGAAGAATGGGTTGTGGAAAAGGAAGGAATGCCAAATTGTTTTCATCACTGTACATTCCATGTAGTATTTCAGCTGTGTAGCACTTTTCACTTTGTCTTGTTATTTCGAAGTGTGTCTTCAACTCCAACCATTGGTTCACAATTACTTCAACAGCTGGTTGAATTGACAACCATCTAGTTTTGCAATATAACAGAATTTTCAATGGTGATGAACAATCATTTAATGCTTTTTATAAATTATTGTATTGCTGTTGTCTGACAGATGATTTGGAGGACTAGTTATGTGTTTCAGCAATAAGGAATTCCAAATTCCTTGGTAAACATTCCGATGGGGCATGTGATAATGCTAGCTGCAAGGAATGACACGCATATTTTATGAAAATTAAAGATGGGATCTCCTTCAATTTGGTGTAAACACCATGGTTGATACCAACCATTACCTAGGCATTATCGGTACCAATTGCAGCCAAATTCTTCCAGTTTAAATGTTTACTGACCAAACGTTTCTCTGGTGCCTGAACTATACTTTCTGCATCACACTCTTCCAAGTGAACTAGTCCAAGAAATGTAGAAACTACTTTGTCTTTGCTGTTGCCATAATATATAACACATACAGCAAGCACTTTCAGAACAGAAATGCCATTCGATTCGTCCAATAATAAACTATATTTATTTGTAGAAATATCACTGAACAAATCTTTTTAAAAGTTAGAAAATAAAGTACTTCTTATAATATGTGTACACTTGCTGCGATGCATTTTTACGTCATTTAGAACTTTACTGTCAGAAATAGTGTTTGTAAACACATCAATCTTATGGTCACAGTTCACAGTTGCACAATGACAATTTAAACACATTGCCACAGATCCTTAACCTTTTGATGATTCATTAATCTGTGTAGTTCTGAAAACAGATGTCAACGGTGTGCTGAACTGGAGATAGTAGACCATTTTACATATCTAGGATCAGAGGTAAATAGCAAATTATCCCTCGATCAGGAAATCAACATCAGGATTGGCAAGGCAGCAACAACAATGAACATGTTAGCAAAAAGAGTCTGGGAGAACAGGAAGCTTACTGCCAAAACAAAAGTCCTTGTCTACCAAGCCTGTGTCCTTAGTACTCTTCTTTATGGCAGTGAAACCTGCACAACTTACTCACGCCAAGAGAAACGTTTAAACAGCTTTCATATACGGTGTCTGCGAAGAATACGTGGTATTAAGTGGCAAGACAAAATCACAAATACTGAAGTATTGGAAAGATCAGGTTGTGTGACGGTGTATTCCATGCTCAGTCTTCGTAGACTTAGATGGATAGGACACGTTAGGAGGATGGATGATGGTAGAATACCAAAGGACATCTTTTTTGGTGAATTACAGACGGATAGGAGATCTCAGGGTCGGCCTCTACTACGATACAAAGATGTGTATTAGCGGGACATGATTGATACAGGCATTGATAATGCACATTGGGAGCATGTCGCCGCTGAACGTGTTGCATGGAGGGCAACTATCAGAAATGGAATAAAGACAAAGGAGAAAATGATTGCAGATAAAGCACACACAGAGCGTGAGAGACGTAAGATGGTGCAAAATGGTGGAAGTGACCATGTTTTCACATGCACCTACTGTGGGCAAACATTTGCAGCAAGAATTGGCCTTACCAGCCACACTCGCCACCGCCATGGATCGTAGTTATTAAGCCTTTTTGAAGCACAATGTACAAACTATCAAGACGGAAAGGTGCCAATGTCAACGGTGTAATATCCCTAAACGGCACTGAATTTTTATGTTTTTTAGTCTCTGCATGTTTCTTCAAGTCTTGTATTTTCGCTTTCATTTCGCACTTGCAGTACTTACAACAAGCCTTGGTCGCTTCTCCATGAATTGACATCACCCAATCTTTAATTATGTCATCCAGCAGCCACTCTTTCCGAAATTTTTGTTCATTTTGCTTTACTTTTGGCATGTTGAAAAATTTGTTCAAAGTGGAAGACACATATGAAGGTGAGCAATTATTAAAAAATCACATGAAAAAGAAGCACAAAGTCGGCATCACAGCAATAATTCACAACACAGTGAGTTTACAGTTCAAACAATGTCACTATTATTTATGCGCGCTTTTAATCATTACCGGGGGATTGCCGCCGGTCTCTCTGGCCGAGAGAGACGACTTTCTTCGTAATCCCGTTTATTCACGTAGGGTCTCGCAGCGCGCGAGAATTGATAGCGGCTCTCGCCGCGTTGGTAACTTACGGGTTAAGTGAACCGGCCGCTCAGAAAGCAATGGCAAACTACTGAGCGTAATCTTGCCAAGAAATCAACACCAGCGGTAAAATGCTGGTGTTGACAGCGATTGTCCTGTAAAGGATATGCGAGAAAAAAAAGGGGGGTGGGGGTGGGGAGTGGAATTGCCAGATTGTTGGGCTTTGACCCAAGTCAATTAACAGTTTAAATAATGGCAGTTACCATGATTTACGCGCATCCAGACCAAACAAAAAATGGGTAATAAATATTTTAGACAGTAATAATTAAATGACACCAAAAGAAATGTCAAATCTATAAAATATCTAAATCCAAATTAAAAACATCTCGAATTACATCTAACATCCAATGTCAGAAAACGACATCTAGACGCCGGTAAAACATCTAGATCAGGATGTAAAACATCTAGAATGGCAACCCTGTACACTGCTTCTAAAAGAGACTGAGACGTCACGCATAATTAGCGCCGCCAAATGCAGTATAGAAACCCTCTGCGGAAATTCCCTATACAAGGAATATGCGCTGACAGGCGTGAGACGATGTCTTCAAAAGAATAGAAAAGTCAGCCAACATAACGCCCTATTAATCAAATAGGAAATATTACATGTTTCTAATCTGTTTTGTTAATTGCATATCCTTTATCCATCCGCCATCATAAAACTCCCAACTGTTACAGAATCAGATTGATTGATTGATTGATTGATTGATTGATTTAGGAACCGACATAACAGCATTCGGGACATTCCCATAAGCGCTCCGTCCCCATCCTCAGCAGCCAGCGAAATTAAAACAAAACTCATCTCTCAACAAAATCTCATCTCCCAACAATACCTCATCTCTCAAGAATTCCTTATCACTAAGCACTACCTCATCTCTCAAAAATAGCTCTTCTCTCAACAATACCTCAACTTCCAACAATACCTCAAGGAGTGAGTTATATAAATAAATAATATTGAGATAGTGTGGGCATGTGGGTCAGGTAGTATATAGAAATCGGTGAGTTATAGATGGAAATGGTGGGTTAATGTGTCCCGGTGAGTCATATATTGGGTGATGATGATTAAAATGTAGAAGAAGATATGATGACGTAGATAACAATAAATACAATTACAATTAGTGTCTTATAGTCCATTTACATTTGTCTGCCCTAATATAAAATTTCATATCTCAGTAACCAGCTGAGGTAAAATGATGCGATTTGGCATATAATCGTATCATGATGTCTGTCGCATATTGCGCACTCCATCAGTTCACACCTGCACAGCATTACCCTAAAAACACACTTCTCAACAAAAGCGTTCGCACCAGAAAGCATTGGAATGCCAGGAATGTGGCGTCAGCTCTAATAATAGCCATGATACCCAGTGATAGACAGGTGAGATGTTCAGAGCCTGCCTTATTCATTGGATAACCTAGAAGAATCGCGTCACCGCGAATGCTCTTGGGACAATAGACGCTAACATTTGGCACATGCAGATCGACCGTCAAGGAGGCCAGATGTGATTTCATGAAGAGTCTTTTGATCTGTGTGTCCCTCTGCCTGATTCATGGGAAGACTTCTGACTACATTATGGCTGAGTCTTATGTACTTATGAGTCAGGTAAAGCTTTGTGTATGAGAGTGTGTGGGTGTGTAAGTTTCGGCACTAATGAATATATAATCTTCTATCAGAAGATAGCGCCAACTTTCACCCGGTCTCAGCAACGATTACTTTCCGCCATCACTGGTGTAGATATCTGACCCCATCTATCTTTTGTTTCCAGAAGAGTTGCTGTACACACACTATGTCTTAAGCTGTGAAAAGAGGCACTTAAGCCCATACTGCTATTCCTAAGTCTAAATCCTACTAGCTTTCTGACTGCGTTCAGGGCAGGTTTAGTACAGGACAAGCTGTGCTCTGTGTGCTATTTGCCGCCTTAGTTTCAATCCACAGCGAAACTTAAACACACGCGAATGTGAGAGGGGGGAATGAAAGTGCTCTACCTCTTATCTTATATGTCCGTGGTGTGAAGACAGATTGTGTGTGTAACTGTTTAGCATCACTGACTGGTCCAGCATTTATACTGCTGTGATTTATTCGAACACATGTATCTAGCACTCTGACCGAACCACAGTCAAGCGAACAGCCCAACCCCAGCACTCAAGTGAACGAATGAAAGAAGATTGGTGTTAGAATGAGAGAATGAGTGCATTGTGTCATCTCAACTTTCTTTCACTCTGTATATATATATATATATATATATATATATATATATATATATATATATATATATATATATATATATATATATATATATATATATATATATATATATATATATATATATATATGTGTGTGTGTGTGTGTGTGTGTGTGTGTGTTAATGAATGAGAGGCAGTGTAAATCCTCAAAAGGAATGTTTCACATAGACCTCCACATTCATACCAATTATATGTTAATCATTATGTTAACTTAGGAGTGAAAATATTTAATGTATGTTTCTTTACATCATTACTTGGATTCAACATGTGAAATGTAATTTTATTAAATCATCACCCTGTTTGACAGAGTAAGTAAAGGAGAAACATATAGTATGCTTCCATGCATAATCACTTCTAAACTGTCAGGGGAAATATCACCCCAGTGTCAGAAGAAGTAAGTAAGGGTAATGACAGAAGAGGTGAGAAGGTATAAACAGGAAAGTAACCAGGAAGACTAAAACAATTGAGGCAACACTGATTGGTAACATGTGTTATTAGGAATAAGATGAACAATCATCCTGTTCTGTTCCATTACTATTTAGGATAAGTTATGCTGGGTGCATTTCATCATTATCTCTCCATCATTCCTCTCCTAGCCTTGTCATTCACTGTGTCTGTGTCCTCTGTGAGAACATCAGCCAACAGATCATTATGTACAAGAGCAGAATAAGAGGGCTTGCCAACTACAACTGCTGATGTCTAATGCCAGTACAAAGAAGAGACACTGTAGCTCTAACTTGTAGGTACTTCCTGAATCTGCTACCTTCTGTACCTCCTGTCTGTAGCCCTTATCATTCTTGTCAACTGGAGAATTATCATCCATTGCCTAGATATAAATAGGTTCACCATGTTTATTCACCTCAGGTGAGGATGACGGTGTTCGCAGATTGTCATGATCCAGAGTTGCAGATCATTGCCCAATAATGTTCAATGGATCTGTAGACCAATAGCAGATCTTTAACAAAGAGGTGCTAAAAGGGATCTGTGGTCAGGACTAAGATTAATCTAATCAATGAGTCCCCAGATCATTACCGATATGTGCCAAAAGATATCTGTGCTTCATGATCATTCTGATGATTGACTATGTTTGAGATTCGGGAACATTTCTAAGATCACTAGGATCATTTTATACCTCACAAAGATTGCAGATTATCAAAATCATGGCAGAAGTCTTAATGACAATCAGATAAGGAAGGACTTTGTTATATTCAGTTATTCATTTAGATAACTCAAGAACCAGCAAAAACTTCCAGAGAGGAGAGTATTTTATGAACCTCTCCAGATCTTATTTGGTGTAGACTGTTTTGATTTAAAGTTAAAAATTAACTGAAAATTCACAAGAAGAACATTTGTATAGTGCAGAGACAATGGTAGGAAATTAGTGGTGTAGTCCAGTGATGAAATGACTGAACAACCATGAGATCTTCTAGGTGTTCTATTCTCCATTGTGTAATTAGATGTGGAAAATATATAGTGGAAATAAACAAAGCCATCCAGCAACTCTCCAGCGGCAAGGCACCTGGTCCTGACTCCATCCCAGCAGAGATATACAAGGCAGGTGGGCCGGTCCTAACAGAGCACCTTCACCAAGTCTTCACAAACATATGGATGAACGAGACCATGCCACAAGATTTTAAGGACGCGTCAATAGTCCACCTTTACAAACGTAAAGGAAACCGCCAATCCTGTGACAACCACCGAGGCATCTCCTTGCTTTCAATTGCAGGGAAGATACTCGCCAGAATTCTTCTCAATCGCCTCACAGCCCATCTCGATCAAGGTCTTCTTCCTGAGAGTCAATGTGGCTTCAGAAAAGAATGTGGAACTGTTGACATGATTTTCGCTGCAAGGCAGCTGCAAGAGAAATGTCAGGAATAGAACTGCGAAATGTTCTCCACTTTCATTGACCTTACCAAGGCTTTTGATACAGTCAGCAGAGAAGGACTGTGGAAGATTATGGCAAAATATGGCTGTCCACGAAAGGTTGTCCAAATAGTGCGGCTATTTCATGACGGCATGCAGGCAAGAGTACAGGAAAATGGTGAACTGTCTGAACCCTTTCCTGTAACCAATGGAGTGAAGCAAGGATGTGTCCTGGCACCAACACTGTTCAGCCTCATGTTTTCAGCCATGTTGATGAATGCCTTCGAGAACGACGACATTGGAATAGACATCAACTACCGTATGGATGGAAAGTTATTCAATCTCAGAAGGCTGAAAGCTAAAACCAAAATTGACAGCGGCACCGTCAGAGAGCTCCTGTTTGCTGATGATTGCGCTCTATACGCCAACTCAGAGGCGGACATGCAACATAATGTTTCAGCTTTCTCACATGCCTGTGCCAACTTTGGACTCAATATCAACTTGGAGAAGACTGTAGTTATGTACCAGCCAGCTCCAGGGAATAATCACACTGTGCCGAATATCAAAGTGAATGATCATAGACTAAGTGTTGTGGACAAATTCACCTATCTTGGCAGCACCGTGTCACAAGCTGCCACAATCGATGACGAAGTTAATGCAAGAATCTCCAAGGCCAGTGCAGCCTTTGGCAGACTGTACAAGAATGTATGGGACAGAACTGGAATAAGCCTGCAAACAAAGCTAAAAGTCTACAAAGCAGTTGTATTATCGACACTGCTATATGCTTGTGAAACCTGGACTGTTTATCAGCGACACGCTAGGAAATTAAACCACTTCCACACATTCTGCCTAAGGAAGCTACTGAAGATTAAATGGCAAGACATGATTCCAGACACTGAAGTCCTAGAAAGAGCATCCATGCCCAGTATCCACACTCTACTGATGAAGAATCAGATTCGCTGGGCTGGTCACTTGACTCGCATGCCAGATCACAGGCTCCCTAAACGAATTTTTTTACAGCGAACTGCGTTGTGGTAAACGCTCCCAAGGTGGCCAGAGGAAACGTTTTAAAGACACACTTGTCAGAGTCTTGCGTAGAGCAAGAATAGTGGCTCGTTTTCTGGCAAGTGTGAAGCAATATCAAACTGTCAAATCACACGAAGTGAATATCCGAAAGTATTATTCACACGCTTTATTTACGCGCTGCATTTATTATCGCACAAACATCGCGCAATGACAATCCATAGCAATCATTACGGCATGAACACTATCACTACAATACATAATAATACATGCAAGCAATAAACATCTCACTTACAAGTCGAACTATTCAAGCGTTCGAATCAATCTCCCACCGTCGTACAGGCTAGCTCTCAATGCAGATTCAAACACTCCTCGCATACCCATGCGACCTGTCCGTTCCAAACACCTAAACCCGTCTGCCAGTTCTGGCGTTCCACACGCTACACGCCAGTCGGCGCTCACGTCAGCTAGTGTGACCCCTGCAAGGTTCACGGGTTGTACTGCTGGCCAGCGGCCGTTTACGCTTCGCTCAATTGCTGTGCTTGGCTGCTTATCCGGGCGTCGTCGAAGACGCCGCGTTCTCTCTGCAGTGTTTAACATCACTCAGGGTTGCGTGTTGTTATGCTGTCTGGCGTTGGTACAGACAACGCGTCGCAACCTCGGATGTGAGACCTTGACACTCTCCACACCCCTTTTTCATGAAAGGATTTCCTTTCATGTACAATATATATCTAGGTGTTATTAAAACATGTCAAAGTCGAACATTATACCTTAACAATTATAATAAATATATACAGGTGAATAGTAAACAATATGTATACACCAATTATGTTGCACTATGAAGTACAACAGTCAAGTACAATCTATTTCATGGGTATTACCTCGCTGTGACACAGCTAGTCCGGTAGGTATCGGCTAAACTGGCCCCTACCTCACAACCAAGAACAAAAATACTAAAATAATCAGGTCAAGCCGTGAGCATCTCCCTCTGAGATAGCTCCATCATCAGACCTCTGTTTAGAGTTTCTAATGAAGGTCAACAGTTTTGGCAATATACTGTCCATATCTAAACGACGTTACATTGACATGTTATTTATCAAGCACACATGTTAATGGTTACAATACATATTTACATATCACCAACAATTTAGAGTAATGTCCCCTGGTTATTATACAAAAAATTTAGGAACAATAATTTATCGTCGTTTACAAGACATAAATTACCACTGTAAATTTATTTCTTAGTGTCATAATTTGATCCTTATTGACAAATGTGCACAGAAAGTCACGTTTGTAAAGAAGCAATCAAGTTATGATGCTGAGATTACATCTTATAAAAATCGACATACACATTTCCGTATATGGAAATATTTTAACTTACAATTTAATACAATTGTCATACATTTATAGACTTTTTAGCGTAGTCTGATAACTTTTAATATTAATATGCAAAACTCGGGAAGTATACAGCTGTACTATTACATGTGTTGTGGTTTCATTCATACAACGTTGGTCCGTTCTGGATGGATCTTCTATAAACGGAGTAGTAGTTGTTACCATCAGCTGTTGGATCGTCTTTTCCGCCTTCTGCTCGGATTGTACTGTCGCAGTTATCTTTCGTACCTTGTTAAAACGTCTTGGACACCTCGGTCTGGATACCTTCAGGATTACCTCACGTTGTAGTGGCTTGGTAAATTCCTGGATCTTGTAGTGTTGTCCAGTGACACTTCTATGTAGTGTCTGGTTGTTACAATATTTATGTATTTACAATAATAATTACATTCTTTCTCATATCTCACAGTTATACAACACATTAGTTTACATAATACTGATTCCATTCTTTCTCATATCTCACAATTATACACGCATTCATTCGCATGATAATAATAAGAATACAAATATGTACATATGTTATATACATTGGGAGATACAATCTACCCTATCACAATGTTGTACACAGCGTTACTGACACATTGTCACAATTGGCTGTGGTACTGAGCACTATCTACGTTGCAGTTTTATACACCCTCTGCACTGTGCTCTGGTGTTGACTGGGTATTAGGTTCGTTGTAAGGACATCTCGACAAGAGATCTGCAAGACAGTTTTGTGAACCCTTTATATGGTTAATCTCATAGCTATAGTCCTGCAGAAGAAGGGACCATCTTGCCACCTTGCTGTTACTTGGCGTTCCTCTGGTAACAATTGTCAGCGGACTATTATCTGTTTCAATAATGAAATGTTTGCCTAACAAAAATCTAGAAAGTTTACGTACCGAAAATACCATGGCAAGAGCCTCGAGTTCTGGTGTACTGTAATTTCGTTCGCTGGTGTTCATTTTTCGAGAGACGTAGTATACTGGGTACAAGATTTGGTCGTGTTCTTGGAGAAGCACACCTCCAATGGCTACGGAGCTCGCATCACATCTTAATCTAAAAGTAATATTCAAATTTGGCAATTTCAGAATAGGTGATTTAGAAAAATATGACAGAATCTTATTAAATGCTGGCCTTAAACATTCACTGTTTACAATCACGTTGGGATGTTTATTTGTTAGTAGATCAGTGAAACATTTGGTCAGTTCAGCAAAATGAGGAATAAACTGTCTATAATAGTTTAAAAGACCTAACACACTTCGCAACTGTTTCTTAGTTGTCGGAAGCGACAATTTCAAAATTCTGGACATGATGTTATCGTCAGTTGTTATAAAGCCATTTGAGATCTTATAGCCCAAAAATGAAATTTCCTGAAAGGCTATATCAACTTTGGAAGGTTTTACAGTCAGTCCATGATGTCTAATCCTGTCAAATGTCTGCTGTAGTGCTGTTATGTGCTCTGTCATGTCCTTTGTGTGTATGCAAATGTCGTCCATGTACCAAATGATGTTAGCAATGTCTGTCAAAAGAATTCTTGTCATTCTGACGAAGGTAGCTGGTGCATTGACTAATCCGAAAGGTAGTTTACACCATTCGTATAAACCCCACGGTGTGGCAAATGCGGTCAGATGTATACTATCAGGATGTACAGCTATCTGCCAGTAGCCTTTTGTCATGTCAAGTTTAGTAAAATAACGTGAGTCAGATAGTTCAGTCAAGATGTCTTCACAGTTGCTCATTGGTTCTAAATCCAACTGTGTAATGCTGTTGAGTTTACGATAGTCCACACAAAGTCTAATAGTGTTGTCATTTTTGCGTACTAAAACTATTGGTGAACAGAAATGAGATTGTGAACGTCGAATGATATGATTTGCTTCTAAATCAATGATTTCTTGATGAAGTTTTTCTTTATAGTGTATCGGGATGGAATATGGTCTACACTTAATAGGAATGTCAGATGTCAAGATGATTTGGTGTTGCACTAAATCTGTCTGTCCTGGGCTGTCGGAAAAGATCGTCCTGTAGTCTTGTATCAGTTGTCTGCAACTGTCAGTCTGTGTCTACGTCAGTTTAGGATTTACCTTAATGTCCTGTAAGTTGGTCATCGTGTCAAGAACTGGTGTCGGTATCTCGTCAGTGTCGTTGTCGTCCGTCTGGTCCACTATGGAGGTGCTTGCTGCAGTCTCTACTTGTTCGTCTTGCCTGTGGTGATATGGTTTGAGCATGTTAATATGGAAAATTTTATGTTTGTCCCTAACTGCAATTTCGTAGTCTACCGTCGAAATTTGTCGTAGCACTTTGAACGGTCCTTGCCATGAGTCAGTTAGGAGATGTCTATCACTTGGCAAAAGAAGAAGAACGTCCTGTCCTGGCGTCAGTGTAATAGTTCTATTTCCTCTGTTAGCATATTGTCGGTAGATAGCTCCTGATTTTTGGAGAGCTTCTTTAGCTAACATACATGATTTCATAATTCTATCACGCAATGATGTTACATGTTCAATGGTGAAATGGGTATAGACAAAGTTGTACTTTCAGTCAACATAGATTCATACAGAGATAATGGGCCGCGTGGTTGTGCACCATATAAAATTTCGAATGGTGAGAACCCAGTGCTGGAATGGGGCACCTCCCTATATGCAAACAAAATGGCAGGCAGATAAGTATCCCAATCTTCAGGATGTTCTTGGGTTACCTTAGAGAGCATATGTTTCATATCGCCATTAATCTTTTCCACTATACCGGTCGAATGTGGGTGGTATGGACCGTTGAAGCATTGTTTAACACCCAACATTTTGATAAAGGCTTGTGTAGCCGAGGAAATAAAGTGGCTACCCCGATCTGAAAGGATGGTATCAGGGAATCCTACCCTCGCAAAAATATGAAAGAACACTTCCATGATGTCTTTGGAAGTTATGTTCTTCATTGGAATCGCTTCTGGCCAACGAGTACATAGATCAATGAGTGTTACAATGTACCTATTACCTTTAGATGTTACATGGTTCAGAGGACCAACTATATCGACCGAGATCTTTTCAAACGGTCTACTAGCCAAATCAGTAACTTGCAATTCAGCTTGTGGGTGTTTACCCTTTTTGACAAGCTTTTGACAGATGTCACACGATATACTGTGTGGTATACTGTTTGGTATCGCTGCAAAACTTTGGCCAATAAAATTGAGTAAGTAACCTTGCTCTAGTTTTAGCATACGCCATGTGTCCTGCAAAGGGTATGTCATGAGCTAGATTCAATGCTTGTTTGCGGTTTTCTAACGGTAGCACTGTTTGTTCTATAGTGCTGGAACCTTTGGTGTAGTACCGTGTTAGAATTCCGTTCTTCAGAGCAAAGTACCATTGAGCATTCTTTGCTACTCTTGGCTTTTGGCCTACAAGTTTAAAATACTTTTGCAGAGATCGATCGGCTTTTTGAGATGTTATAAACGTCTTCCTAGTTGTCTCAGGAGATGTTACAACTGGACTTACTCGTTGTACAGTCTCTATCTGATCGATTCGTTCTTGCATCTGTGCAGTAGATCTAGTTACTGCATTTACTACATTACAACGATCATTCTCATCACACATTGATGTTACATTCACACAATTACATGTATGTTCTGGCGTAGCCAGGTTGGTATTTGTACATTCATTTACAGGTGGTAATACATCATGAATGGTGATTGGTGATGAAGGTGAAATGGTAGTATCACTATTACCACTGACAGTTGATGTACTGCTGTCATGTGGTATGTCATTCACTTCAGGAAGGTTTCCAATGATAATATCGCAGCAAGGATTGGTTAATGCTGCGCATTTAACCTTTCCTGTAAGGAATGGTGTAGTTATATATGCCCATGCAAGTGGATATTTCTCTATGTTTCCTGAGAATGTCCTGCATGTGACATATTTACCACTATATTGTGATGGTAAAATATAATCTCACTTTACACCAATGAGAGTACTGCCGCTATCACGTAAAATTGTGGCAGCTCTACCATTAACATACCCCTTGTGGATGTTTAGTTTACCTTTGGAGTTTACTACAGAATTGGCCTCCTCACTGGTAAAAGGTATAGAATGGCCGCATGTTAACACGCCATCCTCATGAAATTGATCACAAATGGTACATTTTTCCTGATGGAACACCTCTATTGAATGTGCTGAGTTTACTGGGTGATCTTGTACACTTTCATCTTCTGACGAAGAACTGTCAAACATGGCTGCATTAGCTTTTTTGGTCATTGACTTGCATTTACAATCTTTACGCCAGTGACCATAAGCTTTACACAGGTAACAATTGGTAACTTTTCTGTAGTTCTTCCTTTCTTTATCTTGCTTAGAAATGTAATTATGCAAGTACGTAGTGTACCCAGGGTGTTGGTCGCACATATCATTCTCATTGTGTTTATAATCGCAATATTTGCACTGATACAATTTCTCTGCAGCTTGTTTATAAGGTCTTTGTTTGGTATTTGACCCTGCCTGATATTTGCCATATGTAGCTGCTGCTACAAAGTCTGTGCTGGTCAGACTACTAGAGAAACAATGCTTATTGGCTGCAAAATAACCAGAGCCACGACTTTCAATCTGTTGAACACTTTCACACTGACATTCTAACAAAGATTTAGAAAAGGGGGGTGGGAGAGATGCGATAATCTTATCTCTCAACATAAGATCAACTAATTTGTCATAAATTCCATTTACTTTGGCTGCTGACAGCCATTTAGAAAAAAATATTTTGAATTTCCGAGATGTAATCAGAGAACGTGTGTGTTGGCTTAGGAGACAACTTCCTAAACTGTTCTCTATAACCTGATTTATCCAGTAGAAAATGTGACATAATTTTCGATTTAATGTAAAGATAATCTTCTTTCAGGTCATTTGGGATCGACTCTATGACTTTAAGAGGTTCCCCAGAAAGACTTCTTACATATACTATCCCCCATTCAGGTTTTGGAATTTTGTAATGATCCATAACAAATTCAAAGTTTTGGGTAAATGCTGCTATGCAATCACCTGTGTTGTAACTTCTGATCAGACCTTGGTACTTCTTATGAGGTTGATCTTTGTCTGTTTCTTTATTCACTTTATCTTTAGAACATTCAGCTTTTAGCTGTTCAATTTTCAGTTGTGTTTCTTGCTCTTCTCTCTTGCTTTGGGCTAAGATCTCAGCTTGCCTCACTGCCGCTTCTGACTGTTTTAGAGCAGCTTCTGATTGTGCTTGTTGAAGCTTTAAAGCAGCTTCTGATTGTGCTTGTTGAAGCTTTAAAGCAGCTTCTGAGTCTGCCTCTTTACTTTTCAGAGCAGTTTCTGATTGTGCCTGCTGAAGCTTTAACGCAGCTTCGGAGTCCTTTAGGGCAGCTTCTGATTGTGCCTGCTGAAGCTTTAACGCCCTTTCGGCAGCTCTCTCATTCTGCTCAATAATTTGCTCTTGTTTCAAAAGATATTCTGTATATTTACTTTCACTCCATGTTCTCAATCCCTCACCAGACATATTCATTTTTAAACCCATTTCAATGAAATCGTTTAAAGAAGACATGATGAACAATAGATATGATGGAATAAATATAAACAAAATTACTTAAGATGTTAGTACGTTACAAATATTTATAGCACAGTTAATGTCTAAAGCCAGACTAACGAAAGTATAAAGAGAGATGAAAAAAAAATTTATACTCAAGTAATCCTTGGGTAATGTGCTGTTCAGTGGTGCTCGAAATCACACTGGAACGTCTTTCGGGTTGACGCACAAAAAATTTTTGAAGTTCACCAGACTCAGGTAAAGTTGACAAAAAAAACCTGTACTTTTTAAACTAAACGAAATTAGAACGTTTGTAAATGTATGGTGTGTGTAATGTCACTGAAGTCTGTAAAGGTTTGTATGCTGTCAAGTATTATTGTTAGTCGTTACCACAATCAACAACTTTCACGCTCACACTAACCCTACTCAATGACATTCAAGGGCACGGCCGCCATTTTGGATTTTAGGTACAAAATTAGTTGAATTTAGTGATAAGTCTGAAGACGCCTCGGTTGGCTTTAAATAATATCTTCCCACTTATAATTTAATTTAATCAACTCTATTTAGTCGTTTCTTTACCTTAATCTATGACTTGCGCACTTCTATCGGCATGTTCACATTCGCTTCAAACTCGGACAAAAAATTTACAAGTTCGCATTTGGTTCAAAACCCGGACGAAAGCCACCACGTTCGCACTTGTCAGAGTCTTGCGTAGAGCAAGAATAGTGGCTCGTTTTCTGGCAAGTGTGAAGCAATATCAAACTATCAAATCACACGAAGTGAATATCCGAAAGTATTATTCACACGCTTTATTTACGCGCTGCATTTATTATCGCACAAACATCGCGAAATGACAATCCATAGCAATCATTACGGCATGAACACTATCACTACAATACATAATAATACATGCAAGCAATAAACATCTCACTTACAAGTCAAACTATTCAAGCGTTCGAATCAATCTCCCACTGTCGTACAGGCTAGCTCTCAATGCAGATTCAAACACTCCTCGCATACCCATGCGACCTGTCCGTTCCAAACACCTAAACCCGTCTGCCAGTTCTGGCGTTCTACACGCTACACGCCAGTCGGCGCTCACGTCAGCTAGTGTGACCCCTGCAAGGTTCACGGGTTGTACTGCTGGCCAGCGGCCGTTTACGCTTCGCTCAATTGCTGTGCTTGGCTGCTTATCCGGGCGTCGTCGAAGACGCCGCGTTCTCTCTGCAGTGTTTAACATCACTCAGGGTTGCGTGTTGTTATGCTGTCTGGCGTTAGGTACAGACAACGCGTCGCAACCTCGGATGTGAGACCTTGACACTCTGAAAATTTCACTGAATGCTTTTGGAATTCATCATGACACCTGGGAGGCTGCAGCCAGAGACCGAAATTCGTGCATCATTGCGCAAAGGTGCAGTCATATGTGAGGCAACCAGGACTGCAAGAGCTGTGAAGAAAAGGCAGGACAGAAAAACCACTGCAGGAAATCCTCCTCCAGAGACGTCAAGCATTCTTTGCCCACATTGTCAAAGAACATTTCGAGCCAAAATAGGCCTTATCAGCCATCTTAGAACCCACGGCTCCACACCTTCAACCCCACTGGATGAAATGAATGGTCATCATCATTCTTGATGGACAAACAACAATTAGAACATCATCCTATAGACTGATGTGTATCGTTAATATGTTCATAATGCTTCACTGGTTTACTTCCACGGCTTTTTTGGGTTAATAAACAAAATTAACTTTTCCCGCATTCTTATGCCAAGTATATTGTGGTGTGACAAAACATTTGATTATTTATGTGTTTAGTTAATGAAACTACATCACATAATTGTAGAATCTGGAACTTCAGGTGGCTGGGTAAACACGGATAGACAGCTAAGTTCTGTTATATTGTAATCTCCCAGGTTCCAGGTTACTCAGGAAAGGGAACTTTAAATCTTATAAATTTCCTGTGATCATTTCACCTAAAAGGGAAAATGATCATAGGTGGGGGACTCGGAGCTAAATAAGTTTCTCTTTTCGGGAAGGAAGATTTTGGAGGGAAGAAATTAACATTCCTGGGAAACCCCTAGATTTCCAGAGCTATTATGGGAAACTTTGGCTTCCAAGGACCCATCCCCTCCAAATAAAATTAGTCCCATCCTCTTAGCGTTACTTCATTGTGGGGTAGGTTGAGGTGGGTACTGCTTCCAACTTCCCAACATGCCACAATGTCCACCCAACAAAATTCTGGAGATTGTACATCAGATTTCAAAGTTTGTTTATATGCGGTATATAATTTACGAGTCAGAGATTAAGTTCAAATTTTAAATGTATTACACCGTAGCCAGACAATAAGCGCTCAATGTTGAATATTCTGCGGGTTTCACGGGATTTGGCCGTATGCCAAGAACCCCGCGTTGTTTAAATTGGCAGTTTTCAGAGGTGTCGTCAAAATGTGGGTTATTTCATGAAACCTGATTATTTCTTTTTTTAAATCTTACCACTTATCGCTAACATTGAAATGTGTGAATATTTTTCAATGGGATTGAATGCGAAATTGTGTACACTTCAATGCATCGCTATGAAGTTGTACACATATTTTTGTCAAGAAGCTGATCGCAGGAAAATGTTTTATACTATTACAAATTCCGAAAAAAATAACAGTGCATGCATTGGGTTTGAGTAAACGGTCATTTCGTCGATGGTTGCAAGAATCTGGAATTAAACCACCACGCAATAGCCAAACGGTAGGTAGAAAGGTTATTGTAGACAGCTTTGACAAGGATTTCATACAGCGAGCTATTATAAAAATGCTTTAAAAAGTCGCTTAAAAGTCGACAAGATCGACTTCATTGCACCGGGTTCTATCCCATATGGCTCGGTCTCTTTCCATAGCGCGGAAAGCATCGCACAAAGCACGAACTCCGCAGCTCTAGCGACGACCCACAGGAGTCTCCGAAAAATTTAACTCGTGAACAGAAGGATGCGGCCCGGGATCGAAACCACGACGATTGGAGCCCGAGTCAAAAGGCTTGACCACTTCGCCATGGAGACTCCTAAAATTATAACAATTTAGGATTTTATATCCAGGATTATTCAGCATTATAAAAGTGCTGGATGCCAAAGAAACAGTGACTGTAAGAAAACTTAGGGTTTGGTTTTGAAAGAACAATAACATAGAGCTATCCAAAACAACTTTGTGGAAAATTATAAGGACATTATCTTCACTTTTAGAAAGTGCAAGGGAGGTAGAAATATTCTTTGCGAGCAGCCGCATTTAGGAGCCATGAGAAGCAGATACCTACGTGAAATAAGGAAAATGCGCAAAGAAAATTATGGCATAGTGTATTTGGATGAAATGAGGATCAATGCGCACCACACAAGTGATAAGGAATGGCAATCAGTGGCTGGACAGATAAAGCGATAGGTCTCCAGTAGTATAGGACAGCTTTTGGTCATGGCCCATGCTGGTAATACGCATAATGGCTTACAACAGAATGCTGGGCTCGTGTTCGAATCAAAGCATACAGACAATAGGGATTATCATAATAAGATGAATGGTAATGTATTTAGAGATTGGCTCGAGAATACTGTGCTTCCATCCCTAGATAGACCGTCGTGTCCAATTATGGACAATGCATGATATCAATGCTGTTGCCCAAGAAGACAAAATACCTACAGCATCGAGCACAAAGAGAGCAATAAAGATATGGTTCCGAATGGAAAACATACCATTTCCAGAAAGGTATTTCTAGCTAGAATTGTCGTCCCTTGTAAAACAGACGCCAAAAAGCAAGAAATATCAAATCGACAAATTGATAGAAGAGCAAAGTCATGGGTGCTTGAGACTTCCACCGTACCACTCTCATTTTAACCCTATAGAACTAGTGTGGGCTAAAATTAAAGGACAGGTGGCAGCTGACAATACTATATTCAGATTGTCTGACGTCAAGATACTAATCCAGTCCGCGCTATTAAATATTGATAAAAGTTACTGGGAAAATGTGAGGACCATGTGTTGAAAGAGGAAGAGGACTATTATAGAAAGGAATGGATTGAATTTTATGCAACCGAGAGCAGTCATCAACCTACTGGAATCGTCCGACACAGATTAAGGTCTGGGCACATCGCAGACCTTAATCCGCGTGCACGCTTACTGGGATATTTTGCTGCAATAATTCAGCTAATTGCAGGCCCTAAATATTACAGCATCAGCACAATGTCAATGGCAACAATTTGTACTCCACAGTGACGAATTTTCAATTCTGCAAGCCCTCAGCGGTGACAAACAACTGTATTGAAAAACACACACACACACACACACACACACACACACACACACACACACACACACACACACACACACACACTAAACGCATTGAATACCAACAGAGGAGTAATATTGTGGTGGAAACTGACATATTGTGGCATAACAAGAAACGTGAGAGCAAACACGTTGTCAAATTAAGGGACAACACACGTGCATACGAATCAATCTATAAACTTCAATGAAAAGAGGACCAACATCTTGGTCGTTAAGAAGAAAGCCCACTACAGAGACACTGACAACTATGTTCACAGTGCAAAACAGGTAATCATGTTCCGTCTCTGAACCGTAAACAGCAGTGTAGACAATCTTTAACGAAGACTCAAAGCGGGTATGTCACCCATGTGTACGTGTGAACAAACTACACAGACAGCTGAACAGATCCTTAAAAATGGAAACATGATGACTAAATTGCTGTATCATTTCTGGTCACTCCATACGCACATTAACGCACAGCTATTTGGAAGCTTTCACGAACTCATTATAAAAAGCTAACACGAATACTTGTGTATACATTATTAACCAGCAGCTGAAGAAACAAGAAGGAAATGAAAAATAAGGTAAGAAATATATTCCTTCTACTTTCCTGTCAATTTACAAATTATTTACCCCATGCCTCTGTAAATTCTCTGTCTTTACTAATATTACCCATTGCACCCCTCTCGGGATTCTCCGTGGTGAAGTGGTCAAGCCGTCTGACTCGGGCTCCGAAGGTTCTATGTTCGATTCCGGGCCGCGTCCTTCATTTCATGAGTGCATTTTTTCGGAGACTCCCGAGGGTTGTCGCTGGAGGTACGGAGTTCGCGCTTTGTGCGACGCTTTCCGCGCTGCGGAAAGAAACTTAGCCATATGAGATAAAAACCCGGTGCAATGCAGCCGACCCTGTCGATTTTAAGCTACTTCTTTCATTGCACCCACTCCCATACGAATCCGGATACGCCTTGTGTGTCATCTGAATTGGCGGGGCTTTCATTAATGTAAACATACATTTGTTAGCGAGAAACCACTAGTTTTTCAGCAAAACATCAAAGAAATGTCGCCGCTTTCGATGATTTAAGTTGTTTTTGGACCTATCAAAGACATATTCCTTGGGTAGGGGTATATATAAGACGGCTGGAAAAATTTCATAAAGATGCAACAGACAGTTTTCAAAATAATTGATCGGGAATGAAGGCATTCTTTTCGGGACATACTATAGATGAACTATCGTATGACAGTAGACGTTACGACCTGCTTTCTGTTAGAGTTGAATGTTGGGCGGCGACCACCAAATCGGCTTCGGGCGGAGGAGCGCAACTGGGAGGGTATAAGCTTTACCCTAGTGCGAGGAATTGCAACCTAACGACTAAATATCATGGCAAGGTAGATCAGACTCTAAGCCTTGGTTGGCAACTGGTCTAGGATGGAAGCTCTGACAGACAGGCAGTAAGAGCATTGCTTTGCTGATCCGGCAGCTTCTGCATCTTTTCTTGTTCCAAACATATTGGTGTTACCTTTACTCTGGAGTAAACTAGGCAGGCCGAGAGATTGATCATGCTGCATGGGCATTACACATCACCGTCTATCAAGACGGCAAAGTGAATGTCAATTATTGTCTTTCCTTGAATATTATCCAAACATATATGGAAATAATTAACGCACGTGCGTTGTCTACTAACTGGATGACCGTGATTATAAATCATGTTTAGAAGATGAAAGATAATTTCCTAATTTGAAACACAGAAAAACGAAGATAAATAAATTGTCTCTGAACAAGGTGAAGTAGAGAATGCCTACATTAATTGATGCTTACATATACCGAGTTTCTGTATAACGCGCAGATACATTTTTTTTTTCAATGAATAATAAAAACAAATTAGGTAAATTTATCACAACGGCTATTAAAACGGTGAAGCAGACTTAATATCGACTGAACAAAGAAACCAACATGCAGACGCAGCATTTAGCCGCGAACTCACGTGGATTCACAAACGCACGTGCGTGTCCTTGACCTATCAAAGGGACTATAAAATACAAACCGACATTAACTCGTGTCTGGCCGACAGGGCCATCATACTCTCCAAGCTTCTGTTAACACACGATGCCAGTCTGCCCTCCCCCTACCTTCCTGCCACCACACACACATTCACACACATACTCCCAAACACATATATACATACACACACACACACACACACACACACACACACATACACCTTACTCACCCTCTCACACACCTCCTGTAAATTAGCACCTGCATACATCAACCAAATGCTGGCAGACGGTAAATACACACTTCTTGTTGCGCTGGTATCGATCTTTCATTCCTTAAAACCCTGTATCCGATCTCTTGTTAGTTTAGTTTAGTTTAGTTTAGTCGATGGCTCAACAACACGGCATACGTTTGTAGCCCATAAGTGCTCCGTTCTACTTCTAACTCAAGCCTGAGTCCGGAGAATCTCATCTCAGTGCACGAACTCCGTAGCACCGGCGAGGAGCCTGAAATACTTTGGGTAGATTTTTAACTCGAAATTTTGACAGGGAAGCGCCGTTAGGTTACTCTTTTTCGATTTCCATCCACCAAGGGACTTTTTACGTGCGCAACAATACACACGGGCGTCAGATCTCACTACCCAGAGACAACAATACACACGGGCGTCAGATCTCACTACCCAGAGACAACAATACACACGGGCGTCAGATCTCACTACCCAGAGACAACAATACACACGGACGTCAGATCTCACTACCCAGAGACAACAATACACACGGACGTCAGATCTCACTACCCAGAGACAACAATACACACGGACGTCCGATCTCACTACCCAGAGACAACAATACACACGGACGTCAGATCTCACTACCCAGAGACAACAATACACACGGACGTCCGATCTCACTACCCAGAGACCAAGGGAAATATTGTTACTAGAAGTCTACGTGAAAACATCATGACCCTCACCGGGGCTTGAACCCAGGAGTCCAGCACTCGAGGCGGACCCATACTTTGAGACCACTCAGCCCCTATTTTAACAAACAAAGAAAGAGTCGTGGTTGAGAGGTTGTGTTGTTCGCATCAGACACAGGAGGTCCCGGGTTAGATCTCAGCACTGGGCTGGGAATGTTTCCAAGAATCATTGGAGTATAATTATATCACACACCCTCTAGATACCCTGAGTAGTGGGATCCGATCTCTAGCCTTGTCGGATAAGGGCGAAAAGCAAGAGGTCCTGCGTGCACATTGTGAATGTTAAGAAACACACGGCAATTATAAATTGAGTAGAGTAGGCCATAAGGCCCATGTGCAGGCAAAACTGTTAGGAAAGGAAGCTTACCAACGGAAAGACAGAGCCCGTTACCTTGGATGGAATCTGTCTCGAGGGAGTACACCTGACTCAAATTAACGCTGCAGTCGGACACTGATCTTTAAGGAACATGACTGGGCTTGAGGTACACCAATCGAATGAGGAATGTTGAAGAACAAGAAGAATTAATTAACACATTCTCCTTGTACCCAATTTTTCATTGTTTAACACACTCTTCTTACACTCAAACTTTTATTCCTGATTAAATTCTCCCTGTACCCAATATTTCATTGTTTAACACACTCTTCTTATGCTCGAACTTTTATTCCTCAGTATATACCCCCTGTACCCAGTCTTTCATTGTTTAACACACTTTTCTTACGCTCGAACTTTTATTCCTCATTATATACCCCCGTACCCAGTGTTTAACAGCGTAAGAAATTCTCCCTTGTACCCGATCTTTTATTTCTTATTATATTCTCCCTGCACCAACTGTTTTAAAGATTACGAAATTCGCTTTGTACTCCATAGGCTCTCCATATAGTGGCTCCTTATTATTAACATTCTTTTCCCCTCGTCCCCTTCCCCTCCCGAATATAGTAGCTTCTGAACGTTAACGCTTCAAAATATCCCCCCCCCCCCCAATATTGTGGCCCCTGAACGTTAACGCTTACGTACATCGGCCTCCATAAAGTCACTTCCGAACATTAACGCCTGGATACATCAGCCTCATATAGTGGCTTCTGAACATTAACGCATTCAAATATCGACCATAACTTGTGGCCTCTGAACATTAACACTTTCAGATATCGGCCAGCGTCAGTCTGGTCTTTATTATGTATTGTTGTCATACGAGAACACCACGAAGAGATACAAGCAGGAAACAGCATAACAGAACAGTTTGAGAGAACAACACAGCGGAGAAGGAACATTTGGCATGTCTAACTATTACATATATGTACCCCTGATGTCGTCTGACATTCCACGTTGCCTGCGACTTGAGGAAAATCCACAGAAATACCCATACACACACACACACACACACACACACACATACACATACGAGCACACTCACAAACACATATAAACACACACTCATACAAACACACACACAGATACAAATACTCAAATCGGTCTACAACACACTTACAGTCTTTAAAGCGTATTGTGTGTGTGTGTGTGTGTGTGTGTGTGTGTGTGTATGTGTGTGTGTGTAGGTGTGTGTGTGTGTGCTTCGCTCATCACATCACAACTCATGTTTCTTCTAGGTAATCTAACCTGTTTATTTACTTTCAGATTTAAAGTAAATTTTGTCTGTCTGTCTGTCTGTCTGTCTGTCTGTCTGTCTGTCTTTTTATCTACCTGTCGGATCTGTAGAGATTGATGGCTCAACCCCAAAGAGAGAAAGGATGTAAAGTCCTTTTTCTCAATGTGATCCTACCCGGTTAATTAATTTAGCTGTGTTTGAGACCAGAAATAGAGTTTTAGAGAACCAAGGAATACCGTCATGAAATAACTGGAAAGTTTTATTCCCTTTTATACCCAAAATATCCTTTAAGTGGTTCCTTGCCTCTCCTCTACCAACTTGATCCTCTCAGTAATTGATTATGGATTAGGACTGCCCACTGTCTCAGAGAGTCAGCTGGTGAAGTTAGAGCGCCTACAGAAAGAAGCTATGCGGGTCATTCTGGGATGCACTAGAGACACCACAGTAGTGTGTATGCGTTACATCCTTTGTCTGCCGACTGTTGCTGGTAGGCTTAAGGTGATGCAGGCGAAGGCATACCTCAGATTAGCTGCAGACACAGATCACCCACTGCATGAGGCGCTGGACGCAGTTAAGAGTCTGCGACTGATAAGAGGGAAATCATGGATGGCTCAGGCGGAGGATACGATCAGACAGGTGTGCCCGTTGGAAAACATTAGGCGAGGAGTGGGTCAGAGTGCCAGCGGAGCAGTCAGACTTGTGCAGAGTTATAATCACATTAAGCCAGGAGCGCAGGGAGTGGCCAGCAGGAGCCATGGAAGTGGAAATCCAGCAACTAATTCAGGACAATGCTAACTCGGGTGATGTGATTATCTACACAGATGGTTCGGTGTCAAGAGGTGAGAGAAGTGGCTGGGGGTTCATAGCCAAAGCTAATGGTCGACGTTTGGTGCAGGAGAGCCTGGCATATTATACCACAACATCCAGCTTAAGAATGGATGTGGAGGCAGTCACTGCGGCTCTCCGCTGGATGGAAAATACGACGCACACACACACACACACAAACACACACACACACACACACACACATCGTGATTGTAACTGACTCAGAAAGCATGCTGACGAGGGTGAGGGCGGACAGGCTTCGAGCGGAGTGGCTTGCTTCGCTTCGGAGGTCACGGGTGATAAGCATCGCCTGGATCTTTTCTCCGGGGCATGCTGGTGTGCTGGGAAATGAACAGGTGGACAGATTGGCTGGCTCTGCAGAACTTGGTGGGGTATTGATACATGACAAGGCAGACGTGGTTGCGGCCTTGTGGGAGCACGTGTACACCTCGGAGGAGCAAATGGATTACCATGGTCTGGCAAGAATGAGACAGCGAGGAGTGACGAGGGAATCTGGCCGACGCTCAATGCTCAGAGGAAAGGCGAGACGGACATATAATCAGATTGCTACTGGTACTATTGGTGTTGGAGCTAATCGCTGGCTGCTGAGGATGGGGACGGAGCGCTTATGGGAAATGCCCCGAATGCTGTGATGTCGATTCCTAAATCAATAAATCAATCAATCAATCCTCTACCAACTAGTTAATTCTATCTAAGAGTAGTTTGAATTAAAACTATTTGACTTTGACAAGTAAAAATCACTAATGAGAGAACATAACTTCCTTATTTTTCCATAATTTATTAACTATATATTGAGTAATAAACAGAAATGTTTGAAACAATTAATTACAAATGCATCAATTACATCCAAGAAAAATCAGAACGTATGTACATCCAAATTGTTACAGATAGTTTCCACAGCTACTCCCCTCCTCAAATAACATAGAGAATACAGGTAAATTAGTCGTTACTTTTCCTACAGATCTTCTGTAGTAGAAATCTGAAAAAGAAATTTTTCCTGCCCCCTTTGTCTTGACTTGTGGGTTGTGGATTCTTGCTTCAAGTTGTCACTGTGTTTTTTGTTCCTCTTCAGTGTGTTATTTCTTCCCGGTTTGTAGGCTATTCTAAGTGGCTCTAGATTTCCATGTTTGGCAGGTAAGTCATTTTTAAAGAAATGTTACCTCTCCTAAAACAACTGGAACTCTTCGTAGGTAGATTTGGTTCTGCCCTACTCTCTCACAGAGCAATTAGCAAACCGGCTGCTATCACCAAATAGCTACTTGCAGTCAAGCTTTTGCCTTCACCAAATCCTGCATTCAATCTAGTCAGGTCTGTATCTACAGGAGTATGACCACTACCTGAAATATTCCAGCATTCATATACATCTAATGATATCATCAATATGACATTAGAAATGAAATGTTGTAACAGCTTAAGAACACAAGTGAAATCAATAAAAGGAATTTTGTTCCTAGAGAAAAATAATAGTGGAGAGAAAGGAGTCTTGGTGCTCTCTAATAGTTATCGACCTATAATGGTTGTCCTCTATTCAATCTTCTATTGCATGGTGTTCAAGGTTTAGACTAGCAGATGTGCAGTTTCCTCTTCACCTATGCCTGGTCTCGTAGTTTCCAGGTTGAGTAATATCTTGATTGACTTGGGATTGACAACTGTGTTTACAATCCTCTCCGGTACCTAGTTAATTTCTCTAAATCTTCTTCTACTCAAGAAAAGGGGTCTCATACATTAATGGGTTTTTAATCATTTCCCGTTGTAATGAGTAGTTGCTTATAAACAACATAAGTACATCATGGAATCAATTCTTGTATAGCATTCAGGTGCATTCTTCTTCATGAAATGCTTCAAGAGAGAAGTTATCTTCCAATTTTAGAGATGTAATATTTATTATCATCATCATCCACATCATCATGGTTTTCTTATATCATTGTCATTACAATCATTATCATTATCATCATCATCATTATTACATTATTATCATAACATTACAGTCATCATCATCATCATCATCATCATCATCATCATCATCATCATCATCATCATCATCATCTTCTTCATCATCATCATCATCATTGTAGTACATTATTATCATTACACTAGACCATATGTGTTAACATGAGTAATATGAACTACAAAGTGGGATTTTGCTTAAGGTACAAAACCAGATGCTTGTAGTATGCGTAATGTATGATATGGTTTGTGTCGTGCTTAGCGCACAAAACCAGATGATTGTAACATGAATGAGATTTTATACAATGTGTTGTCATGCATCGAAGTGTACTAAATTATTATCCAGTTTATGGGTTATGCCGAACAAGTTCTCTGGTGATAGACATGACATTACACATCACAGTTGCCTTCTATCACGAGATTGATTGTTAGCTTATACTCCTTTGCCACATTCACTCATTCTCCGACATAATATTCATATGTAGGGATGATCATTTCACTCAGTCTTCAGACACATTCATATCTGTATGGATGATCATACAGGAATTATTCATCAAACATCCTTCATATTGGCATGTAAGGTGGGTAATTATACTTATGTGATTTCCCAATGATAACTTAAAATGTTTAATATCATTGATATCACCATGAAATCTCTCCTTTCACAATCATTCATCAGGCACATCATATCTGTAGGAATGACAATTAGTATATGTCTGTGCTTTATCATGATAAATTCACAGATTTAACCACAATTACATTACATTAGAACCTCATTCTTCATCAGAAATTATAATATTTCATGGATGATAATTAGTCATTCATACTGAAAGGTTTTATCAAATGATACATTCACATCTGTTAAGCAATAATGGAACACACATGAACCACCACATTCATGCTCTTTTCAATGACATAGACTCCTGTGGTCAGTAGGCATGGCATGCTTATGAAATTCACTAAGGATTTAGCAACAAGGAATACATAAGTCACCATATGCTTTCATCCAATACATACAATTTATGTGATACACTCATCCGTATTAATTCATTATGACTCATAATAATTCTTGCATGGCGGTTGATTACGCACTATTATGTGGCACAAATATTATTATTCCCCATGTTTGACAACCATGACAATATATTTGCCTTACCACATGCTTTAACATCACACAAATTATGATACCTATAGAATTAATTTTGGTTCCCATGTGTTCGGGAACTACAAAAAGACTATTTGTTTGTCCATGTGCTCATGTCAAAAAGTAAATCTACTGACTAATGTGTTCAAATCTACCTGACTATACACTAATTTCTCTATCAGTGCTGGCACAGGTAAGCTAGTTTTAAATCTTACCAGTGTGGGCACATACCATATGTCCTTACCACTGCACTAAGAATTCTGAGTTTTCTTAAGTCTTAAGTTTCCACTCTAATTCATTGCAGACTGAGTTTCATGCTTAAGAAATAAAATGTACAACATGTGTCTAATGTTTATACATTAATTAAGTTGTTTAACTTTGGGAGGAAAATAAAACTCACTATGGTTATTCTTAATGTACGGTTTACCCATAGGCAATGAGAATTGAATATATTATTTAGTTCTTTCTAAATTAATTTAAGAACTTCCCACATGGTTCAACAATACTGACTTACCACTCTTCTTCTGAGGAAAAAGACTCACAGACTAAACTAAAATTTAAAATAAATATTCTATTTACCTTCATCCGAACAGGACGGCGTCACAACACATGTCAACAGTTGACAACACCAAGATGTCAGGTCCTCATTTGGTTGATTCCAAATACTGGCTGCTAATTGTATGGTCCTTCTATTCTCTTTAGACAATGTTCCCACTTGGTCGTGGCGAGTTGAGAAGCTACCATTCCGCAGGCACAGCCGGCCTTTCTCTTGGTTTGTGACGAGTTGTGGTTTTAGTTTGTACAATGAGGCCGGAAACCGATTGTAGCTGTTTATATCTCAGCTTTTTTCATTCCGTGTTTTGGCTTTCCCGGGGACCATGAGTCTGTCCTTGTAAAATATGGGATTGTAGTAATATGAAACAAACTTAGCATTGTTGCGGTGAAATCTGATTTTGTCGTCCTGGAAATATTTACCGCGATGTTACGCTTGTGAAGAATTATATTACACTACCTAATGTCCATCTATCCACCCACCCATTCGCTGCCCATCCATCAACTCATCCCTCAATAATCCATCCGCTCATCCATCCATCCATCCATCCATCAATAATCCACCCACACAACCATCTATCAATGATCCTTCCATCCATCCACCCACCCACGCATCCATCCATTCTACCATCAGTCTGAATTCCTTTCATCCGGCTGTCAGTTTACTCGTCAATTGTCCGACTATCCTTCTTCCTTTCTCCCTAGGTAAGACACCTCCTCAAACTCAGAACTTAATTCTCCCTGACAGACTGCCTCATGTTCTCCTCTATTGTCTATATCCCTCCACACATCTCCTCGTTCTCTTCAGGTAATATATCTAAGAAAGCCGACATCGAAGGAAGGAAACATGAGATCAAACGCACCCCATCTTTATCATACGCTTTGGCTTTGTGCTGCAAAGTTCTTTATAATTTAATCTGCTAACAATCTTGTTTTCTATCGTTGTTTTGCTGTTCCTACGGAGACCATGCTTCTTTCATGTGACGTGAGTCAGCAACTACTTCGTCATTAGTCCAGAACAATAGTTTAACAGGCTAGAGAGCCAACTTCATTTCTCCGGGTTTTATCCTATAAGTAGTATATAAGTACAAAATATCTTTTTTGTGGATCTTATATAAATCAACAATTTATCGATCCTGATTCACAAAGGGCGATAACTTCTGATACGGCTAAGGGGCGATAACTAGGACGTATCTAAGGGGGATAATTCTAAGAAAAGACAACACTTATGTTACTAAGGGCAGATAACTATTGAGTGGGTGTATAATATTTTAATTATTTACAAAAATAAAATAAATAACAATAAAAACATATAAATAAAAAACAAACGCGCGTGAGGTGGGGGTGGAGAGCGAGTGTGGGGCACGTGGGGTGCGGCTAGGCTGTTCGAGTTTAAACACTATCATCAAAAGGCTACAAATGAAAACCTTTAAAAAGTAAAAATGGCCGGTATTATTGTTTGTAATAGATATAGCTTAGTGAAATTAGTTGATAAGGGGTTGGTAGTGGTTATTAGTGGCATGTAGAGGGTCGTAGTGGCTTATTCACTATCATCATACCAGTAAATAATGAAAACCTTAAAAAGTAAAGATGGCCGGTGGTATTGATTTGTAGTGGGTACGGCTTAGTGAAATTAGTTGAGAAGGGGAGGGTAGCGGTTATTAGTGATCTGAAGAGTGTCTTAGTGGGTTATTCACTATCATCATACAGGTTACAAATGAAAACCTTAAAAGTTAAATGTGATCGGTATAATTGATTGTAGTGGGTACGGTCTAGTGAAATTCATTGATAAGGGGTGAGTGGCGGTTATTAGTGGTCTGTAGAGTGTCGTAGTGGCTTATTCACTATCATTATATGGGTTACAAATGAAAACCTTAAAAAGTAAAGATGACCTGTAGTATTGGCTGTAGTGGGTATGGCTTAGTGAAATTCGTTGTTAAGGGCTGGACCACGTGTTTCTGTATGTCTGTCTAGCTGTCTGTGTATCTACCTATCTGTATATCTATCTATATGACTGGCTGTATGTGTTTTTGTGATTTTGATCGTATGTCGATATGCTTACTTGTCGTTGGGCTTGTGTGTCTCTGTATGTGTATACTGCTCTACCATCTCTCTGTCTATTTGACATTTTGTCCACCAGTCTATATGAATTTGTATGCCTATAGGTGACTGATCACTATAAGGCTTACAACGATACTACAACGCCCGGCAAAATGTAAACATATCAGCATGAGAGCGTGTGTATCACTGGGTGTGTATATGATGCCGTTCCGAGCATTTGACATAAATATCACATAGGTGTGAAAGTTAGTATTATGACATGTGGCTACGCATCCTCATTTCAGGAGCCTGAACCGAACCTGAAATTCTGCCTTATATGTGCTTGTGTCATCACAACAACCGTTAAGAATGTGAATTTTCAAACCTCGTGAATGAAGTTACTTAACTGCTTCAGGTTTTGTATATTTAAAACATATATTTAAAATATTTAAAAAGGTAATAGTATATACGAGTTAATATTAAACAAATCGAAGTTTTAAAGTGAAAAGTAAAGATCGCGGCACAGGTTATGAGATCGACATATCGATAACTTCGACGCATATTGAAGAATCTGATCGTCAGAAGTCTTTGGTTTTTCCCACTATATTAATGAAAAGTGGTCGACTGTGTATTATAAGGGCGGATATTACTGTCTGTAGTGGACGGGACTTAAACACTATCATAATACCACTGACGATGTGTAGAGATACAAAATTCGTCCTCGGACTGTGTGATGGTGTACAACCAGTCACATGATTACATGTCTAAGGGATACAACTAGACCACGTGCTCACTGGCTAAAACCAGTCAAAGATTGCGGTGCTTTCTGTCACATGCATAAGGACACAACTAGACCACGTGCTCACTGACTAAAGATGGTCAAAGATGGCGGCGCATCCGATCACACGTGGTTAAATGGCTACAACCAGACCACGTGCTCAATGGCTAAAGTCGTTCAAAGAAGCGGTGCTTCCTGTAACATGCATAAGAGCAAAACCAGACAACGTGGGTCGTAGCTACAGCCGTCCAAAGATGGCGTCGCAGCCGATCACATATGTAATGGTACACCCGAGACACGAGCTCACTGGCTAAAACCAGTCAAAGATGACACTGCTTCCGATCACATGCATAAGGGAACAGCCAGAACACGGTTGTTAACGACCGGTCAAAGATTGCGATGCATCCAGTGACATGCATAACGATAATGTGGAACACGTGGCTAATGACTCAACCGGTCAGAGATGGCGTCGCATCCGGTTACATGTGTAATGGTACATCCGACACACGCGGTTCAGAGGGATACTACAGAAATAGGGTGTCCTATCGATTGTCGACACAGGGAACCTAACTCATGATGGTCACCGTGTATGGGAGTGCTTCCACAACATCGTCAACATTGCACCCGAATGCTAAAATGGCCACCCTTCTCGCTCTCTCGCTCTCTCTCTTTTCTATATCCGAGTAGTCCTAATGTCACCGAGTAACACCAAAATACACCCTGGCATCAATACAACATATACCGGTCTCGAAAGCAGCATACGCGCGTGTAAACAAGTCACCACAGTGTCCGACTAAGCCTTTCTCATCCTCATAGTGCAGAGATATGATAACCGATGTTAGTCGGGGAAGTCGTATCTGTACGTAACAACTATCGGGTCATACAACGACGAGTAGGTAGTGCATATTAACAGATGCTCACGAACACAACAAACTGTCCTGACTCAGCCTTAGGCAATGCATGTAACATGACATGTCACGTGTCCGCTGTCATAACCAGCGACGTTATCATGTAGCAAATTAGACTTCTACACTCTCACTACCTCACTATGTGTCCATACGTGTCTTTACATCTTTCTCCAGAAAGCCATTTCCAAGACCAATATATGTTTTTCAGTGTGCTTGCTCAGTGTCACACTTCACAACCGGACAAAAGTACATCTTCTATGTACCACTTCACCGTTAAATAAGAAAATATGTTACACAAAGTAATAAAAATATTGGTCAAATACAGAAATATCTCGTCCGAACTTATAAAAAGTAGGAAAATTTTTTAACCTATTGTGAAAAATATCAAACAAGTAGGAAAATTTGTTAGTCACATAAGAAAAATATTGACCACGTAACGAAATATCTTGTCAAAACTTATGAAAAGTAGGAAAATGTGTTAGCCAAATGGGAAAAAGATTTACCAAGTAAAAAAAATATCCTCCCGCCCCCCCCCCCCCTCCCCCCCCCCTCCAAAAAAAAAAACATATGAAAAATAGGAAACTTTGTTAACCAAGTGTGAAAAAGTATCAGCCAAAGAGAAATATCTAACCCAAACTTATAAAAAATACGAACACTTGTAAACCAAATGTGTAGAAATATCGTCCAAAGAGGAAACATAAATATCGTCCAAAGAGGAAACATATCGCCAAACTTATAAAAAGTAGGAAAATTGTCAGCCAAATTGAAAAAAGTTAAGCCAAACACAGAAATATCTCAACCAAACTTATAAAAAGAAGGCAAAAGATTGGCCAAATACATAAATATATCGACCAAACTGACAAGATGTAGGAAAATGTGTTGGCCAAATGGGGAAAATATTGCTCAAGTAAAGAAATATTTCAACCAAATTTATAAACAATTCGTCCTAACTTATAAAAAGTAGGAACATTTGTTAGCCAAATGGGTCATCTGCATATCAGCGTCTCTCATAGACCAATGACATCTGTGTTTACAACACTTCAGAGCTTTACCACCAACGTTTAACATAGCCAGCATCATAAACATGTATTTTTGTCATTATATCAACATAAATTAATAGTTACATACACAAGGTGCACTGTTACGTTTTACTTTGTTATAACACACAAGGATACAAGGAAGTCACGGAACATATTATCACTGATATAATAAGTACACTATTAACGCATCACATAAAGATATTACTAGCACCAGCTCCAATTCTCTACATCACACTATCTTCATCAAAGGTGTCCTCCCGGGGAACAGTAAACGTATCCATATTAAAGAGGTTTTCAGCAACATGGTATTATTTCCAAGGGTCATCTTTCTTCTTAACATAACCTCGTATCACACCATGCTCAAACCAGTCACATAGAGACCTGTTATGTATCTTCTATAGGCATGTCAAGAGTGTCTTGAACTTGTATCTGAAAGGATATTTACACTACATAATTAGCAACGTCAACACTTTCCCTCTTTTACTCTGCCCAAAGCTTGAACTTATTATTCCAACGTGCACTGCTAAAGAAGCCCTTCTACAAACTACGCATGCATTTCTCTACACTCTTGGTTTCTTTCTACCATAAAACATCTCTGTCTTTCGTAGATGTCTTCACAACGTTTCCATGTCACATCACCAAGAACTTCAAACCTCCATTGTACACGTGCTCCAATGAAACACTCATGACAGTTAACAACATTTATGACAAGGTCGTCTGTTGTTCCACTTGGCATAGTTTCTATTTCATCTAGGTATTCGTCATCACGGAACCATTTCCCATGGCTGCCATCTTCAACTTTCAACTACACTAACCGTTCATTGTTCCCTCTCTCAACTATACAAGGGTTTTTCTCGAAGTCTGCCTAAAATAACATTTCTTATGGTGTCCACACCTAGCTCACTTTAGCATTTCACATCTGCAATAGCGGCAAGTCTGCAATCAACCAGCAGTGTCTGTTATGAAGTCGGCCTTTCTTAAAACCACGTCTGCCTTATTGAACTCTTGAATACCATCTACCACATCTTCTAACCGACTTTCAACGTTTCATACCAAATAACACTAACATTCTCTTTGATTACAGAACACCCTATTTTCTGCTGACTAGGCAGATTTTTAAACCTATTGGAGATAAATCTTCTGTTTCCCTAGCATACTAGGCGCTATTCTAGACAACGAATATGGTAATTGACCATCACCCCTAAGAAGAACTTGAAAACAACAACAGAGAGGGGGTTCCTGAGACGAATCATTTGAATTCCTTAAACTACCAGAGTAACTAAAGATGATCGCCTAAAAAGATCCTAATGAAAATAGAGCATTATACATATCAAACACAACAGACTCTTTCTTAAGAGACCTAGATACCAACCAGTGTTAGTAATGGAAACAGTTAAATTTGAGTGATTAGATTTTATTAACATTTAATATACAGGTATAGGCTAGGTACAGAATAGGTATAGGACGTGTATCGAGCTTATATCTTGAGCAAAATAATTGCGATATATTATTTTTAAATGTTAATTAAAATTTAATCACTGAAATTTAACAGGTCTCTGTGTGACTGGTTTGAGGATGGTGTGATACGAGGTTATGTTAAGAAGAAAGAAGACCCTTGGAAATAATACCATGTTGATGAAAACCTCTTTAATATGGATACGTTTACTGTTCCCCGGGAGGACACCTTTGATTAAGATAGTGTGATGTAGAGAATTGGAACTGGTGCTAGTAATATCTTTATGTGATGCGTTAATGGTGTACTTATTATATCAGTGATATGTTCCGTGACTTCCTTGTATCCTTGTGTCATAACAAAGTAAAACGTAACAGTGTACCTTGTGTATGCAACTATTCATTTATGTTGATATAATGACAAAAATACATATTTATGATGCTGGCTATATTAAACGTTGGTGGTAAAGCTCTGAAGTGTTTTAAACACAGGTGTCATTGATCTATGAGAGACGCTGATATGCAGATGACCCATTTGGCTAACAAATTTTCCTACTTTTTATAAATTAGGACCAATTGTTTATAAGTTTGGTTGAAAAATTTCTTTACTTGAGCAATATTTTTCCCATTTTGCTAAAAAATTTTCCTACTTCTGTATTTGGCCAATCTCTTTACTTCTATTTATAAGTTTGGTTGAGATATTTCTGTTTTTGGCCTCTTTTTCCCATTTGGATGACAATTGTCCTACTTTTTTATGAGTTTTGACGATATGTTTCCTCTTTGGACGATATTTCTTCACTTTTGGTTAACAAGTGTTCGTATTTTTTATAAGTTTGGGTGATATATTTCTCTTTGGCTGATACTTTTTCACACTTGGTTAACAAAGTTTCCTATTTTTCATAAGTTTGGGGGAGATACTTCGTTCCTTGGTCAATCTTTTTCCCATTTGGCTAACACATTTTCCTACTTTTCATAAGTTTTGACAAGATATTTCGTTACGTGGTCAATATTTTTCCTATGTGACTAACAAATTTTCCTACTTGTTTGATATTTTTCCCAATAGGTTAACAAATGTTCCTACTTTTTATACGTTTGGACGAGATATTTCTGTATTTGACCAATATTTTTAATACTTTGTCTAACATATTTTCTTACTTGACGGTGAAGTGGTACATAGAAGGTGTACTTTTGTCTGGTTGTGAAGTGTGACACTCAGCAGGCACACTAAAAAACACTGTGAGCTGTGAGTTTCGTGTGAAATGCTTTTGAATCTGCCCGAGGTTATTTGGAACGTGACTGCATGTTCGGAGCGATGGTAGATGGCTATGTCCCAGAGTTGACCGGTTTTTGCCTATGCAGAAATGCGTGGCTGCTGGGCTTCTGGTTAACTGCCACTGCCATCGACGATGAACTGTATTTTCGTGGACTGTGTGGGTGAACATCTAGGAGACATCCAAATGGGAAAATGACTGCCATTCCATCAGATATGAACTGGGTGTTTCGTTGGGGACTATTGTGTTGACATTCTGGCGGGGGCATTATGCACAGTGTATCTGTGCGGGCTGTTGTTTGTCGAGACTCCTGTCTTTTCCACTTTTCACATTGGGCAGTGGGGAGCGTTTTGTTCGATATTCACTGGCACAGGAACGGAGCATAATGGGGACAACCCGTTGCTATGAGGTTGGAACTACGACTAACTAACTAACTAATTAACTAACTAACTGAAAAACATATATTGGTCTTGGAAATGCATTCTGGAGATAGATGTAAAGACACGTATGGGCACATAGAGAGGTAATGAGAGTGTAGAAATCTAATTTGCTACGTGATAACGTCGCTGGTTATGACAGCGGACACGTGACATGTAATTTTACATGCATTACCTAAGGCTGAGTCGGGACAGTTTGTTGTGTTCGTGTGCATCTGTTAACATGCACTTCCAACTCGTCGCTGTATGACCCGATAGTTGTTACGTACAGATACGACTTCCTCGACTAACATCGGTTAGCATATCTCTGCACTATGAGGATAAGAAAGGCTTAGTCGGACACTGTGGTGACTTGTTTACACGCGCGTATGCTGCTTTCGAGACCGGTTTATGTTGCATTAATGCCAAGGTGTATTTGGGTGTTACTCGGTGACACTAGGGCTACAAGAATATATAGAGAGAGAGAGAGAGAGAGAGAGAGAGAGAGAGAGAGAGAGAGAGAGAGAGAGAGAGAGAGAGAGAGAGAGAGAGAGAAGGGTGACCATTTTAGCCTTCGGGTGCAATGTTGACGATGTTGTGGAATCACTCCCATACACGGTGATCATCATGAGTTAGGTTGCCTGGGTCGACAACCGATAGGACACCCTGTTTCTGTAGTATCCCTCTGAACCGCGTGTGTCGTATGTACCATTACACATGTGACCGGATACGACGCCATCTTTGACCGGTTGAGTCATTAGCTACGTGTTCCATGCTACATAGCTATTGCAGAAAACACATGATGCAGGGAGGATGAAAGTAAAATTCCTAAGTATGTAGCAAAGTGGATAGTGCACCAAAAGCCAGAGATGCAAAGATACGTCACACTGGCGCGGACATAACAACGAAGGCATACGCTGTGGAGCCATCTTAATAAGCAGTTGTGTTTTCAATTGTCGAACCGAATTCGTGTGGCAGTTGGATGTTTGGATGTAATCTTCAAGCGATATTCAAGAGGATAACAGGAGGAAGCATTCGTTGAGGAGACGCCATGGATCTAAGAACAGTGGACCGAAGATTAGACGAATATTGCACGAACATAACGACAAGGATCTGAAAGAACATTGGAATGGAAATAGGCGGAGCGTGAAGGTGAATGATGCAGACATAGATATTAATTCATTTGTGGATGCTTTAAGTAGATGCTGTCCCGGTGGAACGGGAGCGCTATGATGCCACTAGAATCTTATCCTGTAATTCTGTAACGCCGAATTAAAAGGTGTTGAACTTTCATGGGTTTAGTTTTGTGTGGGAGGGGAGATGTGTGAGAGGTGGGGGAGGTGTGGGATGTGCAGGTGGATGAAGGATGTATGTGAGGATGGGGGATGTGTGTTTGGCTGGGTAGTTGGGGTGTGTGTGGGTGGGAGGGTAGATGAGAGATGCATGTGTTGATGGGCGGGTGGGTGATGTGTGGGTGTGAGTGGTTGAAGGATGAGTACGTGAGTGGGTGGATGTGTGTGAGAGATGAGTGTATGGGTTGGGGATGTGTGTGTTTGTGGGAAGATATGTGTGTGTGGCGGATGTGTGTGGTGAGGTATATGTGGGTGGTGGGGTGTGTGTGTGGGTGGGAGGTGTGTGTTTTGGGGTGTTTATGGGTGGAGGATATGTGTGGGCAAGTGGGGAGATGTGTTTGTGGGTGGGGATGTGTGTATAGGTGGGGATGTGTAATTGAGAGGTGGCGGATATTGGGTGGGTGAGTGGGTGTAGGTTGGCTGATGTGTGTGTGGGTTTTATTATTGATGTTTGCATATCCTTTACAGGACATCGCTGTCAACATCAGCATCTTTCAGCTGTATGTTGATTTCTTGGCAAGATTACGCTCATTAGTTTGCCATTGCTTTCTGAGCGGCCGGCTCACATACCCCGTAAGTACCGACTCGATTCGAACCACTGCTGATTCTCACCGTCGTCACGTTACTTATGAGAGTATACGAGATTACGGAGAATAGTTGCTATCCTCTAGGCCAGGAAGCCGGCGGGTGTGTGGGTGGGTTGGGAAAATTGTGAGGGTGCGGGATGTATGTGTGGGTAGGTGCGGGATGTAAGGGTTGGCGGGGGTATGTATGTGTGGTTTTGTGATGTATGTTTTGCTGGTGTTGCTGGTGTGTGGGTGGATGTTGGAGAATATGTGGGTGGGTGTGTGCGTGTCGGTTATGGGATGGGTGGGGATGTGTGTGTGGAGAAATGTGTGTGGGTGGGGGATTAGTGGGTGGGTGGCGGCATGTATATTTGCCTGGGTCTGTGTGAGTGCGTGGAGGTATGTGCGGGTGGGTGGGGGAGTTGTGGTGGGTGGGGGATGTGAGGGTGGCTGCGGGATGTGTGGGTGGATGGGGGATGTGTCTCACAACATTGCAATATGCACTGTTTATGTTTACAACTTTCATTTGACAATATTGTTTTCATCATGTGAATGCATCATGCGTAATATGCATTGTTTATGCTTACAAAATCCATTTGACAATGTTTTTTTTTTTCCTGTGTAAATGTAACATGCACATTTGATGAATGAAAGATGACTAGTTGAAAGGATCGAAAGCAAGACGGGCCTGCGCGCACAATTTGTTGCCCTTTTAAAATAAAATGCCCTTTTTCGTTCGTTCGTTCGTTCTCTCTCTCTCTCTCTCTCTCTCTCTCTCTCTCTCTCTCTCTCTCTCTCTCTCTCTCTCTCTCTCTCTCTCACTCTCATCATATTATATCTCTCTGTCCATTTATTTGCCCACCTGCACAAGCATGACTGTCTGCCCTCCTGCCTGTCTGTCTATATCTAACACTCAGTAGCACTGGTTCACTTCCACACACCCTCACAAAAAATACACAATATAGCACCTATAAAGAACACCAAGACTACAACATACACAATAAGGCAGCGATAAAGAACAAGCAGACTACAGCATGTACAAAACACCGTGTACTCATCTACCTTCCGGTACCCTATCAAGCATGCAGACATGCACTTAGATTAACAAAGATACAGAGAAACGAAAGCAGCCGACGGGACGTACAAAAGACAGACAAGTGCAACGAACGCCTGTGAACTATATCTATTACTTACAATTTATGATATGGACATATTTTGGATGATTACATTAAAAGCTGTTTGCCTTTGGCATTCCTCCTTTGTTACGTTATATTATGCTATATCGAACGACGTCACTGCACATTCCACATTTCCATACGGGCTCACTCCCCCGGATGAGCAGTCATTCCAAAGTATTTCTTCTTATTGATCCTATAAATAGTTGGTTGTATCTCTTCTCTTTCCCTCGAAGGAGGTATTGACGTGCCAGCCCAGGCTTCACCTCGAGTTCATGTCATCTGGCTAGCGTCGGAGTCTCGTATCTATCTGCCAACCGAGTCAGTACTGCAGTGATTATATTACCCGTGTCCATGCTTCATGCCATGTGTATTGGCGCATTATTTGCCAGTTAGCCGGTCTGCACACTCATTAACGTTAATTCCGGTATCTCCAGTGAGTGGTAAGAAGCGAGACTTCCGAATGCTGAATATATTATTTATATATTATATATATGAGTCTATAATTTTCTATAGCACATCCATTTATATGATATGATTTTCCATTCCTCCCCTGTTTAATTCTACGAACAGCTTGCCTTATTGAAGCATGTAGATAATACTTTTACATCTTTGCGAAGACAGAATTAACATGATTGTATTATAGCTCTGGATTCCAGGGTAAATGAGGCGGGAATATAATTTAAGGTCTCTTTTACACAACTGAAGACCATTCTGCATATGGGACGCAGAGGTGTTTTCAAAGCACCAGGGCTGGGTTCTATACTGGCCAAGACCTATCGACGCAACAGGTCCCTTTGGGGTCCTGGCTATAGTCAGTAGGATCGTTGATTCCTCCGAAGTCGGAGAGTGTCTGCCTGCACGGCAAGGAACCACCAGTCAGCACACCAATAAGCCAGACATGGGGCAACGAATACTCACGCAAACCTCAGTCCGGTATGACATCACACTGATGTTGGACAACAGGATGTCTTCATCCGACATACAGGACTTCACGCTGAAGTTCATGGCCAGCGAACACAAGCAAGCAAGCATTCTGCAAATGATGGTATTCTCCTATTTTTGTAGATAAATCAGTACTAGAGGAAAAACTACGCTAAACATAAAGTATTGGGAGCTGTGGTAATCCAGTCGCTGGCGTAAATGAAAGAATAGGAGAGATATGAGGTATTGGGAGCTGTGGTAATCCAGTCGCTGGCGTAAATGAAAGAATAGGAGAGATATGAGGTATTGGGAGCTGTGGTAGTCCAGTTATTGGCGTAAATGAGGAAAGAGTAGTAGGGACATAAGGTGTTGGGAGTTGTGGGAGCGCAGTTAGCAAGCGTTTCTGCTGGCTTTGTGGTTATGTGTTTGTATCGCCTTTGAGTTGGATGTTTATACTAACCTGGGCTCCGAGGTCCACGCATACATTAGAAAGAGACAATGAGAGACAATTGCAGGCAGATCGACATAGAGAAGAGAGAATCATAGAGACGGAAAGTGAGCAAGGAAAGGGAGGCAGACAATGCAAGACAGACAGACAGACAGACAGACAGACAGACAGACAGACAGACAGACAGACAGACAGACAGACAGACAGACAGGCAGGCAGGCGGGCGGGCGGGCGCGTGGACGGAAAAAAAAAGAAAGAAAGAAAGAAAGAAAGAAAGAAAGAAAGAAAGAAAGAAAAAAAGAAAGAAAGAAAGAAAGAAAGAAAGAAAGAAAGAAAGAAAGAAAGAAAGAAAGAAAGAAGTGCAACAGTTAACGTTATTGCTGTCTGCATGAGCTCGAATTAAATTAAGTAATGAAAGACGCACGCTGCATTCTGCCAGATTGGACATTTCTAGTCTACATAATTACTTCAGCTGCAACTTTTTTTCTTATTACCCGCACGTTTACCTAGTTGATTAGGACTAATATCATGATTATTACCTCGAGCTGCGAGACATACCTGGCCTACGGTGCTGCAATTGAGTGGTTGGGAGGACGAGTTCCTCCGTGAGGGAACTAGCCGCGCCGTGAGTTCTGGTGTTTCCTCGACTCGTTGGAGGAGGGAGACGGCAACTTGTAGAACCGTGTGTGATAGGTAAGCCTGGTCTGTGATGAGATTTCATGGAGTGAGTTATTGTGCCTGTCCGGCGTGCGTGAGTATCTCTGCCTTTATCTGTGTCATTGTTGTGTATTCTGCGCTTTGTTTATAATAATAATAATAATAATAATAATAATAATAATAATAATAATAATAAAATGACCATTTTAAGCGCAGTAACAATAGTTATTATACTGACAAGATTAAGCGCAGTAACAACAGCAATAATAATGACAATATTAAGCGCAGTAACAAGAGTAACAATAAAGACAATATTAAGCGCAGTAATAACAGTAATAATAATGACAATGTTTAGCACAGTAACAATAGTAATAATAATGACAATATTAAGCGCAGTAACAATAGTAATTTTAATGAAAATATAATGTGCAGACACAATAATAATAATGTAACTAATAAAAACTGCAGTCAGGTCTTTGTCAGATATGACTGAGCTACCATATGACAGTAGGCGGTACTGCCCGTTTTCTGTTAGCGCCGAACGTTGGGCGGCTCTCACCAAACCGGACACTCTATATTGTGCCAACGGAGGAGTGCAATTGGGAGTGTATTTGCTTTACCCCAGTGCCAGGAAATGCATCCTAAATACTAAATGTCATGGCAGGGCAGACCAGGCCATAAGCCTTGGTCGGCAACTGGTCTAGGATGGAAGCTCCAACAGATGACAGTCTGAGCATTGCTTTGCTGATCCGGCAGCTTCTGCAGCTTGTCTTGTTCCAGGCGTATTTTTGTTAACTTCCCCCTGGAGTAGACTAGGTAGCAGAGAGAGGGATCATGCTGACTGTCTCTAAATTCAACCCAAGCTTTTGTGCTATGGAGAGGTATAAGGCTTGCGAACGCGGTTCGTGAGCCACTTATCAGGCGTTAGAAACGCAGCCGCGACCGATTTGTGCAGCAGACCGTGTCGCGTTGTGTTATAACATGTTGGTATGGGAGCCGGTCGTTCAGAAAACAATGGCAAACTACTGAACGTAAAAATTTGCCTAGTACATAAACAGCAGCTGAAAAATGCTGGTGTTGACTGGAACGTCCTGCAAGGGATATGCAACATTTAAAAAAAAAGAGGTATAAATCTATTTTACAAACTATCGTCTGTCAAGACGGCAACGAGCCAGTCGATAATAACACACTGTTGATAATCAAATGTAGGGTGTATATTTATTGACTGTGCAGTGTTTGAAAATATTGCCAGTCCAAGTTTTGTATTTTACTTATTACGTTGCACGAACTTTACAGAGGGTGAATACAAAACTTGGACCGGCAATATTTTCAACACTGCACAATCATTAAAAATACACCCTGTATAAGTAAAGCTAAGAAACAGATCATTTTACACGCATTAAAGGATATAAGGCACACGGAGCTAGACCCATATTTGTATAGACCAATCAGCACGCGGTGGATGACGTGGTCAGTGTCTTGCCGGCCGCCTTTGCTTCCCTGGACATTTCCTGGAACATATTTTAGACATGACGGACCTTCGAGCCAAGGTCATGTTTGACAAATCGAATCCGTCTGTAATCAGATATAATAGTACAAATACACAACAATATCGAATAATAGCAGTAATAATATTCATCATCATCAAGTGCCGTGCCGGCTGGCGTAGGCGTTCATGGCTCTCCATAGATCTCGGTCTTTGGTTTTCTGGATCAACTCTGCTGCTGATATTCCTCCATGCCACCGTCTCAATCCATCCAGCATCACTTCTCTTGGTCTACCTCTGCCTCTCTTCCCCTCGATCTTTCCAGTTGTTACGATGTTCTCCAATGCCTCTCTTCTCATCACATGACCGAGGAAAGCTGTTTGTCTCTGTCTTATTGTTGTATATAATGTTCTAGTTTCATTAGCCTGTTTCAGGCAGTCGTCGTTAGTTACTCTGGCAGTCCAAGGAATTCGCAACATTCGTCTCAGGAACCACATCTCTGTTGCTTCTAATTTCTTCTTAATTTGTTCATTTACATTCCAAGATTCACTGCCATACAGCAAAACTGGTTCTACATAGCATTTCAGCACTCTCTTTCTTACATTCAGTGATAGTGACTTATTGCATAAGATACTCTTCATTTTCTGAAATGCGGCTTTTGCCTGCCCTATTCTGCTCCTAATCTCTGTTGTACATCTTCCGTCTGATGTTATAAATGCCCCTAGGTATCTAAAATTATCCACTTGGTTAAGGATTTTCCCTTCTATTTCTATGTCACATTTTGGTGTCACCATTTTCTTTGATATTACCATTGTTACTGTTTTCTTGATATTCAAGGAGAGTCCTTTCCTTGCACTCTCTGTTACTACAACGTCTAATAATTGTTGTAGGTCTGTTGAATTATCCACCACCAATACTGTGTCATCTGCATAGCGTATATTATTTATATTATAACCTCCAACTAGTATTCCTGGCATCTCTTTGATCTCTCTCATTATTACTTCGCTATATAGGGAGAAAAGATCTGGTGACAAGACACACCCTTGTCGTACTCCTAGCTTTATCTGTTCGTAACTACCCTCTTTATTTCCCATTTTAATTGCTGCTACTTGGTTCCAGTAAATATTCTTTATTATTCTTAAATCTTTTCCATCAGTGTTGATATCTTCCAACATTTTAATCAGTTCATCATGTTTTACTTTATCAAATGCCTTAGTATAATCTATGAAGCACAAATATATGTCTCTCTGTTTCTCTATTGACCTTTCTATGAGTGTCCGTAATGTATAAATTGCATTGTTTGTGCCCTTTCCTTCCACAAATCCATACTGTTCTTCACTAATTTCCATTTTTATTTTCTTTTTGGTTCTTCTCATTATGATTCTCAGTAGAAGCTTAGTGATATGGTTTATAAGGTTAATTGTACGAAAATCTTCACAATAAATTGCTCCTGGTCTTTTTGGTATAGCTATAAATACAGATTTCAGCATATCACTGGGTAAATATCCACTGCTGTAAATATCATTCAACATTTTGGTTAATATATCTACTCCAAATTCTCCCAATACTTCTAATTCTTCTATTGTGATTTCATCTGGCCCAGCTGTTTTTCCTTTCTTCATACGTTTCATAGCGTCAGCGACTTCTTCTTTCAGAATAGGTGGACCTTCTAAGTTACTATCTTCTGTTAATTCTTCCCTTTCTCCTTCATATAATTCTCTTATATACTCATTCCACCTCTTCATTATAGCATCTTCCTCTAATATTATCTTTCCTGTTTTTGATTTCAAACACCCTGTATTTATTCTTATTTTTCTTCCTGTAAGCTCACTGATTTGTTTGTGCATATTTTTTGTATCTTTAATGGAATTTAATTCAATTTTTTTGCATTGCTCATTTAACCAACTTTCTTTAGCCTTCCCACATTTATCTTTTATTTCTTTATTTATCTTAGCGTATTCTTGTTTGTCATTTTTACTCTTTTTTCTTTTGTCCATCAGTTTTAAGATATCTTCATTCATCCATTTTTTCTTAGCTATTTTGCCTCTCTCCGGTAATACTTCTTTGCTAGTTTGATGAATGGAGTCCCTTAACATTTCCCATTGTTCATCTATACTCTGTATTTTAGTTATTGCATTGTACCTATGTTTCACAGTCACTCTGTATTGTTCTTGCATTTCTTTATCTATTTTCAGAACCTCTTTATTAAGTCTCATGTTCTTAACCATTTTTTTCCCTCTCTTTAATCTTACTTTTATATGTCCACATAGTGGTACATGATCACTATTACAGTCAGCACCAGGCATTGTCTTTACATTAATTAAAGCATTTCTAAATCTTTTATTAATTAGTATGTAGTCAATTTGGTTGCGTATTTTCTTATCAGGGCTTATCCATGTGTACAGTCGTCTTTTATGGTGTTTAAACCATGTGTTTCCAATTATCATATCATTGATATTTGCCCATTCTATTAGCTTTTCCCCTCTTTCATTTCTTGTACCTAAACCATAATTCCCCACTACATCCTCCATTTTTCCCTTTCCTACTTTTGCATTAAAATCACCAAGTAATAATATTAATAGTAATAATACAGAAATTGTCATGCCGGCTCCGTGGCGATGACATTGCGGACGCAATTCGTAAAGCCGCTTACCCGCGTTCGAAACACAGCGGTGACCGATTTGATAGCAGACAGTGTCGCGCTAGTTTTAACGTGTTGGTATGAGAGCCGGTTATTCAGAAACAATGGCAAACTACTGAACGTAAAACTTGCCAAGATATCAACAACGGCAGTAAAATGCTAGTGTTGACTGCAATGTACAGTAAAATGATATGCAACTATAAAAAAAAAATATCATGACCGGCGTTGTGGTAAAGGGGTTGCGAACTCACATCGCAATCACGTATACCGCGTTCGGAAGACAGCTGCGGGAGATTCGGAAGCAGACCGCCTTGCGCTGGTTTTCATACAATGGCATAAGTGCAGGCCGTTCAGAAAGCAATGACAAACTACTGAAAATAAACTTGCCAAGAAATCACAAACAGCCAACAACTGCTGGGGTTGTCTGCGACGTCCTGTAAAGGATGTGCAATTAACGAATAGTAATTCTTTTTGGCGCTTGCTCGTTTAGAACTCAAACGTAGTCCATAGACACGCTGCTACGCCTAGTGCACCGGATTGATTTTTGCGTGTGAATCAGATTTCTCTGTTACCAGTGTCCCTGGCCTAACAGGCGAACCCACTCCGCAAGTCAAGGACGAGAAGGCAACATTGTAGTCCAAATGACTATTGACGAATAGAATAATGTCAATGATCATGTTAATGATGCTAATGACTAAAATAGCCCAGTGGTGAAGAAGAAAACAATTAACAAGTGCAACATCTCAGTATGCAGAGTAAAAGTACTGGTTACTTTCATGCGCATTAAGCCGTTTCAGGCATATGGCGCTCCGTAGCGATGGGTTTACGGACGCAGTTCGTAAGATCGCATACCTGCCTTCTAAACACAGCTGCGGACGATTTGGCAGCAGACCTCTTTGCGTTAGTTTTTTTTACGAATTGGTATGGGTGCCAATCGTTCAGAAAGCAATGGCAAACTACTGAACGTAAACTTGCCAAGAGATCACAACAGCAAAGAATGCTGGTGTTGACTGCAACGTCCTGTAAAGGATATGCAACTTTAAATTTAATGGGCACTTGAGATGTGATGGAAGTCAATATTACGCCGGTCGACTTTGCACCCGAAGACATTCCCAGGTACTAATTTTAATCTGGTTCGACTTGGGAGCCCTGGTCAAGTATACACATCCATATTTATGAGACTTCGAACCCCCAAACACTGGATCGGTAGACCAGAGTTTAGTCACTGAGCTATCCAGCGGTAGTGATAATACAATATTGATACAAATTAGATGCATTCTTTTGCCGGACGCCGCAAGCAACAGTTTTGGCTGTTTTTGATTAACTTGAAGTAGGTTGCTTTTTATAAATGTTGTTAATACATTGCACTAAGTCAATTGCTGACGATTTGGACTCACCTGGTGCACAAGACTACCCTAGGGGCGAGGATAGAGCTTGTATTTACGTCGTTTATCTGATTCTCTGTTGAAGAAAACATGGCTGTCTTGACATTTGTAAAGAAGGTAGTTTGCCATAATGCATAGAATACCAAGGACAGACAGAAAAACCAATGAGCCAGTCCTACAAGAAGCAAATGAGAACGGTAAACTGATCAGAGAAATTCGACGAAGACAGTCAAGATTTTTTTATCACGTTATGAGAAGAAATATTATAGAACTTGATGACAACTGGCAAGATTGAGGGGAAAAGAACACGGGGAAGGCATAGAAGTAAATATCTGGATGGCCTGGCCACGGGGCATTGTCGAGCAAAGAACACAGAGTTGGTGATCGTAACAGATGACGAAATATGACCGACCACGCTTATCGGCATGTAACACGACGGACGATGATGATGGGTTTGCCATTGCTTTCTGAACGACCGACACTCATATCGTCTGCAGCTAATTTCGATCTCTCGAATCTGTATGTCGAGGGTTTGTGAAAAGCGTTCACTGCCCAAATCCACAGCCCGGAGGAATATTGATATCATCATCATCATCCAGTGCTTTGGCGGCTGGCGTGGACGATCGTGCCTCTTCACAAATTACGATCTCCGACGTCATGAATCAATACGTGTGTTCTCTGCCTTCAGTGCCATGACACAAGACTATCAAGAAATTCCACACGCTGTCTTCTTCTATCTCTCTTTCCGCAAATCTTTCCAGTTGTCACAACATGTTCCAGTTTTTGTCTTGTCATAACGTGGCCAAAAACCGATGACTGCCTTTTTCTCATATTGGTAATAAGTTGTCTTTGCAACTCAGCATCCTTTAAAACGTCCTGGTTGCTCATTTTGGCTGTCCAATTAATTTTCCGTATTCTTCTATCAAGCCACATGTCCAAGGCTTCCATGGATTTTTTCACTTGTTTACTAATTGTCCAGGATTCGAAGCCGTATGTTAAAACTGGTTCTATGTAATACGCAAGAACTCTTTTTCGGACTTTCAAGGATATTGACTCATTGCATACAACGTTCTTCATTTGATAGAACGCAGTGTTTGTTTGTCCTACTCTGCTCTTTATCTCAGTGATGCATATTCCATCTGATTTTATCCTTGTGCCTAGATATCTGAACTTCTAAATTTGCCCTAAGATAACGACCTGTATTTATTACGAATTAGACATAGCCATGGACCCGTGTAAACACATTTGAATATTGATAGCAGTAGCAATAATCAGGACAATATTACAGGGGTGATAACAAATATCAATAACAACAGTAGTAATAACTATTATAACAATAGCACCGTAAGGATAATAACTATGACAATAATAATAACAATAATAACAACAATAACAATAACAATAATAATACCATAATAAAAATAACATTTTTAAACTGCTGTATGTCATTGCAGGATGTTGCAATCAATCCTAGGAGTATATTCTAGGCAATTCCACGTTAATTTACGGTTCACTTACCGACCGAAAGACAGACAGACAGACAGACAGACAGACAGACAGACAGATAGACAGACAGACAGACTAAAGAACGAACGAAAGAATGACTTCAATGAGACATACAAACAGATATACCGACCGATCAGAAGACAAATAGAGAAGCAGATAGACAGAGTGGCCGCATACTCGACTGATAGATAGACAGACAAGATGAGTTAAAGAGCCGACAAAAGAAGATCCCATGCAGACAATCTGAGAGACATACTACAGAAAGACAAGCATACAAACAACAAACAATAAAGAATACACTTCAAATCCAAATATAACATTGACAATCACAATTATATAGATACTATTTGTTAGTCAGCTTCACATAGTTAACATTTAACATATTGTTACATTCTTTTTTATGTCAAAGCGTTAATTAACAACAAGAAACAATAAGTAAATCTACATAAATAAAGTCGTTAATTATAGAGTCACATAAAATTCCCAAACTCCAGAACTCGGATAAAAATACAAACCCACATTAAAATAATTAATACGAGCATTCTATGCCAGGCAGAAATTTAGTGCCAAATAATAAAAGTTGTTCTCCCCAACAGCTGGAGATAAATGTGGCCAAAATAAATATTAGAAGCACGACTGCGCACTCATATTATTCTGGGGGAATATTTGTACAGGAAACAAAACTGGGGCGTGTGGGTTTATGGTTTCATTTGACGAAGGATTTTGTGGATTGGATTTGGCTGGAAGGTCTGGTGTAATCTTGCATGATGTGTGATCTTTAACTCTTTGAGTTCTACATGGTTTCCTAGTAGATTATTGTGGGTGAGGCAGAGGAATATCTATTTTAAAAAGTGATGATGTTAATGAAGAAGGAAGCTGAGGAGGAAGAGGAGGAAGAGGAGGACGGAGAAGAAGAAGAAGAAGAAGAAGAAGAAGAAGAAGAAGAAGAAGAAGAAGAAGAAGAAGAAGAAGAAGAAGAAGGAGGAGGACGAGGAGGACGAGGAGGACGACGAAGAAGAATAAGAAGAAGAGGCAGAAGACGGAGGAAAAGTGCTGCGAAGAAGTGAGAAGAAGGAGGAGGAGGAAAAAGAAGAAAGTGGAGAAGAAGAAGGAGGATGAGGAAGAGGGAGATGAAGAAAACGGAGGATACGGAGAGGGAGGAGAGGGAGAAGAAAAAAGAAAAGAAGAAGAAGAAGAAGAAGAAGAAGAAGAAGAAGAAGAAGAAGAAGAAGAAGAAGAAGAAGAAGAAGAAGAAGAAGAAGAAGAAGAAGAAGAAAAAGAAGAAGAAGAAGAAGAAGAAGAAGAAGAAGAAGAAGAAGAAGAAGAAGAAGAAGAAGAAGAAGAAGAAGAAGAAGAAGAAGAAGAAGAAGAAGGAGAAGACGACGAAGAAGAAGAAGAAGAAGAAGAAGAAGAAGAAGAAGAAGAAGAAGAAGAAGAAGAAGAAGAAGAAGAAGAAGAAGAAGAAGAAGAAGAAGAAGAAGAGGAAGAAGAAGAAGAAGAAGAGACTAAAAGAACAATTCATTTTTACTTGTGTAAAGTAAACCAACAAATTACTTTGCCACTGATCACGTCGCTGACATATCCAACTTTGACATACACAAAATAAGCAGAAATCAAAGAACTCTGGACGTCCAGCAAAGTCATTCTCGGCTGGAAAGTAGAAACTGCTGATACAGCGTTCATCAATCTCTTTCAGAAACGGGAGATAAGCACTGAGAAATTGAAGCGAGAACTAGTGGTAATGTGATAATATCATAAAGAACACATGGTTTGGAAGAGTTATCTTCAGGTGTCATACTTAACACCGTTCCAAAATAACTGGTTGGTTCAGAAATACGTACTTTGATAAATTTAAGTTTAACTATATAGAGTCCAGGAATATAATTATGTTAACCCACATTCTTGTTAACTCATATTCGTTTTAATAATGTGAACGTGCAAGCTAGGACTTCGCCAGCATAGCGCATAGGACGTCGGACCGGTAATAACTTGGATGATGATTGTTTTCGCTACAATTTGCGAGTGTATTTCACCTATGTTCTGATATGTAGGACCAAGTTTCGTCACCCATTTGTTGAGCTAGTGCTTGTTGCCACACAGTGAGCTGTGAATTTCTTTGGAAATACATTTTGCTTGTGTCCACAGTAATTGTAAATTTAAAACATGGCAGACGGCTAGTTATCGGCAATCCGGCGGCTGCCTTATGTGGTAACGTGTGCGGAATGATTGTTCGGACTTCTGTCTTCTTCGGGAAAGAACTTCTTAGAATACCATGGGTGGAGAAGAAGAAAGATGCTGCTTCTAGAATATTCAAACATCAAAGGGAACTGGCACATAAACAACATAAAGTAACGAAAACTTGAACACTTTGGTCACACTAAATAGTGGTTTAGAATGAAGAATGATGGAGGTTATAGTTCATAGAAGAAGAAGTTAACTGCCACGAAGCTGGATACGGCACTTTGAAGACACCTTTAGACATGACAACTGACAGAGGAACGAGAATTCTATCTGAGGGTCACGATGAGCGCTACGTTCTCCAATAAACGGCAACATGATGATGGTGATTATCCGAGTAGCTACCGATCCACGCTCACTATCCATTATATCAGGGGGACGAGTGATCTTAGTGAACAACTAACCGTTCTTCAAACAAAAGACAATTCTTGGAGGTCAGCATGGCCGAATGGATAAGTGCGCAGGCTCTTAAACTTCAGGTGTGCTGATGCCATGTTAGCGGGTTAAACCCCTACACAAGTCAGTTGGATTAAAATGTTGACTTTTCGTTCTTGACTTCGGGACGTAAACTACAAATACCTCAGAAGTCGGTGTGAGTTCGCCCAATGGCGAGGGACACTGGTAATAAGGAATGATAATCCACAAGTAAAAGTATGTCCAGTAGCACGTTATGGACTATCCTTGAGTTCAAAGCAAACGAGCGCAAGAAAAATAAAATTATATATATATATATATATATATATATATATATATATATATATATATATATATATATATATATATATATATAAATTGCGATCTCCGTCCGTCTGTCTGTCTGTCTGTCTGTCTGTCTGTGTGTCCATATGTCCTTTATGCGCTCGCGAACGGCCCATCCGATTGAGATGAAATTTTCTACACAGCTTCCTTTCATTCCAGCGCAGCCCACTGTCATATTTTTTTAGTGTGAAATCGGCTGCTTTCATTTTTCATTTTTCATTATAATTTCATGTATTTCAGGGGACCTAACTCTGTAAAAGTTATTTCAAGGGGCATAACTTTTCTGTATAACTTATAGTCATATTGTGGCATCGTTTTCAAAGATTTATAAACTCTTTGTCCATAGTTATGTACCGGCATATGACTTATAATAAATAATGATACAATCTGTAAGGAATTTTCAAAGTTTTCATAAAAATAATGCACAATGCATAACATTGTAACTCATCTTTTTTTGCTTAAGAAGTTACTGTAGTCATGCAGGTGATTATAAAGAGTTTTCATTAAAAATAATGGATGGTGTGTGGAAGGACATTCTTTTAAGTTACTTTTTTTGTTGTATGAATTTAATGAGAACTTATATGACTACTTATATGAATTAAATTAGATGCTCCCCACCAGGGACTGGGCGAATCCGGACAGGGTCAGGCAGACAGATAGACAGACAGGCAGACAGATAGACAGTCGGGAACAGGAACTTATATGACTACTTATATGAATTAAATGAGATGCTTCACACCAGGAGCTGGGCGATGCCGGGCCGGGTCAGACAGACAGACAGACAGACAGACAGACAGACAGACAGACAGATAGTCGGTAACGGGAACGGGAACTTATATGACTACTTATATGAATTAAATGAGATGCTCGAGATGCTCCCCACCAGGGACTAGGCGAAGCCGGGCAGGGTCAGGCAGACAGATAGACAGACAGATAGACAGACAGATAGACAGTCGGGAACGGGAACTTATATGACTACTTATATGAATTAAATGAGATGCTCCACACCAGGAGCTGGGCAATGCCGGGCCGGGTCAGACAGACAGACAGACAGACAGACAGACAGGCAGACAGACAGACAGACAGTCGGTAACGGGAACGGGAACTTATATGACTACTTATATGAATTAAATGAGATGCTCCCCACCAGGGACTGGGCGAAGCCGGGCAGGGTCAGGCAGACAGATAGACAGACAGATAGACAGACAGATAGACAGTCGGGAACGGGAACTTATATGACTACTTATATGAATTAAATGAGATGCTCCACACCAGGAGCTGGGCAATGCCGGGCCGGGTCAGACAGACAGACAGACAGACAGACAGACAGACAGACAGTCGGTAACGGGAACGGGAACTTATATGACTACTTATATGAATTAAATGAGATGCTCCCCACCAGGGTCTGGGCGAAGCCGGGCAGGGTCAGCTAGAATATATATATATATATATATATATATATATATATATATATATATATATATATATATATATCTTATATATAAAAGGCGATCTCCGTCCGTCTGTCTGTCTGTCTGTATGTCCCTATGTCCTTTATGCGCTCGCGAACGGCCCATCCGATTGAGATGAAATTTTCTACACGCCTTCCTTTCATTCCAGCGCAGCCCACTGTCATATTTTTTTAGTGTGACATCGGCTGCTTACCCAATATTATTTCATTTTTCATTTTTCATTATAATTTCATATATCTCAGGGGACCTAACTCTGTAAAAGTTATTTCAAGGGGCATAACTTTTCTGTATAACTTATAGTCATATTGTGGCATCCTTTTCAAAGATTTATAAACTCTGTGTCTATAGTTATGTACCGGCATATGAGTTATAATAAATAATAATACAATCTTTAAGGCATTTTCAAAGTTTTCATAAAAATAATGCACAATGCATAACATTGTAACTCATCTTTTTATGCTTAAGAAGTTACTGTAGTCATGCAGGTGATTAGAAAGAGTTTTCATTAAAAATAATGGATGGTGTGTGGAAGGACATTCTTTTAAGTTACTTTTTTTGTTGTATGAATTTAATGAGACGCTACCCGCCAGGAGCTGGGCGAAGCCACGCCGGATCAGATAGATAGACAGACCCACCTTTTCGCTGCAGTTGTCTACTCCTCCTTTTCCTTCTTCTGCTGATGCTGCTGCCGCCGCTCCATTTACCCAAGTTAATTGTTGGGGAAGATGTAAAGATCTTTCAAGTGCTCTTTCTAATGCTTTTTGTAAGTTGGTCTTCGTTTATCTAAGGTTGTTCTAACTGCAACCAATAAATGATTAGACAGACAGGCAGACAGACAAACAGACAGACAGGGAGGGACGGACAGACAGACAGACAGACAGACAGACAGACAGTCGGGAACGGGAACTTATATGACTACTTATATGAATTAAATGAGATGCTCGCCATCAGGGGCTGGGCGAAGCCGGGCCGGATCAGACAGACAGACAGACATGTAGACAGACAGACAGACAGATAGATAGTCGGGAACGGGAACGGGAGCTTATATGACTACTTATATGAATTAAATGAGATGCTCCACACCAGGAGTTGGGTGAAGCCGGGCCGGGTCAGACAGACAGACAGATAGAAAGACAGACAGAAAGACATACATACATACATACATACATACATACATACATACATACATACATACATACATACATACATACATACATACAGACAGACAGATAGATAGACAGACATACAGACAGACAGACAGACAGACAGACAGACAGACAGACAGACAGACAGACAGACAGACAGACAGACAGACAGTCGGTAACGGGAACGAGAACTTATATGACTACTTATATGAATTAAATGAGATGCTCCCCACCAGGGTCTGGGCGAAGCCGGGCCGGGTCAGCTAGTCTTATATATAAAAGGCCATCTCCGTCTGTCTGTCTGTATGTCCCTATGTCCTTTATGCGCTCGCGAACGGCCCATCCGATTGACATGAAATTTTCTACACGACTTCCTTTCATTCCAGCGCAGCCCACTGTCATATATTTTTAGTGTGAAATCGGCTGCTTACCCAATATTATTTCATTTTTCATTTTTCATTATAATTTCATATATCTCAGGGGACTTAACTCTGTAAAAGTTATTTCAAGGGGCATAACTTTTCTGTATAACTTATAGTCATATTGTGGCATCGTTTTCAAAGATTTATAAACTCTTTGTCCATAGTTATGTACCGGCATATGAGTTATAATAAATAGGGATACAATCTGTAAGGCATTTTCAAAGTTTTCATAAAAATAATGCATAATGCATAACATTGTAACGTCTTTTTTTGCTTAAAGAATGAATAAATAATAGTTACCTTATCTCTATCAAGTTTGAAGATTTCATATTTCTTTACACTGTCGCCAACTCTAAGAAGACATGGAGCAACTTCAGCCATTATTAAATCTACAGGCATATGCGTTATATTCCTCCTCCTCCTCCTCTCCCCTCCTCCACCTCCTACCCTGTTCCTCTTCTCCTCCCCCTCCTCCCTCTCCCTCCTCCATCCTCCTCTTCTCTCTTTCTCCTCCTCCTCCCTCCTCCTCCCTCTTCCTCCTCCCAGCTCCTACTCCTCCTTTTTCTTCTTCTTCTGCTGCTGCTGCCGCTGCTCCATTTACCCAAGTTAATTGTTGGGGAAGATGTAAAGATCTTTCAAGTGCTCTTTCTAATGCTTTTTGTAAGTTGGTCTTCGTTTATCTAAGGTTGTTCTAACTGCAACCAATAAATGATTAGACAGACAGACAGACAGACAGACAGACAGACAGACAGACAGACAGTCCGGAACGGGAACTTATATGACTACTCATATGAATTAAATGAGATGCTCCCCATCAGGGGCTGGGCGAAGCCGGGCCGGATCAGACAGATAGACAGACAGATAGACAGACAGACAGACAGATAGATAGTCGGGAACGGGAACGTGAGCTTATATGACTACTTATATGAATTAAATGAGATGCTCCACACCAGGAGCTGGGCGATGCCTGGCCGGGTCAGACAGACAGACAGACAGACAGACAGACAGACAGACAGACAGACAGACAGTCGGTAACGGGAACGGGAACTTATATGACTACTTATATGAATTAAATGAGATGCTCCCCACCAAGGACTGGGCGAAGCCGGGCCGGGTCAGACAGACAGACAGACAGACAGACAGACAGACAGACAGACAGACAGACAGACAGACAGACAGTCCGGAACGGGAACTTATATGACTACTCATATGAATTAAATGAGATGCTCCCCATCAGGGACTGGGCGAAGCCGGGCCGGATCAGACAGATAGACAGACAGATAGACAGACAGACAGACAGATAGATAGTCGGGAACGGGAACGTGAGCTTATATGACTACTTATATGAATTAAATGAGATGCTCCACACCAGGAGCTGCGCGATGCCTGGCCGGGTCAGACAGACAGACAGACAGACAGACAGACAGACAGACAGACAGACAGACAGACAGACAGACAGACAGACAGACAGACAGACAGACAGACAGACAGACAGACAGTCGGTAACGGGAACGGGAACTTATATGACTACTTATATGAATTAAATGAGATGCTCCCCACCAAGGACTGGGCGAAGCCGGGCCGGGTCAGACAGACAGACAGACAGACAGACAGACAGACAGACAGACAGACAGACAGACAGACAGACAGACAGACAGACAGACAGACAGACAGACAGACAGACAGACAGACAGACAGACAGATATTCGGTAACGGGAACGGGAACTTATATGACTACTTATATGAATTAAATGAGATGCTCCCCACCAAGGACTGGGCGATGCCGGGCCGGGTCAGACAGACAGACAGACAGACAGACAGACAGACAGACAGACAGTCGGTAACGGGAACGGGAACTTATATGACTACTTATATGTATTAAATGAGATGCTCCCCACCAAGGACTGGGCGAAGCCGGGCCGGGTCAGCTAGTATATATATATATATATATATATATATATATATATATATATATATATATATATATATATATATATATATATATATATATATATATATATATATATATATATTGGGAACCAATTTGGAAAATTCTAAACTTAAGATATACGCCGAAACATCTCTCCCACGCCATCTCCTTCCGTAGGATAAGTATTTACTCGGCAAAATAAAACTTTATGTTCTTTTAATGTTATATTTTTGTCAATGTAATGTGTTCCTTATTTTTCGGTGACGCGTGCTTTGACGAGTTTATTACATTCGTTGAAAGCTATTTATAATTCTAGCTAGTGATAGTTGTATCATTTTACAGCGACACGCACGCACGCACGCACACACACACACACACCCACACACACACACACACACACACGCACACACACACAAACCATGGCATGCGCGGACCCTGTTCAAAAAATTCTTCGAATCTGAAGTAGAAAAAATGACGAAGATGAAGAAACGGAGTTGAAGGAGAAGAAGTAAGCGGTGAGGAATGCAAGAAGAAGAAGAAGAAGAAGCAGAAGAAGAAGAAGAAGAAGAAGAAGAAGAAGAAGAAGAAGAAGAAGAAGAAGAAGAAGAAGAAGAAGAAGAAGAAGAAGAAGAAGAAGAAGAAGAAGAAGAAGAAGAAGAAGAAGAAGAAGAAGAAGAATTGTAACTGCTTTTGAAGAGGTATAATCAATGTATTATACATTTTTTATACTTTAGCAAGATGAAAAACATATTGACCAATAAAAAGATGTCAATTGAAACGAGAAAAAGAGTGTTGAGATGCTACATTGAACCTGTACTTTTGTATGGATGTGAAGCGTGGACAATGAGCAGTCAGGCTGAAAAACATCTGATGGCTGTAGAGATGTGGTTTCTGAGGAAAATGCAAAGAATACCATGGACAGCCAGAAAGACCAATGAACAAGTCCTTCAAGAAACAAATGCAGATCGTAAATTGATTAGAGAAATTAGACGTAGACAGTCAAAATTTTTTGGGCATGTTATGAGAAGAAATGGATTGGAGAATTTGGTGACAACTGGTAAGATCGAGGGGAACAGACCAAGGGGAAGACCTAGAAGCAAGTACCTGGATGGCTTGGCCTTGTGGCATGGTCGAGACAGAAACACGGAGCTGATCCACGACTCTGGTGATCGAGTGAGATGGCAGAACATGACCGCCCACGCTTACCGGCATGGCACATGATGGATGGATGGATAATCAATGTAGCTCTGCACACATCTCTGGGACATAGGGAAAAATATTAAATTTAGACAGGCCTAACATTAAAATGGCATGAAATTTTCATGTTGCCAGAGTTAATGTTTATTCTACAAAAATCCTTACTGTTGAAAAAAGCTTCGTGTGTGTGTGTGTGTGTGTGTGTGTGTGTGTGTGTGTGTGTGTGTGTGTGTATTTGTGTGTGAATAAGTGTATATAAGAATACGTTTACTGGGGAAACCTTATAATTACAGCATTTAAGACGTAATGGCACTTGGAGATCTAAGAAGGACCATAGTATGAGTTTATTTCTTGAGGAATGAACTATGACAGAGGAATGATTGTAGGAAATGGTGAGGGTTTGGTATAGTTGGCGCCTGATGGCCGGATGTTGAATGGAGGATCGCACAGTTGGAAAACAATAAAAATAAGAAGAAGAAGAAGAAGAAGAAGAAGAAGAAGAAGAAGAAGAAGAAGAAGAAGAAGAAGAAGAAGAAGAAGAAGAAGAAGAAGAAGAAGAAGAAGAAGAAGAAGAAGAAGAAGAAGAAGAAGAAGAAGAAGAAGAAGAAGAAGAAGAAGAAGAAGAAGAAGAAGAAGAAGAAGAAGAAGAAGAAGAAGAAGAAGAAGAAGAAGAAGAAAGTAAACGAATGTAGCCGATGTTGTGAAAGTCTCAGGTATATTCAGTATGGCAGACTTTGAAGTTCCCTACTTTCATCTCCTTATCTATGTCAGTAGGTCAGTCTCAGTCTCTCACAACCCACATATAAATGCCTATCAATGACAACAGGTTAAATATAGGTCAGGCAAAAGGGTTGGCCACATTCGACCCGGAAGTCGTTGGCGCCAGTCGTTTCTGAAAGTAATTCTGTTACGTTCTGCTTGGCTTTTGTGTCTGCTGTTGTAATTTGCTCCAGGTTGTAAAATACTCCCAACTTCGTTTATCTAGCTATAATACAGACAGGGAGAACAACATGCGTGCATGAAAAGACACACAGACAGACAAACAGACAGGCATGCAAATAGTCAGACAACTGGATGGATTAAAGGACAGACAGACAGACAGACAGACAGACAGACAGACAGACAGGCAGGCAGGCAGGCAGGTAGGCAGGCAGGTAGGCAGGCAGATAGATAGATAGATAGATAGATAGATAGATAGATAGATAGATAGATAGATAGATAGATAGATAGATAGATAGATTGGTAGGTATGTAGTTTGGGAAAGAAAGAGACAGATGGATAGACAGACAGACATACCAGTGCGGGCGTCTATTTGTTTTTTTCCGTGTCAGCGGACAAGCAGATAACTTATCCAGATTCCAACAGCGCATGCGCAATGTTGCAATCAGCCAGATGTGTGGATTCATTTCCGGCCCTGCCACAAGGCGGTTAAATTTGGACATTCTGGTAAACTGAAGACATTTCGTAAACTTGTCTAGGAGGTAATCTGTGATTTGGTTAAGTAAATGTTAAGGTTTAAAGATCAGTTTATTCCACCTTCTGAAGTGGCAGTGAAACCAATTAAGTTGAAGATGTTGTGTGGTCTGTCTTTTTGGATAAACTCTCGCTGGAATTTAGATGTGTGCTTTGTTATGTCACAGGTGCGGTAATTAGTTCCTGCTAAGTGTCAGACTTTCATGGACATAAGTTATCATATTCTACACATTCGCGCAATATCAGCGATGATAATAAATGTTTTGCATATCCTTTACAAAACATCGCTGTCAACATCAGCATCTTTCAGCTGTATGTTGATTTCTTGGCTCAGTAGTTTGCCATTGCTTTCTGAGCGGCCGGCTCAGTTATCCCGCAAGTCACCAGCGGGGGTCGAACCGCTCCCAGCTCTCGCCCTTCTACGAGACTCTGCGTGATAACGGGATTACGGAGAAAGTGTTGTAACTCCTCGGCCAGAGAGACCGGCATCAGCGATGAGGTACATCATTTTTCGGCCGAAGTATCATTCATTGTATTCTCTACATAACATGGTATATAACTCTGCAGCGAAATATGCCAGGCACGAAATCGTGCACTATTTTATTTATGACGTCTGAGTTTAAATGTAAATAAAATACCCGGATAAAGAAATGGATAATGAAGTGGTTGGCATTGCTGCTGTGTATAATAAATAAATAAATACATAAATAAATAATAATAATAATATGATCCAAAGCTGGAATCTATTAGGGTCATTGATTTGATCATCATCATGTGCTATGCCGATAAGCGTGAACGGTCATGTTTTGCCAGCTCACACGGTTACCAGAGTCGTGGATCAGCTTTGTGTTCTTGTCTCGACCATGCCATGTGGCCAAGCCATCCAAGTTATTACTTCAATGTCTTCCCCTTGTTCTCTTCCCCTCGGTCTTGCCAGTTGTCACCAAGTTCTCAACTTTATTTCTTCTCATAACATGAACAAACAAATTTGACTGTCTACGTCTAATGTCTCTAATAATGTTATAGGACTAACATATTTTTAGGCGTGAATGCACGGAAAAATAGGTGGCAAATCTTGTCCTCTGATGGCGGACGACTAGCGAAGGCGTCGAAGCTTTGTCCGACCACGCGCTCATGACATTATTAGTAAAGCTTCCTGGCGGATACACCCACTCTCCCGCTATTGTTGCTGTGGGGAAGTAAATAACTTGTTTCTTTTGCTGCTGTGTGATTTTCAGTTGTATTCTCTTGACATAAAAATAAAGTTCGTTTGTACGTTCCTTCTCTCTGTTTCTCTGCTCTCTCTCTCTCTCTCTCTCTCTCTCTCTCTCTCTCTCTCTCTCTCTCTCTCTCTCTCTCTCTCTCTCTGACTCTCTCTCTCTCTCTCTCTCTCTCTCTCTATCATTGTAGATTCATAATATTCCCCAGACAACGCATCTGAAAAAGAAGAAATAAGTTTGATAGACACCTTTTCTGTCAAAACTCATCTACTGCCTATAGTACCATGTGGCGTAGGACAGCGGTGGGAGCGGGGGATCTAAAGCCTGAGGAATTACGGCCGCCTGGCTAGTGCAGTTGCCGCGAAATGTGCAGCTTTATGGGTGTCTTTTTCCCCCCGACAGAGAAAATTCAACACCTTACTGTGAATTCGAACACGAGTCTCCCGAAGGAGAACTCGGTCTTCTTAGTCACTCGGCCATCCGCTCCTCAAAACCTTTTCTAATCCCCAAATATCCATCGCTGCCCCACACTCTACAGCCTCTCGAAATAACCGCACTAGTACACAAATGTTCAAAACCGCCTTCCTCCCGACCTCCCTAATCCAACATTCCTGAGCCCACATTCCTCTTGTGGTCTGCACATTCGATCAACAGAGTCTCTCCCGAAGCAAGCAAATAAGCCGACATTCTCCAGGAGTTGTTGCTTTTATCAGGTGTTTATGCAAGGCTGCCCTGCTGTCTGCACGTTTCTGTTCCATGGGTGCGTGATACTAGAACTTAATTCAATCTGTCCCACTCAGCTGTTACTTTACCCACCTGTACACATTAACTCGGTATGTCCTGCTATGTCCCAGTCGTTACTTTAATTCCGAATGTGCTAACTATGTCACAAACGCTATTTTAATTTTGAATGACCCACTGTGTCCCAGTTGTTACTTTAAGTCTAACAGTCTCTTTGGGTTCCGCGGGTCTGTGTTCGACGGTTTATTATTAACCAACTGACTCCCACGCATTCCTTCTCTATACCTCCTCACATCCCCCCTCTTGTAAGGGCTCTATTCCTTTCTCCCAACTTTTACGTCTCCGACGACTTTGTCAGGATAATAACGACTTCCGTCAAAAAGCCCACGAAATGTTGGATTTCTTCCGCCTTCGTGGTTATCCTGATAAAGTTCTGTCTACAGCTCTTTACCACTGTCAGTCTATCAGTCTCGCCGAGGCTCTCTCCTCCAGGCCTATACCACGAAATAATAGGCCGATCCATTCACTAACCTACCATCCTCACAAATTGCTGCTAAGAATATCCTCCTAAGGCACCTATCCTCCAGGCAGACCCAGTCACTCGCGATGTCTTTTCAGAGCCCCCCCCCCCCCTCCCCCCGGTGGCTTACATGCCAGACCGTAACCTCAGGGATGTGCTGGTCCAAAGCAGTCAACCCCAACCTCTACAGTCTCTTCCTGGCACGAGGGCGTGTCTTCAATCACGTTGTAAGACCTGCCCTCATGTACTTCAAACCCGGAGTTTGACATTCCCTAAGACCACTTTCCACATTCGTCGAAACGTTATCTATGCGATCATCTGCAAACGTTGTCACATGAGATGTATTGGAGAAATAGGTCTACGTCTTGCTGACAGATTTAGACAGCACCTATCTGATATCAACAGTGGTGCCCACAAAACGATATCCACACACTTTAACAGTTCTGACCACTGTGGCGTGGCAGACATACAGGTCACGGCGCTCAAATCGTGCGCGTCTCAAGAACGTGATCGTAAGACATTGGAAAACCGCCTCATCTTCCAGTTGGGTTCATTCTCCCCTCACGGCCTCAATGTCCAACATAGTTTCATTTAACTTCAAACCTCCCCTTCCCTCTTTTCAATCCCCGAAGTTGTATAGCCCACTAGAAAAACGTGGTAACATATCCTTTATAGGACGTGTTGTGTGTTGTTTGTCCATCAAGAATGATGATGACCATTCATTTCATCCAGTGGGGTTGAAGGTATGGAGCCGTGGGTTCTAAGATGGCTGATAAAGCCTATTTTGACTCAAAATGTTCTTTACAATGTGGGCAAAGAATGCTTGACGTTTCTGGAGGAGGATTTCCTGCAGTGGTTTTTCTGTCCTGCCTTTTCTTCACAGCTCTTGCAGTCCTAGTTGCCTCACATATGACTGCACCCTGCGTAATGATGCACGAAACGAATTTCGGTCTCTGGCTGCAGCCTCCCAGGTGTCATGATGAATTCCAAAAGCATTCAGTGAGATTTTCAGAGTGTCTTTAAAGCGTTTCCTCTGGCCACCTTGGGAGCGTTTACCACAACGCAGTTCGCTGTAAAAAAATTCGTTTAGCGAGCCTTTGATCTGGCATGCGAGTCAAGTGACCAGCCCAGCGAATCTGATTCTTCATCAGTAGAGTGTGGATACTGGGCATGGACGCTCTTTCTAGGACTTCAGTGTCTGGAATCTTGTCTTGCCATTTAATCTTCAGTAGCTTCCTTAGGCAGACTGTGTGGAAGTGGTTTAATTTCTAGCGTGTCGCTGATAAACAGTCCAGGTTTCACAAGCATATAGCAGTGTGGATAATACAACTGTTTTGTAGACTTTTAATTTGTTTGCAGGCTTATTCCAGTTCTGTCCCATACATTCTTGTACAGTCTGTCAAAGGCCGCATTGGCCTTGGAGATTCTTGCATTCACTTCGTCATCAATTGTGGCAGCTTGTGACACAGTGCTGCCAAGATAGGTGAATTTGTCCACAACACTTAGTCTATGATCATTCACTTTGATATTCGGCACAGTGTGATTATTCCCTGGAGCTGGCTGGTACATAACTACGGTCTTCTCCAAGTTGATATTGAGCCCAAAGTTGGCACAGGCATGTGAGAAAGCTGAAACATTATGTTGCATGTCCGCCTCTGAGTTGGCGTATAGAGCGCAATCATCAGCAAACAGGAGCTCTCTGACGGTGTCGTTGTTAATTTTGGTTTTAGCTTTCAGAATTCTGAGATTGAACAACTTTCCATCCATACGGTAGTTGAATTCTATTCCAATGTCGTCATTCTCGAAGGCATTCATTAACATGGCTGAAAAGATGAGGCTGAACAGTGTTGGTGCCAGGACACATCCTTGCTTCACTCCATCGGTGACAGGAAAGGGTTCAGACAGTTCATCATTTTCCTATACTCTTGCCTGCATGCCATCATGAAATAGCCGCACTATTTGGACAAACTTTCGTGGACAGCCATATTTTGCCATAATCTTCCACAGTCCTTCTCTGCTGACTGTATCAAAAGCCTTGGTAAGGTCAATGAAAGTGGAGAACATTTCGCAGTTCTGTTCCAGACATTTCTCTTGCAGCTGCCTTGCAGCGAAAATCATGTCAACAGTTCCACGTTCTTTTCTGAAGCCACATTGACTCTCAGGAAGAAGACCTTGATCGAGATGGTCTGTGAGGCGATTGAGAAGAATTCTGGCGAGTATCTTCCCTGCAATTGAAAGCAAGGAGATGCCTCGGTGGTTGTCACAGGATTGGCGGTTTCCTTTACGTTTGTAAAGGTGAACTATTGACGCGTCCTTGAAATCTTGTGGCATGGTCTCGTTCACCCATATGTTTGTAAAGACTTGGTGAAGCTGCTCTGTTAGGACCGGCCCACCTGTCTTGTATATCTCTGCTGGGATGGAGTCAGGATCAGATGCCTTGCCGCTGGAGAGTTGCTGGATGGCTTTGTTTACTTCCACTATGGTTGGCAGGTCATCAAGTGTCTCATTGGTGGGAACTTGAGGAAAGCAGTTGATGGTTTCATCATCGAAGACGGAAGTTGCATTTAAGATGTTGCTGAAATGCTCTGCCCAGCGTTGAAGGATTTCTTTCTTATCGGAGACCAATGTTCCCCCATCTGCACTGAGGAGGGGAACTATGCCTAGTGATGTAGGACCATAGACCGCTTTCAGTGAGTCGTAGAAGTTGTTCATATCGTGTCTGTCAACAAAGCCCTGAATTTCGTCAGCTTTGCTGCTCAACCAGGAGTCCCGCATGTGCCGAAGTTTCTGTTGCACTACTCTCTGAATGTTCTTGAAGGCATTTTTTTTATGTTGACTTCGGGTCATTCAAATGTGCCTTGAGGAGAAGATGTTTCTCGGCCAGCAATTGGTTGATGTCTTCGGAATTTTCATCAAACCAGTCTTTATGCTTTCGGGGGGCTGGACCCAGGATTTCCATAGCAGTGTTGTACATTATGTCTCTCACGATGTTCTTTATGATAAGTGCGTGAGATGGTCGTTGTCTAGGTAACGATGCTCCTGGTGTGTCAATTGAGCTATCTAACTGTCTCACAATGCAACTCATCCCAGTAATACACGTCCATCAGTCATTAAACAAGATTGAGTTGGCGCACATAATCCTTTAATACAGAAAGAACACGGACAAACGGAACATCCTTATATATCCAGACACAATATAATCCATAGAATGTAAATATCCTCCTCACAATTTAACACGTACACATCACTGTCTTCTCACGGCCTGCTTTATCTCAAATCCATAAGACAGGTAATCCAGCTCCTATCCACAGCTGGACCTCACACAATACACCCACACACATGGGTCTAGTCTCCACTAACTATAAACCCACTCTGGGTTCAGGCCTCCATTAACTATCCAACCCCCACTGGGTTTCAAGCCTGTATTCACAACTGGGAGAACAACACAACAAAAGATCTGACCGCAGTCAGTCTAAACTCCCACGTATTAGCCCACCGATCCGCTCGGCGCTAAAACATCAACTGCCCAGAAGTCCCCTGACTTCACACCAACCGAACCTCAGTCGGTCTCCACTTCCACTGACTAGTCAAAGTTTTCCACTGTCTTTTAACCCTGCTATGTAGCCCCTCCCTGGGCTCCCAACAACATTACACCCCAGCCTTACACTGTCTTTCTCCCCATCCACTCTGGGGTCTCCACTCACCCTCACCATTATTTCTCATGGCTGGTTGTTTTTCTCGTAGTCCCGCTACAAAGGTCACTCATCTCAATGTCAATGACCCAGGCATATGTCAATGTCCTTTAGGGCTCTCCATTCTGTTTCTGTATCCTATTTAGCTGCAGCATTGGGCTGGAGGCGGTCTTCCACCATATTTTCAAAAGACTGCTGCATTTTCTTACTGTTTAGGCGGGTGACATTTAGCTTTTTTTGCATTTTCACCCCTTGAGGACGCCGTGGTGGCCTGATGTGAATGTTTATTTTCGAGACAATGAGACGGTGGTCTGTCCAACACTCGGCACCACACATGGATTTTGTCACTCGAACGTCTTGTCTGTCACTCCTCCTGACGATGACATAGTCAATGAGGTGCCAGTGTTTTGAGCGAGGGTGCATCCACGATGTCCTATTTCTCATGGGGAGACGGAAAATTGTGTTCGTAATCAGGAGATCATGTTCGGCACATGTCTGAAGGAGGAGGAGTCCATTGCTGTTACAATTTCCGACTCCATGCTTTCCAATAATGTCATTCCAACAGGTGGTGGCCGTGCCTACTCTGGCATTGAAATCCCCAAGGAGTATAAGTTTGTCTCCTTTGGGAACAGATGTTAATAAATTATTCAGGTCCTCATTGAACTTGTTCTTGACATCATCTTTGTTGGTCACAGTTGGTGCGTAGACACTCACAATGGTTGCATGCTTCCTTCCATTCAGCAGGGGCACTTAATGGTCATGAGCCCTCGTGTATAGTCTTTGGAAATCCAGCTAATTTGCCGACAAGGGCCGACTTAATGGCAAAAACCACACCGGATTGGCGTCTTTCCTCGCTTTTCCTTCCACTCCAGAAAAATGTGTAGCCGGCACCTATTTCACAGATTTGGCCTTCTTCTGCAAGTCGTGTCTCGCTCAAGGCTGCAATGTCGATGTTGTACCTGCCCAGCTCTCTCCCAATCAGTGCTGTTCGTCTCTCTGGACCCGACGCGCCGTCTCTGTCAAGTAGGGTGCGTACATTCCAAGTTCCATTTGTTAAGGGAATATGGTTTAATCTTTTAGCTTTGCTTGTTTTATCTTTGTTTGTATGTCGACCGCAGTTAAGGGTACCCGCCAACCGCGGCTAGCTGGTTAGGTAGAGATGGAGCAGACAATGTTTAGGGCACCTTTTCTAGCCCCTTCCTCATGCTATGGGGGTGAGCAGTGTGTTCCTATAGAGGGCTGCTCAGTCGCTCAGGGGGCTGCCGAATCCCACTGCTGCTCCGGTCAGTAGAAGACGACCATATGGCCTGAGCCGCCTGTGTGCAGGTCTGCGACTACGGCTGCCAGTGTACCCACGCCTGCCGCTTCGCCGCTCACCCATCGCCACAGGGCTTGAAGGTGATATATGACGTTGGATGAAGAATGACTTGCGCGATGACTTGGATTAAAGTGAGGAAGACCTCACTCTCTCGCCAGAGTCCATCTGAGTCCAGTGGCAAGACAAGTCGAGACGACTGGAAACGAATACAGGTGCAGTGGATGATCAGGGCGCTCTACGTGCCTTGCTGTGCTCATTACGTTCCACATCGCTTTGCAGGTAAACGTCGTCTTGCCCTTTGAATCAGGAATGATTGCTTCCGCGCAGTCTGCCGAGTCCTGTCTTCACATGCTGGGTAGGCATACCCTAGTTCACCGCTTGGTTTAGCCAGCCTCTCACAGCTGTTGCCCGGGGGGTGTCCGCTGTCGCATGCTGACAGCTACTAGGAGCCACAGGCACGAGCAGCTGGGTATCAGGCATGGACCAGTGGGGGATGGGTCCTGAAAAGGACATGAGAGTCATCCTTACCAAAGGAATATAAGATTATAGGACGTAACAATCAACCAAAACATTACTTTTGCCGTTTGTGATTTCTTGGCAAGTCTGCGTTTAGCGGTTTGTCATTGCTTTCTGAGCGACCAGCACTCATGCCATTCTTTGCAAACCTACGCAGGGCGTACTACATTCCAAGCCCCTGCCTCTGGGTTCCTACGCGGTATGCGGGAGTGCTTACTACACCTTCGCCACACAGCTGGCTATAGTTCACTGCTAACCCGCTTTTCACTGTTCGCTTACGTGCCCCCCCCCCCCCCCCCCAATAACTCCCACCGGGCGGCTAAGCCAATCTCTGTCGACCTGTTTAAACCAAAGATCCGGTTCTTTCCATTCACAACGGTAAGCGCTTAAAGCGCATTCGACCAAACCAGGATTAAGATAAGTAACCTTTGTATTTTAATGTAGTATTTTTCGTTTAATTGTGTGTCTGTTTGTGTTAGTTTGTTCTGTAGTGACGAAGGCTTTAGCTGCAACGTCCACTTTGTTTCTTGTTATCGTGTTCTAGTGAAGCTCGCAATATACTTCTCGTTTTTGTGTGTGTGTGATTCATTCATTACTTTAACTCTGTATGTCTTACTTTATAGTACTTACCGCAACTCCTCATTTCCCAGTATGTCCCAGCTGTTACTTTATTTCTGAATGTCTCACTATTTTCCATTCGTTACTTTAATTATGAATATCTCAATATGTCCCAGTCGTTACTTTAATTTTGAATATCTCAGTATGTCATTGTCGTTATTTTAATTCAAAATGCCCCACGATGTACCAGCTGTTGCTTTAACTCTTTATGTTCCACTTCGTTCCACTTGTTACTTTAAATTCCTCATGTCTCACTATGTCCCAGTTGTTACTTTAATTCCTCATGTCCCAATATGTCCTAGTTGTTACTTTAATTCTTCATGCCCCACCATGTCCCAGTTGTTACTTTAACTCCTAATGTCCCACAGTCTCCAAGTTGGTACTTTAATTCCTTATGTCGCATCATGTCCCAATTGTTACTTTAATTCGTTACGTCCAACCGTGTCCCAGTTGTTACTTTAACTCATTCTGTTCCACCTTGTCCCAGTTGTTACTTTAACTCCGTTTACAACATGTTTCGTGCCCAGGGCATATGCCACATTGACTAACACTGTTTTAGTTACTTATTTAACTCTCTTCTTGCGCCGTGTGCCCCATCTATTGATCAAATTTACTATATGCTTTTAACTACACTGATGTTATTGACGTTGATCCCGCTATTTATAATGCGTTATTTTCTCACTTTAGTTATTTTCTGCCTGTTTTCTTTGTCAATCGAGGCTTCATATTTTCTGTATTTCTCTCTCTCTCTCTCTCTCTCTCTCTCTCTCTCTCTCTCTCTCTCTCTCTCTCTCTCTCTCTCTCTCTCTCTCTCTCACCCACTCTCATCTTTCCCCCATATTTCTTTCCCACTCTCTCAATCTTTCTCTCTTTCTCCCTCTCTATCATTACCCTTTCCCTCTCACACTACGTCTCTCTCTCTCTCTCTCTCTCTCTCTCTCTCTCTCTCTCTCTCTCTCTCTCTCTCTCTGTCATCCCTCACCCCTTCTCACTCTACCTGTGTTTTCCCTCTCTTCCCCTCAACGTTCGTTCGTTCGTTCTCACTCTTCCTCTCAACGTTCGTTCGTTCGTTCTCACTCTCCCACTCCCTCTCAGTCTCTCTCTCCTTCTCACTCTTTCCCCTCTTTCCCATCCCCCAATCCCGTCTATCTCCCGCTATCTCCATCTCTCCCTCCTTCTGTCTCCCTCTCTGACCCTCTCTCTCCCTCTTTCCCCCTCTCTATCTGTCTCTCTCCCTCTCCTTATCTCAATCTCCCACTTCTCTCTTTGTCTGTCTGTCTGTCTGTCTGTCTGTCTGTCTGTCTGTCTGTCTGTCTGTCTGTCTGCCTGCCTCCATCTCTCTAACGCACATATTGAAAGTGTTTAATTATCACATAAATGTATTCCTTTCCATGCCAGTGCGGATCTGATTTTTCTTTGCTAAATTTTTTTATGTACACTCCAACACACACACACACACACACACACACACACACACACACACACACACACACACACACACACACACACACACACACACACACACACACACACTGGCCACGAACTCGTTGCTCAAACAATCATTTTAACTCTTTCTCGCCCAAACAGTTATTTAAAATGAACATCTATTTGGGACAATTGCTATGAATTGTGTTGTCTGTTGTACTCCTTACTCCAGGTGAGATCGCTGGAAAACTCTGCTTACCTGCACAAAGGTGAGTTGTTCATGATTTAGTCCTCCCCTTAAAACGTAGACGTACACACATCTTCCTCCCCACACATCCCGCACAAAGATCCAAGTGTGGAATGTTTGAACACACCCAGCAGACGCTTTTCTATCGTCCGTTACCTTTTGTTTCCGGTTTTAATTGGCTTTCCCGTCGCTGTTTATATTTAAGGGTCGTTAGCGGAGTTTCCATCTTGATTTACTATCACTTTACTGTCTGTCTGTCTGTCTGTCTGTCTGTCTGTCTGTCTGACACTCACTCACGCACTCACTCACTCACTCACTCACCCATTCACTCAGTGACTGACTGACTCACTCATTTACTGTCCATCCATCCGTCCGTCCACCCACACGTCTATCCATCCATGTGTGTGTGTGTGTGTGTGTTTGTGTGTGTGTGTGTGTGACCAGTTTTGCCACGGTGCTCATGAATGAATGATCTGTCTGTCTGTCTGTCTGTCTGTCTGTCTCTTTGTCTGTCCCCCACACCGACTGCACCCCCATTGTTGTTGCTCTGTCACATTCCACACATCTCCCACAGTCGGTGTGGTCTATCTAACCCTTTCCTTAACCTCGTCGTCCTCATTATTTCTGGGTTACGTTACTAGACGCCATATTTTCGCCTGTCTAGACTCAGAAATCCGAAGCCATCAACATTGCCATCTGCAAACATCGCTTCCTACTATCGTCGATTCCCGTGCCGGTTCTTTCTTCTCGAACATTCCCCCAGGCCTGGTTGCCTCAGCAACACCTGTGGCAGCAGAACGCAGTTCATCAGTTTCAGAATGGAGGTCACGTGCCCAAGTGGATAAAAGAGCCGGCTTTTAAACTTCCGGTGCGCTGAGTTTGGGTTCTCTCCCAATACTGGTCAGTTGGACTTGAAACATGGACTTCTCTTCCATAATTAAAGGTAGCTGTATATACTTTACAGGACGTGGCAATCAACCTCAGCGTTTTTATTTTCTTCTGGTAATTTCTTGAGCAGTTTACATTCAGTAGTTTGCCATAGCTGTCTGATCGACCGGCATTCATACCATTCTATGAAACCAACGCATGGTGACTGTTGCCAAATCTTCCGCAGCTGTGTTTCGAGCGCTTTATTCGGGATTACGAATTGCATTCGTTCGTTCACTCGTTCGTTCATTCACGCGTTCGTTAGTTCAATCGTTCGTTGGTACAATAATTCGCTCATTCATTTTGTCATTGGTTCATTTAATCGTTTTTCCTTCGTGTGTATATTTGTTCGTTCATGTATTGGTTCGTTCATTCAGTCTTCGTTCGTTAAATCGTTCATTCGTTCATTAAACCGGTCGATCCACCATTCGTTCATTTGTTCGTTCGTCCATTCAATCGGTCGTTCGCTCGTTTAATCGTTCGTTCATTGATTCGATCGTTCGTGTGGTGATTCATTCGTTCGTTCATTAAATAGTTCGTTCGTACTAGCGTTCGTTTGTTCACTCGTTCATTTATTCGTTCAATCGTTCCTTCATTTGTTCGTTCATTCAATCGTTCGTTTGTTTGTTTGTTCGTTCATTAAATCGTTCCTTCCTACGTTAGTTAAATCGCTCGTTTTCAGTTTCTAATCATGTACCTGCCACGATTGACGCATTAATTATCAATATCTTCCGTGCTTCCAGCCCGGCATTACATGCAAAATTGGCAACGTTATAACATGTCCAGTTGTAATTATCAACACATCAGAGTGTCTTGTATTGCCTCGCAGGTGGACTTATATTGCCCCCTGGAGGACAATTTGTACACAAAGGAATTCTGTCGAAGTAGCAAGGCAAATTATTAGGGACGTTCATTTGAAATCCGTTCCAATGGCTTTATTATATTACAAAAGCATGAACGAAACATTACAGGTGTGGTAGAATAAAACAAAGCATTCATTTTGAATGAATTATGGACCATGAATTGGTCAAAAGAAGTCGCCGTAGGCATTCAGGCAGGCATCCTATTGCTTAGGTAGGCTGCGAATGCCGTCCGCAAAAACAGGATTGTGGTTGCTCACTGAACCAAGTGTTTACCGCGTTCATTACGTCTGCATCTGTGTAAAATCGTTGCCCCTTGAGAGCTTTTTTTAAGATGTCCGAACAAATGAAAATCACATGGTGACAAATCAGGACTATAGGCTGGATGTTGCAGAATTTCTCACTTCTTCCTTGCTAATGCTTCCTGCACAATCGCTGCCACGTGCGGACGAGCATTATCATGCAATAAAATCACACCGAGAGAAAGCATGCCGGGTCATTTAGTCTTGATGGCTTTTTGCAGCTTGTCTAGTGTTTGCAAGTAGTGGGTAGAGTTGATGTTGACACCAGGTTCTATAAAGTCGGCCAAAAATAGCCCTTCATGGTAAAAAAATGCGCTCAGCATAACCTTACCAGCGGAACCTTGTAACTTGAATTTTTTGGCTTTTGGTGATCCAACATGCTTCCATTGCATGCTCTCTCTTTTACTGCTGGGCTCAAAGTGGTGACACCATGATTCATCGTCTGCCACTATGCGGAAGAGAAATGCATCACCCTCCACTCTGTAACACAGCATGTGGTTCAAACACCATTCCATGCATTCCTCTTTTTGGTGCTCGGTCAACATCCGTGGTACCCACTGTGAACATACCTTCCGATATTGCAGTTTCTTACCAACGACCTTTTGAATTGTCCCAATTGACACATCGAATTCTTTCGCTAGCGAACGTATGCTTCGACAACAGTTCATCTGTACTGCTGCATCAATTTTGGCGATGGTTTTTTTTTCTGTTGCAACAATATGCGCTTGACCCGGCCGTCGAAGATCTGTCGTGAACTGACGTCCTTTCCGAAACATTCGTGCCCAGTCTGTCACTGTTGTCTTCCATAAACATTTGTTACCGTACGCTGCCTGCACTCTTCGATGAATGTCCACTGGTCGACATCCTTCAAATGAAAGAAACTGAATCGCCGCTCTTTGAGCTATTGTCGACGGAATTTGGATCAACCCGGCCATTTTCTCAACGGTCAGAAACAGAACCTATGCATCATGGGACTATAAGCACGTGCTCTTTTATTCATTGGTCAGTACTATCACATGACTATGACATGATCATGTTCAACGTACGCAGTTACACGCGGTGCGGCACGAACGAATTTCAAATGAACGCCCGTTATACTAAATACCAGTAGACTTCAGAAAATGGTGCCAGTGCAGAATAAAAAGTGAAAGTTCAGGAGAAGACTTTAGATGCAAAATCCAAACAATCACGACTGGAAGGACATTTGCTTGGAATCCAGACGGAAATAAAAAATAAATGAAGACCAAGAACACACGGAGAAGAGAGGCAGAAACAGAAATGTAGAATATGGGGAGGAAATGGACGAAGTTGCATGTAATATCTAAGAATCGTAGGTTTTTGAAAGTTGATTGAGGGCTTATGTCCCAGTGGAGGAAAAAGGATGAAACAAGAAGAGTTGAAGAAGAGGAACTCTTTTACATTCCTTAAGCGTATTAGGCATACTGTGTTAGACCCATTGTATATACACTAATCGGCACTCTTAGTCAGATATGACTGAGCTACCGTATGACAGTAAATGGTACTACCTGCTTTCTGTTTAGCGCCAAATGTTGGGCGCGATCACCAAATCCGACAGCCCACGTTGTGCTAACGGCTTCGGGCGGAGGAGTGCAATTGAGAGGGTACAAGACTTACCCTAGTGCGAGGAAATGCAATCTAAAGACTACATGTCATGGCAGGGCAGACCAGGACCTAATCCTTGGTCGGCAACTAGTCTAGAATGGAAGCTCCAACAGACGGACAGTTAGAGCATTGCTTTGCTGATCTGACAACTTCTGCAACTTGACGTGTGCCAGATGTATTGGTGGTACCTTTCCTCGAGAATAAACTAGACAGGCCGAGAAAGCGATCGTGCTGCATGGGCAATACCTGGTCTCTAAATTCATCCCAGGCTTTGTGTTATGGAGATGTATAACTCCATTTTACAAACTATGGTCTGTCAAGACGGCCAGGTGCCAGTCTGTCGGCATGTGGTGAATCACGCCTGTCGACTTCACTTCACAAGACATTTCCTGGTACTCACGCTAGGCTGGGTCGACCAAGTACATTTTAAAAGTCAATCTCTGGGCGAATTCGAACCCATGAACACAAGGCTGATAGGCAAGCGTCTAGCCCAGCGGCTCTCAACCAGGGAGGAATTTTAGGGTTTCGGGGGGGGGGGGGGGGTGCGGATTAACATTATTTCAAGATCACCTTAATACAAGAACCGATTACTTGATATTATTTTCCTTCCATACTTTACGGTTCTGTACTTCTCGCCCTTCTGAAATTCGTTTTATAATGTAAGTAGACCCACAAATCACGTTTTATGTAGACGCCTAGATTTGTTCTAGTATGTATTATTAAATTTAGCTTCCAGTTTTACGTATACTGTGTAAAAAAAAAAGGGGGGGGGGGGTAATTTATAGGTAGGAAATACGAAAGGGTCGAATGACATTCTGAACATATGGTGAAGGGGTGCATGGGCCAAAACAGATTGAGAACCACTGGTCTAGCCATTGCTCTACCACGGATCACTGCACAGAATAGATAGATGGACATTGTAAAGCTGAATCATTAATGCATTCAGGCCTACGAAATGTGATGATCCTAAACTTCACAGGCCCAAGGGAGGTTCCTACTTCAGGCCTATATGTAGGGAGAAGAACACGACAATGATTCAGCGATTCAAGAGATGAGGAAACGTGGCTGCTGCTGGACTGTACACACACAGAGAACACCTGATTGTAGTATAACTAGAAGGTCCTTTCTGTGACACCAACAGGGAAAATGAAATAGGGAGAGACCTCAAACACAGTGCAAGGAGAATTTGAATAGTATAGTGGAGACATGGAGGGGGCTGCAGGAGATAGCAAAATAGGCTTGATTGTTAGTAAAATAGGCTTGATTGTTTGCAAAATAGGCGTGATTGTCAGTCTGGATGTCTAACTTTCTGTCTGGATATCTGTCTGCCAGTCTATTTGTTTGTTTCTTTGTGTGTCTATCCTTCCAACCATTCAACCATCCATCCATCCACCTGCACGTCCTACTATCCTGTCTATCCGACAGTCCGTCCGTCTGTCTGTCACTACGACCTTGTTTTAACACACGGCGCGGCATCTAACAGGATCAAGTTCCCCATTATGTTTGCTTTCTCGGAACTCAACAACACCACCATGTGACTATTTGAAAGACACTTGTGACCCAGTTCTGCATTCTCACACTTTAACCTAGATTCCAGCCCTGGAACGCCTCACCTCCAACACCCAACAAAACGCGCGGTGATGAACTGTTTCATGCACAATGCCAGAATTGTTCCAGCTGGCATATTTTTAAAACAGAAATGATAAAGTCATTTGCGCTGCTGCTACTTTATTGCATTACAGTTAACCCGTTCTCCAGACGACGGGAGGTGGGAAGGGGGTGGAGAAAGGAGAGGTGTTGGTTTACCAGTATAGTTTGATTCAATCTTTAAAATGCCGTGCCCGAATCAGTAAAATAATAATAATAATAATAATAATAATAATAATAATAATAATAATAATAATAATAAGAAGAAGAAGAAGAAGAAGAAGAAGACATTTTGCGCTGTTTGTATTTCACTAGGCAAGTTTACTTTCAGTAGTTCGCCTTCGATTTCTTTAGAATAGGCACTCTTACCAGTGTATGAAAACCAGCGCAAGGCGGTCTGCTTCCAAATCGATTGCAGCTCTGTCTTGAACGCAATGTGCGGGATTTCGAATTGCGTCCTTAATCCCTTCGCCACAGTACCTGCGAATAATGTAGATGCGCATAAAGTGTTGTATTTGTTATTTATTATTCTTTCTATAGTTGCATCTGTTTATTATTATTGTTTCTATAGTTGCATTTGTGTATTATTGTTTCTATAGTTGCATTTGTTAATTATTATTGTTTCTATTGTTGCAGATATTATGATATTCCCAAGGAGAGTTGGTGACAGTTGCAAATCTGGATGAAAATCTCTGTTTCCATCATCGAACTGGACGTTGGGCCTTCGTGTGTGATAATTTCAGTAGACTGAAGATACCGACATGGCACCTGGTGATATCTGAAGATGGATGTTATCACAACCGTTAAGATCACTGTGATTAACACATCAATATATTCTATGACAACATCATCTGATGTGTAGGCATTCTCTTTGATGATATTGATGTCTTGTCAGCAGTCTTCTTCAGAATTGATATCACTGTGAATATTTTCCAATGAGATCGATATCCCTGTGAATATTTTCCAATACGATTGATATCAAAGTGAATATTTTTAATAAGATCTATGTCAATGTGAATATTGTTCAATAAGATCGATAACATTGTGAATGCTCTCTGATAATACACATAGATATCAGATTTCCTAATCCATAAAAAGACGATTCCTTTCATCTAACATCATCAACAACAACATTATTTTCGTCATTTAATGAAATCTCTATAATCAATGTATTGACATTTCATGTGGCGTTGTTATATTTATAAATATCGTATTTGAATAAACCGTTCAGAAATTGCTCTCAGGACGTCCCCGCAGGCAAGAGCTGCAACAATAAACTGACAAAGATAACACCACTTAATCAGGAATATTATTTCTACTGATGTCGTTATAATCACAAACAGCGATCTGTGATTATGTGGAAACAGTAACATAATAAGGCGCACCCGAAGTAAGAAAGACAATTCTGTCATTTTACAAGCTCATCTGGTTGTTTTCATGACATGAAAAACGGAAACTAGATCAACAAAAAATTGGCCACACGAATCCCTTCACGAAATGGTCATAATTTCATACATATTTATTAATTCACACGACGATAAGAAACAAACGTCTTATTTGTGGACACACTAAACAAGGGGAGAAAAACTTAAATCCATTAGCACATAGGAATCCCACCTATTCACCTCAACACTGCTTTGGCAATTGTTTTTCATTGGTCGCCATCGAATAAATGATCAAGGAGCAGAGGTGTGGAACTATTGGTTGTAACTTTTCACGACCTTCACCTCGGCTCTTTCAGTGACGTCACTTCCGTTTCCGGAAAATTTCAACATTGCTAATCGCGTCTATTATTTGAGGACAAGAAATAGTTACGTATTTATAAACTTTAATATAAACAGGATATAACTGGTTCAAAATACAGATTATAATTCTTAAGATTACAAAACGAGGAAATTAAATTAATGAATGAAAATTAATCTGTGTTATATGATTTGCTTAGGTCGCAAATAAAAGTGTGTTATAAGCTCATAAAAACGAATAGCTTTTTCAAACTGTTAGATTTATTCTGTATGTGCTTATTATCTTAATTAACGAAATGGTGGTGTCTTTATCCTTGTAGATCCCAAATATAATCCATAACGACAGAACATTGTATTCCTTGTTTGTTCTTAAATATACAAATTTGCACTGACAACAGTAATTCTAGTGAAACTAAGTCATAATTGAAGGGGATATAATTACTTTGTCCAGATCAAAAACCAAATACGTAGTTAAAGCCAATCTGCTGAAGGGGAGACAGAGACAGGGAGAAAGAAACAATGCATTCGTGGGCGTCTCCTGGGCGCAGCCATGTCTAGTCCAGTTAATTAACTAAAAAAATCACTGCAGTTGATAACCAGGTGGGTTGAGAGTACAGCAGTGTTGACGTCATTCATGCGATGCACTCGAGGTTAAACGAAGGAGATCATAAAGCAATATGTGGCGTTTATTGCAAAGGAAATAAATTTCGGGCGCATAATAAAGGGCCAACTGGAGATATATTGCTATGTGTAGTTATTATGGGGGTATAAATCGCAATTGTTCATGTTTTAGAGCATGGTATAGTTTATTACACTATATTTTTGCTCACATTTGTGTGGGCTGTTTCATTAAGGATTTTCAAATCGCATACGATTTTGCAGGTTGTTGGAAAGTAAATGGACATATCTGCATAAAAACAAAAGTACAGTTTTTAACATTCAGAAAGCATAAAAATAACTTAGAAAACCTAATTTAAAATGTATTAATTAACCTACAAAATTACATCGACAATTTGCATTTCATCGTTACCTTTGTACCTAAATGACACGCGGTAAAATAAATGGATAGTTTTATGTCCCCAAAATCTACACGTAACATAAGTAACTAAATTACAATTCACGATAAAATAACGGCCATTATTCTTGGCAATATCACATGATAACCTCAAATATTACGGGCACATTGTTACAACAGTCTAAATTCTACAGCGAAATTCAGCTACTAAATTTCACTTAAAATGTATTATTCAATTGTATTGCCTCTCTACATACTGACAATATAAGATTACTTTACGGTTTCAAGGTTAACACAACCGTATGCTTTTTCTTAGGATCCAATGGACGAGTGTAGTGGATTCATATTCGCCTAGTAGACGGGAACTTTTCACTCTTAATTACTAAATGATAGTTGAGAGAAGCTGATTTCTACAAAAAGCCAGTTTTCTGTAAAAACCAGTTTAGAAATGAAGGCTGTTTGATCAATCTTTAGTGTGAATTTCATAATGGGAGCTCAGCCGTGCGTTTCGACGACTGGTTATCTAGATAACATGGAGCATGAGTTCTCGAGACAGACTTTTCTCGTAGCTTGGGCCAAAACTGTGCCATTGGTGTTTTTGGCTTTCTCGACAATTGTGTTTAACTTGATGATTCTCTGGATGTTTAAGGTAAAGAGATCTCTGAGAAGCTGTAAGAATATTTACCTTGCCAGTTTGGCCATAGCGGACCTTATAATTGGCCTATGTATGTTCCTGGCAATAGTACAACAGTTAAAAGGTCCCTTTAAATGGCTTCCGGTGTTTTTGTGTAGATTGTATTTGGTATTACGACAGTCCGCGCTTTATGTGTCGCTTCTTAGTCTGGTGCTTATCACAGGGGACAGATGGTGGTCAATACACTACCCCTTCTCTTACAGATCTAAGCGAAGCACGAGGAACGCTTTTGTGGCCGTGGGCTGTGTTTGGATATTTGCATTTGCTCTTCATATTCCTCCGGTGACTCTTTGGGATTGGAACAAAACATTTCATGAAAATTCGACTTTCTCTGCTGCCGATTTTAGGTTCCGAAACCAGCGTCTCATGTCCTGTGAACTCCCGTTTGTAGACAGCATCCTTTTCGTTTCAATCGTGTCAGTAGTGCAGTACTTCGTACCTTTAATGGCGGTGCTTAGTCTCAATTGCAGCCTTTACGTCGGCATTCTCCAACGGAAAAGAGTTCAAATACGACGATCTGTTTCGGCGTCTGATAAACTAACATGGCTGGACCGACGGACGTCTGTCTCGTCTATTCCGGACTTTGCTTCAATGACAGATGAAAATATGCATCTTCTAAACGGCACTAACTCCAGACGAGGGCAGGTGCGGTTACATTCTACGAGAAGGAACTCTGCAGACGTCGTCCTTCTAAGATCTTCCGTGAATTCATCTTTGTTCAGTAACGTGAACTCAGGCAGAAGGTTCAGCTGGGCACCAAGGAAGCCTTACATGATACGACCAAGCAAATGTGGAGATGAGCTAGCCAAAAACCTTCTGGTTAAACAGGATAGAAAAGCTGCTTTTTGGCTGGGTCTTTTGGTAGCTGTGTTCCTTGTTTGCTGGCTGCCTCACACAATTGTTGGAATACTGCAGTCGGGTCGGCAAGCCAATGTGCCGCAGTGGACCAAAGACGTTACGTTTTGGCTTCTTCTAGCCAACTCGGCAATTAATCCATTAATGTATGGACTGTTTAACAGAGAAATCAGGCGGGCGTTTAAACAGTGGCTTTGTGGTGGCCCCAGCCGGACATGGCGTGCGAGAAACGCCTTGCTTCTTTACGGTGTGAGTTTGACAACGGCAGTTGCTGTCCCAAAGAGGATTTCCTCGTTCGAGGCTGTGCCTGAATAACTGAATAAATTATGCAGATTACTAGTTCATTCCCTTAACTCATTGAACAATACATTGTCTTAACAAATCTTTTGTTTTCGATTTCTTTATACGTCATCATGTGCCATGCCAGCTGGCGTAGGCGTCCATGTCTTTCCGTAGATCTCGGGTATTGGTGCTCTGGATCACCTCTAGTGCGGATAATCCTCAATGCCACGATCTCAGTTCATCCAGCATCATTTACATGAGTCCACCTCTGCCTTTCTTCTTATTGATCTCTCCAGTTGTCACAATGTTCTCCAATGCCTCTTTTCTCATCACATGACAAAAGAAACCGATGGTTTGGTCGAGACAAGAACACAGACCTTATTCGAGACTCTGGTGACTGTGTGATAATGAGTATTATATAAATGCTTAAATGTTTATAAAAGGAATCTTTATTTTTCTTGATCCTGTGAGAGTATATGATCAAATTCACAATTATTGACTGACGCTCATAGAAGTAGAAAGAAGAAATATGAAGACAACTACACAACTCTTAAAAAAAAAGAGAGAGAGTGTCGTGTCCTCCTTTACAGTGTCGTCCCTGGAGTGAAGAGAGCCGACACCCACATTATAATATTTTTTCCCTCTCAATATTCTGGAGAATCCACCAGCTTCCGTCCAACACACTCCATCAGCCTATGGACACCTTTTCCTATCACTCTCTCACTGTCGTACTATGCCCCCTTCTCATACTTCCCCAACGCAACATACTCAACAACTCTTGCTTCTAGAAATTAATAAAGAGTAATTTATTAAAATAAAAGTGTAACGTATATGAGACGTGTATGTGAAGAAAATGTGTGACGTGTTCTATAAAGTGTGTAGACTCTGACTCTCAGACAGCAACCCAGTCAGCTGATCCCAGCAAAGATAGACCACAGCACGTTACGTCAGAACATGTACTTCTCACCCGTGGCCGAAACCATCTTGCCGGATACTGCTTTGCCTCTGTAGACCTCTGGTAATCCAATTTCATGAACATCCGAAATAGACACCGGTGGTATTAACAGTTAATCATGGACCGGTTGCACTCTACACAATGTCCGTTCCTAACGTTCCTTAACAAACTGCACAAGTCTTTTGTAGTGTGTACGCAGTTAGTTAGTTAGTTAGTTAGTCGACAGATCATCCTCGTTGCACATCGAACCATTCAGTCCATAAGTGCTAATTTCTAATGTTAATTGTTGCTGTACTAACACTAGGTACTCTTAGCCGGTTCTCGGTTCGTTACTACTGTCTAATGCTGTGTGGTGCATCAGTATGCATCACTCTCTTTGATGAATCAATTTCCTTCTAGCGTAAGTTACGTTCTGTATGCAACTCTAGTGACTCTTGAACTGGTGTTCTTCCTAATGAGATTGGATTCTTTCCCAAAAACTTGTTGAGTTTCCTTGGATCTGGTAGGGAACCTAGGATAGAAACAACACATCTGGTGATAGTACTAGTCACTGATCCTTTCGGCTGAGTGTAAGCCTATCACCTTGCTTAATGATCTTTAGCTAACTAGAATTAGTCATAGAGCAGATTAGCTACCCACCTAGAGCCGAATCAGGCTATGACAAAGAAAAAATCAGCAAACAGAATGCGGAACCCCGCCCACCAGGGACACCTACGGGAAGATCCCAATTATCCCTCATTACTCAATTCTCAACTAGTAAAGCTTATCAACACTTCACTAATCTATTCTTAACTAGCAGAGTTAATATCACTATTCTTACTCTAACTAGTTTCCACTAACAGTGCTAATCATCACACTATAGTTTAACAAGGCCACAGTCTATATTAAGTAGAACTAATAGACTATATTGACTACCTTATGTAAAAACCGCCTCATTCCCGGGATGGCTACTACACTTTGCCATAACGGCACATGCTAGTTAATGTTAAATTAATCTAACACTGTAGAGCTCTCCCACAAACACGTCCATCCTAATCCACGGGTTTTGGTCAACTCCCCATCTCCAATCATGGTTTTCTGGCAAATCCCTAAAATTGGTCACGTGATATGGGTGACGTCCTGCAGGTGTTATTTGCGCATATCATCCATTGTCAGGAATCGATTTTTCCTGGCTTGAGTCATTGTCAAAGTTGTCATCAATTGTTTAGATTCCCAAAACAAGCCAGCGAGTTCCTGTATGATCCAAACAACAGTGGCAAATAACCAGCTGTCAATCTTCTCGATGTTCCGGAAACTACGAATTGACCTATGTACGGTTACTTCCGTGCTAAGTACTTCCGTTTTCCCTCTGATATGTTTTTGACTTGTCAACGAGATGTATGATTCAGCGCACTCACTTCCTCTATACATCTTCCACTTGTTAATTTTGTCCGACAGGTGACGGCCAACATCCGATTGCCACTATGACCCCACTGCTTCCATTTGTATTCAAATGTTGACAAACTTGTCAAGGCGATGTCGGGATTCGTTTCCCGCACTTCCGAGGGTGGCCAATCCGTCAACCATATGTACAAGTACAACTGTTATTTCTGCCCGACCTGTTTTTTGGAAACACGTGCAGCCCCAACTATGAATGTTTTCTCTGTATTAGTTGAAACACTGGTTGCTTAGCAGATAGTCCGGTTAATCAAAAAATCCTCCCTAACAATCAGCTGGGTAAACGCACGGTTTCATTTTGTGACAGAGAGAGACAAACAACATTCTCATGTAATGAGAAGAAAGGCAATGGAAAACACCGTGACGTCTGGAAAGATTAGTGGCAGAAGAGACAGAGGCAATCCGAGAGAAATGATGCTGAATATCATCAACAGAGTTGATCCAGAACACCAAGGACCGAGATCTGCGGAGAAACATAAACGTCTACGCCAGCTGGCAACGCACATGATGATAATTTAGCAACGCTAGATTTCATGAGAAACCAGCAAGTGAAATGGTTACCAACTAACAGTATACCACAGCAAGCAATGATGTACAGACAAAATGGACAAACGGGAATCCATGGGAATCTCGGTATATGAAGCCCATAAACGGGCACTCTCCTTCTAATTATACTTCACCTCGACACCGTAAGGTACAAGGCTAACAAGATGAGATGAGATAATGATGATGATGATGATGAATCCATGATATGTTCGGAATGATGTAATGTCGATTAGTAAGCCCATGGACCAAGAAATGGGGAAGAAAATGTAAATGCCCTATGCTCCAGCACAATATAAATATGTTACTGTATGTGTGGCAACGAATGCTGGATTGTGTTACATATGTTACTGTATGTGTGGCAACGAATGCTGGATTGTGTTACATATGTTACTGTATGTGTGGCAACGAATGCTGGATTGTGTTCACGTGACGATTGTGATACATATGTTACTGTATGTGTGGCAACGAATGCTGGATTGTGTTCACGTGACGATTGTGATACATATGTTACTGTATGTGTGGCAACGAATGCTGGATTGTGTTCACGTGACGATTGTGATACATATGTTACTGTATGTGTGGCAACGAATGCTGGATTGTGTTCACGTGACGATTGTGATACATATGTTACTGTATGTGTGGCAACGAATGCTGGATTGTGTTCATGTGACGATTGTGATACATATGGTGTTGGCGGTGACAACACCGCAGCACCTATTCTCTACAGCATTACAAGAGTGACCTCATTCTCAATTTTAGAAGTACAGCCAGCAGACCTACATTATCATCATGTCTTTTGCAAAGTGGCTTAGGTGTTCATGTCTCTCCACAGATCTCCGTCCTTGATCTTCTGGATCAGTTCAGCTGAAGATATTCCTTGATGCCATCGCATAAGACCAGCAAGCATTATTTTGCTGCCTGCCTCTGCCTCTTTTACAGTTGATCTTTCCAGTCTTCACGATGTTCTCCGACGCCTTTCTTGTCATCACGATGTTCTCCGATGCCTTGTCATCACGATGTTCTCCGACGCCTTGTCATCGCGATGTTCTCCGACTCCTTTATTGTCATCACGATGTTCTCTAGCGCCTTTCTTGTCATCATGATGTTCTCTAGCGCCTTTCTTGTCATCACGATGTTCTCCGACGCCTTATCATCACGATGTTTTCTAGCGCCTTTCTTGTCATCATGATGTTCTCTAGCGCCTTTCTTGTCATCATGATGTTTTCTAGCGCCTTTCTTGTCATCATGATGTTCTCTAGCGCCTTTCTTGTCATCACGATGTTCTCCGACGCCTTATCATCACGATGTTTTCTAGCGCCTTTCTTGTCATCATGATGTTCTCTAGCGCCTTTCTTGTCATCATGATGTTCTCTAGCGCCTTTCTTGTCATCATGATGTTCTCTAGCGCCTTTCTTGTCATCACGATGTTCTCTAGCGCCTTTCTTGTCATCATGATGTTTTCTAGCGCCTTTCTTGTCATCACGATGTTCTCTAGCGCCTTTCTTGTCATCATGATGTTCTCTAGCGCCTTTCTTGTCATCACGATGTTCTCTAGCGCCTTTCTTGTCATCATGATGTTCTCTAGCGCCTTTCTTGTCATCATGATGTTCTCTAGCGCCTTTCTTGTCATCACGATGTTCTCTAGCGCCTTTCTTGTCATCACGATGTTCTCTAGCGCCTTTCTTGTCATCACGATGTTCTCTAGCGCCTTTCTTGTCATCATGATGTTTTCTAGCGCCTTTCTTGTCATCACGATGTTCTCTAGCGCCTTTCTTGTCATCACGATGTTCTCTAGCGCCTTTCTTGTCATCACGATGTTCTCTAGCGCCTTTCTTGTCATCACGATGTTCTCTAGCGCCGTTCTTGTCATCACGAACGAACGAACGAACGAACGAACTTTATTTTCAAAGGGTAACAAATTGGGCACGCAGGCCCGTCTTACATTCGGCCCTTCCAATCACTCATCTTTCCTTCATAAATAGTGCATAGGAAAAACATTGTCAAATGAATTTTGTAAACATAAACAATGCATATTACCATGTTATGAGACACATCCACCACCAACCCACACATCCCCTATTCACCCACACATCCCCCATTCACCCACACATCCCCCACTCAACCACACACACACACCCCAGGCACACATACATTCCCCCACACATCCACCACATCCCCACACCTACACATCTCCCCAACCACAAACACTCCCACCAAACACACATCCCATCCACCCACACCCCAAGCAAACATAGATTCCCCAACCCACGCATCCCCCACCCACACACATCTCCCCACGCACTCACATATCCTCCGCCCATCCCATTATCCACCAACAATCATCCACCCACATATCCTCCTCCACCCACACACCTCCAACCGCCCAGCCAAACACACATCTCTCAACCACACATCCCCCACGCACACACACACATCTCCCCGACATCTCACATATCCCACACCTACCCACACACAAATTCCGCACCCACCCACATAATCTCCCATCTCCCCCAGCCCACTCACAGATCTCGAGCCCACCCATACAAACATCCCCACCATCTCCTAACCTACACACACTCACCCACCCACATATCCTCTACCCATCCCCACATCCTCCACCCACCCATCCCGCAATCAAACGTCCCTTAACCACACACCCTTTCCCATATACAGTCACCCACCCACCCATCCTCTACCCACCCACCCATCCCCCAGCCACACATCCCTTAAGCACACACCCCTACCCATATACACACACATCCCCACCCACACACACATCTCCCCACCCATACACACATCCCCACCCACCAACACATTCCCCATTCACAGACACACACCTCCTGTCCACGCACACCCAACCCACACACACATCCCCCACCCATACATTTATCCCCCTCACACATCACTCCACACACGTACTTATCCCTCAACCATTAACACCCACACATCCCTCACCCACTCATCAACACATACATCTCCCATCTACCCACCCACACTCACATACCCAGCCACCCATCCAAACACATCCCCCACCCTCACACACATCCACACAAACCCGCACACCCACACCCAACCACACCCCCACCCACCCACACACACATCCTTTATCCACACCCATCTTCCCTCTCACACAACACCACACCCACACGCATCCCCAAGACACATCCCTCACCCACACACACACACATCTCTCACAATCTCCTACCCACCCCCATATCCCCCATCTACAATCACCCTCACTACCCACACATACATCCTCCATCCAGCCACACACGCCCCCACCACCCCCGGACACATCCCGCTCCCACACACATACATCCCCACATCCATCACCCACACCCATCATACACCCATCCTCAACCCACACACATCCCCCACACCCAAACACACATCCACCCACACATCCCTCACCCACACACACACCCACCCACCTACACACACTTCCCACCCATCCACCCAAACATCCCACACACATCCCTCACCCACACACACATCCCCACACCCACATCTCCCCACTCACATATATAACCCCCACCCATCCCATAACCCACCAACAATCATCCACCCACATATCCTCCTCCACCCACTCACTCACAACCGCCTAGCCAAACACACATCCCCCACCCACACACAGATCTCCCCGCCAACCCATACATCCCGCACGTACCCACACACAAACCCCGCAACCACCCACATAATCCCACCCCGCCCATCCACACATCCTGAGCCCACCCAACCACATCACGAATCCACCCACAAAGACATCCCTCACCATCCCCCAACCTACTATTATGAACAAACTCCAACATTTTAAACACACATACAGTGACGATTGTCGTCAGCATTCTCGCAAAATTGTAAAACAAAAAAATTGAGAAAAATTGTACATATACATTTTGTAACGTAAAAATTAGTGATGCAAATCAACTCTCTCTCTCTCTCTCTCTCTCTATCTCTCTCTCTCTCTCTCTCTCTCTCTCTCTCTCTCTCTCTCTCTCTCTCCCCCTCCTTACACACACACACACACACACATATATATATATATATATATATATATATATATATATATATATATATATATACATGCATACACACACACACACACACACACACACACACATATATATATATATATATATAAACACTCCTGTACTCACACTCACTAACTCACTCACTCACTCTACAGTAGTGTGCATGCGATTATAATAAACATGATAAAATCAAGTGGCAAACAAAATGATACCTCGCAATATGAAAGATGAGAATACATAAAAAATATGGAATAGCATGTTACATGACATGCGTGCGCTCAACTCTCTCTCTCTCTCTCTCTCTCTCTCTCTCTCTCTCTCTCTCTATCTCTCTCTCTCTCTCTCTCTCTCTCTCTCGAGACATACACACACTCTCACACTCATTCACTCTCTCTCACTCACACTCACTAACTCTCTCACTCACTCTACAGTAATTTACATGTGCTCATTTTATACATGTTAAAATCAGGTGGCATTCAAAATGGTAATATGAAAATGAGAACACACAAAAAATATGGAATAGCATGTTAGATGACATGCGTGTGCTACCCTCTCTCTCTCTCTCTCTCTCTCTCTGTCTGTCTCTCTGTCTCTCTCTCTGTCTCTCTCTTTCTCTTTTCTTTCTCACACACGCGTACTCACACACACACACACACACACAACATACACATACAAATATACACACGCACACACCTGCACACATCCACACCCGCATACACATACTTACGCACACGTACTCACATAACACACGAATACACACTCCCTCGCATACACTGCATTTATGCACTTACACACACAAACATATACACATACATACACGAGCACACACACATACATACATACAAACATACACACGCACATACATATAAACACACATGTACGCACACCTTAACACACGTACAGACATATACACACACAAGCACACACACATACACACATGTACACACACATATACACACATACAGACATGCACACACACATACATCCACACTTATAAACACATACACACACCCATCCATCCACACACATACACGCTGCCTCACATAATCACTAAAACTAATGTGAATAAACTCCTACACTTTTCACATGTACATCCTCACAGAACATTCAAAATTGGAAGGGGGGGGGGGGGGGTTGGGTTTGGAAAAAATGGAAAATGGTGATGAAAATATCGTATACAATGTGTAACGTAAAAATAAAATAGTGGTCCAATCGAGTAAGATTCATGGAATTGACATAAACATGATGAGATAAGCAGTACATGTTAAATTCAATTAGCAGTAAAAATGCTAATATGATAGATGAGGATACAGAGAAAAAAAAATATGGCATAATGATATGATTGCGCTCATCTGTCTGTCTGTCTGTCTGTCTGTCTGTCTGTCTGTCTCTCTCTCTCTCTCTCTCTCTCTCTCTCTCTCTCTCTCTCTCTATCTATCTCTCTCTCTCTTTCTCTCTCTCTCTCTCTCTCTCTCTCTCTCTCTCCCTCTCTCACACGATGTTGTCTAGCGCCTTTCTTGTCATCACGATGTTCTCCGGCACCTTTCTTGGATCACGATGTTCTCCGGCGCCTTTCTTGTCATCACGATGTTCTCCGGCGCCTTTCTTGTCATCACGATGTTCTCCGGCGCCTTTCTTGTCATCACGATGTTCTCCGGCACCTTTCTTGGATCACGATGTTCTCCGGCGCCTTTCTTGTCATCATGATGTTCTCCAGAGCCTTTCCTATCATCACGATGTTCTCTAGCGCTTTTCTTGTCATCACGATGTTCCCCGGCGCCTTTCTTGTCATCACGATGTTCTTTGGCGCCTTTCTTGTCATCACGATGTTCTCCAGAGCCTTTCTTGTCATCACGATGTTCTCCGGTGTCTTGTCATCACGATGTTCTCCGGTGCCTTTCTTGTCATCACGATGTTATCTGGCGCCTTGCTTGTCACCTCTACTTGATGATTCTCTGGACATGACCAAAGAAAACCGTCTCTTTCTCACAGTTGCATACATTGTTCTACTTTCATTAGCCATTTCCAGGCAATTGTTGTTAGTTACTCTAACTGCCCAAGGTATTCTCAACCTTCGTCTCAGGAACCACATCTCCGCTGCCTCTAGGCTCTTCTTAATGTGTTTGTTCACCTTCCAACATGTCCAACCATACAGCAGAACAGGTTCGATGTAACAATACATTGCTGTCATTGAAGGTCGACCTGGTTGAGAGGTTTCACTAAAAACATGGTATATAATACGAGTAAAAGTATTATAATGCTCATGTCTGTTCACTGAGTATTGAAATTGAGGAGGATATCATGAAACGAAATAAATACCACGATGACCCTAGTATGGCCATATATTGTCCTTCTGTACTAATGGGAGGTCACATTTGGCGAATATATTATCGTTCGGCACTAAAAAAGTTTCCAAGCCTGCAGTTTCTCTTCTTACCTCGGCCTTATGAATTCATTATATACACGCCGGTCAGTGGAACTTAAGTGTTGAATTCTTGTCCAGGACTTGAGTATGTAAATTACAAGTACCTCCGAAGTTGGAGTGGGTTCGCCTGAATACGAGGGACATCAGAGAAAACTAAGCCCCGCGCAAAACCAGTTCAGTGCACTCACATACTAGCAGCAGAAGCACGTGTGTCGACTACGCTCGAGATCTAGGCAAGCCAACGTGTGCTCGCGCGCACACACATACACACACATACACGCACAACAGCAACTAGACGTTCATAAATAAATTCATTCGTTTTATTTGACACCCACAGAAGTACAAGAATGAAGTAGGAAAGGGGTCCAAATGATGACGACGACATCGATAAAGACAATGATAATCATAAAGTTAATCTGATACAAATGTGTGATTTCCATTTGTGGAAACTGTATGTATTAGAATATTTAACTGCGCGCAGACAGCTGGCTCACAGGTTATAGCTATATCTTGTTCTTCTAGCTTTTTTTTGTTTTTGGTTCTTGTTTTGTTGTTGGTCTTGTGGCTCTTCTAATTTTTCTTGCTCATCTTGTTATTCTAGCTCATCTTGTTCTTCTTGTTCTGGCTCTCCTTCTTGGTTCCACTTTGGAGGGAAGTGCGTCACGCCTAGTTATTGCATCTCAAAGGTCAGTGTGTCTGACTCCAGCATGCATGCATATACTGCTTGCTTCCTCTAGACAGATTCCATCCATGATAATTCGCTCCATCTATCTGTGGGTAGGTTTACGCTTCATAATATTTCTGTCCAGGACAGCGGCTTTACTATCTACTCTCTGTGATTTCCAACGGCCGTATGAGTTTTAACGTGCACAACTTGCACACGGACCTCCTGTTTTCCGCACTTATCCGAGAAGACTAGGAATCCTATCTCACTACCCAAGAGATCAGGGGACGTGTGATATTAGAAACTATTGCTCTTCAAAAACTAAAACAACTCAATAATTTTTGGAGTAGGACAGATAGATCTACAAAATTTAGATTTTTAAGAGAATGCATCTTTCCCATTGCAACATACACCTGTGAGACCTGGAAAGTTACTAAACTAGCTGAACAGCGTATACATACCTTGGAATATAAATGCTAAGAATAGCATGGATACAGAAAAGAACCAATGCATCCATACGACAAGATCTGAATATTGAAGAAGGTTGGCTACTAAAGACGATAAAACAAAGAAAATTGAAATACGTTGGTCACTTAAAGCGCCATGAAAGTTTGGAAAGAACAAACATGGAGGGATATACGCCCGGGAAGAGAGGAAGAGGAAGGCCAAAGAGAAGATGGGTACAAGATGTGGCAGATGATCTACAGATGGGTGTATCGGACGCGGAACAACTTGATTATGGCCGAGAAGTTTTCCGGAAGGTTGTTATAGGAGCGAGGTTCTGCAAGGGACATGCTACTGAACGAATGAATTACATGGTTCTTGGAAAAATTCTCAGCCCTGTGCAGTGATCGAACCCTTCTGAGCTTGATGCAGAAACGGTAACCTCTAAGCCACGACTCCCACCGCTCTATTTACTACGCCACCATGAGCACCCCCATCACTCTCCGAAAACATAAACCAGATATAAACGTTTCTATCTCTCTCACACCTGCATAATCTGTCACCCTCATCTGGGAAGCTGACATAATGAGGTTAATAATGCGTTGATACCAATATGAAAAGACTGATTCTCATTGGGGCAAACAAGAGAGTTATAAACACTACAGGTGTTAGGTCTGGACTATTTCTAGGGTAAAATGTCGTAGATTAGGTGCATGACATCAGGGGGCCAGAATTTGGAGCTATAATTTAACTTTAGCACCGTGCACTTTACTTGCAGTTTACCGTAAAACTTTCTTTAGTTTACGGATTTCTACTCTCTTCGTTTGAAAGGTGTCTTTGTCTAAGTATGTAAATGTGCCCCAGTTTGAAGAATGGGAAGACGGAAGTAATAGTAGTAATCAAGAAACAGATTGGTCCTCAATTTAAAATAAATGTAATCATGATAATTTGTGGCAAACGCAGACGTTCAAGTATTTAGATTTGGAAAAAAAAAAAAACCTACCCGGGGATAGAGAGAGCCTGTTACCAGGGATGGAATCTGTCTAGAGCAGTGTTTCCCAACGTGGGGCCCACGCCCCACAGGGGGGCAATTTGACTGTTAAGGGGGGCAATTCGAAAATGGAAGAAATCGGCTGAATATAACAAAACGGGGAGACTTGAGACTGAAGTTAACTAAATTGGAACCTGACATAAGATCTCTTTGCAGCAAGCATCAAGCGCAAGGATCTCACTAAATTTAAATAATAAATAATTACTAATAATTAAAATAATATAGAAAAATCTTTCATTAAAATTATTTTGTACTTGAATTTCAGTTCTCCATTATATGTTTTGAAAATTTACTTACTGTGTTTGCTCAATAATTACCTAGTGATTTCTTCCTAAAACCTATCATTCAAGTTTCTTTAGTGAACATTTCAATTTTTGAATATTAAAAATAATGTATATGTTGAGGGGGGGGGGGGGGGGGGCATGGGGCGGGGGAGGGGGGCAATATGAATTTTAGACAGGCTTAAGTGGGGCATGGTACAAAAAAGGTTGGGAAACACTGGTCTAGAGGAAGGAAACCTGACACAAATACACGCACACTGACCTCTGGTACATAACTTGGTGTGACGCACTTCCCTCGACAGAAGAAGAAGTGCATGAAGGAGAAGAAGAAACGCATTAAGAAGAAGAAGAAGAAGAAGAAGAAGAAGAAGAAGAAGAAGAAGAAGAAGAAGAAGAAGAAGAAGAAGAAGAAGAAGAAGAAGAAGAAGAGTAAGAAGGAGGAGAGAGGAGGAAGAAGGAGGAGGAAGAAGGAAGAGAAGGAGGAAAGAAGAAGAAGAAGAAGAAGGAAGAAGAAGAAGAAGAAGAAGAAAGAAGAAGAAGAAAGAAGAAGAAGAAGAAGAAGAAGAAGAAGAAGAAGAAGAAGAAGAAGAAGAAGAAGAAGAGGAAGAAGAAGAAGAAGAAGAAGAAGAAGAAGAAGAAGAAGAAGAAGGAGGAGGAGGAGGAGGAGAAGGAGGAGGACGAAGGGATAGGAGGACGAAGGGGAGGTGGAAGAAGAAGAAGAAGAAGAAGAAGAAGAAGAAGAAGAAGAAGAAGAAGAAGAAGAAGAAGAAGAAGAAGAAGAAGAAGAAGAAGAAGAAGAAGAAGAAGAAGAAGAAGAAGAAGAAGAAGAAGAAGAAGAAGAAGAAGAAGAAGAAGAAGAAGAAGAAGAAGAAGAAGAAGAATTTAGCCTTTACTTCATGGATAACATCAGATGGAAGATGCAATATAAAGATCTTCACATAGTCCATACCGTGTGACGTTGGTGATTATGTCTGTCCAAGGGTATGCACAGACGTAATGTGCTTGACATCTGAAATAAAAAGGTAGTCCTCTATTGCTTTCCTTCTTGGTGGTGACCATATAGGTCGGTGACCGCATCCATTGTCTCCAAACCAGATCCTCTGCCTACCGTCGTGGGACTTGAGACCACAGCCAACAAGTATAGGCGGCTCTCTACCTCTATCCAATTCGCTACCTGTACCCATCTATTCACGTTATCATTGGGCGGGTGGTAGAGTGGGTCCCAAGCGGATACTCCATACTACCCAGGGGTGTCCCTATGGGTTAGAAGAGGGAAGGCGGCACCTTATTTCTCCTTTAATTGTGGATGCGCCTACCATAAAGATAAAGCAACAGAACAGGACAAACAAACATTGCAATTTATGGAAATAAGAACATTGTATGCAATAAACACTAGTCTTCGGAGCTTAGAAAAATAGTTCCTGCATGTTACATAGTACCTATGTTAACATATGGTTGGGAATCATGAACGGTTGGTAAACAAGCAACAGCAATTCCTAAAAGCTACAGAGGTCTGGTTTTATAGATGAATACTAGTGGTCAGCGTTTCCGAATGGATGAGCACGTTCGCTTTTAAACTTCTGGTGTGCTGCCGCCGAGATAGAGGGTTAAACCCCTAATCCCTAGTCAAATCTGTTAATTTCCAGCCGTTTAATATGCATTTAAGTACTTGGGTACTATAATAACAGCTGGTGGAGAATGTATTAAGGGACATAAATGTAGAGTAGCCCAAATAAAGGCAGTATTTCACAAGATGAAGAATATTCTCTGTAAAACATATGTCTAAATCGAGGTAAGGACAAGAGGTCTTAAGAGCTACATTAATTCATTCCTGGTATGTAGAATCATGAACAACTTTTGAGCAGACAAGTGAGGAATTATGTAGAAGCTGTAGAGATGTGGTTCTATAGAAGAATGATGAGAATACTGTGGACAGATAGAAAGACTAATGAAGACATCTTGAAAGAGGTTGCCTCACAAAGATAACTGGTTACTCCCACCAGAAGAAGACACTCCACACTGTTGGGCACGTCGTAAGAATGGGAACGCTGGAGTATGTTGTCATAACGAGAACGGTTTTGGAGGAGAGAAGCAGGGGAGACCAAGAGAGAATATGTTCGACAGTTTGACATCAATGCATTGAGTAACGTCGGTATAAGAATGGATTAGAAGCACAAGAGAAGAAGGCTGTGGACAGACATGATCACCAACGCCAAACGGCATGGACTATAAGATAATTGACAGCACAAGAGATAAAAGGCTATGAATAAACATGATCACCAATGCCACACGGTATGGACAATAAGAAGAATAAGTGACATAAATGTATTTGTAGTTGACATTATAACATTGAACTACCCACAGCTGTGGCTTAGTCATAGTAAACACAGTTTCACAATTTCCTCTTTCCGGGTTCGAAATCAGCTGCAGAAAATTTATCAGCAGACCACCATGCGTTGATTTTCCCAATGGTATGAGCGTCGATCGACCAGAAAGCAGTGACAAAATACTGAACATAAACAAAGGATGCACAAGATTATAATATCTGATCTATGCGGATATCGAATTAACCTTAATATTCGAAGCGAAACATGTTATGATTATTAGAAGCTATATATGCATAAAAGGGACATTGTAAAAACAATAAAACAGTTATAAAATATTTAGCAACAATCACATTTCCTCGAGAAAAGTACAGATAAACCGAGTTGTCGAAAAAACAAATTCTCAAGGGAAAAACAAAGAGAGCGGTGAGTGTTTGGCACTCTTTTCTGGCATAAACCACACACAGGACGGTGTTTATGAATGAAATAGTGTCAGCAAGGAAACGGTTGAGAGATGAATGAAACTTGAAATGAAATGACCCCAAAGCTCGTGAAATAAATTGCCAGGTTTAGCAGTTCCTGTGAAATGTTAGGCCGTTCTGGATATTAACAGACAATGCCGGGGGAAACTATTTTGGGCGACATTTGGCAGCGACTTCCGGGCATGTCCGGAACCAAAACATGGCGGAAAGCCAGGCAAAGATTTGTGTTTTTCTTCTTTCATTCAATGTTGTCATATTTCTGTTAAATTGAGGTAAATAAGTACATTGTTTTTGTTTAGATGCCGACATTGTGGAAAGGATAAGAGGCCTCACTCTTAAACTTCCGGTACTTCGATGGCGAGGTAGGGGATTTATTACGTACATCGGCATTAAGTTGAACTTCAGCGTAAACTTCTCGTTCAGAAACCAATGACAGGTTACTGAATGTAACATTACCTAGAATATCAACCTGGGGTTGATCGCAATGTCCTGCAAAGGACGTGCATCATTTTAAAAATGTTTTTTTTCAGTTTTTCCGCTTCTGAAACGGAGTCTCCGTGGCGAAGTGGTCAAGCCATCTGATTCAGACTCCCAAGGTTGGGGGTTCGATTCAGGGCCGCGTCCTTCGGTTCGCAAGTTCATTTTATCCGACGCCTCCTGGGATACTATACTTAGCCTTTGTTGACCAAGAAAAGGTATTTGATAGAGTAGATAGAAACAAGCTGCGGGGAATCCTTAAGCAATAAAGAGTGAGTTCACATATAACAAGCCTATGTAGAAACTTATACAACAATAGTGAATGCATAGTGAGAGTAACTGGAGGACACGCAGAACCTTTCACCATAAGATCCGGAGTACGACAAGGTTGTGTCCTGTCCTCTCTTGTTCATAACCTATACAGACAACATATGTAAAGAAACCAGCCAAACAGAGACCGCAAGAACACTGCATGACAAGAACACTGAAGAAGAACCATCTGCAAATGACACCATTTGAGAACGACTGTTTGCGGATGACAAAGCACTAATAACAAAATCAGAAGCCGAATTAGAAGACCATATGAGTCTAAACAAAATGTGTAAGGAACATAATGTGGCGAGTGGAACAGAAATTGGAGAGAGATTCCCCAATTCTAAAAGACCGCCTTATATAAGGAAACCCGAAACGGCTCAATAAGACGCCTTAGGGGAGGAGACTGATTATAAGTTGAAGTTTTCTAACAGACGGCAATTGGAGCACAGAAAAGGTACCGGGTCCCAGAAAGGAGAACTCTCCCTCGTAGGTGTGGTTATCCCGCCACGTTAGGCTCCACGATGATGTTGTCATTGACTTTGTATTCTAAATGAGAACACCCATAAAACTAAAACACCAAAACAACAAGTAAAGAACCAACTCCTGTTATAAATTACAACACTAGATTGCGATAACATGGAAAAAAGGGAGAGCGTGTATGCTCATGTGAAAAAGCATGATATAACAAAACCACAATAAAAAAACATACTATAACATCTCATTTAAAGACATGTTAATTATAGCAGGTTTGTTAATTACTGTTCATGTGCTTGCACAGCTAAAGAATTAACATACACCTTGTAAAACCACAAAACTACAACAATTCATATTTAAAGTTCTGTGATAAATGTCTCATTTCTACAGAACCCAAAGAAAAGTCCATTTTTTTCAGTAACACCGGGGTGTCCTTGTTCTTGAATAACACTGGGAAAAGTCCATGTACTTAAATAACACTGGACAATGTCCATGTTCCTAAATACCACTGGAAAACGTTCATGTTTATCAATTGCACGGGGAATTGTTCATGTTTCAATTAAGAGTCCCTAAACACATTCATACTTTGGTTGGGACCAGGTGTGTAGTGAAATCATATAAATAAGCAGGTATTGATAAAAGACTTACCTGCTTTCACCAGGGAGATCAACTCTTCCCGTATTTGGAAGGGCGATTTCCTCCTCTAGCATCGAGGAATTCGATCCTCCGGATGACATTCTTCAACCATTATGAACATACCCCAACTTCAGAAACCACCGTCCCCAAAAGCCATTAAGAATTTAAAACAAACACACCACAACATCACAACAACAGCAGCCGACAGGCCAAAACGTCATGTTCCGTAAGATCGTTCTTGGAGACTGCCTATCAATATTGCTCTATTTTGCAAACATCCCCGGGATTCCCTTATTAACGTAAATTGCGTTTATGGGTAGTACCATTGCCGCTTCCAATGGTAAGCCTCAATTGTGACGTCACTCTAGTGTGGGTAGGGGATGTTGACGTGTTTAAAAATTGGGGTAGAAAGGGCAGTAAAGTTTAATTCTCCCTGGCAGTGTAGGCGGCGTCTCTCTGAAGTCGCTGTTTCCAATTGCCCAACGTCTAGACTGCGAAAATCTTAGAATTAAGAATCCGGGAGTGGCTCGTGTTCAACAATGTGGCCTTTTAAGCTGATTCTAATCATTGTTGTTCATTTCAATCACCTACTAACATAGAGACAGCCTTTGTCCCTGTATTTGGTGGGGTCTTTTTTTTTCAATATGTTTCTGACAGAACAGAATATATTATGTTACAAGGCTCCCATCTAAGACAGTTGTTCCCTAATGGTAAACTATACCATCAGCCACTGTAAAATTGTTAAGTTATCCAATCTATTTCGTTTCCTCCCTTGTGATCTCTTTCGCCTCTGTTTCTGTCACAGTATCAGGAACTGGATGACGTCTGAGGAAGTCCACTCCTACATTCGACTTTCCAGGTACGTACTCAATCTGAAATGAATATGGCTGCAAGAGCAGAGACCATCTCATTAGTCTCGCATTCAAATTCCGTGAAGTTGTCAAAAACATTAAACGTTGATGGTCACACAGCACTGTATAGTGTTTCCCATACAGATAGGCTTGAAATTTTTCCACAGCCCAAACCAACGCCAAACATTACCTCTCGATTGTAGAATAATTTCTCTCTGATGAGTTAAATTTTCTACTTGCATGGGCAACTGGAAACAGTACTGAGTGCTCATCTTCCTTCCTTTGAAGAAATGTAGCGCCAACTCCAATGTTGCTCGCATTTGTTGGAAGAATGAATGGTTGTTTGAGATCCGGGAGATTAAGCACTGGTTGGCAGTTAATGCCTTCTTGAGAGCTGTGTAAGCTTGCTCACATTCAGCCGACAATTTGACTTTCTCAGGCTCAGCTTTCCTTGTAAGATTAGTTAAGGTAGCTGTTAATGAATTGAAGTTCTTAATGTATCTTTGGTAGAATCCACACAATGAAACAAAAGATCTAACATCCTTTTTAGTTCTTGGACGAGGTGCTTGTTGTAGATTCTCAGTATTTCCTTCATGGGGAGTCATGTATCCTTGAGATACCGTATGTCCAAGAAAATCCAATTGTTGAAATCCTGTCTCACACTTCTTTGGTCGTGATGTTAAGCCAGTGTCCTTCAGACGTTTGCAAAGAGGTGGAGTGCCATAAGATTTCCTCAAACGTTTCAGTAGCAATCAGGATATAATCCATAAAATTGCTGATTGCTGGATGCTGAAGTGGTTCGAGTAATTTCCTAATCATTCTGGTGAGGACACCGTGGGAGCATTACTCAAGCCCAAAGGAAGAACGTTGAACTCATAGTGCCCATCAGGAGTACGGAAGCCCAACCACTGACGAACTTCTGGTTTTACAGGAATCTGATAGTATCCCTTACTGAGATCTATCCTAGTGAAGTATTGGCTATGCTGAGACTGGTGAAGAATTAGTTTCGATTAGGCAGAGGTTCGGCCTGAAACTCCGTTATAGCATTCATCTGTCGATAATCGAGGCACAATCTATGCTGTCCATTCAGTTTTCGATTTAAAATCACACTTGCCCTGTATGGTGACTCCGGTGGAAATATGATTCCAGATGAAAGCATTTGCTGGATCTCTTCCCGTAAAGTTGTCGCCTTGACATAATGGAACTGATAAGTTGTGAATCGCAAAGGTGTAGGGTCGATCAATTTCATGTCGAACTCCACTACATCTGTAAGTTCTTGCTTGTCAGTAAGTACATCTGCATACGTTGTTAAGAAATCTTGAATCTGCTGCTGCTGATCATGGGCTAGTGTAGGACTGATGGACACATCCCAATAAGTTTCTTTCGCTTGCAGAGAGTACTTAACTCCCATTGTGTTTCCATGGTCTACTTCCGTAGCCACTGCCAAAGCTATCAGATGTGCTGTCTCGGTGGTAGTCCTTTCATTATTTTTCCGCAAACGGTTAATGTAAAAAAATGTCTGTTTCCCTATTATAGCAATACTATAGTAAGTGCGAGAAATCTTATCGGATACTTCATAGGGTTCTTTCCAACCGATCTTCAGCTTGTTCTGACTGGCTGGAAGAGGTAACAACACTTTCTTTCCCACCTCCAATTCTCGTTCCTTTGCTTTCTTTTTGTAATAGCGAGCAACTCTACGTCGTGCTCGCAGTAGATTGTCTGACGCTAAATTTCAACCACATTGAAGACGTTGTTTTAGTTCAGCCACATAGGTGGACGCAGTTACAACAGTCTCACCAACTTGATCATCATTCCATGTTCGAAGTAAAGCTTCAAGTGGTCCCTTGATTGGTAGCCCAAACAACAAAGTTGCTGGTGCAATACACGTTGAGTGATGGGGTACCTCCCTGCAAAAACATAATACTGCAGGTACATACGTATCCAGTGTCTCTGGTTTCTCATGAGATAACTTTCTCAAGATTGAAATAAGGGTACCGCTAAATCGTTCCACAGTCCTATTCGACGCATTGTGATATAAATTCGTGTGAATCTGACGAGAATGGAAGAGTCTGAAAACGTCCTCCATTAGCCTCCCTAGGAAATGTGACCCATTATCAGTTAGGATTCTTAGTGGAAGTCCCAGTCAAGTAAACATGCCAAGCAAAGCATCAGCTACATGCTTTGAATCGCTTGGTGGCGTAGGCACTGTTTTGGTCCACATCGAGCAAGTGTCCACAAGAGTAAGTAAAATGAAGTTCCTTCACTTTGTTCTGTTGAGAGGTCCGACTACATCTACAGCCACAATTTCAAATGGTGTACCAGTGATGGGGATTTCCCTTAAGGTTGCTGGTGCGGTCCAGTGCTTTTGGGCACCTCTCTGACACTGTGGACATGACTTGGTATAACAAACTATGTCTGCATTCATTCCAGGCCAGTAGTAATGTGAATAAATCCTCTGCGTAGTGGCACTGATTCCCATGTGTCCACTAAATGGTAGACTATGGCTCATATTTAGGATTTGAGCTCTATGCGAAGAATGGACAACGAGTTGCGCATACTCCTGTCTATTCTTCATATACATTTCATGTTTATGTGTAGGTGAATGTGCTTTAGGCAGTTTATTAAAGCATCTCGCTTAGGTGCTGTCTGCTGCCTGGGCCTGTTTCAAATCCTCTGGTTGAGAATTTATTGGAGTTGTCGCCGCCGAAGAATTCTTAGCTTGCTTCTAGTCACCATAACTGAGACTATCAGAGACTTGGTGTGATCTCATAAAACGATGTATCGATATTTCAACATCACAGGGTAGATTGAGTAATCTAGGACCGCTGATCTCATTTTGCCTGTCACATAACGTGAATTATGCTTACCTTTGCCACTGGTAATGACACTGAGGCTGAGACGGTTAAAGGCTCCTTGAGTTCAATTGTTTCTTCGGTGACTTGATCGGGGTTCACTAACGAGGTAGCAACAATTGCATCAAATTGAAGACAAGTGTCTTACAGACACGTGGTAACGAAGCCGTTAAGAGTAACTGATTCGACAACTGGAAGTCTAGTATTGGTGTTTTATGGTCTTCCCAGGTTGGGTGGTCATCAGGGTTAACCTTCTTAGCTTCCATTTGGCCATACATGTAGCGCTATGAGGAGAGGTTTTACGACGGCAGCCCTGCGTGTGGTGTCCTATAATATAACATTTCAGACATTATTGTTCCCCTCTCTCAATGCATGTTGAGCTGAATTTTGGGTGGTGGTCACCTACTTATTCTTTGTCTTACCATTACTGTTGCCATTATTTTCCTATGACTTCTGAGAATTGTCAGGTGAGGTAACTACAGTCTTCTGACGAGAACCCCCAGCTTCCTTCTGTGATTTTTCATATCTCTCCGAAATGGTAATAATAATATCCAGGTTCTACTCTTCAAGCTGTGTAAGGAACACTTTCATGTCAACTGACATACTATTTTTCACCTGATCTATGATGATCATTTCCTGTAAACACTGATAGGTTTCTTAAAATTTACCTAATATGCTCCACTTGTGTAGATATGTTTTTAATCTATCAATGAACTGGGTATAATGTTTTCCTGGCTCTTTCTTAACAGTTTTGAATTTCTTCTTATAACTTTCTGCATCAACCTAAAATCTTGCAAGCAATGTCTGTTTGAGAATTTCATAGTTGTCAAATTCCCCTGGATGCAGACTAGACAACACTTCATAGGCAATACCAGGCAAGCCTTGAGGCAACTTGATAATCCATTTACTTTCCTCTAAACCACACATAGCACACATTCTCTCGAATCGGTGAAGATAACTCTCAATCGTGTCGCTATACTCTGAAAATGGTTACAGAAGAAACGCCTTGGCGCCTGTCTAAAGAGGAGACGCTTCTGCAATTGTTTCTGCCATCGGGCTGGCATCAGGTGCGAGGTCGTTGGATTGTTTCCTAACTCCATTCTCCTAAGTTCAAGCTCATTCTACATATTCTTCATTTCCATGGCATGCTGACGGTCTTTCTACATTTTCTATAATTCAGCCTGCAATTTTCACTCTTATAATTCTCTTCCATCCTCAGCTTTTCAGCTGAGACTTCTTTTTCCATCCTCAGCCTTTCGTATTTTTTAAAATGCTCCAAAACATACTTGGCCATTTCCGAGCACTGGAGCCCACATTGTTTCCCTGTTTCTAGAAACTGATTTCCCCAATTTAGCTGCCTCTGCCATTCTAAATCGTATATCTACTCTATTGATAATAGCTAAAATATGTCTATAATTTTATTCAAAAATGGATATTATGAAACAGAACAGATCTTGCTAAACAGAATAGATATTCTAAAATGATTGATGACTGATTGATTTAGGAACCGACATCACAGCATTTGGGACATCCCCATAAGCGCTCCGTCCCCATCCTCAGCATCCAGCGAAGAGTTCCAACACTAATAGTACCAGTAGCAATCTGATTATATGTCCGTCTCGCCTTTCCTCTGAGTGTCGATCGTCGGCCAGATCCCCTCATAATCCCTCGCTGTCGCATTCTTGCCAGACCATGGTGATCCATATGCTCTTCCGAGGTGTACACTTCCCCCACAAGGCCGCAACCACGTCTGTCTTATCATACATCAATACTCCACCAAGTTTTTCAGAGCCAGCCAATCTGTCCGCCTGTTCATTCCCCAGCACACCAGCATGCCCTGGAGAAAAGATCCAGACGATGCTTGTCACCCGTGACTTCTGAAGCGAAGCACGCCACTATGCACGAAGCTTGCCTGTCCTCGCGCTACTCAGCGTGCTTTCTAAGTCAGTTACAATCACCATGTGTGTTTATCGTATTCTCCATCCAGCGGAAAGCTGCACTAACCGCCTCCACTTCCATTCTTAAGCTAGATGTCGTGGTATCATATGCCAGGCTCTCCATTAGCTTTTGCTAAGAACCCCCAGGCACTTCTCCTGCCTCTCAACACCGAACCATCTATGTATATAATCACATCACAGATATTCTAAACCAGAATATGTAATCCTAAACAGAATATACTCTTCAAAATAGAATAGGTACTCCAAACTGAATATACACGTATTTAGTAGGCAGAGAAGTTATCAGGCCAATCAATAAAAACAATTCACACAATGGTATTAATAGGCTCATATATGGTAATCAATAATGACCACCATCAAATTCTAATATACTCTTTAAAATTCCTGGGTTTCCAAGATGCAGGAAACATGTTGAATAATTATAGAAAGTATGCAAATCCCAATTATAACAAACTGGACTTCAGACCAAAGCTTGATGACTGTACCAGACGTACCCACAATTTGTGGGGCGGTGTCCTTATGAAGAGAACTTTCCCGGACGATGCCTACCAATTTGTCTACTGTACCAGACGAGCAAACCGATTTGTGGAGTGTAGAACAGAAATTGGAGAGGGATTCCCCAATTCTAAAAGACTTCTTGATATAAGAAAACACGAAACGGCTCAATAAGACTCCCTAGGGGTGGAGACTGATCATAAATTGAAGTTTTCTAACAGAGGGCCAGTGGAGCACAAGAACGCAACCAAACCTCAGAAAGAAGAAGTCTCACTCGTGGTATTCTGAAGGTCCGTGTTGTTATCTCGCTACGTTCGATTCCATGACGATGTTCTCATTTACTTTGTATTCTTAATTAGAACACCCATAAAACGAAAACACCAAAAACAGCAAGTAAAGAACCAGCTCCAATTATAAACTACAACACTATATTGGGATAACGTGGGGAAAAGGGAGAGCGTGTATGCTCATGTGTTTAGCATGATATTACAAAACCACAATTAAAAAATACAATAACATATCATTTAAAGACATATTAATTATATCAGGTTTGTTAATTACTGTTCATGTGCTTGCAAAGAGAAAGAATTAACTAACACATTCGAAAACCACAAAACTATGACGATTCATACTTAAATTCCTGTGATAAATGTCTAATTTCTACGGCACTCAAAGAAAAGTCCATGCTTTCCAATAACACTGGGAACAGTCCTTGTTCTTAGCTAACACCGGAAAAATCCATGTTCTTAAATAACAATGGAAAAAGTTCATGTTTATCAAGTGCACGGGGAATTGTTCATGGTTCAATTAGGAATCCCAAAACACATTAATACTTTGGTCGGGACTAGGTGGGTGGTGAAATCGAGTAAACAAGCAGGTATTTATGAAAGACTTATCTGCTTTCACCAGGTTGGGATTGGGTCAGCCATCGGATGGACCAATGATGATTAAAAGAGGTCCACTCTTCCCGCATTTGGAAAGGCGATCTCCTCCTCTGGCATTGAGAAATTAGACCCTCCGGATAACATTCTTCATCCCTTATGAACATACCCCAGCTTCAGCCAAATTACGACATTTTCAGCCCTATGCAGGAACCACCGTTCCCAAAAGCCATTATGAATTTAAAACAAAAATACCACAACATCACAACAACATCCGCCGTCCAGCCAACACGTCTTGTTCCGTCAGTTAATTCTGGAGACTGCTAACCAATATTGCTCTATGTTGCAAACATCCCTGGGACTCCTTATTAACATGAATAATGTTAATAGGTAGTACATTTGCCGCTTCCAATGGCAAGCCTCAATTTCCGCGCGAACTTGACGTGTCTCTAGTGTCGGTAGGGGTTGTTGACATGTTTGAAATTGGGGGTATAGAGGGTAGTCAGGTTTAATTCTCCGTAGCAGTGTAGGCGGCATCTATTTTAAGTCGCTCTTTCCTATTTCCCAACGTCAAGACGGTGAAAATGTTAGAATTTAGAATCCGGGAGTGGCTCGTCTTCAACATTGTGACCTTTTAAGCTGATTCTAATCATAGTTGTTCACTTCAATCACATCCTAACGTAGAGTCAGCCTTTGTCCATGTTTTTTTTTTTCCCCCAGTATGTTTCTGGTTGAACGGAATATATTATTTTACACATAACATGAAAATTAGCACAAGTAAAACAGAGGTTATGACTATAACAAAGGAAGGGAAAAAAACAGCAACAATTCTCCTAAATGAACATAAATTGAAACAAGTGCAGAGTTTCAAGTACCTATTAAGTATAATATCATCAATTGGCAAATCAGAAGCCGGGATCGAAAATAGCAATAAGGCAAACCAACTTCACCTCGACACTACAAGGTACAAGAGGAACATGATGAGATGAGATGCGATGAGACTCCTGGGGTCGTCGCTGGGGCTACGGTGTTCGTTCTTTGTGCGACACTTTCAGCAGTTCGCTGTGGAAAGAGAATTAGCCATATGGGATTTTTTTTAAAACCCGAAGGCATCTTTTTCGCTACTAAAAATAAAAATAATTAAAGTCAGTTGCATCTCTTGTACAGAGGTCTTCCTCTATTTCTTTTGCCTTGTCAAAAATCTCCTGAACTGCCTAGAAAATTGCCTAAAATATTGCCAAGAATATCGACCTGGGGTAAAGGTTGATCGCAACGTCCTGCAATGAACATACTCAGAAAAAGAGTTTCCTTTGAGTTTTGTTTCTTTCTTGTACTTCTGTAAGTTGTACGTCGAAAACGTCATGAGAAATGTCAGAGATGATATAACCAAGGGGCAAATGATGCCTTAAATATCAGTGGTCATGAAATACCACAGATTCGATATGCTAATGATACAGTAATACTATCCACATCACATAATGGTATTGAAAGACTAATAATCTCAACGCAAAAGAATAGTAAAATCACACCTTATATTATAACATAGCATAAACTAAGATAATGCACAAAAATAAAATGAATATGGAGAAAGAAATATATGTTAATGAGGAAGCAATTGGAGGTGGTGGAAAATTTCGAATAACTTGGGTCATTAATTACCAACAATAGTGACACAATGAAGGAAATTAAAAGACGAATATATATTGCTCTCCAAACACTAAAACAACTGTGGAGGGGGACAGTAGGAACTATAAAATTTAGATTTTTAAGAGCATGCATCTTTCCCATTGGAACATACGCCTGTGAGATCTGGACACTATCTAAACAATCTGAACAGCGTATAAATGCCTTTGAATATAAATGTTATAGACAAGTTCTAAGGATAACTTGGATTCACACACACACACACACACACACATACACACACACACACGCACGCACGCACGCACGCACGCACGCACGCACACACACACACACACACACACATTGAAGATGTCGATAAAACAATAAATAAATCGAAATATTTTAGCCATTTGAAACGTCATGAAAGTTTGAAGGGAACAATCATGGAGAGATATATGCTCAGGAAAAGAAGGAGAGGAAGGCCAAAGAGAAGATGGGTGCAGGATGTGGCAGATAATCTCCAGATGGGTGAATTTGGACGCGGGACATCTTGCTTATGACCTAGAAGTTTTCGGGAAGATTGTTATAGGAGCGAAGTCCTGCAAAGGACATGCTACTGAACGAATGAATAAATGAATGAATGAATGAATGAATGCATTTCTGTATGTGTCAATCACTAACTGTAAATTTCTCATGCTGTTTGAATTGCCTCGGGGTTTCACCATACATTGAAATTTCTTGGTTTGACTCTGTACTTTTCTAATACTCTGGATAGTTCCGATTTTTCACTATAACTTTCAATCTTTACGTTGCCTATTGTGTCCTGCGATCTCTACTTCTTTTATTCTACTTCTCTAAGTGCCAGTCAATGTCTGTGAATTTCTCATGCTGTTTTAATTGCCTCAGGGTCTCCCAAAACATTAAAATGTCTTGGTTTGACTGTACTTTTCTGGATAGCTCTCAAAGACATATCTAACTCTTCAACTCATTTGAACCCAGAAGTTTATCACAACAAAACAACAGAATCTCTAGGACTCCCCGGCTTGAGCAAACTATTCCACCACATCTCCCCAAAAAGCCGAAGAATTTATTCGACGTAGTAACTACCTAAGGTGAAGGCTGTAGGAGAAATGTAACCTGGTGACCCAATTTGTCAAATGTTTAGTGTAATATCTGGAGGTTGACTGCATTCCTCTACATCCTTATCTATCGGCAATCAAAGATAACCAGACGGGGAGATGAGTATACAAGACTTAGCATAAGCAACTTATCTTTGTGTCACAGTACAGCGATTCTCAAACTGTTGCACGCGGCGACCCCGATTGTCGAAGAGGTAAGCCTTCGTATTTTTATATCTTTAGTTTGTTTTTTTAACGTTGTTTTTTGTTCGCATATCCTTTACAGGACATCGCTGTCAACACCAGCAATTTACCGCTGTCGTTGATTTCTTGGAAAGATTATGCTCAGTAGTTTGCCATTGCTTTCTGAGCGGCCGGCTCACTTACCCCGTAAGTTACCAACGCGGCGAGAACCGCTTCCAATTCTCGCGCGCTGCGTTACCTTACGTGAATAAACGGGATTACGGAGAAAGTCGTGTAAAATCTTAGCCAGGGAGACCCGCTGTGTTAACGTAGACCACACTTGATCATGGCAGCTATCCGAGTGTGCCGGCTCCGTGGCCAAGGTGTTATGGGCGCGGTTCGTGATCCCGTAAACCCGCGTTCGACACACAGCTGAGCATAAAACGATTTATCAGCAGACGGCGTTGCGTTGATTTTTTTACGAAATGTCAAGGGTGTCGGCTGTTCAGAAAGCAATGACAAACTACTGAATGTAACATTGCCAAGAGATCACAGCAGCAGCAAATGTTGGTGTTGACTGCAACGTCCTGTAAAGGATATGCAACTAACTTTTTTTTCATAGTGTAGTCGCTAGACGCAAGCCGGTCGGGCCCGTAGTCAATGTGTTCGAATCCGAGTCGGGATGGAATTTAAAATTGACTTAGGCTATCAGGTCGACCCAGACTAAAATTAGTAGCATTAAAAGAAGGAAGTAAAAGCGACCGACAGAATACCAACCACATCAGTCGAGTTCCAAATGGTCTATAAAATATGTTTCTACCACAATACGCCCAATGCACCTTGAGTAGTGTACAGGGTCAATTGCTGAACCGATACTTACACTTTACATTATTACATACTGTGACGAAACGCCATGACAGCACAAGAATGTTTCTATCATTCTCTAAAAGAATAAACTTCCACCAGAAAGAGGATAAAAAACGTAAGAGAAAAATACAGAGTCACTTAGACCCCGCACTATCATTTTTACTACATTGGTAGATCAAAGCAACGTCTGGTCTCTACATCTAAGAGATTTTCCCTTTGATGTTCTGATCAACCAGACATCGCGGAGCCAGTCAGTGGAGATTGGCGTGTTAGTTTACAATGCTGCGGTTGGAATAGGGACTGACACCTAACACCTTACGGTTAACATGACCTAACGTGTAAACCAGCCACGGCAGAATGGGAGATAAGAGGGTCAGCCAGACCCGTCTGAAATAATACATGGTGGTGCTACTCAGGGGAAAATCCGTGTGATCCAAAGACGGCAATATAATGCAGGCCTAACACCTTATCTAAAAGCCCAGACTTTGTGGAGCCGGGACAACGTCTGTAGTTGCCACCACAAAGGAGCAATTAGGACCAGATGCTTAACACCTCACTGCAATACAGCGGCAAAGTAGGAACACAGGGCTGACACATTTTTGCCAGCACCCAAGGAAGGCTGGTGTTAACGCAGATTGGAATGTAATGACGCAACCGCATCGCCGCAAAAGCATGTTTCATTGTTTCAGGAATGTGGCGGGGCATCGGTCAATTTGATTGGCAGAAATAACTACAGTCCATGTGGAAAATAGGTGGAGTTAATTAATAGGGGAATATTAATTAGCCAACGTGGAAACTAGGCAGGGATGAAGAGAATAAAACTACAAGCATGGCCAGCAAATCCTCAGACGCATTCACAATAGCATTCCTTGGATATCTACTGGAGAAATATTAACATTTCGTTCCGTTGGACTTCTGTATGAAGTATTATGAGGGAATTTCCTAGCTATAACCCAGGTAATACTATTACTCTGATTAGTTTGTCTGCTAGTCAGAAGGCTTGTGTAGTTTCCTGTTTCTACATATTCTCCCAAACTTTACACTGGTGGATTTTCTGTGTTACTCAGTGTTCCAGTTTCTAGATTTACTATTACACTGAGAACTACCTTCTTCTTTGATTCACCACTTGGTTGTCTGATTTGTTGTATGTGATACTTTGGAGAAATCCATTATCCAAGCTACATGAGCGTGTGGCTTATGCATGTACAGGAAATACATTTAGATTCATCCTGTATGATGTTAAACATTGGGGAGACTGACTACTTAGGAGAAATTCCTGAGAGCTACTAGTCTCTTGATAGTGTCCAATTAACATTGATTATTTGGACCAACACTTTGAGTGCCTACCAAGATTGTGGTGAAACCCCTTGGTTTGAGGAATGGCACCAGTTCACCTTGTCTGCATGATGTCTTCATGAGGACAGACATGACGTATGACATTCAATATCCCAGACAGATTCAGGGAAGGCATTTAATGTTCGACAGGACTGTGCGACCAGCCCTTCCGACAAGACAGTATGAATGAATCAGAAAGGGAGAGAGTAAGTGAGGTGAACTTATATGGGAAACACTCCATTACATAAATGGAGATGATTGTGTATGTTTTGAGCTATAGATGTTCTAAATAGTTTTATGAATATATACATATATATTTATTTATTTAGAACTGATATATGTTTATGTAACATGCCATCATATATCACCATACCATCATATATTATGACTTGAATGTATGTTTATATGAATGTATAGACATATGTGTTTGAGATGTGTAGACGTAGATACTACCCATCTCCGTTTGTTTCATTCCAGATCTCTTAGGACAATTAACAGTCAACAACCCATATCAGGAAGTGACTTAGCCTTGTGAAGGGACCAATCTGGACTCCTTCAATCTGACAGTGAACTGCGTCTCACTGGGGGGGGGGGGGGGGGGGGGAGCATGACCTATGTGACATCTTAAGTTACGTATACCATATTATAATCATCATCATTATCATATGATCATCAAGACTAGAAATAATAAACACAGTTGTTGTATTTTAAAACTCAATTTGTCCGTATAATTCTAAATGTTTATAAATGTTTGTGTAGCTTATATAATCTAGTGCACACATTAATATATATTTAGTGGGGGTTCAAACACACATTGTCCAGAAGGGGGAATGTATGTCAGGGAGGTACCTTGCATATGCAGTCATAAGTAACCAGATTACGTTGCATAACTTAACTCCTCCTTTCTCACTTCTGGTGATACCAAGTACAGCCAAATCTATATAGATATATTCTATCTTCAACGAGCCACTTCTTGGCTGTTTTCTTGAGTATCAGGGACGGTGTCTTAAATCAGTATAAAAGACACTAGTTCCATGTTTTCTCTCTGGGATATGGGGTGGTAATTAGTCCCATCGGACAGAGGTAAGGGATCTCAAACTACACCCAGAACTAAACCCCAGTAGGAGAAAACGAATTTGGCTGAGTGGTTGCCCATCTGGGATCTAACCCCAGCCAGTTGGTGACATATTGGTCTGCTCGTCCGCGAGAGAATCCGGGAGTAAACCCTAGAACACTTTGGTTCGATCGCAAGGAACGAACCTATTTCAAATCTGTTAGTCTGGTATTGTTCTGGCTTTGCTCAGGGATAGAACTTAAGTCATTCTCACTTACAGTCTTAGCAGCATTAGTTAGTTATCATGTATTTCTAAGGTAATAGCTTGCTCGATCGTAGGCAAAATTTTGACATATTAGGACTTCTTGTCCGTGATAGAATCAGAGAATAAATTCTAGACTATTGATTTTCATAAACCATTCTTTCATTCTTCACCCATTACATTTGCTAAGTATTAACTTAGGAATTTGTTTCTTGGGAAGTTTGTAGAATTTAAATAACTTGTTAAAAAGTTAATAACGGATAATATCACATGAGTTAATTTACATCATTCACCACTGTAGAATTAATAATCACATTAATTAGTGATATTAATTAGTTTATTGATGATTTACTTGATGATTTTTTTTTGATTACATGCTTTATCATTTGATTTAATCATGAATAATTTGATAATGCATAATTACTTCAGTGTATGACAGACTGCTTTGCATCAACTTTCTCATACAAATTCACTACTATCATTCTCGTAGCAGTGTCGGTTTCTCTTGTCACTATCCTGTTCTAGTATAAATCTGACTAGCTCTGTAGGGTAATAATATAATTACTTGCCTGAGTTTAAGCTGAGAAGAGATCATGGATGCGTGCACATATTTCTTAGAGTAAGCTAGAGGATGGGGCATAAGGCTCGGCTTAATAGGAGAGAAGCTAGAACTATTTATCAGAGAGGAAATGGATTTGTGGGACAAAGAAGATGAGCAGATGATGAAAAGACTTGCAGAATTAGAAGCAGATATGCGTCTCAAAGCTGAAGAAGAGGAGATTAAGAAGAAGCAACTTGAAATACTGAACATGGAGGAATCTACAGCTCGACTGAGGAAAAGCCAATCACTCAAGCCGAAACTCTGATAGAAAGCAGGGAAGCTGACCGTCACAAAGAAGAGGCATGCATTCCTTTGCAAATCCCCATGGCTCAGAAAAACAAAAACTTAGGCACAGAAAGGCAGATGCTTCCCACTTCAATTCCGAAAAAGAAACGGAATAGAATAAAATGTACCGAGAGTGCAGTAAACAGTCACAAACGTGATAAATGTTTACACCGCAATGACAGCGGATTAGCTGGCGTGGAACCCAGCAATCTCAGGAGCTTCCTAAGACTTCCCAAAGGAGAAAAATCCAGGAGGAGGAGGACCTGAGGAAAACTATTAAAGAGATCGAAGTCGAGACCTTACCCGATTCTCTTAATCCCTTCAGTTCAGAGAAACTAGGAGTGGAAATGAATTCAGCTGAGACTGGAATGGATGTAAAACAGGATTCCATTGTTTCTCACAGTGTGGCCACAAAAGATGAAATAATTATCAGTTTGAATTACTTATCTCAGGTGGGATATGGCATTGAAAATGACATCCCACAACATTCACTTCTATTGGATTTGGCACAAGAAAACCAGACCAGGGAGAGAATACCTCAATTGGACTTGGCACAAGCGAGCCCAACCATGGAGAGAAAGCAAGACACGGAGGAGAATTCTTACGATGTCAGTATCTTGGAGTCTTTCGAAAAGGAAATTCAAGATAAAGAAAGCATTCATGTAGGTTATACTACGGACTCTGATTCAGGGACGATAATCATGTTTGCTACCAACAAAAAAGAAAATACTTCTTTGGACAACATGAAGGTAATACCTATCATCAACACAGCTAAAGCTAACAGGGGATCACAAATGATTGACTCTGCAGCGGAACAATCCAGGAGCGGTTGGTATACTCAACACTCAGGACCTTGTTTACCTTTCACTTCAACCAATGCTGGATGTGTAGAACAGCTGTTTATGTATACTTCTACAATGAGTGATACAAAGTCACAGTTCTTGGGGAACAACATGATTTCTCAAAGCTGGGCAACTTCTATTAGCCTAATACTTTCAAACACAGATTCAAAATGGAACTCTGTTGAAGAGGAACTCACCTGGATAAAGAATTATCGAGGGAAGAAAACTCTTAAATCAGGAGGGAGTAAACTGACGCCCTACCAAGAAAGAGGCAAGTATGAGTTGAATGCACATCATAAAATTATGATGTTTAGCAAATTTCCTGCAAAAAGGAGGAGATTAAAGGATTTTATTATGATCTTTGGCCGACGGAGGAAAAGAAAATTGAGCAACATTACTGCGACCAATTCTTTTAAGAAAACACTGATGGCACTTTCTCTGCTTATAGGACAAGGGCCAGAAATTGAGTGGACAATAACAGTCTCTCTGCGGCGCCGGAGAATCTTGTTATACATTTTGCAATTTTCCGGCTGGGAAAAAGTAAAATCTCCAGAGGACAGGATATTACCGAGCAATAGCCCGGAAATCCGACACAACACCAGGAGCAAAGATTTGCAAGATTTATCCTGGGATGATGGACATGGGATATTTCTTTTGACTCATAGAACCCACTGCCACAAGGAATATTGGGAACCCAGACTTGGAGGCAAGTCTGGAATGGAGAGCAGTTAGATACATTCTTGAATGCTGCCGAGGCTCTGTTATAGGCTTCATTGCTGAACCTACTTAAATTGGGGAGCTATGTGACGAAACGCCATGACAGCACAAGAATGTTTCTATCATTCTCTAAAAGAATAAACTTCCACCAGAAAGACGATAAAAAACGTAAGAGAAAAATACAGAGTCACTTAGAGCCCGCACTATCATTTTTACTACATTGGTAGATCAAAGCAACGTCTGGTCTCTACATCTAAGAGATTTTCCCTTTGATGTTCTGATCAACCAGACATCGCGGAGCCAGTCAGTGGAGATTGGCGTGTTAGTTTACAATGCTGCGGCTGGAATAGGGACTGACACCTAACACCTTACGGTTAACATGATCTAAGTTGTAAACCAGCCACGGAAGAATGGGAGATAAGAGGGTCAGCCAGATACGGCTGAAATAATACATGGCGGTGATACTCAGGGGAAAACCCGTGTGATCCAAAGACGGCAATATAATGCAGGCCTAACACCTTATCTAAAAGTCCAGACTTTGTGGAGCCTGGACAACGTCTGTAGTTGCCACCACAAAGGAGCAATTAGGACCAGATGCTTAACACCTCACTGCAATACAGCGGCAAAGTAGGAACACAGGGCTGACACATTTTTGCCAGCAACCCAGGAAGGCTGGTGTTAACGCAGATTGAAATGTAATGACGCAACTGCATCGCCGCCAAAGCATGTTTCATTGTTTCAGGAATGTGGCGGGGCATCGGTCAATTTGATTGGCAGAAATAACTACAGTCCATGTGGAAAATAGGTGGAGTTAATGAATAGGGGAATTTTAATTAGCCAACGTGGAAACTAGGCAGGGATGAAGAGAATAAAACTACAAGCATGGCCAGCAAATCCTCAGACGCATTCACAATAGCATTCCTTGGATACCTACTGGAGAAATATTAACATTTCGTTCCGTTGGACTTCTGTATGAAGTATTATGAGGGAATTTCCTAGCTATAACCCAGGTAATACCATTACTCTGATTAGTTTGTCTGCTAGTCTGAAGGCTTGTGTAGTTTCCTGTTTCTACATATTCTCCCAAACTTTACACTGGTGGATTTTCTGTGTTACTCAGTGTTCCAGTTTCTAGATTTACTATTTGTCAACAACTTAACTGACAGGCATCATCGGGTACTTCTCACACACCCATACAAGACAACTTGCAAGTCGTGTGGGAGGCAAAATGCATGGTCCATTTTATTGCCGTTGGCTCGCTTACAAGCGGTAAACAGTCGCTAATGCAATACACAATATACAGCCACAGAATTATCTAACACAAACTGCTAACCCCATGCTAGTTCTATCTATTAGTGAACACAAAACTCCTAACGCTATTCTAAACGATGTGAACGCCTCAAGTCCAGTCTCCCGTCTGCCTAACCTCTCTCCCGTGGTTACCCACCACGCGGGGTGACCTTCACCTTCGTGCGTGTTACCTCACATCGCACTCTGCTGGCAAACGTGGCCTGTTGAGTGTCTACTCAACTGTGCTATGGCTTCACGAGGTGTGGTACTATCGTGATTAGAGTGCTAACTCTCTGAACACCGCCTGCGTGTCTCATGAGGGAGTGGCTAACCCTCTCCTATTACCTCATCTCCCCTGCCCTTGCCTCGGGCACCGTATCTCCTCCTGGTCTCTTCAGGGTTGACCGCTCTCCCTGGCGGAGGGGATGCGGTCGAGTCTTTGACACACACCCACCCCTCTTGTGTTGCGTCATCAACTTTCACTCATTGGTTGTGACGCAAGAGGTTCCTAAACCAAAAATTAGTGTCTCTAATTTTTGTCAAAGACTCTAGATAACTGGCTTTGGGCATTCCAATAGACTATTAATAACTATTGTCACAATGTAGCAAAGCCTTACTTGGCTACTGGCAATCGCCACAAACTTGACTGGTTGGCGTGAGCCCCTTCTCACATGCTATATTATATTTATCAGAGGTATGTCTGAACCGGACCGTTGTCTTATAAGACCTGCCCTCACATAGTAAATTAACTTACTACCCATACAAAGTTGACTTTCTTAGGGTCAACACATGAATTACTTCATGTCCCCCATATAATATTTAACAACCATTCTACAAGAGTGTGTGCGACAGGCTTTACCTCCTTCGCTTCCGCGCGTAAGACTTTATTTCACTGTTAATTTAGTTCTTCGTTGTCTATTATGTCCCCTGGCCCCATAGTTATCTGTCTTTGATCTACAAATAGTGTATGCAATTTATATGTTTGTTTTTCTGTTTGTTTGTGTGTTTGGATGTAATAAATCTACTAATCTAATTTCTATCCTCTATTTATAAATTCTATGTGTATGTATGTTAGTTTTTTGAGTGTCATAATTTGGTTCAATGTGGCCACAAACAGGTGTATAACACAAATTCGTGACTACATTCACTTGTCACGAAACCCAAAATACTGTAATCTAGGTTCTAAACTATATTACAGACAACACATTCACACTAACACAATTTCACTAACGAAAACTTTACATTCTAACATACCATTCTAATTCTATAACTAAGTATTTAATGTGTTACCTAAATTTATTAAATTTGTTATGTTAATTATATGATATGATTATATTACTTCTTATTTTTTTCTAATCTAAGTGATGTAATCTAACTATTTAAATGCAATTGTTGTGATGTGAGTTATGTACCTTAATTAAATGGATTATGTGACCACAATTTATGTACTTTTCTAAATACTATGCTAAATAATGTTTTTAAATGCACAAAGGAATTATATGAGTGATGTTCTTAATCTAACTGGTGTAAATGCTGTATGTTACCTTATCTACTCTTTTTAATCTATTATGATGTAAAATGATGATACTAATAAATGGTAATATTTGAAAGATGGTATGGTTTCATTAAGATGGAATAAACTAACTACAATGAAACTAAGTGAAATATAACAATCTAAATGGTACTATTCATATCATAAATTTAATTTAACTTGTAATAAACTATTCTTATGTCTAAACTAATATTCTAATCTAATTTTAATGGGTTAATTACTGTACTAACTACATTATTAAAATAAATGAGAACTGTTATAGTTCCTAACCTACATCTAATTTATCACTATCTTAAAATATTATATTACATATCACAATAAGTTTATATACATAGTATTTGGTTTACACAGGTTAGTAGTTGCCTTCATGTATGTGCAATGGTTGTATAGGCATAATACAACCACACACTTTGCCTGGGTATCTGAAATACATTACACAGTCATCTTAATGTTCTCTCGGTAGTGCACGTGTAGAGTTCGCTGGTGTTGTAGCTCTGTCTTTTCGTGTCTGTAATTAAGCACTGTTCTGACACTGTTTTCTGCGGTTCATATATATGATACACCGGAATGGAGCTTAGTTGGAAATGAGCTGTCCTAGTTCACACGGTGGTATCTAAGTATAGCAGCACAGTTCTTAATCTGATGTCCACGGACACATGATAGTTCATTGTTTTGGTACATGACTACACCAATAATGTGGATATGTATGTAAGCTATTTTACATCTTATATTATCAGATATTCATGTACCAACCATCACTCTACATTTAACTGTTGGATTTCAGGTATTTTTACCCCAGATGGTAAAACTAGTGACCACCTGAATATCCGGTCATTTTGATGCACACCACTATGTATGACCGTGATCAGGGAGTTGTCGGTCTGGACAATGCAGTGAACATCCGTCAGAACTCGATGGAGCCTTCTCACCGTATAGATGACGCCTAGGGTTGCAACTGTGATATGGAATCTTTGGACTCAGCATGTGTGATCTTACTGATCACGCAGCAAAGCGGATGGAAGATGCCCTCAAAAAAAAATTGGCCTAGTACTGCAGTGATGGAGATTCTGCTGGCATATGACCTAAGATAATAAATGAGCCTAGGATTAGGCAAGCGGAGGGATTGGAATATTTACAAAAAAGGATCTTCAATTTTGACAATGCAGGAATTAATATTGCATCTTTCACATTTCATTTCCAGAAGATTTTAAGACATTGGAAAATATATTTGTAATTTCTGAGTAATTTACTAATCCCAAAAGGTTTCTGACCTGTTTCTTTCTGTTAGACATGGTCAGATTCATAATTTTGGTACTACTTTTCAGGTCAGTCTACAGTTGGACTTGAGAAATGACATGACCCAAAAATGAATTTATTTTAGGCATAATTTGACTTTGCTGGTTTGACAGTGAGACCGAAGCGTCGCACTCTGTCAAAGGCATGTCTCAGTTTCAGTAGGTGTATTGTCCAGTCATCAGTATTCTGATTTATTCATGTGTATTCTATAAGTTCACTACATGTATGCCCCTCGTCGGATTTGCCAGTCTCACTAACTAGTGTAGTTGCGTTGTGTATGTCTGTCGTCTGATCACTTGGTGTTGGTGCAATCTGTTCGTCTGTCACTACTTCTGTCTCTTGTCTTGAAAAGTGAGGTTTCCGCATGTTGACATGGAATATCTCTAAGTGTCTGTTTATCGATATTTCATAGTCAACATGTACCATGGTTATGTGCCACTTTGAATGGTCCTTGCCATTTCGTTTGTATGGAAGTAGCCTAAATCTGTCTTGATCAAGTTCCAGATTACTTGTTTTTGCACATTTGTTTGTGTGCTTGTAGTAGAACTGACCCTTCCTCTATCAAATGGCTTGGGTGCCAGTGTAGAGGGTTGTATTTCAGCTGTAGGATGTTTACCCTTGAACTTTTGTATCAATTGATGACAGCCATTACCAGCAAATAGATTATGACAAAATAATTTTATGTTATTGAAAAAACTTGGCCTGGCATTGCTGTATGCACGATGACCTGCACATGGTGTTTTGTGTGCATTGTTTAGCACACCTAACTGATGTTGTTCAAGTAACACCTGTTCATGGTTACTAGTAATATGACATGTAGTTGAAATGCCATTATTACGTCTAACGAACCAAGATGCATTCTTGGTCATTTTGGCTTTGCCTTTTGACAATTTTAAGTATGGAGACACATTAAAATCAGATTTCTGCTGGTGTATAAGTTTTTGTGTGTTTTTGTCATCTGTGCTGGTTGGAAAAAGCATTAGTAGTGTCTCATTTTGCAATGGGTCATGATGTTTTGAAGTGTCAACTCTGGTTGTTGCCTTAGCTGCATTTAATTTCTCCCATGCAACTATTTCTTCACTAGCACATTGTTTCAGTTGAGGTAAGCACCCCAAAATTAAATCTGTACAAGGGTTGTTAAGTATTGCACAAGTAAAGGTACCGGAAAGAAAAGGAGAATCAATACGGGCTTTTGCCAAAGGGTAAATTTCAACGTTACCCGAAAAGGTTCGGCATTTCACAGTGTCACCTGTGTAATCACCCGGACTCACTAGTTCTTTTCGAAGACCAATAAGGGTGCTGCCGCTATCCAGCAAACATTGGCATGGTACATCATTGACCATTGCATTGTGGAACACTAACTTGCCTCTGGAGGCTAATGCTGCATTCCCACTCTCAGATGAGCATGGTACTGTATGTCCACATTCCAGTATTCCGTCTGCATGGAATTGGTGACATCGTTCACAGCCGTCAAAGCTTAATATATCGTTAGCAGCACACACATCCTCTGCTTGGTTAGTTGGTAAGTCACTTTCAATCTCACACTCATTCTCACTACCACTATCTGAAGAGGTGTCAATCAACATAGCGTTGTTAGCTTTCAAACGTTGGCGGCCAAGGCACTTATTAGAATAATGGCCATAAGAGGAACAAAAAAAACATTTGATTGCACGCCTGTATGCAGACCGTTTGCTTTGCTGCTTCTTGATCACATTTTCAAGATGCGCCGGATAATTCGGCGATTTGTCGCACATAGCATAAGTGTCGTGCATTAGTTGACAGTACATGCATATGGAAACTTTTCTGTCTTTCTTATCATACTTCTGAAAAGGTTTTCTGTTACCCTGATAGTTTTTTGATTGGTCTTTGACAAAGGAAACTATCTCAGAGTCACTTGAGGTCTTAAAAATCTCTCTGTTAGAAGAAAAATATGCTGAGCCTTTTTTTTCGAACTGCTCGATGTTTTCAATGTCTGACTGCTGCAAAAACTTAGCAAAAGGAGAAGGTATAGTAGATATACACTTGTCCATAGCTATTAGGTTTTTTAATCTATCAAAGTCTTTTCCTATGTTAGCTGCTTTAAGCCACCTGTTTAGTACACTCTGCACATTTGAAAAATAATCTATAAAAGTTTCACTAGGTTTAGGTTTTAAATTTGAGAACTGAACCTGATACCCAGGGGCATCAAGTAAAAAGTGCTGCATAATCCTATCATGGATGTATTGATAGCTAGATCTAAGTTCAATAGGAATAGACTCTATTACTTTAAGGGGCTCACCACTTAGATTCTTCATGTAAATCGGAGCCCACATATCTAAAGGAACTTGGTGATATTTAAATTGATACTCTACATTCTCTGTCCAGGCAGATATGGAGTCCTCTTTACAATATGGTTTGATAATATTTTTGTATTTGTTGAACTTATTTTCCTCTTGTTGACTTCTTAGTTTAGTGGCAGAGATCTCTGCGTGTGAGTCTACATCCATGCTTTTCATCTTTAATTGTGTCTCTGATTCTACCTGAATTTGTTTTTCTTTAACTCTTGCCATTTCATCTATCTCTTTTTGCTTTAGATCTAATTCCTTTTGTTTTAATTCTTTCTCTTGATCTAATTGTTTTTGTTTCATCTCCTTATCATGTTCTCTTTCTCGTGCGCGTTCGTCCCTCTCCGCATTCTCTTTTCGTGTTTGTTCCTCTTTTGTTTCTTTAAATTTCTGATCAGCATATTGTTGTAGTTCTTTTCCTGTTAATTCCAGTTCTTTGCCTGCTTTTATGAAATCTGATAAAGTTGCCATCTTACTTTAGTACTTGGCTAACAGTGATAGGCAATGATGACTTTAATCAGTTATTTATCTTTGATATGTTATGTTTGTTCTTATCTGATCACTATCAGTTGTGCTTTCTGTTTATACCCTGCCCAGATTTATCTTGCAGAAAAACAGAGTATACAAATATGTCAACGCGTTACAAGCTGAAAAAGAGATGCACTATTAATCAAATTGCATGACAAAATATATAAGTGTACTCAGCTTAATGTGGGAACGAAGCTCCTTTGACACAGGTCACCTTGTTTGGTACACTGGGGTGGCGACACGTTTCGTACGTAGCACACGGTATTTGGCCCACAGGTGTATGTGCACAGCTGTTGTTTGCCCTCTGATATATAGGGCAGCAGTAAACACGCCTACTAAACGATATGATTTACTCGACAACTAAGGACAATGACTTAGACAATGACAGACTTACGAACACCTAGAATATGTATTAATTAATTTTAATGTCAATGTCCTGTCTTTGTTTTAAACAATAATTGCCTTTCGTTACTAACCTAGTTAATTTCTGTAAACGTTGTGCAGCTAAGTATCAGATGCTTAGCCCGAAAATAGTTCCATCGTGACGATAAGCAAAGAGAAAATAGACCCAAAAATGAATAAATGCTTGTAAAGAAATCAAAATAACATAATAATGTGTCAATAAATAAATATATTCATTTAGTAACTTAAATAAGTAAATAATAAACAATATACAGCACAGATTCAGGCGGGCCGCCGCTAAGCGATCTTGTAAACACTCGACTGCTTTATGCTAATGACGCAGAACAACTGTCTGTCAATCACTCTACGTCATCGCGCAGCGCTATTTTTAGATCTCAAAATCAATATTGTCGGCTGCCTGTGTATTCCTGCGCCGTGAATCATGTTTGGTGCTTATTCAAGAATAAATTGGTAAATATATGAATAAATATAAGAAAATAAGAATATTAATACTTACAGCTTCGAAGAATACATGATTTCATTCAATAAATATATCATAAACACAATTAAACACTATTTTGTCACGATAGGCATATTTCTAGCTCGCAAATTCTCCTGTCTGCACAAATTATCGTTACTACAAAAATTAAACCCTAGTCTGGAGTCCGTGGATGAGTGGATTAGCTTGAACTTTTCGTTCAAGCTTCACTTTCTGACACCACAATTACCCTTTTACTGTGGGTATTAGCTTGGCGCTTTCGTCCAAGCACCACTTTCTGACACCACAATTACCCTGCCCTGTCAACAACTTAACTGACAGGCATCATCGGGTACTTCTCACACACCCATACAAGACAACTTGCAAGTCGTGTGGGAGGCAAAATGCATGGTCCATTTTATTGCCGTTGGCTCGCTTACAAGCGGTAAACAGTCGCTAATGCAATACACAATATACAGCCACAGAATTATCTAACACAAACTGCTAACCCCATGCTAGTTCTATCTATTAGTGAACACAAAACTCCTAACGCTATTCTAAACGATGTGAACGCCTCAAGTCCAGTCTCCCGTCTGCCTACCCTCTCTCCCGTGGTTACCCACCACGCGGGGTGACCTTCACCTTCGTGCGTGTTACCTCACATCGCACTCTGCTGGCAAACGTGGCCTGTTGAGTGTCTACTCAACTGTGCTATGGCTTCACGAGGTGTGGTACTATCGTGATTAGAGTGCTAACTCTCTGAACACCGCCTGCGTGTCTCATGAGGGAGTGGCTAACCCTCTCCTATTACCTCATCTCCCCTGCCCTTGCCTCGGGCACCGTATCTCCTCCTGGTCTCTTCAGGGTTGACCGCTCTCCCTGGCGGAGGGGATGCGGTCGAGTCTTTGACACTATTACACTGAGAACTACCTTCTTCTTTGATTCACCACTTGGTTGTCTGATTTGTTGTATGTGATACTTTGGAGAAATCCATTATCCAAGCTACATGAGCGTGTGGCTTATGCATGTACAGGAAATACATTTAGATTCATCCTGTATGATGTTAAACATTGGGGAGACTGACTACTTAGGAGAAATTCCTGAGAGCTACCAGTCTCTTGATAGTGTCCAATTAACATTGATTATTTGGACCAACACTTTGAGTGCCTACCAAGATTGTGGTGAAATCCCTTGGTTTGAGGAATGGCACCAGTTCACCTTGTCTGCATGATGTCTTAATGGGGACAGACATGACTTATGACATTCAATATCCCAGACAGATTCAGGGAAGGCATTTAATGTTCGACAGGACTGTGCGACCAGCCCTTCCGACAAGACAGTATGAATGAATCAGAAGGGAGAGAGTAAGTGAGGTGAACTTATATGGGAAACACTCCATTACATAAATGGAGATGATTGTGTATGTTTTGAGCTATAGATGTTCTAAATAGTTTTATGAATATATACATATATATTTATTTATTTAGAACTGATATATGTTTATTTAACATGCCGTCATATATCACCATACCATCATATATTATGACTTTAATGTATGTTTATATGAATATATAGACATATGTGTTTGAGATGTGTAGACGTAGATACTATCCATCTCCGTTTGTTTCATTCCAGATCTCTTAGGAGCAATTGACAGTCAACAACCCATATCAGGAAGTGACTTACCCTTGTGAAGGGACCAATCAGGACTCCTTCAATCTGACAGTGAACTGCGTCTCACTGGGGGGGGGGGGGGGGAGCATGACCTATGTGACCTCTTAAGTTACGTATACCATATTATAATCATCATCATTATCATATGATCATCAAGACTAGAAATAATAAACACAGTTGTTGTATTTTAAAACTCAATTTGTCCGTATAATTCTAAATGTTTATAAATGTTTGTGTAGCTTATATAATCTAGTGCACACATTAATATATATTTAGTGGGGGTTCAAACACACATTGTCCAGAAGGGGGAATGTATGTCAGGGAGGTACCTTGCATATGCAGTCATAAGTAACCAGATTACGTTGCATAACTTAACTCCTCCTTTCTCACTTCTGGTGATACCAAGTACAGCCAAATCTATATAGATATATTCTATCTTCAACGAGCCACTTCTTGGCTGTTTTCTTGAGTATCAGGGACGGTGTCTTAATCAGCATAAAAGACACTAGTTCCATGTTTTCTCTCTGGGATCTGGGGTGGTAATTAGTCCCATCGGACAGAGGTAAGGGATCTCAAACTACACCCAGAACTAAACCCCAGTAGGAGAAAACGAATTTGGCTGAGTGGTTGCCCATCAGGGATCTAACCCCAGCCAGTTGGTGACACATATAATTCTGATCGTTTACACATAAATGTTGCATGGCCCTTGCAGGACGTTGCCATCAACCTTAGGTTGATTTTATATGAAATTGTACATCAAGTAGTTTGCCATTGCTTTCTGAACGAGAAGTCAACGTTTTAAGTCCAACTTAATATCGGTGTAGGGGTTGAACCGCCTACCTCGCGCGTGCGCTCTTATCCTTTCTACACATCGATGTCTAATTGTTTACAACACCTGAGAAATATGGCTTCCTCCCCAACTTTCGACACGTCGATGTCTAATTGTTTACAACACCTGAGAAATGTGGCTTTCTCCCCAACTTTCGACACGTCGATGTCTAATTGTTTACAACACCTGAGAAATGTGGCTTTCTCCCCAACTTTCGACACGTCGATGTTTAATTGTTTACATCGCCTCAGAAATGTGGCTTTCTCCCCAACTTTCTATACGGGCATAGCCTACGATGGGTGACGTTGTGATATTCTGTTATGATAATTTGGCTGTGTGTCCGTGTACCACGTGGTTACACACCCGCTTCACACGCCGGTGATCCGGGGCTTGTTTCCGGATCCGGTCAGGGATATGCACTACTGACGAGCTCAAACGAGGGCGAAACTCGAGTATAGTGCTTCCATATTGACGTGGATAGGCCTTAGGTTCATACCAGAATACGATCAGCGTTGCCAGTAGTGGGTTGTGCTCAATATTTAAATTTCAAATCCCGAAATAACCAAATAAATCAATTTGATTATTGCTCATTGGATTTAGGAGGCCTGGTGTTCCTTGCCAGTGAGAAGTCCTGATCGTTTCGGGTCCACATCGATTGACGGACGTCAGTCGCGGCGATTGGGCAATCTTGAGCATAACCTACGATGGGTGACGTTGTGATATTCTATTATGATAATTTGGTTGTGTGTCCAACGTGTGCCGCGTGGTTACACACCCGCTTCACACGCCGGTGATCCGGGGCTTGTTTCCGGATCCGGTCAGGGATATGCACTACTGACGAGCTCAAACGAGGGCGAAACTCGAGTATAGTGCTTCCATATTGACGTGGATAGTTCCATATGATGGTACACTCTACCAAAGTCATGAATGGGGTTTTTCCAGTTATGCACGGAAAATGGACAAATAGGAAAGGAAGATACCATTAGTAACGTAAACAACGTCACACAACAACAAAGGACTTTCTCTGTGTGTGATTCAGAAAAGAGGACGTGTCTTCCAGAGATCCGTATGCGACTTATTCCGAGCGTCAGCGAATAGATTTTTCAGGAGGAGGGATCGATTGGCAAATGGATAATTAAGGCAGAATCCGAAACCTAGACGTGATACAACTCAGGACAGCGAAATGACAGGTCTACGCCTCAAGGAGAACATTTTGGAAGAAAGCAGGGAGTTTCATGAAATGTTAAATTGTTAAACGCCGCGCCCACATCTCGGGAGCAGTTTAATAACACATGTTAATCATCCTTTGTTATTTGTTCCACTCGTTACAAAAATAAAGTACGAGTCCGGTTCCTTCCTTGGAGTCGTTTGATAATTCGTCACACTGTTCAAAGGTGAGTGTTAAGACTGAGTCAAATGTCATTCTATAATCCCAATGATAAGGAAAGACATGGCATGAAGATGGGAAGCTCGCCGGTTTTTTAGAATCCAATTGTCAACAAGATTTTCCCGCAAAAGTTGTTAGTGAACAAGAAATGCGCACTAATGGAAAATGAATTGCGCGCCGGAATACAGTGAAACGCACGAAGTCGCATAGGAAGAATGTCAATAGGAAATTATATATATAAATTGTGTGTTAGAAAGTATTTATAACGAACAATCATGATGCTGATCGTTAGATCGTTAACATAACCAGTTATTGTACATCTGCACATCAGAAATCGAAATGCGAAACGAAAACTGGTGCACATAATGAACACACAGTAGAAAATGTCCAACGTTACAATATCATTCGTGAAGTACAAAGGACAGAACATTATCACACATTAGAAATTAAAGATTAACTGAAGATAGTAAGAAAACAACATTGAATTAAAGAACTTATTTAGAATATACAGTCTGAAACGAATAAATGAAGTACACACTCGATATACTTTACATATTTACAAAGAAAGTAGGCCGTCATCGGGACACTGCACTGTAAATTATATCTACAATACAAGGAAGATGAAACAGACAGGTACAACCATTATTAAAACAGCTTCAACTAGTGGATAAATACGTAGTGTAAACACGATATACGTCACAAGACTGAACATTTTGATTACGTGTTGGATGATTTTATACTTCAACACTGCACATTACATTGCACTAACATTACCTGATCATACATGCCAGCACAGACAGTTAATTGACATACTAATTGCTTAGTTCAGTGCAACAGTTAGGAATGGCAGCATTATTGTCCGGGAGTGCTAACAGAGAACATTAACACCATTTACTGCGTCATTATTATACGGACATAGAAAATATTATCTGCACGTAGGACATGTTTGTTGAGGAAAATCTGGAGATGGACTGCACACATCCAGCTGTCTTTGTCACACCCTTGCCTCCCTCAACATAATCTTTTCAAGACACGGATACTCACCGAATAGAGTTCCCTCACGCCACTTCAAGTTTATTACCAGCGTTTACACATGAAGTAAAGATAGCCATTTTCAAAGAAATATATCTAACCATGGAGTTTTTTTTTATTACGCTGTTCACCGCCATACATAGGAATTACGTGGTTGGTAAGCGTCGGTCCCAGTTATTCAAAGCTCATCGATCATACCACAGCCGACTAAGCATTTCTCTGAAGTCGGCCACGAACCGCGTGGTTCAGGGTATTAGTGTAAGTTTATTACACTATCGTCAAACGTAAACAGGAGCAACTAACACTGGGACACATCTCAATTGTTCTACTCATACGTGCACAGGAGGATCATGTCAAACTAGTGGGCAGCAAACACCACTTACGTCAACGTTGAACATTCGAACCAGTCTAATCAAGATACATTCACGCGACACTGGATGGATTTTCGAAAGCGTTAAGGCCAGTATTATTTATCGTTGTCGACTGTCCAACATCTGGTGTATATTAATAAGGTGCTAATTATAAATGTTAACAAAAACAATTATAAGCCGACAGTGTGGGTGGTTGGAATGGGTATTCCTAAAGTAGCCAAGCACGCTTGATTACTTTAGAAATCGGTTGTGTTGACTAGCGTCAGGTCAATACGAAAAATCATTTACATTGGTCTTGCGTGCGATAACACACATTGTTGGTATCGTAATTGTGAGTAGTATATAACGTGTTTATCGTGTTGTCACGTAAATTTCAGGAGTGATAATTTTGTCTTTTATTAATGAAAATATGAATTTCCGTCTTGCGGCAATCGTCGTTTGTTAGTATTAGTATTGTTCCGCTGTACTTATATATGTATATTTTATATTGAACATATTTTTCCATAATTATTTTTGTGGTTTACATATATCACGTTAGGTATAATTGTCGTATATTTTGAGTGATATATTCTTGAGTGATCGTCAACTTTACATTATTTGTCTGAATTAAGTTGATATTGTGGTCGAAGTTGATACCACGAGATATATTATCGACTCTGTTCCTAGAAAAACATTATTACAACTTTGTCGATATTCTTGTCTTCTTTTTCCACTTCGATATTTTATTACAGCTAGAGTATTATACAGATAGGTCAAGATGTCTACACTACAGGATTACATGGTAATGGTTGAGAATACGGGATTGACTGGAACAGAACTTAGAGCATGGGCGAAACAAGAGTTCAGCGACTATCAATTACAGCAAAAAGAAGAGAAACGTCTTCAAGCCGCACATGAGAAAGAGGAACGATTGGAAAAGCTAGCGGCTGAAAAGGAAGCAAAACGAGAGGAAAAAGAACTAAAAGAACGAGAGATGGCGATCAAGCAAAACGAGATAACTTTGGAACGCGAAAAGATGGCAGCTAAAGAAAAAGAAATGGCTGCTGAAAAGGAAAAGCTAATTATGGAAATGCAATTGAAAGAGAAGCAATTGGCCGCAGAGACAGAAATCAGGGAGAAACAACTCGCTTTTGATAGGGAAAAGCTGGCAACAGAAACACTCTGGAAGGACAAAGAAGTGGAGGGTAATTTGAAAGTCAAGACTTTGGAGATGGAACATGAAGCTGAGATTGAACGAGAGAAAAGTCGTGCAAAACAGAATTATCCAGTGAAGAAGTACCAAGGGCTTTTTCGCAACTTTCAACAAGGCGATTCGGTCAGTTCTTGGATTACCAACTTTGAAGTACTCGTAAAGCATTACAAGGTACCGGAACAAGACATACCAATTCTATTCCACAGGCATCTCGCATTAGAGCCTTTAAAGGTAATTGAGTTAATACCTGAGGACTTACGTACTAACTACAAATACATGAGAGATCGTGTGTTGGCACACTTCAGTCTAGATGAGTCGGGCCTACGTACAAAATTTAAAACACTCACTCCCAAATCTAACCAAACTTTCCTTGACTTTGTTTCTGGGTTAACCTCATCTTTTGATAAATGGACTAAAGCCGCTGATATTGGGTCTGATTACAATAAAATTCGAGACTTAATAATTAGAGATAGACTACTATCTGCAGTACCAGAGGCCATGTCTGTATTTCTAGTGGAGAATAAATGCAAAGATCTTAAGGAAATGGAAACGAGGGGAGAATCATATTTCAATGCACATCGAGACATATTCGCAAATTGTACACAGCCAGAACTGATAATAGGAGCAAGTGCTAGATTCCAAAAAGGCAATGGCAAGTTCAGAAAATTTAGCAGTAATAAATATAGAAATAGCCCATACCAGTACTCTAACAGAGAAGGAGACAGACCAAGAAAAGGACACCTATCCAGATGTCAATACTGCAAATTATCTCATGGACATTTGGAAATGTGCGATCGACACCCTGGGTATACAGATTATCTTCGTGACATCACAGCGAGGAAAAGAAGTAAGTATGACTCATTCAAAAGAAGCATTAAATATTTCTCGTGTCGGGCGTACGGGCATACCAGCAAGTCTTGTCCAATGAAGAATACGTGGAAAGATGCAAGTAATGCATATGTGTTGTCTAGTAATAGAGTCATACAATAACAAAACAGGTAAGGAAGGTCATAATAATGATGATGACCTCACATCAGCACACAAGAGGCATATTCATGAAGCGAACGCAGCATGCACTCGTCAAGGTACTCTGATGATACACCAAGCAGAGGTTAATGGGTTACCAACAAACTGTTTTAGAGACACAGGTTCGGATATTACAGGTGTTAATCACAAACTCATAGAAGAAAGTAATTATACAGGTAAAAGTATTGAGTGCAGAACATTTGGGGGTACAATAGAAATGTACAAAACTGCATGGGTCAGCATAAAATGCCCATATTATGAAGGTAACGTATGCGCAGCAGTACTACCAAACCCATGTGCTGGGTTGATAATTGGTAACATCACTGATGTTAAAGATTACGTTCAAACTGGAGAACGCAAACTTGATGTGGTACGCACAGAATCACAAACCCAAGTATCACAAGAAGAAGGAATTACACATTCATTAAAAGTTCAACCGACTGTTAATAACAACAGAGTAGCACACAAGAAGAGAACAAAAGTTAAACATAATGGTTACAAACAACAGACGACATGGGATATTGTAACCATATTTATTACAAACATTTTGATGTGGCTTAAATTGACCTTATCTCAAGTAACATCCATAGTCATGAACACATCCTCACAAACAAAAGCATATATTGATGATATTGTGAATAAAAATACAGTCATTCAATCACTCAAGGAAATTTACACACAAGTCAATAATAACAAACAAATTTACAATAAACAAAATGTATTGATTAATGTGTACTTTATTTACTGCTACTACAAAGTAATCAAATATACTTTATTGGCATTATATATACGTGTGAAAAGTATGACAGTGTTCAATTCAACAAAGTTGAAAAGTACAAATATTAGCAGGCATACAGTACAGAAACACCATAAGTATAGAAGAAAGAAATAGAATGAAAGAAATAAAGAAAGAAAAATAAAATGGGATGAAAGTGTTAGGTTCATATCAACACATAATACACTACAGACACATTAGGGTCTTAGGTCTGATTACTTAGTTATGCCAGGTATCACTTGTCAGAATTGTTCACACTATCTAATAGTTCTATAATTCATCGTAAAAATAGTTCGATTCTCTATTCTTTGATAATTATGTCTATAATAGAGAACATTACTAAATTCTTCACAACTCTATGTCTGCAAGATTTTAATCAGTCAATCATATCATATGGGACATTCTCAGTCGATTATAGAATATACAGTAAGACTGATATATGTTATAAGTTATTCAGTTATAGTATTATTATTATTATTATTATTATTATTATTATTATTATTATTATTATTATTATTATTATAAAATATTTGAGAAATTTAATAAAGTTCAATCAAATAGCACCTAATTAATAAATGATGTTGATACAATCGGTGACTTTAAATTAATACTGTTAGGTATATATAGTATAATCAAATAGTTACATGTGTTATTAATTTACATTTATTGGCAGAGACATCTACCTGGATGCAATAGCCATTAATATGTCCTGAACACTTGATGGATATTTCGACCGTCATTATTTTACGTGGAAAACTACGGTCAAGTATTTGTAGATGGTGTTGTGTAATGTTATTAATTCTGTCCAATTTTGGAACATTGGAACATTGAAACATTCGTCAAATCATTAATTAGAATTATTTAGTTAATTAATTGATTCAATTTTGTTATATTAATGTGTTACATAAATAAGTCATTAATTAGTATTTCACTTGTAATTAAGAAACATTGAAGTAATTATTTTGTGAATTGGTGATTAGGTAAATAGTTGGGTAAGCAAGGTTTCAGCTGAACTAATTTTATGAAAGCGAACTGGGTTGCCAATCGATCCATTAAGATCTATGAATATATACGGAATCGGCTGATGGTCTAAAGATATACACACAAGTATTGGACAGTCTAACATATCAAATGGCACCATAAAATCTCGCAAGACATGGATAGTTACGTGTACCCTACCAACATATAAATATACATGGAATATATGGAGGAACAACAACAACGACCAAAAATGGAATACTGGGAAACCCATTATTACTCTCGTCCAAAACTCATGGTATGACCTAGAGTGAGGACACACTTGTCTATTAAGACAAGGTAGGGACTAATATGGTTATTAGTTGGTATGATCTCCCATGATCAGCCACACGACGTCTAATGGGGTATTAGACAGGTGGGCGTGCCCATCATATGACATTATTATTTTTTTTTAGAGTAGATAAAGGGGGAGACTAGGAACTTTCCAGGTTTCGTTGTTAAAGGTTAATGCATATGTTTGCAAAGTAATACACATATCCATAGAAAAAAAAATGAAAACATTTTTTTTTATCTAGGAGGGAGCATTATGCCATATGATGGTACACTCCACCAAAGTCATGAATGGGGTTTTTCCAGTTATGCACGGAAAATGGACAAATAGGAAAGGAAGATACCATTAGTAACGTAAACAACGTCACACAACAACAAAGGGCTTTCTCTGTGTGTGATTCAGAAAAGAGGACGTGTCTTCCAGAGATCCGTATGCGACTTATTCCGAGCGTCAGCGAATAGATTTTTCAGGAGGAGGGATCGATTGGCAAATGGATAATGAAGGCAGAATCCGAAACCTAGACGTGATACAACTCAGGACAGCGAAATGACAGGTCTACGCCTCAAGGAGAACATTTTGGAAGAAGGCAGGGAGTTTCATGAAATGTTAAATAGTTAAACGCCGCGCCCACATCTCGGGAGCAGTTTAATAACACATGTTAATCATCCTTTGTTATTTGTTCCACTCGTTACAAAAATAAAGTACGAGTCCGGTTCCTTCCTTGGAGTCGTTTGATTATTCGTCACACTGTTCAAAGGTGAGTGTTAAGACTGAGTCAAATGTCATTCTATAATCCCAATGATAAGGAAAGACATGGCAGATAGGCCTTAGGTTCATACCAGAATACGATCAGCGTTGCAAATAGTGGGTTGTGCTCAATATTTAACTTTCTATACGTCGATGTCTAATTGTTTACAACACCTGAGAAATGTTGCTTTCTCCCCAACTTTCGACACGTCGATGTCTAATTGTTTACAACACCTGAGAAATGTGGCTTTCTCCCCAACTTTCGACACGTCGATGTCTAATTGTTTACAACACCTGAGAAATGTTGCTTTCTCCCCAACTTTTGACACGTCGATGTTTAATTGTTTACAACACCTGAGGGAAGGCTCCGTGGCGAAGTAGTCAAGACGTTTGACTCGGGCTCCGAAGGTTGTAGGTTCGATTCCGGGCCGCGTCCTTTGGTTCACGAGTTAAATTTTTCGGAGACTCCTGTGGGTCGTCGCTACCTCACCTCACCGTCGCTACCTCACCTCACCGTCGCTACCTCACCTCACGCTACCTCACCATTGGTGTTACCTTTCATCTGGAGTAAACTAGGCAGGCCGAGAGAGGGATCATGCTGCATGGGCAATACATTGTCCCTAAATTCATCCCAGGCTTTGTGCTATGGTGAGGTATAACTCTGTGTTAGTTAGTTAGTTAGTCGACAGATCATCCTCATTGCACATCGAACCATTCAGTCCATAAGTGCTCGGATCCCCTCCTCAGCAAATCCCACAGCGTGTCGCGGCTAATGACACCAGTTCTGTGTTGGTTTATCAATCAAGCCATTAGTCACGTTGACTTAGGGGATCGTGGAAGATCACTGGCACGCTTGCCTGCTGTCCCGGCGGGCACGTGTTCGAATCCCTCTCCAGACGAGAATGTTTTTTCCATTGACCTGGACGTCCAGAACTACCCCGACTTAAAGGGCTACATGAAAATGCCATGGGGCGTAGAAGCGGTCGGTGTTATATTGATCACATCACCGATAGAGTCAATGCCGGCCAACAATATGAGGGTAGCACCATATATCCAATATTTTATATTGATCACATCACCGATAGAGTTAATACGGGCCAACAATATGAGGGTAGCACCATATAACTAATATGTTATATTGATCACATCACCGATAGAGTAAATACCGGACAGCAAAATAGGGGTAGCACCATATATCCAATATGCTATATTGACCACATCACAGATAGAGACAATACCGGCCAACAATGTGGGGGTAGCACCATATATCCAATATGTTATATTGATCACATCACAGATAGAGACAATACCGGCCAACAATGTGGGGGTAGCACCATATATCCAATATGTTATATTGATCACATCACAGATAGAGTCAATACCGGCCAACAATGTGGGGGTAGCACCATATATCCAATATGTTATATTGATCACATCACAGATAGAGTCAATACCGGCCAACAATGTGGGGGTAGCACCATATATCTAATATGCTATATTGACCACATCACCGATAGAGTCAATACCGGCCAACAATGTGGGGGTAGCACCATATATCCAATATGTTATATTGACCACATCACAGATAGAGACAATACCGGCCAACAATGTGGGGGTAGCACCATATATCCAATATGTTATATTGATCACATCACAGATAGAGTCAATACCGGCCAACAATGTGGGGGTAGCACCATATATCCAATATGCTATATTGACCACATCACCGGTAGAGTCAATACCGGCCAACAATGTGGGGGTAGCACCATATATCCAATATGCTATATTGACCACATCACCGATATAGTCAATGCCGGCCAACAATATGGGGGTAGCACCATATATCTAATATGTTATATTAATCACATCACCGATAGGGTCAATACCGGCCAACAATATGGGGGTAGCACCATATATCCAATACGGTTTCAGATTTGTATCTGTTATAGTGCTTTGGGTTTTAACGTCACATCGGATACTTTATCGTGATTGCCAGAAAGACGCGCGCCACAACCTGTACCAGTTTGAGAATCACTGTTGTAGAAAGGGAAATGTTTTCATAGAAACGAAGAGAATCTGTGGACGACTTAAAGACGAATTCTGAGACTCGTGTAGACGTCAGGGCGCCCTGTGGTGAAGGTGGTAGACCTGGTTGGGGTTGATTTATGTTGATTTATCTTTACGTCTGAGACTATCACCAGGTCCCGCTAGATTGGGAAGGTCATATCATCATGTAGAGCCGTGGAAATGACGTATGTTCTACCATAACGCAGTAACACCCGCCGGCTTTCCCCACGTCGGCATCTCTAACCCTGGGGTAGTAAACGTAATCTCGCAATCTCGCCATACTTGGTTTGAATTCAGTGTACGCGATTTGGAACCGGCCTGCTTTGCGTTGAATTTCAGGTGTGGAGAAAGCAAGGGCAAACTTCTAAACGTAAAATTGTCTACAAAATCACAGTCAAACAATGCTGGGTTTGAATACGACGTACTGCAAAAAAAAAAGGGACACGCAATTGACTTTTACTCTCCACATATAACCATTTCATTCCTATGAGTGACAATCATCCCTCCTTTCAATCATAGTTTTTTTGTGTTTTTTTTCCCCTCCTTTTCTACCCTTAAGTATTGTAACGTGCGTATGTTTATGCAAATTTGGGAGTGAACGGCCGAGGGAAGAATGTTATACTACTAGCAAGGTTAACCGTGGCAGAAAATAATATGCAACTGCGAGACCAGCAGGGTTAATGACAATCTGCAACAAACTAGGGTAATCCCAGACTAGGTGATGGTGTAGGCAAGGACATGTTATTATAAACCTTCAGGTTTACGGGAAAAGCCCTAAACAAATGGTTAGGACCTCACGTAGTTGTCTAGATTTAAATCACCGGTGGGAAGGTAAACCGTGATTTGAAACTAATAGACTAAGGGAAACTTAGAAAGGGTAGATTGGAGGAATGTAACGTAGGGTTACAGAGGTTAAATGGTGTTCTTGGAAGGTCCCAAGAAAAAGTGGATAAGAAGACAGACTGGGAAAATTACGGGGAGTTAAGTTTTGGAGCCAGACAGTGGAGGTCTGAGTTCTGGGCAATTAGTGGGAGTCCTGGGCAGAGAGGGGAGGACTGAGGTCTGACCCAATAGAGTGGGGAAGATGGCAGAACATTATAGTTTGTGAGACCAGTAACGACTATCGTGTGATTGCAGGACCTTATGGTGTTAAATAGAAGTACATTGTTCCTACGGAAGTTTTTCCTGATGATTGTGAAGGCATCGTGTTTGTTTTTGCAATTAAATTCTCGTGTGCGCAGCCTGGTGTTTGAAATTGATTTATAGTTGTGATCAGTCGTTCAACACAACATTCACACTGACATCCTCTAGACAACTATAGCCATTTCTTTATGTCCAGTCACCCTGTGACAAGTATAAATGTACGAGTATATCATGGGATTATACAACTTGTGCTGTTGTACTGACAAGCGTTTGAGACGTAAGATGGTGCATGATGGTGGAAATGACCACGTGTTCACATGCACCCACTGTGAACGGACATTTACAGCGCAAATTGGCCTTATCAGTCACACTCGCTACCGCCATAGTTAAAAGTTATTATGCCTTTTTAAAGCACAAACTATCGTCTGTCAAGACGGCAAGGTGCCAATGTGTTGTACTACTGCTGGCACCGTTCCGTCATGAAGGACGATAGTTTGTTACAATATGTTTCAAAACGGCATAATAACTACAACCCATGACGGGGACCAGGGATGGGGTTATACTTCATCATAGCACGCACAAAGCCTGGAGACCATGTGTACCCCATGCAGCATGATCCCTCTCTCAGCCTGCCTAGTTTACTCCAGAGGAAAGGTAACATCAATACATCTGGAACAAGACAAGCTGCAAAAGCTGCCGGGTCAGCGAAGCAATGCTCTGTCTGCCTGTTGGAGCTTCGATCCTAGATCAGTTGTCGACCAAAGCTTGGGGTCTGGTCTGGTCTGCCATCACACTTAGTCATTAGGTTGCAATTCCTTGCACTGGGATACGGCTTGTGTACCCTCCCAATTGTGCTCCTCCGGACGAAACCGTTAGCACAATGTGGCGTGATGTGTTTAGTGAGCCCCCCCCCCCCCCCCCCCCCTCCAAATACGGCGTTAAGAGAAAGCAGGTAGTACCGTCATCTGTCAAATGGTTAATTAGTTGCATATCCTTATAGGGCGATGCATTCAACTCTAGCATTTATTTTAGCTGTATATAACTATTTAACAAGTTTACGTTCTTTTGTTTTCCATTTCTTTCGTTTACTGCACAGGTTATATCCCATATGGCACAGTCTCTTTACACAGGCGGTCTGCCGGAAATATCGCACACAAGGCGAGCCCAGTAGCTCCAGCGACGACCCTCAGGAATCTCCGAGAAAATGCACTCGTGAACCGAATGACGTTGCCTGGAATTGACCCCACGACCTTCGGAGCGCGAGGCAATCGGCGAAACAACTTGGTCACGAAAAGTCCCTCAGAATAAAAACAAACACATACATACCAGACCAGGGCTTCAGTTCAAGCAAACAAAATAATGAATGCCGGGGGTGGGGGGGGGGGGGGGAGGGGGGTCAGCAAATAAAGTGTAATTTTATAGTAAAAACTATTACAAGTATAAATGAAATAATTAAGAATAAAACACGGGGCAACTGTCCGACGTTACGGTAGGCACTACCGCTATCAAGAACAAACCAAACATAAATAAAGGAAAATTAAAATGAAAGTAAAACGAATGTTATATGAATAGTCAAAAAGGGGAAGGCGAAGGACAAGCACGTGACAACCGTGGATAGCTCTTACTTCCCAAGAAAGACAAGGGGTATGAACTACATGTATGATATACAAGGGGTATGATGTACGATATACAAGGGGTATGATATATGATATACACGGGGTATGATGTATGTTAATGTGGTATGTTGGGAGGAGAGTGCAGTACCCACCCTGGCCTGCCCCATAATGAAGTCAAGCTAAAAGGATGGGACTAATTTCGTCTGGAGGGGATGGGTCTTTGGAAGCCAAAGTGCCCATATTGGCTCAGGAAATCTAGGGTTTTCCGGGGAATATTTATGATTTCCCTCCAAACTTAGCCTTCCCAGAAAAGGAGTTACTTATCTAGCTAGTGTCCCCCACTTGTATCCATTGTCCCTTATAGGTGAAACGGTTACAAGAAAATGTGTATCATTTTAAGTTCTCCTTTATGAATAACTTGGAACCTGGGTGCTTACAATAGAACAGGACTGTGCTGTCTATTCGTGATTACCCAATCACCTATCGTTCCAAATTCTTCAAGTATGTGGTTTTGTAATGTTAACTAAACACATATAAAAGTTTTTGTCACATCACAATATACCCGACAAAAGAAGAAGTGAAAGTAAAATTCAGTTTATTTACTAAATATGCTGTGGAGATAAAAGCATGTAGTGCATCTCTGAAACATGAATTACAATTCAGAACACCAATTAGTTAATGTTAAAATGTCCTTTTGGGAATCATTTAACTTCATTGGATCTAGGCCTGTAATTGTTCATATTGTCACTGTGCCTACCCGCAAGATCCTCCCTAATAATGTCTCTAGATTATACCTGATGATTTTGGAATTTCCATGGATTCATAATGGTTATGAAATTAAACAGTCTCTACACACAAATATGACTTGAGGTTATTATTTAAATGATCTCAGTCTATTGAATGTGATATGCCTTTGGCAATTGTTCTCAAGTTTCCATCCATCTATCATGTGCCATGCCGGTAAGCGTTGGCGGTCATGTTTTGCCATCTCACTCGATCACCAGAGTCGTGGATCAGCTCAGTGTTTCTGTCTCGACCATGCCACGAGGCCAAGCCATCCAGGTAAGATCAATTGAGTACAGTTTGGTTCAATACAATTGAGTTGGTGGTAAGATGGTTCTGGGTCTGACATGCTGGCTTTTAGAAGGACACCTAGATAACACTGAGCACTAGATTCTCTGGGAGTTATTAGGTTGGCAGCTCCTCTATGAATTGTTTTTCAATAACAGATTCGGGGTAACTGTCCACTTGACGCAGTGCAATAATCCCTAATTCCCTCTCCAGCTGATCATTGGCATTGGTTCTGGTTCAGTCCATTCCCTACTCAACGGTCTGTCCATCCATCTCATTGGCACCTTGCCGTCTTGACAGACGATAGCTTGTGCTTGAAAAAGGCATAATAACGTTTTCCTATGGCGGTAGCGCATGTGACTGATAAGGCCAATTTGCGCTGCAAATGTCCGTTCACAGTGGGTGCATGTGAACACGTGGTCATTTCCACCATCATGCACCATCTTACGTCTCACACGCTCGGTGTGTGACTTATCTGCAATAATTTTCTCCTTTGTCTTTATTCCATTTCTGATATTTGCCCTCCATGCAACACGTTCAGCGGCGACTGGCTCCCAATGTGCATTATCAATGCCTGTATCAATCATGTCCCGCTTACACACATCTTTGTATCGTAGTAGAGCCGACCCTGAGATCTCTTACCCATCTGTAATTCACCATAAAAAGATGTCCTTTGGTATTCTACCATCATCCATCCTCCTAAGATGTCCTATCCTTCTAAGTCTACGAAGACTGAGCATGGAATAAACCGTCACACAACCTGATCTTTCCAATACTTCAGTATTTGTGATTTTGTCTTGCCACTTAATACCAATAATTCTTCGCAGACACCGCATATGAAATCTGTTTAAACGTTTCTCTTGGTGTGAGTAAGTTGTCCAGGTTTCACTGCCATAAAGAAGAGTACTAAGGACATAGGCTTGATAGACAAGGACTTTTGTTTTGGCAGTAAGCTTCCTGTTCTCCCACACTCTTTTTCTTAACCTGTTCATTGTTGTTGCTGCCTTACCAATCCGGATGTTGATTTCCTGATCTAGGGATAATTTGCTATTTACCAATGATCCTAGATATGTAAAATGGTCAATAAAGATTGATGGTACCCCATGTGCACCTTGTGACATAATCTGTCTTCTTTTTGCTAATTGTTAAACCAAATTCAGAACAAGCATTGGAGAATGCAGATAGTAGACATTGCAATTCTTCCTCAGAGTGGGTCGTAACTGCAGCATCATCTGCAAAAAGCAACTCTCTGATCAGTACCCTCCTAATTTTGGTCTTGTCCTTCAATCTCTGAGCATTGTAGAGGCCGCCATCTGAGCGTGAGTGAATGTATATACCACCATCCTGATCACGAAAGGCATATTTCAGTAGAAGTGAAAAGTATATTCCAAAGAGGGTGGGAGCTAGTACACAACCTTGCTTAACTCCACTCTTGATTTCAAACTCTTCAGAAGTTGCACCATCAAACTTGATTATACCCTTCATGTCTGTGTGGAACGATTCCACAATGGACAAAAGAGTTGGTGGGCAGCCAATCTTCTTTAGTGCCTTGAACAGACCCTCACGACTGACCAAATCAAATGCCTTTGTGAGGTCGATGAAGGCAATAAACAGTGGTTGATTCTGTTCACGGCATGTTTCTTGCATTTGTCGCAATGAGAATATCATATCAATGGTAGACCGGTTCTGTCGAAAGCCACACTGTGATTCGGGGTAGACTTGATCTCCTAGGACTTGAAGTCTGCGCAGAACAATTCTGGCAAATACTTTTCCAACAATACACAGAAGTGCGATACCCCTATAGTTGTTGCAGTCGCTCCGATCGCCCTTGTTCTTGTACAGTGTTATGATGCTTGAATCTTTGAAATCCTGTGGGACTTGTCCTTCTCGCCAGCATAGCTCTATTAGCTGGTGGATCAGTAGAGTGAGTGTATCTTGCCTACTCCTGATAACCTCTATTGGAATCCCATCCTTACCTGGAGCCTTGCCAGATGCAAGTTCATTTATAGCACACTTAACTTCTGTTATGGTGGGAAGTGTGTCCAGGTGGTCAAGAGTTGGTAGAGCCTCTATGGCGTTGAGGGCATCATCCGCTAGTTTGGTCTCACTTAAGTAAAGCTCCAAATAGTGCTCTGCCCATCTGTCCATCTGCTGTTTCTTATCAGTGATGATTTCTCCAGTAAAGGTTTTCAATGGTGCACTTCTTTTGATCACTGGACCACAGGCTTTCTTTATTCCTTCATACATGCTTCTTATGTTTCCCTTGTCACTTGCAATTGACTCACATAACTTGATCCAATAATCATTTGCACACTGCCTGGCAGCCTTTTGCACATCCTTCCTAGCTTGCCTTAGCTCACTCAGAGTTTTACGCGTTGGTCTTTCCTTGTTCCTCAAGAGAGCTATCTTCTTCTTATCAATCAAGGGCTGCAGAGTCTCGCTGTATGCCGCAAACCAGTCCTGCCTCTTATAATCCACAGTGCCGTAAACCCCTATGGCAGTTTTATAGAGTTTCTTTAAGTTGACCCCACTTTTCCTTTACTGTACAATTTTCTGGTGTATCAGTGAAAGCGTCTTCAAGTTGCTGTTGAAACTGAAAGCACTTTTCAGGATCGTGAGTGTTAATAATATTAATCCTAGGGCTAGATTTGTGTTTAGCTGTGTAGATTCTCTTTCGTCTAACCCTTGCAACAACCAAAGAATGATCCGTATCACAGTCAGCACTGTGGTAACTTCGAGTCAATGATATATGATTCAGATGTTGTCTCCGTGTGATGATGAAGTCCAGCTGGTGCCAATGGCCGGATCTTGGATGTTTCCATGTGACCTTATGCATCTCTTTTGTTTTAAAAAAGGAGTTTGTAATACATAGGTCATTACTGGTGCAATGCTCCAGCAGCCTTTGCCCATTTTCATTCATGCGACCGATGTTGTATTTTCCAAGGAACACTGGCCATGAACTCGAGTCCTTGCCCACACGAACATTGAAATCACCGAGCATATAAATGTAGTCAGATTTTGGAACTGCCTTGATCACGGAGTCGAACTCCTCATAGAACAAATCCTTCACATCATCAGAGGAATCAAATGTCGGTGCATATGCAGTAATAAGGGTGACAAAACCACAAGAGGTTGCAGAGCGCAGGGATAATAGCCTTTCATTTCCTCCTGCCGGAATTTCAATCATTCCCAGTAGCGAATTCTTCACTGCAAAGCCCACACCGTGTTACCTTTTTTCTGCCTGCCCTCTACCCTTCAAAAAAAAGGTGTAATTGTTTTCCCTGAGTGACCCTTCCTCAGCAAGGCGAGTCTCCTGCAGGCCAACAATATCAATGTTAAGACGACTGAGTTCGGCATCAATCACAGCCGTTTTTCTCACATCGTCAATATTCGTCAAGTCAGTGGAAAATCCTGGACACATGGTTCTCACGTTCCAGGTTGCAAGCCGTACGTAGCTTGAGGTTTCTATTTTTATTTTTATTTGTACCTGGTGCATTGGTTTTACAGCCTGCGATTCAGATTTTGTCCTAGCCCCAAGCACCCATTGAAGCAGACAGGCTGTGGCGGATCAGCACCCAATTGGCCGGGGGTTGCCCAGCTTGAGGCGGGCGGTAGCTGATTAGTGGCACCTGTAGGTGTCTCCCACCGTCAGAGGCAACGCGTGGCGCCCCATGTCTACGCCAATTGACAGGGACTTATAACCCGTAACAGTTGCCTTTCGCTTTGATTCCGAGACCAGTTAAGACCTGGGATGAAGTTATTGCGCTCCATAGCATAAATATTGGGCTAAAATATAGAGATCATGTGTTGCCCATGCAGCATGATCCCTCTCTCGGCCTGCCTAGTTCACTCCAGAGGAAAGGTAACATCCCTACATCTGGAACAAGACAAGCTGCAGAAGCTGCCGGATCAGCAAAGCAATGCTCTAACTGTCCGCCTGTCGGAGCTTCCATCCTATACCAGCCGCCAACCAAGGCTTAGAGCCTGGTCTGCCCTGCCAAGACATTTTGTCTTTAGCTTGCATTTCCTCGCACCAGGGTTAGGCTTGTACCCTCCCAATTGTGCTCTTCCGCCCGAAGCCGTTGGCACAATGTGGGGTGTCGGGTTTGGTAAGTGTCACGAATTGGCCGCCTTAACATCCCAGAATATTTTTCTCGGTCTCCAAATTTGAGAGACCAAACTGAGAAAGAATGAATTAATCACGCTACTCCACGGCTATCTAGTCGTGAGGTAAGATTATTCACAAAAAGCCTCTAGCCATGACGTAAGCTTGCAGATGGCAAGTAAAATGGCAACTAGATAATTAGTATACACCTTGGGAAACTGCTGACCCAGACATGCTGAATCAACAATGAACTGGGCCAGTGAGTGAAATAAAACCACCCAGGCGTGAACAACATTGACACAGGGAGAGATAATGGCCCCAGGGCGGTAAACAAGCCCCGTCCACTCGGACTGGCAGACTCTGCAAGGTGTGAAATCACTGATAAGACTGTGAAACTGATCTGGGGCTGGCAACGCAAAACCATCCAGGTGTGACACTATGGTGAGGGTTAGTGGTTAAAAGAATTTTTATGACTGGACAGACTTGAAGTTAATTGCAATCACTGTCAGGAGGAGATAAGAAGAATTTATGACGGGAATGCCAAAGAGATAATAGTGTCTCAGACACTGTCTGCTAGACTCAGCTTAAATAAGGGTCCCTAGCCTGTTTATGTCAGATTAAGTTTGACTTCAGAACAGGTGAGAAGAGAGAGTAAATGTAGATTTCTTAGTAACTAAGTATTTTAGGTGTATGTACTGAATTCCAGTCTATATCTGATCTAGGTTATTGCAAGAACTATCATTGTCATAGATTACTTGAGTGTTCTTTCTAAGTTCTGCGTTCAATATCATATTGCTTTAAAGTGTTATTCTTCTGAGAAATAGAGCCTTATGTGAGACAGATCTTGTCTGGGTAGACTTTTAGGTGTCTTGGTAGATGCTTGTCATTTCTTTGTACACTATCCTAGTTGCCTTTTGGTGTGTGCATTTGTTGTACAGAATATAGTCAACTGACTATTTATTTAATTCTTACGACAGCAGTAACTCGGTGGTGATTAAACCGGGCAGCTCAGCAAATATAGCTGGTCTGTTTGGTCACTTCAATTAGACTTGTTGTATATCTCATTTTGTAGCTATACAATATTAGTACTCAGTAATAATGCCTGATGCTATTATGTGAGTATCATTAGATGTCTATCTTGAAGTAATATAATGTTTACGGATATGTTGGATGTATGTATGTGTAATTTCATATGAATATACGATGCTAGGAATATGCTTCGTACATATTCTTTTTGTGTATATACATCTCATTTTGTATACCTACAAACTAACTAGTGCATTATGCTATTATGTTAAAGTATCATAATATGTCTAGTTTAATTAATGTTTTATGTGTATTTCATGTTTGGTATATTGATTTGTCATATGCAAACCTATCAATCCATCCATCCATCATGTGCCATGCCGGTAAGCGTGGGCGGTCATGTTCTGCCATCTCACTCGATCAACAGAGTCGTGGATCAGTTCCGTGTTTTTGTCTCGACCATGCCACAAGGCCAAGCCATCCAGATACTTGTTTCTAGGTCTTCCCCTTGGTCTGTTCCCCTCGATCTTACCAGTTGTCACCAAGTTCTCCAAATCATTTCTTCTCATAACATGCCCAAAAAATTGTGACTGTCTACGTCTAATGTCTCTGATCAGTTTACGATCTTCATTTGTTTCTTGAAGGACTTGTTCATTGGTCTTTCTGGCTGTCCATGGTATTCTTTGCATTTTCCTCAGAAACCACATTTCTACAGCCATCAGATGTTTTTCAGCCTGGCTGCTCATTGTCCAAGCTTCACATCCATATAAAAGTACAGGTTCTATGTAGCATCTCAACACTCTTTTTCTCGTTTCAATTGACATCTTTTTATTGGTCAGTATGTTTTTCATCTTGCTAAAGGCTACTTTTGCCATGGCGATTCTTGTTCTAATCTCTTCAAGGCATCTCCCATCAGATGTTATTACTGTTCCGAGGTAATTGTACCTATTCACTTGTTGAAGAATATTCCCATTTACTTGTATATTACACTGTGGTATTTCGTTCTTCTTAGTGACGACCATAATCTGTGTCTTTTTACAATTTAATTCTAACCCTTGTTGTTCACTGTGTGTAACAACCGCCTCTACTAAATGTTGCAGGTCCTGTTCATTGTCTGCAATCAAGACTGTATCATCTGCATATCTAATGTTATTGATGCATCGTCCCCCAATGTTGATTCCTTCCATATTTTCAATATTTCTGAAAATATTTTCACTGTACAGGGAAAACAGATCTGGAGACATTACACATCCCTGTCTCACACCTCTCTTAATAGGCTGATATTGGCTTACTTCATTATCAACTCTTATGGCAGCTTGTTGTTTCCAATATATGTTTTTTACAAGTCTAAGGTCTTTCCCATCAATTTGTAGTTCTTCAAGCATCCTTATCATGTTGACATGTCTCACTTTATCAAAAGCCTTTGTGTAGTCAATGAAGCAAAGGTGTAGATCTTTGTTTACTTCTATAGAACGTTCGATTACGGTTCTCAGTATATACACAGCATTTACTGTACCCTTGCCTACTACAAACCCACATTGTTCTTCTCCTATTTCAGGTTGTATTTTCCTCCTAACTCTTTGCATGATAATTCTTAGCAAAATCTTCGTGATGTGACTCATTATACTAATTGTTCGATGTTGATCACATTCCAAGGCTCCTGATTTCTTTGGGATTGCAATAAATACAGAATTACATAACTCATGAGGTATGTTTCCAGTATCATATATTGTATTAAGCAGACTGGTAACTTTATCTATTCCATATTCTTCTAAAGCATTAATCATTTCTGTTGTGACGCTGTCTGGACCGGGGGTTTTGCCAGATTTCATATGATTAAGCGCATTCTGAACCTCCATTTTCAAAATTGCTGGCCCTTCATTGTTATTTTGAACAATATATTGTTCGTCTCTGCTATCGTCATACAGGTTTTTCACGTAATCTGACCATTCATGTAATATCTGATCTTTTTCTATTATGACTCTTCCATCTTTTGTCTTTAGGCAGCCTGCTGATGTACGTGTTCTTTGATTAGTAATCTCCTGAATTCTTTTGTGCATTAGTTTTGCATTTTTACTGTTGTGTTGTTTTTCAATTTCTCTGCAATTTTTCTCAAGCCATGTTTCTTTAGCCTCCTTACATAAGGTTCTGACTTTTCTGTGAATTTCTTCATATTTGGCAGGATTATTTTTGTTCTGTCTTCTTGTTTCCATTAGTTGTAAAATTTCTTCAGTCATCCATGTCTTACGGCCAACTTTCTTTACTTTTGGAATAGTTTTTTCTGCTGCACAACTGATTGAATTCTTCAGCATTTCCCATTGATCATCTACATCTTGAAATAGGATCTCTAGATCAGACAATAAATCAAATTTGTTCTTTACTTCTATGTTAAAATTATCTTGTATTTCTTTGTCAGTTTTCAATTTGCACAAGTCATATTTAGTGTTTCCTGCTGTATACTTGACTTTCTTTAACTTTACCCTCAATGTGCCAGTAATTAATCTGTGATCACTGTAACAGTCCGCATTTGGAACTGTTTTTACAACTGTTAATGCATTTCGAAACCTTTTGCTTATCAGGATGTAATCTATCTGGTTTTTAATCCTGCTGTCTGGACTCCTCCATGTCCATAATCTTCTAGGATGTTGTTTAAACCAGGTGTTTCCTACAACCAATTCTTGTTCTTTTGCCCATTCTACAAGTCTGTAACCTCTTTCATTTCTCTCTCCCAAACCATGGTTGCCTACACTGTATCCATCGCTTTGCTTTCCTATTTTTGCGTTGAAATCACCCATTATGATATTTATTTCTGATTTTTTACAGTTCTTCAAAGCAGACTCCATGTCATTATAAAATTCCTCTATACTTTCTTCACTGCTTTCACTTGTTGGGGCATATACTTGAATTACATTTATTTTAAAAGGTCTTCCGTTTAATTTTACTAATAGAACTCTGTCTGACACAGCCCAATATCCTTTGACAGAATTTGATGTTTGCTTATCTAATATAATGGCTACACCTCTTTGCCGTTCTTCTCCCCCCGAGTAAATAATCTTACAATCCTCTCCTGTCCTTATCCCTGCTCCTCTCCATCTCGTTTCCGATATTCCTAATATGTTAATCTTCTCTCTCTCCATTTCTTTTATATTATGGTGTGCGCATTGGCACACTAACCATCGATTGTCTGTGCATTGGCACATTGGCCAATGATTGTGTTGGAAGCAGAGGTGTAAGGGTACAGACCTTACCCACAAATGGTATATGGTGCTAAACTTTCTCAGTGTATTGTGGGCGTGCGTCCACGGTAATGCCTGGAAACCTGGCACAACTACTGGTCACGGCTTGTAAGCCCGGATGACCTGGCATTGTTATAATACCCTTACCGACCCTGTGAGCTGCTAAACTAACATTGGACGGAGCGGCTGTACGACACAGAATTTCTGTATTAGCGACATGGACATGGGGCGGCAGAAATGTAATCATTACAGGCGTGTGAGACAATTGAAAAGCCCGTCCCAGACTAAAGACAGTAGAGAGAAAGAGGATGGTGAACACAGTAGAGCTGGAAGATAAACTTGGCCAGACTGGTCATTGTATATGTTTGTGTTATGATATGTTTTAATTAGGATTGCGCTGATGTAGAACTGATATAACACATTCTTGACTTTCTTTCAAGCTCTCACAAGGAGCCCTATGTTATAGATCTCAAGACTAGAGACTACTGACTAGGAGTGTCAGGACTGACAGGATCTCAGAATACCGGCAAGCTGTTCTTTTTCTTTTTTGAGTCAACTGGAGAGTGGGGATCTGGACCACAGTTCCAGATAGATGAAGTAACAAGTAAAGTTACGTAATATTTGTCATCAATATCAATATGTATATGATTTCATCATCCTCATCTTGAACCATCAGATGTCTATGATTATGATTAGTAAATAAATGTTGTAGTATTGTAACTCATAGTTCTGTCGTTATCTTTTAATTCCAATTGTGCATACGTGTTGTGTGTGTACATTGGTGGGGGTTCACTTACACACCAAGGAAAGGAGCAGTCAGGGAGAAAAACCTGTACTGAGATAGTCGTCTATATTCATATATTAAGACTTAAACATCTATCTCAACTAAACTTCTCTTTCCTATTCCTTGGCGAATATTCAGCACAGTTCATTTCATTTTGTAACGAGCCACTTGGAGCTGTACGTTGGATATTCAGGGCTTAATCTGTAGTTCAGCCATATAGATTTTGTCCCTAGTCAGTTTCTGACTATCTGGGGTTGCTCGCCAGTGAATAATACATTCATCTAGCCGGTGGGGCACCCCGACTTCTGACAGATTTGGGGTCCAGTCCGCGATCCTGAATCAGGATTCTAGTAATCATAGTGATTCTACTAGACCCTAGACAAACGATTTTTCAAAGTTAACTCTTGTAATCTTCAGTCATCAAAATAGACTATCATCAAATGTAGCTACTTTTAGTTGAGGAAGTTTCAGAGTACATATATAACTTTTCAAAAGTATAACAGATAAGAACTTATGAGAAAACTACCATCATCTATCATTTATTGATAACTGTTTGTAACTATTATCAATTAGTGTTACCATTAATCATTTATTGATAATTGAACACTTTAATCATATTTACATTGATGTGTTTGATGATTTAACTGCTTGACTGATTTGCAATTTTATGCTAATATATGCCATGTTCATTTTGACATGTATGCAGTGCATTTTAATGTTTATTTAGATAAATATTACTGTTGATTACTGTGTAGTATATCTCTCACACTTACTTCACTGCTGTCGCCAGGTACTACTTGAATATTATTTTCAGTTGTCTTTCACTGCTGAGGCTAAACTATACACATTGGATAGCGTAGACTGTCAGTAGTTAACTCTTGTCTTTCTAGCTTAGATCTGATTTTTGATATATACATAGGAGCTTACCTGAATATAGTCCTTTGCAATTATGGCCTTACGTTACCGGAATCCCGAAGAGGACATGAAGGCGCGCGCAGATTTCTCAGAGTCCGCGAAAGGGTGGGGCATAAGAAAAGGCTTAAAGGGGGAGCAACTAGAAATGTATATCATAGCTGAGTTAGAATGGTGGGACCAAGAAGAAGAAATTATGTTTAAAGAAAATGATGAGTTCTTTGGAGCACAAGAGCGTAGCAAAACTGAAGAAGCAGAGATTAATAAACAGCATATGGAAGTAGTCAATGCAGAGAAGCTAACCTTTCTAGCGGAACATAAGGTAGGAGATATGGATGTTCACCCAACCAGGAAGGAAGGGACATCTTTGCCACCCACCGCAGAATCAGAGGTAGTGGACCGGGAACTACAGGTTCTCATTCGACCCAGTCCTAAACGGAAAAGAGGGAACAAAAAACGTGCCAAGGGCATTTCAAACAGTCACAAACGTGATAACTGTTTGCACCACGGCAATAGTCGTTTGACAGTAGAGGACCTTCAGGAAAACCACTTGACTGCTACGAGAAATGAATCTCGAGAGAAAGAGGAACTGAAGACAACCTTTAATGAGGTCGCAGGCGGAGACCTAGCCGATTCTCACATTCCCTTCTGGTCACAGAATCACGAAGTGGAATTACATCTGACTGAAATAGGGAGGAAGGAAGGAACAGAATCCCAGGTGAATTTCACTGCTGCAACGCGGGAAGAGTCACTAATTATCAGTTCAGATAATTTACCTAGTAACAGTTACCCAGAGGACAACTGTTTGCACTACGGTTTGCCAGTACAAGACTCCCATGAATCTCATTTTACTTCAACGAGAGGTGAAACTCAAGAGGAAGATGACCTGAGGACATCTTTTAAGGAGGTCGGAGATCGAAAGGTAACCGACTTTATTATTCCCTTCAGCCCAGACGAGGAAGTGGGATTAAATTTGACTGACAGTGGGATGAAGGATGACCCGGAACCCTTTGTGATCTTTGAGGCTGCAGCTCAGGAAAAGACACTAGACATCAGTTCAAATGATTTACGTAGTGGGATGGATTGTGTAGACACCAGCCCATCACAGGATTTACCTCAACTGGACTTAGCCCATGAAAGCACGACCAGAGAGGAACATCCAGACCAGGAAACATTTCCAGTTGTTATCTCAGAGTATACCAGTTCGGAGACTCATGAAACACAGGGAATTGTCATGAGCCAGAATATGGACTCTGATATTGTGCAGACAACATTGTCTGTAGTTGCTAAAGAAGAAAATTCTTTGCACAAGATGGAGGAAGAAACGCCTATCATCTCATTAGCTGAAGTTATCAGGGAATTCCAGCAACAGGAACCTGAAGTAACAGAAGTCAAGAGTGGTTTGGAATCAACACTCTTAGGACTCAATCTACCCTTCAGTCAGGTCGATTTGATAGGAGTAGATCAGCTATTTGTGGATACTTTATTCAAAAGTAACACCACTTTATCGCCCTGGAGTAACTATGTTATTTCTCAAGGCAGGACAACTTGGCACACTAAAATTCCACTTTCTAGCACGGTTTTCACACGAAACTCTAATGCAGAGAAACTCAGCCCATTAACTGATTATCAGGGGAAGAAACCGCGACACCGAGGAGGGACGATTGTTACTCCCGACTTTGAAGGAGGAAAGCGCCAGTTGAATTTATATCATGGGACCATGATGTGTAACATTATTCCTTTCAAAAGGAAGATATTGATGAATCTGTTAAGGATCTATAACGGACGGAGGAAAATCACGGAGACAAGCTTTGCTGTGGCCAGCTTATGCAAGACCTCACTACGGGTACATCCTCGGCTGCAAGGAGTAAATCACGTGAGTGAATGGTGTAAAACAATTGTTGGCCAGAGGCGCCGAAGAATCCCGTTGATTGTGATCTTTCCCAGAAGGGTAAAATTACAACCTCCTGACAATTACCGGATTTTACCAAGCTATTGCATGGAATCCCGGCCGAAAACCAGGTACCAGGACCTATCCAAAGTATCATGGGAGTATGGAAATGGAACGTCTTTATGCAGATGCAGGACAACCCATCGCCACAAGGAATATTGGAAACCTTTAGGCAGATACAGAACGGAGAGTGCTTAGGCATTATTCTGGGATGTACGGCGTGCTTTGACAAAAGATTTCTGGCAGAAACTTTTTTTTAAAGGGGAAAGCTCTGTCACGAATTGGCCGCCTTAACATCCCAGAATATTTTTCTCGGTCTCCAAATTTGAGAGACCAAACTGAGAAAGAATGAATTAATCACGCTACTCCACGGCTATCTAGTCGTGAGGTAAGATTATTCACAAAAAGCCTCTAGCCATGACGTAAGCTTGCAGATGGCAAGTAAAATGGCAACTAGATAATTAGTATACACCTTGGGAAACTGCTGACCCAGACATGCTGAATCAACAATGAACTGGGCCAGTGAGTGAAATAAAACCACCCAGGCGTGAACAACATTGACACAGGGAGAGATAATGGCCCCAGGGCGGTAAACAAGCCCCGTCCACTCGGACTGGCAGACTCTGCAAGGTGTGAAATCACTGATAAGACTGTGAAACTGATCTGGGGCTGGCAACGCAAAACCATCCAGGTGTGACACTATGGTGAGGGTTAGTGGTTAAAAGAATTTTTATGACTGGACAGACTTGAAGTTAATTGCAATCACTGTCAGGAGGAGATAAGAAGAATTTATGACGGGAATGCCAAAGAGATAATAGTGTCTCAGACACTGTCTGCTAGACTCAGCTTAAATAAGGGTCCCTAGCCTGTTTATGTCAGATTAAGTTTGACTTCAGAACAGGTGAGAAGAGAGAGTAAATGTAGATTTCTTAGTAACTAAGTATTTTAGGTGTATGTACTGAATTCCAGTCTATATCTGATCTAGGTTATTGCAAGAACTATCATTGTCATAGATTACTTGAGTGTTCTTTCTAAGTTCTGCGTTCAATATCATATTGCTTTAAAGTGTTATTCTTCTGAGAAATAGAGCCTTATGTGAGACAGATCTTGTCTGGGTAGACTTTTAGGTGTCTTGGTAGATGCTTGTCATTTCTTTGTACACTATCCTAGTTGCCTTTTGGTGTGTGCATTTGTTGTACAGAATATAGTCAACTGACTATTTATTTAATTCTTACGACAGCAGTAACTCGGTGGTGATTAAACCGGGCAGCTCAGCAAATATAGCTGGTCTGTTTGGTCACTTCAATTAGACTTGTTGTATATCTCATTTTGTAGCTATACAATATTAGTACTCAGTAATAATGCCTGATGCTATTATGTGAGTATCATTAGATGTCTATCTTGAAGTAATATAATGTTTACGGATATGTTGGATGTATGTATGTGTAATTTCATATGAATATACGATGCTAGGAATATGCTTCGTACATATTCTTTTTGTGTATATACATCTCATTTTGTATACCTACAAACTAACTAGTGCATTATGCTATTATGTTAAAGTATCATAATATGTCTAGTTTAATTAATGTTTTATGTGTATTTCATGTTTGGTATATTGATTTGTCATATGCAAACCTATCAATATGAAGTGTTATATTATGGTGTGCGCATTGGCACACTAACCATCGATTGTCTGTGCATTGGCACATTGGCCAATGATTGTGTTGGAAGCAGAGGTGTAAGGGTACAGACCTTACCCACAAATGGTATATGGTGCTAAACTTTCTCAGTGTATTGTGGGCGTGCGTCCACGGTAATGCCTGGAAACCTGGCACAACTACTGGTCACGGCTTGTAAGCCCGGATGACCTGGCATTGTTATAATACCCTTACCGACCCTGTGAGCTGCTAAACTAACATTGGACGGAGCGGCTGTACGACACAGAATTTCTGTATTAGCGACATGGACATGGGGCGGCAGAAATGTAATCATTACAGGCGTGTGAGACAATTGAAAAGCCCGTCCCAGACTAAAGACAGTAGAGAGAAAGAGGATGGTGAACACAGTAGAGCTGGAAGATAAACTTGGCCAGACTGGTCATTGTATATGTTTGTGTTATGATATGTTTTAATTAGGATTGCGCTGATGTAGAACTGATATAACACATTCTTGACTTTCTTTCAAGCTCTCACAAGGAGCCCTATGTTATAGATCTCAAGACTAGAGACTACTGACTAGGAGTGTCAGGACTGACAGGATCTCAGAATACCGGCAAGCTGTTCTTTTTCTTTTTTGAGTCAACTGGAGAGTGGGGATCTGGACCACAGTTCCAGATAGATGAAGTAACAAGTAAAGTTACGTAATATTTGTCATCAATATCAATATGTATATGATTTCATCATCCTCATCTTGAACCATCAGATGTCTATGATTATGATTAGTAAATAAATGTTGTAGTATTGTAACTCATAGTTCTGTCGTTATCTTTTAATTCCAATTGTGCATACGTGTTGTGTGTGTACATTGGTGGGGGTTCACTTACACACCAAGGAAAGGAGCAGTCAGGGAGAAAAACCTGTACTGAGATAGTCGTCTATATTCATATATTAAGACTTAAACATCTATCTCAACTAAACTTCTCTTTCCTATTCCTTGGCGAATATTCAGCACAGTTCATTTCATTTTGTAACGAGCCACTTGGAGCTGTACGTTGGATATTCAGGGCTTAATCTGTAGTTCAGCCATATAGATTTTGTCCCTAGTCAGTTTCTGACTATCTGGGGTTGCTCGCCAGTGAATAATACATTCATCTAGCCGGTGGGGCACCCCGACTTCTGACAGTAAGCACAACCCAACATTCGGCGCTGACAGAAAGCAGGTAGTACCGTCTACTGTTATACGGTAGCTCAGTCATATCTGACTAAGACCTGACACCCAAATACATCTAATATGATCTTATCAACTTTGTTCTTCAATAATCTACTATAATCTGCGATAAATCTGTGAACACCGTTTTCCTCACCTGACGTGAATAAACATGGTGATCCTATTTATATATGTTCAACTGATGATGGTTCTCCAGTTGACAAGAATGAAAAGGGCTACAGATAGAAGTGATAGAAAGTAGAAGATTCAGGAAGTACCTACAAGTTGAGAGCTACAGTGTCTCTTCTTTGTACTGGTATCAGGCATCTTTCAATTCATCTGGCAAGCTATATTCTCTTTTGCTCTTGTACATAGTGATCTGTTTAGGCTGTTGTTCTCACAGAGGACACAGACACAGAGAATGACAAGGCTAGTAGATGAGTGATGGAGAGTTCATGAAGGAATGCACACAGCAAGATCTCATCCTGACCAGCAATGGTACAGAACAGGGTGATTATGGCATATCATTCATATAAACTCACATTACCAAATCAGGGCTGCATCAGATGTTAAGTTAGCATGTTTATTCTTCCTGTTTATTCTTTCTTACTTCTTCTGTCATTTCCTTTACTTACTTCCTCTAACACTCAGGTGATATATCCCATGTTGGTTAGAAGTGAAGATGCATGAAAGCATATCTTTATTTACTTACTTTTCAGACAGGGGTGCAATATTACTAATGATATTTCCCATGCTGGTTAGTAGTGATAATGCATGAAAGCATATGATGTGTACTTCCTTTAGTTACTTTTCCAAGAAGGGTTGTGTTATTATAAACTGACATTACACATGTTGGATAGCAGCAATAATGTATGGAAACACATAATGAATATTCTCCTGTACTCGCATTTTCAAACAGGGAGGTGATTTTACATAATGACACTCCACATGTTGGTAGAAGCAATAATATGCAGAAGCATATAATGAATATTTTCATTCGTCAGTTGATACAATTATTGTCATGTATAGAATGAATATTGACGTGCAAGTGAAGTACACATTGTAAAATTTCCCACCGCCTCTCATTCATTGACACCAACATATATACATAGAGATAGAGAGATGAGATGACAAAGTACAGCTCATTCTCTCATTCAAACACCAATCTTCTTTTTCTTCGTTCACTGGAGTGCCTGGACTGGGTTGTTAGCCTGACTTCAGTTCGACTAGAGTTCTGGATACAATGGTGATCATTCTGCAACTCGGTTCGAATATATCACAGCAGTTGAAGATGCTGGACCTGTCATCAATGCTAATCAGTCATGCAACACAATCTTTCTTCACACCACGGACGTATAAAGATAATAGGAAGAAACCTTTTATTCCTCCTTCTCTCATTCTCGTGTGCTGAAGATTGGCTGTGGATTAAAAAGGGGACAGCGGTCGCCACAGAAGTCATAGCATTACTAAACCAGGCTCTGAATTAATCAAGAAGCTATAAGATGTTAGATTAGAACAGCATTCTGGGCTTAGACTTGCCTCTTCTCACAGCTCAAGATGTAGTGTACAGTACAGCACTTCTTTTGGAAACAGAAGATAAGGATGGAGCTAGATATTTTCTAGGCAGTGATGGCGGAATCGGCCATTGCATGAACAGGGACAGAAGTTGGCGGCTATCTCCAGATGGTATATGCTACGTTCTGGACCGTTTCACACACAGATCTCGCATACACAAAGCTTTACCTGACGCATATATCAGCTACATATCCTTTATCAGAAGTACTCTGACACTGAATCAGGTGAGGGACACACAAGTATATTATCCGATTCTGAAACGCAGTCGTCTCCTACGGATTTCTAACTTGAATGTGCGCGTTCTTATTATCTTTCCGACCCTACAGTCTTCGCGAGACGATACCAAGGCTAGGTCGACCAATAGATGTATAAGATTTGAACACCTGGCCTGCCCATCATCGAGTGACACTACTATTTTTAGACATGACATTCCTGATATTCCGATGCGGAATAGCGTAGGCACTTTGAAGAACTATGTGTTTTGGAGCTGTGGCGTGCAACTTTGAGATGTAATGAGGTGCGTAAAATGCGACAAAGCGCCCCCTCCAGATTGATCTCAGTGGAGAGCAAACGTCTCATTCATTCACAGTTGACACGGTTCCTTTTGCGATCCCTCTTGTTGGTTTTCCACTTCATCCGAAGTTGATTGTTCATCAGGAACTGGGTGTCGACTCAAAAAATCGGCCCCAACGTTCATTTTCCCAGGAACGTATTCGATTTGGAAAGAGTATGGTTGCAACAGCAGCGACAATCGCATGAGTCTTGCGTTCAGATTCTGTGATTATGCCAGAAACATCAAGGGTTGGTGATCGCATTGCACTGTAAAATGTTTACCATACAGGTATTCCTGAAACTTTTCCACTGCCCAGATTAAAGCAAGGCACTCACGCTCAATCACCGAGTAGTTCCGCTCAGCTGCATTCAATTTTCTGCTTGCATAAGCTACAGGGAATAGCTCTGAGTGACATCTCCTTTCCTCTGGAGTAAGGCGGCCCATACCCTATATTTCTCGCGTCTATGCGAAGCACGAACGAACGGTCGAGGTCTGGTAGATATAGGATTGGTTTGACTGTTAAAGCTTGTTTGAGAGCTGTAAAAACTTTCTCACAATCAGCAGACCAAATGACTTTCTCTAGATTCCCCTTTTTGGTAAGATCCGTTAAAGGTGCAGACAGAGTATTGAAGTCTTTAATGTATCTTTGATAGAATCCACATAAGGAGACGAATGATCGAACATCCTTTTTGGTCCTTGGGCGAGGTGCTCTCTGAAGTCTCTCTACATTCCCTTCTTGAAGTGTTATGAAGCCTTGAGATACCTTATGGCCTAGGAAGTCCAACTGTTGGAATCCTATTTGACACTTCTTGGGTCTTGCTGTCAAACCTGTTTCCTTAAGTTCCTTGAACAAGAAATGCAATGTCTTGACATGCTCCTCAAGGGGTATGAACCAGATGTATGGTATATAGGGGGTATGAACCTGATTTATGATATACAGGGGGTATGGGGTATGAACCTGATGTATGATCAACAAGGGGTATAAACCAGATGTATGATACACACGGCCGGCTTCCTGGCCTAGAGGTTAGCGACTTTTCTCCGTAATCTCGTATACTCTCGTAGGTAACGTGACGACAGTGAGAATCAGCAGTGGTTCGAATCGCGTCGGTAACTTACGGGGTATGTGAGCCGGCCGCTCAGAAAGCAATGGCAAACTACTGAGCGTAATCGTACCAAGAAATCAACAACCAGCTGAAAGATGCTGATGTTGACAGAAATGTCCTGTAAAGGATATGCAAACAAACAACAACACTGATACACGTGGGGTATAAACCAAATATATGATACACAAGGGGTATAAACCCGATGTATTATATACACAAGGGTATAAACCAGATGTATAACACACAAGGGGTATGATCCATATTATGATACACACGGAGTGTAAACCAGATGTATGATACACACTGGGTATGAAACAGATGTACGATACACACGGGGTATGACTAGATGTATGATACGCATGGTATGAACCAGATGTATGATACACACTGGGTATGAACCAGGTGTATGATACACACGGGGTATGAACTAGATGTATGATATACACGGGGTATGAACCAGGGTTGCCACTTTTCTTTGACAGAAAACATATAGAAACGGAACAAATAACATCTAGAAATATCTAGAAAACATCTAGAAAAAATATAGATTGAGAAAGTAAGAAATTACATAGATATCGATGTGACTTACCCTATAGAATCATGTCCTCATCTTCATTGATGTCTGTCTCACAATATCCACACGATAAACTTAGCTTGGATGATGAAGTTGAAGCTTCAGATTCAAAATGCATCTGGTATGCTTTATCTCAGTGGTTCTCAACCGGTGGGGAATTCCCCCCCCCCCTAAACAGGAATACATTTTAGGGTTTCGGGGGGATTAAAATTATTTAAAGATCACGTTAATACAAGTACCGATTACTTGATATTGTTTTTCCCTTCATACTTAACGGTTTTATTATATGTCTTACGCTTCTGAAATTCATTTTATAACGTAAGTAGACCCGCAAATCACTTTTTATGTAGACGTCTAGACTTGTTTTAGTATGTGCTATTAAATTTAGCTTCCATTATTACGTATAATGTGTAAGGGCGGGGGGATTTTTAGGGAGGAAATACACATGGGGGAGTGACGTTCTGAAAATATGGTGAAGGGGGGCACGGGCCAAAAAAGGTTGAGAACCACTGCTTTAGCTGTTCCAATTTCTTTTAATAGACGATCAGGGAGTTGATAATTTGAACAGCATTTTCCAGCTCTCATCAGGCCAAGTCTTATGGTCGAGATAGCATTTAAGAGGTCAAGTTTCATCCTATTTCTTAGTTTACATTTGATTTAATTCATAGTACTTAAAACTCTTTCCACATCAGCATTTGAATGGGGTGGTACCACGGCAGATATCGCACATTCAAAGAGCTCACAGAATGGACTGTTACCTGAGGCATCTTTAAATTGTCTTATTTCACTCCAATAAGCTTCACTTTCTGTTTTGTGTGTCCAGTCAACCAAATATTCTGCTTCCGCCACACTATTATCAGTAACCCCTAAAAATTTCATAACTTGACAATATTTAGGTATGTCCTTTACTGGCTGTCAATACATCTAAATTTTCAGAATATCTCTGCTTCATTTGCTTGAATAATGAGACAAGAACATCGTGACAGCGCTTTCTTAAATTGTTCTCTTCATTTTCTGTTAACAGCCCTTTTGTTTTTAAACCATCAATTTTTGATTTGATTTGGTATCCCAGGTTGTGGCTTAGAGCCAAATAGCTCTGTATACTGCAAGTTTAGATTCAAACAGTTTATTAACTTTTTGCACTTCACTTAGAATGGGTTGTAAAACGAGAAGGAATGCCAATTTTTTTTTCATCACTGTACATTCCATATATTATTTCAGCTGTGTAGCACTTTTCACTTTGTCTTGTTATTTCGTAGTGTGTCTTCAACTCCAACCATCGGTTCACAATTATTTCAACAGCTGGTTGAATTGAAAACCATCTAGTTTTGCAATATGACAGAATTTTCAGTGGTGAGGAACTATCATTTAATGCTTTATATAATTATTGTATTGCTGTTGTCTGACAGATGATGTGGAGAACCAGTTATGTGTTTCAGCAATAAGGAATTCCAAATTCCTTGGTAAACATTCTGATGAGGCATGTGATAATGCTAGCTGCAATAAATGAGACGCACATTTTATGAGTATTAACCAACCATTATCGAGGCATTATCTGTACCAATTGCAGCCAAATTCACATGAAAAAGAATCACAAAGTCGGCATGACAGCAATAATTCGCAACACAGTGAGTTTACAGTTCAAATAATGTTACTAAGACTTATGCGCGCTTTTACTCATTATCGGGGGATTGCCGGATTGTTGAGCGGTGACCCAAGACAGCTCAAAGTTTAAATAATGGCAGTTACCATATTTTAAGCGCGTCCTGACCAAACAAAAAAGGGTAATAAATATTTTAGACAGTAATAATTAAATGACACCGAAAGAAAAGTCAAATCTATAAAACATCTAACTCCACATGAAAAACCTCTAGACTTACATCTAACATCCAAACATCAAACCACGGCACCTAGACGCCAGCAAAAACATCTAGATCTGGATGTAAAACATCAAGAATGGCAACCCTAGTATGAACCAGAAATATGATACGCAAGGAGTATGAATCAGATGCATGATATACAAGGGGTATGAACCAAGTGTATGATATACAAGGAGTATGTACCAGATGTATGATATACAAGTGGTATGAACCAAATGTATGATACACAAGGGGTACGAACCAGATGTATGATACAGAAACCTGCTGCCTTGTAGGCGCACAGTCAAAGGCTAAGGAAAGCAAACTCGAAACAATGCTTGTGGAAGTCTGATGTACAGAAACACAGGCTTTACGAAACAGTGCGGCGCGTTTCCTAAATGATGTCACAGATGATGGTTCAAACTCTGTCATTTGACGCAAGTACCTTCTCTGTCCTTGCAACCAAACCGAAAATGCAAGCAAACTCCCCCACTTCCTGAATACAGTTACATCAAAGTGTTCTTATCCGGATGCCAATCATTCTAGGTTTCCCCCAGATCACCATGTTTTTACCCAGAGACCACAGATTTAGGAGGCTGGGTGAATCCCGGCCAGATAAGAGTGGCGCCGGGGATCATAAACAGCGCAGATAGTCTGCAAACAGTGGCGCGTGTTTATCGCCGGTGCATCCTGTGCTGTATGTGAGTGCACAGAACCTGCAGATGGCTTTCATGTTGGTAGTTTGTGACTTTAATATCAGCTGGCGTTGGTTAAATTATAGAGGGACGCTTAAGTGTGCAGACTGGAGGGTTTAAGTCGAGGGCACTCACGGCCATCAGGTCCATTCATCTGCCCAGATATCCATGTCCATGTGGCGCACTGTCTATGCACCTGTCTTGTTGGTGTATCTGCATGACTATTTACCTGTTTGTCTATTTGCCTGACTATTTACCTGTTTGTCTATTTGTCTGACTATTTACCTGTTTGTCTATTTGTCTGACTATTTACCTGTTTGTCTATTTGCCTGCCTGTCTTTGTCGATATAAAAGACTATAAACTACAGTAGGAAAAGTATTAAATTATGATCAGTAAACAGATTATAGTAAGTAAAGTCATAAATTATAGTAAGTAAAGTATTACATTATAGTAAGTAAAGTATTTTCTCCGTAATTCCGTATACTCTCGTAACGTGACGTGACGTGCGCGAGAATTGGTAGCGGTTCTCTCCGTGTCGGTAACTTGCGGGGTATATGAGCCGATCGCTCAGAAAGCAATGGCAAACTACTGAGCGTAATCTTGCCAAGAAATCAACAATCAGCTGAAAGATGCTGATATTGACAGCGATGTCTTGTAAAGGATATGCGGAAAAAAGTAAAATATTGCATTATAGTAAATAAATAATACATTAAAGTAAGTAATTATAATAAGTAAAATAATACATTATAATAAGTAACATGGCTCGGAACGCTGAAGAAGAAGAAGAAGAAGAAGAATAAGTAACATAATAAATTATAATAAGTAAAGTTGTAAATTATAGTAAGTAAATTAAAGGACTTTGGAACTTTGTTATGGTCTTAAAGCGCATTTGGCATATGGTGCTCCATACTTGTATAGATCAATCGGCGCTCTGTCAGCGATGTAGTCAGCATCTCGTCGGCCGCCTTTACTTTCGAAAACATTTCTTGCAGCCAGTTTTAGACTGGATCAGCATGGGAACCCAGGTCAATGTTAAACATCTGAATCCGTGCGGACGCGGATTGAACCCTTGGTCACCGGACCGGCAGGCGAGCGTTTAGCGACTACGCTGCTGAGACTATATATATATAATACTTGCAGATGTTCTGTTAATCTTCAAGTTCATAGTAGTAGTCGAGCAACGATCGGTGGGTTGATTGAGTGATGGTTCGGTAGATTGAAAGACTGGTTAGTTTGTAGATCAATTTACTCATCATGTGCCCTGGCAGATGACTTAGACATTGATGTATCTTCACCGATCTCTAATCTTTGGTGTTCTGGAACAATTATGTTGATAATGTTCCTCTATACCACCGACTTAGTCCATCCAACATCATTTCTCTCGTCCTGCCTCTGCCACTTCTGTCACCGATCTTTCTCATTGTCACAATATGTTCCAATGCTTCTCTTCTAACGTCACCAATTGTTCCAACGCTTCTCTTCTACGTTACCAATTATGTTCCAATGCTTCTCTTCTACGTTACCAATTATGTTCCAATGCTTCTCTTCTACGTGACCAATTATGTTCCAATGCTTCTCTTCTACGTTACCAATTATGTTCCAATGCTTCTCTTCTACGTGACCAATTATGTTCTAATGCTTCTCTTCTACGTGACCAATTATGTTCCAATGCTTCTCTTCTACGTGACCAATAATGTTCCAATGCTTCTCTTCTACGTGACCAATTATGTTCCAATGCTTCTCTTCTACGTGACCAATTATGTTCTAATGCTTCTCTTCTACGTGACCAATTATGTTCCAATGCTTCTCTTCTACGTGACCAATTATGTTCCAATGCTTCTCTTCTACGTGACCAATTATGTTCCAATGCTTCTCTTCTACGTGACCAATTATGTTCCAACGCGACTCTTCTAACGTGAACAAATATATTCCAATGTTTCTCTTCCAACGTGACCAAATAGTTGTATATAATGTTATAATTTCATTAGTGCAGTCCCAGTTCTTTCAATCAGAACGGAGGCTGGTGTAAAATAGTCAGGTAAAATTATTCTAAAGGGAATGGCAAATATATGAAACCACAAATTGCCATGATATTGTACTAGATGTAGGGTTGAAATTTGTTGCAACTGAGAAACCGGGACATTTCTCTTAAGCATAAGAATCCTCAAATGGGCGCTTTATCTTCATCATGTTGAAACCCCTTAATGCCGTAATTAAAACGTAGCTGCTGTTAGACAGATAACGCACAAGATCGAATTCCTTTTACCCGTCATAGAGACCACGTGACTAAATTACCGCACTCCCGAGAAATCCAAAAAAAAAGAATGATAAAGCAAGAAAAAGGGACAGCAATCCCTCAATGTTAAGGGCAGATAAATTGTCTAATAATTTTCACGGTTGGTTCCCTTAGATTACTTGCCAAACGTAATGTTTACGCATTGGCTAGCACTGTAGGCTGAAGGGTTTCTGGTCATGAATTCGAATCTTACTTCAAGCAGGGATGTTTTTATTTAATTAACCTCTGTTGCCAGCTCGATTCAGTGAAAGAGGGTTCCAGGAAATATTCTGAAGAAATAAAGACAGTAAAGTTAACGACATCATCCAACGAGTACAGATCTGCCTATCCACATTTTAGATTACCATCGTATACCTAATACACCTGAAGACAGAGAGAATAGTTCTTGACCTTACTCGCGTATACGCATAACTTACGGGTCGCGTCTTTCCTGTGATTAGAGCATTCGTCTGCGGCACTGGTTCCAAGGAAATCAGATTTCTTCGAGGCTACAACAACAACAACAACAACAACAACAATAACAACAAGAATTACTACTACTACTATTACTACTACTACTACTACTACTACTACTACTACTAATACTACTACTACTACTACTACTACTACTACTACTACTACTACTACTACTACTACTACTACTACTACTACTACTGCTACTACTGTGTTGTGTGTTGTTTGTCCATCAAGAATGATGATGACCATTCATTTCATCCAGTGGGGTTGAAAGTATGGAGCCGTGGGTTCTAAGATGGCTGATAAGGCATATTTTGGCTCGAATTGTTTTTTGACAATGTGGACAAAGAATGCTTGACGTTTCTGGAGGAGGATTTCCTGCAGTGGTTTTTCTGTCCTGCCTTTTCTTTACAGCTCTTGCAGTCCTGGTTGCCTCACACATGACTGCACCCTTGTGTAATGATGGACGCCATGAATTTGGCTGCAGTCTCCCAGGTGTCAAGATGAATTCCAAAAGCATTCAGAGAGATTTTCAGAGTGTCTTTAAAGCGTTACTACTACTACTACTACTACTACTACTACTACTACTACTACTACTACTACTACTACTACTACTACTACTACTACTACTACTACTACTACTACTACTACTACTACTACTACTACTACTACTACTACTATTGTATCGACGAAGGACAGTTATTTTTCGTGGCGGACTTTAATGTTGGCATATTGGTAGCGGCCGCATGTATAGTATACCTGTGCGGAATGTTGGTTTGTTGAAACTCATGACTGTTCCACTTTTCACACAGGGTAGTGAGGAGCAAATTGTGTGATATTCACTGGCACAGGAACTGAGCATTATCGGAGGGGTGAGGGGAGACTCTTTGCCGTGAAGTTGGAACCGCGACTGACTAAATGACTGACTAACTAACTAACTAACTAACTAACTAACTAACTAACTAACTAACTAACTAACTAACTGCTAAAACAACAACAACAGCAGTAACAACAACAATAACTGCTACTACTGCTGCTACTACTACTACTACTACTACTACTACTACTACTACTACTACTACTACTACTACTACTACTACTACTAATACTACTACTGCTGTTACTACAACTACTGCTAGTGCTGCTACTGCTGCTGCTGCTGCTCCTACTACTACTACTACTACTACTACTACTACTACTACTACTACTACAACTACTACTACTACTACTACTACTACTACTATTACTACTACTACTACTTCTACTGCTACTCCTACTCCTATACCAGTGTATATGAACACGCAAGTCAGGTTTTAGTTGACAGTATAAAGTTTATTTGTACTTGATGACCAAGGGTTGATGTTAGCTTCCACTCAAGTCAAAGGCCGGATCTTAACTCCCCTTGCCAACACAATACGTCACGACTGAGCATCTCTCACCCTTTCACTCTCGATGCTCAATCGTGCTGTATCTGTTGCCCACTAGATTCTAATAATACCCCAGTACTCCTCTCTTACTGTTACACCTCCCCATGTTGAATAAAGAATTTTCCTTATAAAGGAAAACTCTTTACTCCTAATCCCCATACTCCATTCCCTCTTTTTCCTCTAATCTTCCCTAAAATCAGCTCAAGTTTGAGTAAATAATATCTCTTTTAACTCTTCTCCCAGTGATATGGTCTGCTAGTAACCCCCCCCCCTCCCCCCCCCCCCCCATATACTTCATCTTCGAACTTTCTTTGTATAATACCACGTATGGTAACCCTGTTAATCCAAACAGTCCTTCTTTCCTTTTTATTTCCCCAAAATTATATAGCTATCTACTATATGTTTCTACTTTTCTGGTTCTTTCTTAGCTCCTCCTGTTTCCTGTATCAAATATACATATTATAAGAACAGCTCATAAATTCTTTATCGAAATTTTTTTACTTATAAAATTTCTCACTCTTCCAAAACCCAGGACGTACAAAAACAATGTAGTTAGAAAAAGTAAAGAAGCGGTGCGCACCTAGTAAGAAGCATAAAGAATGAATACACGACATGACCACATGTACATACAGCAATGCACATTTAAGACACTCACCCTTTACCTCCCTTGCCAATAAAAAAATTTTGTAAAATAATTTTTCTTTTTTTTTTTTAAACACCTTATGAAATACATCTTTGTTCGTTATAAAACAATTTGGCATAAGTTTTCATAAAGCTTATACATTCTACATTGACATTGCCAACCACAATTCTGTTCCTTTTTCGTTATCTCACCTTCCACCATGAGCCCATGTTCATATTTTATGAACACCTTTAATAAAATTAAAGCTGATATTTCACAGCACCTATTTCTTGCCCCCGTACTTCCCATACTGCCATTTATGAACACAGTGACGTGTGTGCAAGCCCTGGATACGTCTATCCATTCGTGTACACACGTTCACCAACCCTGGTTTCCCACTAATTTAAAAATGCACAGCATTGCTTAACTATATCAACATTCAGGTCATCTAAGCTTCCCCCTACCTTATATCAGTGGACGATTTAGTTTTTATTAACTCCTTTCCGAACGAAAACCTTAAGCAAAACTCTTATATTTGAAAATTAAACTTAATTAACTAACTTCATAACTTATTTACTAACCAAGTAACTTAATATACAAAACCATTTATGTAATCAAGATCAAATCACACAAGACGTCATAACTCCAAATTAATATAAGGAAAAACACATTTTTAAAATAACATGCATCAAATCAGAATAAAACACCTTACTTCTAGCTATCACTATTGGACACTTTTACGGCCCAATAGTTTTTATCAACTCAAATGCTAGGAACACAATCACCCTATTCTAACTCAATAAATCAACTAACCACAATCATTTTTCAAAACCAAAACAACAAAAAAACTTATAATGAGGGACTAAAACAACTAAACATTAGCCATCATTTTCCAGAACCAACTCAATCATAAAAACTTATTATATATGACTCATGACTCAAACAATTACAACTACGTATAGTGACCCACCAACATTGGCCCCTCATACTAAGTAAAATAACGTATATCTATTTATACAGGTCATTCCAGTATATCTATGACCGAAAAAACTAAACATTTCACTGTCCATCTGTATATCTGTTAACTACAGACCAATTAGAATCACATCTGTTCTATCTACCTAAACAAATCAGTAATCAACATTTACCATACCATTTATTATCTCCTAACTCCTAACAGCACATAACATCCGAAATAACCTCTTAAGTGAGCACTGTAAACTATATGTTCAATCCTTTTTTTTCCATTTGTAATGTGGCCACTAATCCAATATTAACTCAAGGTAGTAGCCAACCTCTACTTATCAACGAACTTGTGATCTGGTTTCCCTTGGAAACACGGCATTTCCAACAGTAACGAAAAATACCTTCACCCCTTTGTACCAATATCTCAAGACCACTTCTACCGTTTCGTATGCTTCTTCAGGCATCCCTTTCACTTCTAACTCCTGCCATCTGCAGTACTTTCAAATATCTATCTCCCACGTTTCCGCTTCTTCAACAAGTCCAAGTTTCTTTGAATAAGTGCTAATTCTACATCAATATCTTCTTCTTCGTATAACTTATTAGTTTCTTCCATACTACTACTAGACTCTGACTTTTCATCCATTTCTTCTTCTTCGTCTGTATGTCTCTCTTCAGCTGCCGCTAAAGCTGCCGCTAATCTCTTCCGTTCAACATCCCACCTAATTTGTCGATCCCTATTTCTTAAGGATCTTTCTAGTAGAGGCATATCTTCTCCGCTTGTTGAATAATCTCTAATTCTCCTCTGTCTTTTCACTTCTTTATCTCTTTGACTGTCCATTCTTCTTTTTGTTGCTTGTCTAGTATTTTTAAACGGAGCACCTATGTCTTCTTCCATACTATCATAATGAGTTTCATTCAGCCTTTCTTCTTCCATTCTTTTCGGAATTGTCTGTTCTTGAGTATCTTCGTAACTTGGATTTGCTAGCAACTGATTTTGTGCTGGTTCTTTTCTAAGACCTGGGGTTACTGTAGCTCCTCTGACAACCTGTTCATCCAAAAATGTCGTGTCCGAATAATAATTATTATTATAATTATTATTTTCTATCTCATCTTCATCTCTTCTTAAGTGTTCAACGTGTGCCCTTACTATATGTGCTGTGACCTGGTTCTTTATAATATACGATACATTACCTAGTTTTTCCAAAACGTAATACCCTGGAATCCAACGAGCATCAAACTTAGAGTTTCTTCTATGCTTCTTGTAATAAACTCTATCACCTACCTTAAACTCCTGTAATTTTGTATTTACATTTTTGTACTTTTTCTGTCTTTCCCTAGCTTTAATTATATTATTCCTTAATCTCACATGTGCTTTATGCATTTCCTGTATTATGGTCTCTTGAAATTCTTCACCCATATATTTCCGTCTAGGTTTTAATAGATTATCTATAGGTAGTATTGGTTCCCTCCCGTGTAATAAATAAAATGGTGAAAAACCCGTGCTCTCATTTTGATTTGTACGAATGGCGCTAAGGGCAGGTCCCAAAAATAAATCCCAATCTCTGTCATGTTCATCAATAATCTTTGCCATAATGTCGTATAACGTCCGATGTTGACGCTCGTTTTTCGCATTTGAAGAAGGTCTATAAAATGAGGTCTTTATATGTTTTATATTTAAATCTTTTAATAACTTTTCGAATTTTTTATTTACAAACTCTCTACCATTATCTGTAAGTATACTTTGTGGGCAACTAAACCTTGGTACGAACTCCTGTAAAAAAATATTAATGACAGTATCCGCGCTCTTATCTGGAATTGCATAAACCTCCGGCCAAAGACTGTAGACGTCTACTATATGAATTAAATACACATTTCCTGACAATGTCCTAGGGTGTGGACCCGATATATCTAAACTAATCTTTTGCATTGGGAACTGAGGAATATCTGTGTCTTGTAAGGGAGACTTTATTGTTTTCATGTTCCTTAATCTGCATTTTTCACACGTATCTACATATTTGCATGTAGATTTAAACAAGTTTGGCCAATAATATTTACTTGTAAGTGCTTTCAGCAATTTATCTCTACCGAGATGTCCATTTTCATCGTGATATGCTTTTAAAAGTTCATTTTCTAAATGCTTTGGAATATATTTCCTTAGCTGTTCGTTCCTTTCACACATATAGTATAACTGTCCATCCTCTTGTAAAACCAAATAATTCCTTTTATATTTGTTATCATCTGTTTCTCGTAATTTCTCTTTTATTTGTATGACTTTTGGGTCCAACTCTTGTTCTTCTTTCATATTAAATTGTGCTACCTGTAGGTCTTCTTCCCTATGTTCAGACTCTTGATCCGATGGTAGACTATCAAATTCTTCCCTATTTATTATAGCAGAATCTAAAATATTTACTTGCCAATTTCGGTCGTCTATCTCTGGTTCAGCTTCATCTTCTGTATCTCCTGATGACTGTGGATATGGAATTCTAGACAATAAATCGGCGCATGTATTAATCCTACCTGGTATGTATTCAATTATCGCGTTGTACCCCTGTAGATTCAATGCCCACGTCTGTATTTTCCTGTTCTGCACTGGAGCTTCTAGAAAAGACTTTAAAGGCATATGGTCAGTTCTAATAACAAAATTTGCGTTATGTAAGTAGTAATTTAGTTTTTGAAGAGCGTAATGTATTGCGTAAGCCTCCTTCTCAATAGTCGTCCATTTTCTTTGTGATCTGCTAAGTTTATGCGACAAGAAGTAGATAGGCCTTTCATTTTTAACCCCTGGTATTCCAGACTCTTTTCCTTCATATGGTTGCACCAGACATGCTCCTACTGCATTGTCCGAAGCATCTGTGTACAGTATCAACTGTTTGTTTAAGTCTGGATGCGTCAACAGTGGTACCAGTGTTAAGCTGTTTTTTAAATACTCGAACGCTTTTTGACACTCATCATCCCACTTAAACCTAGCGTACTTGCCTGTTAAGTTTGTAATAGGTTCAGCTATCTTTGAAAACGCTGGGACAAACCGCCTATAATACGCACATGTTCCTATAAAAGCGCGTACCTCCTTAACGTTAGTTGGAGCAGGTAACTCTTTAATAACCTTTATCTTGTCCTGGTCTGGTTTTATACCTTCTCTATTTATAATATACCCCAAATATTTTGTTTCTGTCTTTAAAAATTGGCATTTACTAAGCTTTAACTTCACATCATGCTTTCTTAACCTGTCAAATACTAGTCTAATATGTTTCAAATGATCCTCCACCGTTTCCTTTTGTATAAATCAATATATCGTCTATATAGGCTAGAGCGAACCTTTGCATACCTTCTAAAACTTCATTAATTAAGAGCATATAGTGAGAGGGTGCAGTTTTTACGCCAAAAGGCATTCGTAAGAATTCGTACGAGCCCATATGGGTACAAAAGGCGCTTTTCTTTTGTGCGTCTTCCGACATCGGAATACACCAAAATCCTGACCTTGCGTCCAGCGTTGTGAAATATGTAGAGCCATTAAGCAGCCCCAAAATATCATCAATTACCGGCAATGGGTATGCTACATTCTTGGTAATTTTGTTCAACGCCCTATAATCGCAGCAGAAGCGAGTCGTACCATCGGGTTTGGCCACTATTACGACCGGAGATGACCATTCTGACTTCGATCTTGTTATTATTCCTGCTTTCAACATCTCTTCTATCGCCTTTTCCACGATTTCTCTGTTTCTTAATGGAGTTCTATATGGTTTTAAACTTATTGGTGGATGATCTCCTGTGTCTATCTCCATTGTAACTGTTTGCGTCTTTCCCAACTCTAAATCATTAACCGCAAACACATCCTGATTTTGCTTTATAAGTTGTTCTAACACTTCCTTATTTTCTGGCGGAGCTTTTAACTGTGACAACAACTCTTGTTCCCTTGTTATTTTGTCTAGTGAATGTATTTGGGCTTTTTTTTTTTCTGGATGGATGGATAAATTCATCCATTCTGACATTCCCTCTTCTTCTGTGTCCGCGTCTGTCATTTCCCCTTTCACTAGAAGTTTCTGAATAACTTGTTCCCGACACTTCTGCTCTATCCGTTGCCAATATGTCACTAATGTTATGATCTAGTTTGGCTATCACACATCCTCTGTATAATTTGATTTCTCTACCTGTGTTGTTGATAACCATCACTGGAAAGGTTAAGTGTTTATCTAACGCCATTATTCCATCCGGAACTTCCAAACCAGGCTCATCAATTATTTCCTCTTGTAATTCAGTGATTCTGACTGTGTTTCCTTCCACATAATATGGGTTTCTCTTCAGCTTCACTTGTATCAAATTAACCGACTGTGGTTTTAACGTCGTTGTCATTTTAACTCTAACTAGTGCTGATATATGCATGTCTTCTTGCATATCTATATAGACGTCCCTGAATTTTAATTTGTGTAAATCATAGAAAAGTCTTACTCCATTTTTTTATTAAAAAATCTCTTCCTATTAACATGTTTCTATTTAAACCCTTCACTACATGAAAAAGGTGTTTTATGTTGATCCCTCCTAACTTAAAATTTATCATTGTTTGTCCAACTACTTGTAAATTCTGCCCAGTAACAGAGTGTAAATTATTATGACTCTTAAATACTCTACAATTTCTTACTATTTTGTATAGAAAACTTTCTTTTACTACACTAACCTGAGCTCCCGAATCAATTAACGTACGAACTCTATACTTTCCTATTTCTAATATACAAGAGCTATAATCTGTTTTATCTTCTATACATTTCTTGACTTCATCTAGTTGAAAATATTCTCTGTTCGACCTATTATACCTGTTATTAACATATTCTCTAACCCTTGGGACCTTATTATTTACCCTCCTATCATAGGTCCTGTCTAATAGGTAGGGCGCCGATTTTCCTGTGTTCTTGTACCTGTAAAATTCCTGTGTCCATCTACAACATTCCTACTCACCCTATTATTGTCATGTCTACCCTGTGTATTCGACTGGACACGCCTGTTATTACAAAACCGAGAAACATGTCCCCGTTGACCACAAATCCAACAGACAATATTTGTACTATTTGTGTTAACTACTGTTTCTCTTGTAGGGTATCTCATATTTCTTCTTTTCTCGTTATCATGTCTATTTCTACCTTGTAACGTCTGTATACCTCCTCTCCTATTCCATCCGAATCTTGTTTGTCCTATTTCCATGGGTTCCTCAACTCTGTCGTCTCGATTACTTCCCACTTCTCGTCCTGTTCTTAATCTAAACCTACGTCTCAAATTTTCCTCTTGTACCGCGATATCCACCGCTTGTGATAACCTCTCAGGGTTTTCCCTCATCAACTTAAGTTTCAAACCATCAGATTTTATGCCATCTACAAAAATCCCTACTAACATCCTTTCCACTTCCTCTCCTCGTACATTCTGTCCTAAGAATGCTTCTTCAGCCAGGTTAATCAATCTATCGCTAAACAATTGTACCGTCTCTCCGTTATTTTGTTTAGCCTGCCTCAACACCGAAAATGCATGTTGTGGATCCGTTATTTCTGCATATTTCCTTGCTAGGTCTTCTTTGAATTGTTCCCACGTCTCATCTACTCTAGCCTCTAACTTTCTTCTTATATGATCCGAGACCGGTTCTGTTGCCGTCTGATAAGCCAGTCTCATTTTTTCTTCATCTGTTGCTGAGATTAAATAGGCATATTTTTCTATGGAAGTGACCCATTTCTTAAAGTCTCTGGCCTGTCCACTAAACTTCACAATTTCTGTTGCCATCCCTTGTTGTTTAATCACCATATTAAGCCGGCCTACTGCTGTTCCCACGCCTGTCAAAACCTGTGCCAAGGTGTCCTGTTCCGCCATGCTGAAATATACTGAAACAAAGCAAGCAAAGAACCACACAATTTCAACTTCTTAATTTAAGGAATACACTCACTTGTTTT
>OY992876.1:131084996-131234996 GCA_963921405.1 Cepaea hortensis | reverse complement strand
TTATAATATATACGAGGGGAATTCAAATGAAAATCTCAAAAGTGTGATAGAGATTACAATAACCATTCCATTGTCTTGTAACCTGTCAATATTGCTGTTAACGATTCAACAGGGTTAGACAGGCACTTGACAGACGAACACGGTGACGTAATAAAGACAGTTTAAGGAAGGCGGCCCCACTTTTGACACGCACCAAAGAGTAGCAGCGTTCTGTTATCAGGTTGTTGTTTTTTTAATGAAGGGGTGGAACCTTAATTTATCGGCGAATGAAGGTTCACTTTGGTGATGCTTGCCTGTCAGTTCAGCAAGTGTGTGACTGAAGTAGGAAAATTCGAAACGGCGTGACTTCTATGGCAGACTGTTCACGACCGGGCTAGGCACACCGAGTAGTGACCATTGATTCGATTGTTTTCTAGAGGAATCCAAGCACTTTATCGCCGCTGGTAGACTTGTATTGATCGCAGTGGTGATTACATCGACAAATGATACATTTGTTCTTTATTTTTTGTTCAGAATATATTCACCCACATACAAAAATGTAAAACATAAAAACATTAAGGTTTTCATTCAAAACCTCCTAGTATTTATGTATCTGCCTGTTTATCAATTGCCTCGCCGAATGTTTATTTGTCTGCCCGTGTATCTGTTTGTTATATTGTCTGTCTGTTTCTATCATACCTTCTCTGACATTGTCTGTTTCTATTTTTCTTTTCTGATATTGTCTGTTTCTATACTTCCTTCTCAACTGTTGTCTGTCTTAACCTGTCTCCCACGTCGACCTAACCTAAAATGGCGACCAAGAAATGCTCTGGGAAGTAAAGTCGATTGACATCATATTGATCTCATCACTTATCGAGTGCCGATTGGTGGTCTACAGAAATATGCGGATAGCACCATAGAACCTATTTGATTCTAGTTAGATACGGGAAGTCACTTAAGGCAATTAATCATCCAATGGCACTTTATCAATTAAGATGATGATGACGCAAACAAAGATGCCGATAAAAGAAACGATAATGACGACGTTAAAGATTATCACGATTGTGATGATAATGACGAAAACAATGATGCCGATAAGTGAATCGATAATGACGACTATAAAGTTTATGATGATTGTGATGATAATGACAAAAACAAAGATACCGATGAGATGAAAATGACGACAAAGATAATGACTATTCTCTTGATAATAATACGACAACGGTGTTGGTGCTATTAGTATCAATATCATACTTAACATTTAAAATGTAGAAATTTATAAAATATGTCGAATGTAGCAGCTGGCAGCAGGACACAACACACGCAGACGTGTGTGGGTGGGTGGGCTGGTTGTTGTGCTTGTGTCACGTGACCTAGTTATTGTTTACAAACTGTGTTCTGTCACGTGACTTGCTCGTCCTTTACCTTGCAAGGTCGAGCATCCAATGTCAACAGAGAGGAGAATTCATTCTGGAGGTTCTCGCTCTGTAGTTAGTGAATTATAATGTTGTCCACTTCTTTGTAGGTGAGTAACTGGTGAATTGTGCATGTGTAGGGAGTATTGCAACGTGGTTTGTTTAGGTGTAAACATAGACCGGAGAACGCGGTCTTTCACCTTGAGTAAAGGCCTTGACCGAGTCTAGGTCGTGAACCTGTGGAGTTTCTTATCGATTCAAAACAAAATGTAATGTGCCAGGTTGACGGTTTTCTCTGCAAATTCCGCACTCCTTGAAACAACAATAAGGGATTACTTCATGTGCTTTTCAGCTACTTTTTCAGTGTATTTTAAAATAAATTTAACTAATTCATACAACAATGTATGTTATATTTTTAAAGTTATTTTAGTGAGAGGTTATTTTAAGAAATATATTTTATTAAAAAATTCTTATTAGGTTAAATAGAGGAATAACTACATTTTCAAAATCTTAAATAATTAAATTGTTATTATTTTTAAATGACGTTATGTTCTTAATGAGTAGAACCACCGTGTACTCATATTAACCATAACATAAAAGAAATAAATATTTATGTTCTATAGTGAATTTGGCTTGATTTTAAGCGGAATTGTTAAGATTACCTGGCATCCATAGTTTCACCCTGACTGCGACAATCCGCAGTTACCTCCCGTTGTTCTATTTAGCTGAGAGGACAGGAACGTGTGTTTATATTTTTGTAGCCAGTCGTTCCCTGGCCTAAGTTTTCGCTATTTCCCCCCAGTGTAATTAACGCAACCATTTGTGCCATTAAATGTAACTTATTAAGAATTGCGCCTACTTTTAAACTGCCGGCTACGTCATTTGCAGACTCCATACCGCCATTGATAATTCCCAGTGATAATCATAATGATTGTGGTACTGCATCGATCTTGGACACATCTCTGGGGGTGTTGGTTCCTTCGACGACAGACCAGTGAAGAAAGGGTGAATTGACGCAGTTGGCACATTACTGTGCTAGCGGAATCAACGGATGTGCTCGACCCACTACTCTAATTCGCCGGTAGAATGTTGTAAAAGCGAAGTGGTTCAGCTTATGCGTGAGAAGAACTCAGCGGCTCAAGAGATATGTGCGTGTTTTCTTACATAGTTTGGGCTTTCGTGGTTTGCATATCGTGATCTTTAAACAGAATAGGGCCCTGTTTAGAAGTCTAGTGTGCCAGGTTTGAAGAATCTTCTCAACCAGGCAAACCAGTTAATGCAAGCATTTGCAGGTGAGTACTCAAGTTAAGGCTAGCACTGTTATCTTTTGTATGTGTTAATATTAATATTATTAACAATTGTTATTAATAATAAACCTAACACCACATAAATTTATTATACACATTAATGCAAGCCGTCTCAGTGGCTCAGGGGTGGTAAATGAGTTTCACAATTCTTCAATAAACTCAGTCGAAGATTCGAAATCAGCCGCAAACGATTTGGAAGCAAACCTCCTAGCGTTTAGTTCCATGTTATGAGCTTCGATGGTTCAGAAAGCAATGGCAAACTATTGAACATAAAATGTCACTAATAATTCACAAATCGTCAAACATGATGGTGTTAACTACGACGACATCCTGTAAAAGAAATGCAACTAATTTTAACATTAATGTAGTCTTAGTGCAAGCAAGGACTTAGTTCATGTTGTTGTTGATGATGTTGTTGTTAATGATGATTATGATGATAGGTGTTGATGGATGCTGGATCGTATGGCTCACTAGAGCAGTATTTTCTGTTGTCTTGTTTCTTTCTTCCGCTCCCACCCCCTCCCGCCACCGCCCCACCCCCAGTTGGCATCCTTATACCTTGGCGTTAGAATGGAGTGTGTTGACCGTGAAATATTTAAACATCCATGTTCGTTCCGGGACGCGCGGGCATTGAGGGAGACTAACGCGCTGATAAACTTACTGGCTTTGTAGCCCCAGCAGATGATCAGCCCGTGCATCGCATCGTGCCGATATTATAAATGCCCTTAGAGATGTGGAGGGCAGAGGACTTTGGCGCCACTTTGAATCCACTGTGTTGCTCAGAATGAAAGACTTGAGAGTAAGAATTGGCAGGCCTGACACGAGAAGCACATAGAAGAATACGGGTTCTTGTCGGCCAACACAGAACTGGCATAGTTAGCTACCGGACGCTGGTGTATATGTTGGGGGGGGGGGTGGGGGTGGGGGGTTAAATCTGAGCACCTATGGATATGTTCGAAGTGCAAAGATGATACCCCAACAGATAACTAACTAACTATGGGTGCACCCCAGGGAAGAAACGTGACCAACCCAGCCTAATACCAGCCAGTAAATATGTGCTGTGCTGAATCACGACCTGACTATGTCATATGTGGCAGATGGAAAGCTCCAGTACTGGTCTAGCACACCCCACAGGTTTCTTAGCTTGAGATGGGAAGGACAGGAGTACAGAATAGTCCCCGTGGAGATGGTACTTCGGGAGGGGGTCGGGAGAGAAATCGTACACTAAACTGACCCCAATAGATGCAAACCTTTGTCAGTGCATCAAGCTTAGGGGTTAAGACGTCTGACAGGGGATTCACCAACTGCAGTGAGTTAGGATGAAATGTACGTCACTGGATGTGTTGGCAGTTTCTGTGGTTTAATGTTGTATTATACTGAAATTGTGGTAGAATTAGTTAGTTCGTCAGTTAGTTAGTTAGCTTGCTAGCGAGTATGTGAGTGAGCTAGTTCGTTAGTTAGTTAGTTAGCTAGTGAGTGAGAGAATGAATTAGTTAGCTTGTTAGCGAGTGTGTGAGTGAGTGAGATATTTAGCTAGTTAGTGAGTCAGTGAGTGAGTGAATTAGTTAGTTAGTTAGTTGACTAGCTAGGTAGTTAGCTAGTTAGTGCATTGGTTGGTTGGTTGACTAGCCGGCAAGCTAGCTCGTTAGTTCGCTCGCTCACCTAGCTAGCTAGGTAGTTAATTAGTTAGTTGTGTTACGCTAACCCCAGTGCACAGAAAACCATTCAGTCCATTATTGCTCGCATCCCATCCTCACCTTCCCCATCAGCATGTAGCAGCTAACAAAACCATTTCTGTGTTGGTTGCTTGTTATTATTTGACCACCTACATATCGCTCTTGTCCTTTGACTTCTTGTTCTTGTGGTAGAGATGTGGCTCGTGCATTAATCTGACGGGCCCACTGCCCGAGATCAAATAGTCCTCCCCTAAGGTGCATCATTTGGTTATAAAGGATTCAGGGTCGACCCAAACGTCATAAATCGATCAGCATCATGTGCTCTGCCAACCCGCATAGATCTTCATGTCTCTCCACAGATCTCGGCCTTTGGTGCTCTGGATAAACTCTTCTGATGATATTCCACCATGCCACTGTCTCAGTCCATCCAGCGTCATTTCTCTTCCTCTGCCTCTTTTCCCACTGATCTATATTCATAGTGACCTGTATTCCCACTGATTTATACGCTTACTGATTTATACTCTTACTGATTTATACTCTCACTGATTTAAACTCTTAATTACAAAGTGTAAATCAAGTCGATACAAGGCTTATTTCAGTCAGCCCCAGCATTTTTGGCTGTGTGTAATTTACTATAAGATGGTAGTTCAGTTGTTTGCCATTGCTTTCTGAACGGCCGTGACTCATACCATTTTTAAAAAAAATAATGCATAGCGGTCTGCTTCTAAATGGCCCTCATCTGATTTCTAACCCTCGGTTCGATATGGATGGGAATTATGAACATCTGTACCCTAAGCCACAGACGCGGGTTAATCCCAGTGTAAGCGAACGAAAGGAAGACAGATGTTTCCAAAACGAGATTCATAAATGTGATACGTCATCCTAACGTAATGATACATTGACCTGCTTAGCACTGTTTCATCAAGCCTCTGTCTGGCTCAACACATCCCATCTCAACACATCCCATCTCAACACATCCCATCTCAACACATCCCATCTCAACACATCCCATCTCAACACATCCCATCTCAACACATCCCATCTCAACACGCTTTTTTGCCCAGTAATTCGTAATCCCGCATACGCGTTGGAAACTCAGCTGCAGGCGATTTGGAAACAGACCGCCTTGCGTTGGTTTTCATACAATGGTTTGAGTGCCTATCGTTAGAAAGCAATTGCAAATTACTGACGTAAACTTGCCAAGAAATCATAAACAACAAAAAATACTGGGGTTGAATGCGACGTCATGTAAAGGATATGCAACCAACTGTCTTAGTTGTTGTTTTCTTAGGTGTTTGACTGTCCCAAGTCTACCTACAAGCCAGCAGGTTTGTGTCTCAATTCGTCAGCTCCCTAACCGGTGCGTTGGTTTAGTTAGTTGATAAGTGGTTACATTGAAAACGTCATGAGCGCGGTCGGACGAGGGTTCGAATCCTGCGTTCGTCGTCCTCTAACAGAGTTAGGGACTAACCACCAATTCCTCTGTTTATTCAGGTCGACAAAATGTGATGGCCCTATCTGCTTAGTTCCCCACCCGTTGACCTTTCTGACCCGGCAGGCCGTAGTGACACACCCCAGGCAAGGTCACATCAGTCTCTGACCTGGAATTGTAGAAGCCCATGGTGAAACAAGGTGTACTTGATCCGCGTGAGACATGGGGTCCATGAGACGCGATAGTTGATAAGCCGAATATACGCCGGGGATCAATATTTATTCTGCCACGAGGACCAGAGGCAAACACCTCACAGCCGAAATGACCCCTGTTAATAATAACCACCCATATGGTTTTCCCTAAGCGGGCGCACCGACGAAACAGTTAGAAAGTTGGGTAAGGTCAATTTGTTTGTAAAATCCCCCAATTGTTTGTGCCACATGAAAATTTAGCCTCATGACCAATGTTTAACGCGCTTACACTGTTCCTTCTGACCTCGGCGTGTTATTTTGTTCCACGGGCCGGGCAGTTGGATTTCAATGTTGACTTCTCGGAATAGCGGGACACTTAAAACACACGGAGAAGCGAATTAACAGACGGAGATGATTGACACTGGGAGGACATGGAGGGAGCTGCAGAAGATAGTACCAGATAGACGACCTGGTGTGTTTTGGTTGAGGGCGTATGCTCCAGTGGGTGATTTGTGGAAGAAGAAGAACCAGGACAGGTATAAGATGTATTTTTAATGACTTTGTGTTTTTGAAAATATTGCCATTCCAAGTTTTGTATTCACCCTCTGTGGAGTTCATGCAACATAAAAGGTACTTGTATTTTCAAAAATCCCACTCATTAAAAGTACAACCTGTAGTAGTAGTAGTAGTAGTAGTAGTAGTAGTAGTAGTAGTAGTAGTAGTAGTAGTAGTAGTAGTAGTAGTAGTAGTAGTAGTAGTAGTAGTAGTAGTAGTAGTAGTAGTAGTAGTAGTAGTAGTAGAAGAAGAAGAAGAAGAAGAAGAAGAAGAAATCACAAACAGCCAAACTTGAATTGGGGTGAATGCAATGTCCTGTAAAGAACACGCATGTTTTTAAATCAATCCTTCTGTCTTCTTCAGAGAACGTTTGGTATGCTGGGAGCATGGCACCCATTGTAGTGTGTAGATGTTCGTTGTCTGGTTTCCTGCCACTTGGTCTAATCGAACCAATCTTTAACTTCTTAAGTCGCAATATCTGAGCACCTAGTGGCCCGTGCCAAGTTGATGACTGTTGTCTGTCCTCTGGGGGTCATGATATTGTCCTCGTTATAGTTTCTAGATGTTTCTCCAGTTGTTATAGTAGGTGTGTTGGGGGCAGTCTGTGTAGCAGCGAAGTGTAATGCACTTTCATTTAAACTTCCGGTCCACAGATGGCCAAATCAAGGGGTTCAATCTCGAAAGGGACCTCTTGGACTTCAATGTTGAGTTTTCGTTCAGAAAACAATGGCAAACTGCTGGACGTAAACTTGCCTAGAAAATTAAGCTGTATGTTCGGGTTGATCGCAACGTCCTGTAAAAGACGTATCATTTTATGATGTTGTGTTGTAGTGTTACTTTAATTTATGATGTTGTGTTGCAGTGTTACTTTAGATTATGATGTGTTGCAGTGTTACTTTAGTTAGATAGTTAGCCAACAGAGCATCCTAATTGCGCATCGAACTATCGATCCATTAGTGTCCAGACCCTCTCTTCAGTATCTCCCTCAGCCTGTAGCGACTAACGACACCCGCTCTGTTGCTCGTTGACTGTTATTCTTTAGTTTACCGCATGGCGCTCGTGTCTAGTTGATTAATTGTAATTCTGAGTCCAGTACATGTTTTGTCAAATATTTCCTCGCATCAGTTTCAATCAATTCTTTGTACTCGTAAATAGAAGATATGTGCTCACCTCTGCGGACAGCAATTTTTTTTAGATCGCCATTTCTTGTAATAAAATATAAAACCTGTCAGTACTATATGTAGTACCTTGCGGTGTAGGTCAGGGTCTTGGGTCTGAGGAATTAAGTCCGACTGGTTAGGACAATCGCCGCAAACTGTGCAGGTTAAGGTTTTCATTTGCCACCGACAGAACAAAAAATCCATCACTTTACCGAGGTTTCAAACTCGCGTCTCCTGAATTGGAACCCTACCTTCTCTAGCCACTAGGCCAGACGCTCCTCTTTTCTTGTAATAACAGCTGGCAGATGTCAAATCACTTCCCTGCCATCATAAAATAAGGTGAAGCTAAATTTAGCACGGCGATTCCCCAGGCAAAATTTTGGAATTGGTGTGAGTACAGATTTGGTGTTTATTTTTGGATACTGACGTCAGACGAAGCACGCGCTGGTTGGCATCAATCAATGAATGCGTTCCGGTCTGTGAAATATTGATTTGGTTTGGTATGGAGGTTTCATTGCATTTCTGTCTGTTATTGATTTGTGAGATGTTGCTTTGAGAAAATATGCAGTGGATTTGTTTTCTTACCTCCTCCTCCTCCTCCTCCTCCTCCTCCTCCTCCTCCTCCTCCTCCTCCTCCTCCTCCTCCTCCTCCTCCTCCTTCTTCTTCTTCTTCTTCTTCTTCTTCTTCTTCTTCTTCTTCTTCTTCTTCTTCTTCTTCTTACAGGGTAATGGCTCTAATATAACTACAAGTAACATTTAAACTATACCATAAATATGGCTCTCCCACCATATGTCAACTACGCATCAAGACATGTAAAGGGTTCCCTTTGTAAACTTGTGCCTATCAAGTGTCGGCTGGTCTAACAATATGCGGCTGGTGCTGCACTAGATTTTATTAGAAGGCAGCAAGTCAAATGGTTTGGCCATGTAACTAGGTTACCAACTAACAGTATACCACAACAAGCAATGATGTACAGATCAGATGGAAGCAGATGAAGAGGCCGACCACGTAAACGATGGCAGATGGAATAGCAGAGTCCATGGGAATATCGATACATGAAGCCCATAAGCGGGTACTCTCCAGCTGTTAATACTTCACTTCGACACCGCAAGGTACAAGAGGAACACGATGACATGACATGAGATGTATAAACTATAATATATCATATATATATATATATATATATATATATATATATATATATATATATATATATATGTGTGTGTGTGTGTGTGTGTGTGTGTGTGTGTGTGTGTGTGAGAACAGCCGACTCCGCGGCGAATGCAGCTCGTAATCCCGCATACCCGCGTTCGAAACACAACTGCGGGCGATTTGGCAGCAGACCGCCTTGTGTTGGTTGTTTTTTATTTTTTACTAAATGGTATGGGTGCTGGTCGTTCAGAAAGCAATGGCAAACTACTGAACGTAAACTTGCCAAGAGATCACAACCGCAAAAAATACCTGTGTTGACTGCGACGTCCTGTATAGGATATGCAGCTAATTGTTTAACTAACTGTATAAACAAAACTGTTTCGAATGTTTAAACTTGACCTGGTATCCCGTGTTGACCCTGCTTCACATGGGCGCGAAGAATGTTTAGGGAAGCAAAGAGGCCAGCGTTATATCGATTATATCAGCCAGTGAGTGGCGTTTGGTCAACACAAAAATGGGTCTAGCACCATGTACCAAATGTCCATTAGGCGTGTACCGGAGATCTTGACTTGACTGGAGATCGTTTACTGTTGTACACACCCATGTACCGGGGATCTTGACTTGACTGGAGATCGTTTACTGTTATACACACCCATGTACCGGGGATCTTGACTTGACTGGACATCGTTTACTGTTGTACACACCCATGTACCGGGGATCTTGACTTGACTGGACATCGTTTACTGTTGTACACACCCATGTACCGGGGATCTTGACTTGACTGGACATCGTTTACTGTTGTACACACCCATGTACCGGGGATCTTGACTTGACTGGAGATTGTTTACTGTTGTACACACCCATGTACCGGGGATCTTGACTTGACTGGAGATCGTTTACTGTTGTACACACCCATGTACCGGGGATCTTGACTTGACTGGAGATCGTTTACTGTTGTACACACCCATGTACCGGGGATCTTGACTTGACTGGAGATCGTTTACTGTTGTACACACCCATGTACCGGGGATCTTGACTTGACTGGAGATCGTTTACTGTTGTACACACCCATGTACCGGGGATCTTGACTTGACTGGAGATCGTTTACTGTTGTACACACCCATGTACCGGGGATCTTGACTTGACTGGAGATCGTTTACTGTTGTACACACCCATGTACCGGGGATCTTGACTTGACTGGAGATCGTTTACTGTTGTACACACCCATGTACCGGGGATCTTGACTTGACTGGAGATCGTTTACTGTTGTACACACCCAGGCGGCCCATTTAAACATGACGCAAGGTGACATGATATGGAGACCCCAGGAACGGTAGACGGGTGCTGCCTGTCTTACACATTTCTGGGTTGATTGAGTCCCAGTCAGTCGCGTTTCACCGACTTCTGGAGCGCGACGTGTTTTGGCCTGGTTCTGGTTCAGAACATGTTTATGGTGATAACTTACAGCGATGCTTCACTGGTTGGTTTGTTGGCCGGTGGGCTGGTTGGTCGGTAGGTTGATTTGGTTTGATTATTTGGTTGGTTGGTTGTTTGGCTCATTGACTGGTTGGTTGGTTAGGTGGTTTGCTCGTTGGCTGATTGTTTGGTTGGTTGGCTGGTTGGTTGGTTGGTTGGCTGGTTAGTTGGTTGGTTGGCTGGTTAGTTGGTTGTTTATCTGACCGACCTACCAACCTATCTGTCTGTCTGTCTGTTTGTTTGTCTGTCTGTCTGTCTGTCTGTCTATCCGTCTAATGTATCTAATCTCTGTGTGTGGGGGGGGGGGGGGTGTGTGTGGGCGGGGCATGTGGATGGATAGATGGATGGATGTGTTAATAAATGTATGAGTGTCTGCGTGCGTGCATGTGTGTGTGTGTGTGCGCGCGCGCGCACGCACGCATGACTGCCTGCCCTTCACGTAACCTGATAATATGCATCCTTTATGTTCACAGCATTCATTAGACAGTGTTGTTTGTATGTGAACAATACATAATTGATGTACGAAAGATAAGTGATTGGAAAGATAGAATGTACGACGGGCCTGCGTGCCCAATTTGTGGCCCTTTGAAAATAACGTTCGGTCGTGCTCAGATCCAACCTTCTTGCCCAACACATACATCATCGTTGGGTGGCTAATAGGGCCAGCTCTGTGTTGGTTGACGTGGCCCCGATGTCCGTCTCGTGTCTGGCTGTGCCAAGTATTACTGCCGAGTCTCTCACTCTTAACAGCAATGTGGATTCACTGGCGATAAGCCCTCCGCTCTCGACATTTTTCTAAGGGCATTAATTAAATCGGCAGGATCCATGTACTGGCTATCTGCAGGGGATGCAGAACCAGCGAGTTTATCTGCTCGCTCGTTTCTCTCAACTCCCGCATGTCCGGGAAGGAAGATGAAGGTGATTTTACGAACACCATAACTCCACAGCGATTCAATCCACTGTCTACATGGCGAAACGACGTGTTAGGGACTTTTACCCTCAAGATCAAAGGGTCGACAGGCCAAGATCAAAGGGTTGACAGGTCAAGATCAAAGGGTTGAGAGGCCAAGATCAAAGGGTCACAGGCCAAGATCAAAGGGTTGACAGGCCAAGATCAAATGGTTGACAGGCCAAGATCAAAGGGTCGACAGGCCAAGATCAAAGGGTTGACAGGCCAAGATCAAAGGGTCGACAGGCCAAGATCAAAGGGTTGACAGGCAAGACGGTCCACTTCATTGCGCCGGACTTTATATGGCTCAGTCTCTTTCTGCAGGGCGGCCTGCCAAAAGCGTTGCACGAACTTCGTAGCTCCAGCGACGACCCCAAGGAGTCTCTGAGAAAACTGCACTCGTTTACGAATGAGTCCGGAAAAGATCTCACGACCTTCGGGCCGCGAAGCATTCGTCTTAACCACTACGCCACGCAGATCCCCTCGCCGTCAGGTTACCATCATCTACAACTCTCACACTAGCAGACCTACTTGAAGCCAATTTAGTGTAGCGCTTGTACATTCTCTCACTAATCAATCAATCAATCATGTGCCATGACGGAAAGCGTGGGCGGTCATGACTCGCCATTTCACTCGATCACCAGTGTCGTGGATCAGCTCAGTGTTCCTTCTCGTCCATGCCATGTGGCCAAGCCATCCAGGTATTTTCCTCTCGGTCTGCCTCTTAGTCTGTTTCCTTCGAACTTGCCAGTTGTCACCAAGTTCTCCAATCCATTTCTTCTCATAACATGTCCAAAACATTTTGACTGTCTACGTCTAATTTCTCTAATCAGTTTACGATGTTCCTTTGTCTCCTGTAGTACTTGGTCATTGGTTTTTCTGTCTGTCCGTGGTATTCTTTGCATTTTCCTCAGAAACCACATTTCTGCAGCCATCAGATGTTTTTCAGCTTGACTGCCCATTGTCCAAGTTTCACATCCATACAAAAGAACAGGCTCTAAGTATCCCCTCAACACTCTTTTTCTCGTTTCAATTGACATCTTTTTATTGGTCAGAATGTTTTTCATCTTGCTAAAGGCTACTTTCGCCATGGCGATTCTTGTTCTAATCTCTTCAAGGCATCTCCCATCAGATGTTATGACTGTTCCAAGATAATTGTACCGATTCACTTGTTGAAGAATATTTCCATTTACTTGTATATTACATTGTGGCACTTCTTCCTTCCTAGTGACGACCATAACCTGAGTCTTTTTACAATTTAATTCTAACCCCAGTTTCTCACTGTGTACAACAACCGCATCTACTAATTGTTGCAGGTCCTGCGCATTGTCTGCAATTAATACTGTATCATCTGCATATCTAATGTTATTGATGTTTCGTCCTCCAATGCTGATTCCATTTATATCCTCTACATTTCTGAAAATATTTTCACTGTATAGGGAAAAAAGATCTGGAGACATCACACATCCCTGCCTAACACCTCTTTTAATTGGCTGATACTGTCCCACTTCATTATCAATCCTTATTGCAGCTTGTTGTTTCCAATATATGTTTTTTTATAAGTCTAATATCTTTCCCATCAATTTGTAGATCTGCAAGCATATCCACCATGTTGACATGTCTAACTCTATCAAAAGCCTTTGTATAGTCAATAAAGCAAAGATGTATATCCTTGTTTACTTCTATAGCAAATTCAATAACTGTTCGCAGCATATACACAGCATTTACTGTACCCTTTCCTTCTACAAACCCACATTGTTCTTCCCCTATTTCAGGTTGTATCTTCTTCCTCACTCTTTGCATGATAATTCTTAGCAAAATCTTTGTGATGTGACTCATTATACTAATTGTTCTATGTTGACCACATTCCAAGGTTCCTGATTTCTTTGGGATTGCAATAAATATAGTACTTAATGTAACTTCTTAAGTACTTGTAATTTTCGTCGCCAAGTCAAGTACGAGGAGTCAACATTTTGGTCCAAATGACCGCAGTAGGGGTTGAACCCGTTACATTGGCATCAGCACACCGGATGTTTAAGAACGAGCGCTGTTATCCTTTCGGTCACCATAAACGTCATGATAATGAACAACTGATTCACTCATCCCATCCCCTTGCTACACATTTTGGGTTGCTGGGCCGAGCTCAAAACACCATCCAATCAAAAGCAGATATGGATTGAAATCCAAACCGTTATGGAGGCAGGTAAGCGCACCAGCGTGGCCAGATTGGCTGGTCTGCACAGCTGGTTGCGGTACTGGTGCGTGATAAGGCAGATGTGGCCAGCGCCCTCTGGGGGCATGTGTATAGCGTGGATGGACAGATAAGTCATCATAGCCTACAGAGAATGGAGTGTCAGGGAGTGACCAGGGGATCTGGCCGACACTCAGTACTTCGAGGAAAGATCAGTACTGGTACCATTAGTATTGGGACTCTTGATTGGCTATTGAGGACAAGGATGGAGCACGCATGGGAATGTCCGGAGTTCTTTGATGTCAGGTTTTGACTCATGTCAACTCAACTCTCAACTTATGCACAATTTTCATTTTCAAACATGCATCAAATACCCGCCATAACTTTCACAAATGGCTACTTTCACTTCAGCACGACGTCGACGTAGTAGCGCTAATTTAAGCAATTTGCGACCATGTTAACGGGCAATGACTCAATTTCACGGGAAGTTTGAATAACAAAATTGTGGCATAAATGTTATATAGCTATTTTCGTTTTTAAAATTCTGGTCACTGATACGTATAGAAAAGGAGGAATGGGTGTATGAAAGTTTGGGAGAAAGTGTAGAAAAAAAGACTTTTCTTGAGGTTCAAGAAAACTGAAACAGTGGTTATATCAACCAAAAAGATAACACAAAAATGTGATACAACAATAGAGGGGAAATGCTCAAGTTGATAAATTTTAATAATTGGGGGTAACATCGGATGGAAGATGCGTGACGGAGATTATGAGCAAAATAGGTCTAGCAAGGCTACATTTTAGAATATGAGATATATTGTATGTAATAAATTATTTTAATTACATGTCAGAAAGACAGTACTGACATGTTATATAGAACCTGTTTTGCTTTATGGAACGTGAATGAACACGTTAGGAAGGGCTTGGGTGCAACAGAGATGTGGTTCCTGAGACGAATGTTGCGAATACCTTGGACAGCCAAAGTAACTAACATTGGCCCGGAAGAGGATAGTAAAAGTAGAATATTACAGACACACATTTACAAAAATGGTGCTCTCCATTCATATAAAGAGTCGAGAAACGTTAGGAAACATGATGACGACTGGACAGATCATCGAGTGGCGCTAGGAAACATGGTAACGACTGGACAGATCATGGAGAGGCGTTAGAAAACATGGTGACGACTGGACAAATCATGGAGAGGCGTTAGAAAACATGGTGACGACTGGACTGATCATGGAGAGACGTTAGAAAACATGGTGACGACTGGACTGATCATGGAGAGGCGTTAGGAAACATGGTAACGACTGGACTGATCATGGAGAGGCGTTAGATAACATGGTGACGACTGGACAAATCATGGAGAGGCGTTAGAAAACATGGTGACGACTGGACTGATCATGGAGAGGCGTTAGGAAACATGGTAACCACTGGACTGATCATGGAGAGGCGTTAGAAAACATGGTGACGACTGGACAAATCATGGAGAGGCGTTAGAAAACATGGTGACGACTGGACTGATCATGGAGAGGCGTTAGAAAACATGGTGACGACTGGACTGATCATGGAGAGGCGTTAGAAAACATGGTGACGACTGGACAAATCATGGAGAGGCGTTATAAAACATGGTGACGACTGGACTGATCATGGAGAGGCGTTAGAAAACATGGTGACGACTGGACAAATCATGGAGAGGCGTTAGAAAACATGGTGACGACTGGACTGATCATGGAAAGGCGTTAGAAAACATGGTGACGACTGGACAAATCATGGAGAGGCGTTAGAAAACATGGTGACGACTGGACTGATCATGGAGAGGCGTTAGAAAACATGGTGACGACTGGACTGATCATGGAGAGGCGTTAGGAAACATGGTGACGACTGGACTGATCATGGAGAGGCGTTAGAAAACATGGTGACGACTGGACAAATCATGGAGAGGCGTTAGGAAACATGGTGACGACTGGACTGATCATGGAGAGGCGTTAGGAAACATGGTAACGACTGGACTGATCATGGAGAGGCGTTAGATAACATGGTGACGACTGGACAAATCATGGAGAGGCGTTAGAAAACATGGTGACGACTGGACTGATCATGGAGAGGCGTTAGGAAACATGGTAACCAGTGGACTGATCATGGAGAGGCGTTAGAAAACATGGTGACGACTGGACAAATCATGGAGAGGCGTTAGAAAACATGGTGACGACTGGACTGATCATGGAGAGGCGTTAGAAAACATGGTGACGACTGGACTGATCATGGAGAGGCGTTAGAAAACATGGTGACGACTGGACAAATCATGGAGAGGCGTTAGAAAACATGGTGACGACTGGACTGATCATGGAGAGGCGTTAGAAAACATGGTGACGACTGGACAAATCATGGAGAGGCGTTAGAAAACATGGTGACGACTGGACTGATCATGGAAAGGCGTTAGAAAACATGGTGACGACTGGACAAATCATGGAGAGGCGTTAGAAAACATGGTGACGACTGGACTGATCATGGAGAGGCGTTAGAAAACATGGTGACGACTGGACTGATCATGGAGAGGCGTTAGGAAACATGGTGACGACTGGACTGATCATGGAGAGGCGTTAGAAAACATGGTGACGACTGGACAAATCATGGAGAGGCGTTATGAAACATGGTGACGACTGGACTGATCATGGAGAGGTGTTTGGAAACATGGTAACGACTGGACTGATCATGGAGAGGCGTTAGAAAACATGGTGACGACTGGACAAATCATTGAGAGGTGTTAGGAAACATGGTGACGACTGGACTGATCATGGAGAGGCGTTAGAAAACATGGTGACGACTGGACAAATCATGGAGAGGCGTTAGGAAACATGGTAACGACTGGACTGATCATGGAGAGGCGTTAGAAAACATGGTGACGACTGGACAAATCATGGAGAGGCGTTAGGAAACATGGTAACGACTGGACAGATCATGGAGAGGCGTTAGAAAACATGGTGACGACTGGACTGATCATGGAGAGGCGTTAGAAAACATGGTGACGACTGGACAAATCATGGAGAAGTGTTAGAAACATGGTAACGACTGGACAGATCACGGAGACGTGTTAGGAAACATGGTGACGACTGGACTGATCATGGAGAGGCGTTAGAAAACATGGTAACGATTGGACTGATCATGGAGAGGCGTTAGAAAACATGGTGACGACTGGACTGATCATGGAGAGGCGTTAGGAAACATGCTAACGACAGGACAGATCATGGAGACGTGTTAGGAAACATGGTGACGACTGGACAGAGCAGCGGTAGAAGAGGCAGGGAAAGGCCTAGACAACTGTTGCTGGATAGTCTAAGATGGTGGCATGAAGGAATATCACCACTAGAATTGGTCCAGAACACTAGGGGCCGAGATTTGTGGAGAGACATCAACACCTGCGCCACGTGGAAGACACATAGTCATGATGATGAGTTTACGGCATAATTAGGTGAGGTAATGATGATGAGTTTACGGCATAATTAGGTGAGGTAATCAGTTCATTTGTTCCAGGCTTGTCCTTTCTAGAAAATTGCGCGAACTATCCAGCACCTGTGTGTATGTTCTGGGTTTGTTACTACTGGGGAGTAAAAACGAACCACCGCCTTGGCAAGTAAATTATTTTAATTACATGTCAGAAAGACAGTACTGTCATGATATATAGAACCTGTTTTGCTTTATGGAACGTGAATGAACACGTTAGGAAGGGCTTGGGTGCAACAGAGATGTGGTTCCTGAGACGAATGTTGCCAATACCTTGGACAACCAAAGTAACTAACACTTGCCCGGAAGAGGATAGTGAAAGTAGAATATTACAGACACACATTAAAAAAAATGGTGCTCTCCATTCATATAAAGAGTCGAGAAACGTTAGGAAACATGATGACGACTGGACAGATCATCGAGTGGCGCTGGGAAACATGGTAACAACTGGACAGATCATGGAGAGGCGTTAGAAAACATGGTGACGACTGGACTGATCATGGAGAGGCGTTAGAAAACATGGTGACGACTGGACTGATCATGGAGAGGCGTTAGGAAACATGGTAACGACTGGACTGATCATGGAGAGGCGTTAGAAAACATGGTGACGACTGGACAAATCATGGAGAGGCGTTAGAAAACATGGTGACGACTGGACTGATCATGGAGAGGCGTTAGGAAACATGGTAACCACTGGACTGATCATGGACAGGCGTTAGAAAACATGGTGACGACTGGACAAATCATGGAGAGGCGTTAGAAAACATAGTGACGACTGGACTGATCATGGAGAGGCGTTAGAAAACATGGTGACGACTGGACTGATCATGGAGAGGCGTTAGAAAACATGGTGACGACTGGACAAATCATGGAGAGGCGTTAGGAAACATGGTAACGACTGGACTGATCATGGAGAGGCGTTAGAAAACATGGTGACGACTGGACAAATCATGGAGAGGCGTTAGGAAACATGGTAACGACTGGACTGATCATGGAGAGGCGTTAGAAAACATGGTGACGACTGGACAAATCATGGAGAGGCGTTAGGAAACATGGTAACGACTGGACAGATCATGGAGAGGCGTTAGAAAACATGGTGACGACTGGACTGATCATGGAGAGGCGTTAGAAAACATGGTGACGACTGGACAAATCATGGAGACGTGTTAGGAAACATGGTAACGACTGGACAGATCATGGAGACGTGTTAGGAAACATGGTGACGACTGGACTGATCATGGAGAGGCGTTAGAAAACATGGTAACGACTGGACTGATCATGGAGAGGCGTTAGAAAACATGGTGACGACTGGACTGATCATGGAGAGGTGTTAGGAAACATGGTAACGACTGGACAGATCATGGAGACGTGTTAGGAAACATGGTGACGACTGGACAGAGCAGCGGTAGAAGAGGCAGGGAAAGACCAAGACAACTGTTGCTGGATAGTCTAAGATGGTGGCATGAAGGAATATCACCACTAGAATTGGTCCAGAACACTAGGGGCCGAGATTTGTGGAGAGACATCAACACCAGCGCCACGTGGAAGACACATAATCATGATGATGAGTTTACGGCATAATTAGGTGAGGTAATGATGATGAGTTTACGGCATAATTAGGTGAGGTAATCAGTTCATTTGTTCCCGTCTTGTCCTTTCTAGAAAATTGCGCGAACTATCCAGCACCTGTGTGTATGTTCTGGGTTTGTTACTACTGGGGAGTAAAAACGAACCACCGCCTTGGCAAGTAAGGCCGTATTTATTAACTGATTGAGTACGGAAGGATTTTATATCGCCAAATGATATTTGTTTCCACCTGGACATTATGACGATATATCGCCATACAAGGGTCATCGTGTTACTTGCTTTGTTTCGTGGTATCTTCCACAATTGCAATGCTCAGTGAATGGAAATTTACATGATAACAATTTGTTTATTTGATTGTGTACCATGTCTGGTCCAAACCTACTTTTTGCTTAGCTCTTATTCGGTTAAGCTCTCCAAGCTCTTGTAATGTGTTAATTCACTATGGTCCATGACTTTCTAATATTATATATTATTACAATAAATTCTTAAGTATTTATATGCACTCATACAAGGCAAAGGAAAAATGAAGTATATATTATCAGAATCTCCGTGGCAAACGCGTTACAGACGCGGTTCGTAATTCCGCTTACTTGCGTTCGAAACAGCTGCGACCGATTTGGCAGCAGACCGTGTTGCGCTGGGTTTTAACGTAATGGTATAGAAGCAGGTCGTTCAGAAAGCAATGGCAACCTACTGAACGTAAACTTGCCAAGACATCAACAACAGCAGTGCTGGTTTTGACAGCGATGTTCTGTAAATAGGATATAATAGATGTTCGGCAGTGGTTATTCCATGACTCTAATAGTCTGTTTTTTTTTTTTTTTTCAGGTTGCCTTGTTTGGACCTGCTTACTATGGAAGAATAAAATCTCCAGCAGCAGTCTTTTACCATGACCAAGTCACCAGCTGTTTGTAGACAAGAAACAGAAACAGCTGAAGCTACTCTATCATCAGCTGAGACTGGACGTCATAGCAACACGTCTGACGTATTCTTTGCCATTTTTTGAGGGGTCAGCTAGCATACGCCTGGAAACTCCGGGGACCTACGTCTGACGTATTCGTTGTCTTCCTCTAGAGATTAGCAAGCATGCGACTGAAGTGACGTCACACCATACCAGGTGATATAAACGTGATATCACACCAGAACAGATGATATAAACGTGACATCACCTCACAACAAATGAAATAAACGTGACACGAGATCACAACTTATGATATAAACGTGACACCAGACCACAACAGATGATATAAAAGTGACACCAGACCACAACTTGCGATATAAATGTGATATCAGATCATAACTTATGGTATAAACGTTACACCAGGCCACAACAGATGATGTCAACGTGACATACCAGACCACAACAGATAATATAAAAGTGACACCAGATCATAACAGATTATATAAAAGTGACACCAGACTATGCCAGATAATGTAAATATGGTACCATAGCAAACCAGGTGTTATGAAAGTGACACTATAACACAACAGGTGTTACTAAAGTGGCACTGTAACACAATCGGTGTTATCAAAGTTGCACTATAGCACAATCGGTGTTATAAAACTGACATTATAACAGAACAGGTGTTATCAAAGTGACACTGTAACACAGTCGGTGTTATAAAACTGACATTATAACAGAACAGGTGTTATCAAAGTAACACTGTAACAAACACAATCGGTGTTATCAAAGTGGTCCTATAACACAATCGATCTTATCAAAGTGGCACCATAACACAACAGGTGTTAAATAAGTGGTTTTAGAGTAATCACTTCTCATCGACATTCCGACCAAGAAGAGTTGTTTCACGTGTTAGGAAGGTTTGTTTGAATCACGTGATCGAGCTATCCCACGAGAGACCCAGCCCGTGAATGCTCCAGTCAGCAGAAGCTGACGATGTATTTTTGCCCTTGTTCATGTGATGACCCCATTGATCCCGACACGGAGGAAAATTCATTCTTTCCCCTTCCGAGAAACCTGTCTTACGTTCAAGATAGTTACCTGGATCGGTACAGCGTGAGCGCGCGTTTCGTGCATAATCCAAAAATAGAACGGTGTATTCAACATCAGCAAGGTCAAGAGTGGAAAGCCAATGTCGAGGCCGAAACTCTAGGATTGCTGTCGGCCATTACAGCGCAAGAATTAAGTGGTCGATGTGAAGGAGGTTTCGATTCCGTTTCTTCTTCAGGATTTGACTTTTCCCGCGTAGATATTTTGTCGTCTGAAGCTGTGACTTCAAGTTCGCCTGGTCATTCTACAGTCAGCTGGTCAGAAGGGCAGTCTTCTTCGTCGTGTTTTACCGCGTCTTCGTTCTTTCATCCTGCTTCGGTGGTTGCATCAAAAATTTCAGCGTTTCTTCATTCCCCACCAAATGAATCTATGGATTCCGCCAGGGACATAGGAACAAGCGTGGATGGCGATAACCTAATGTTAATGTCAGAGGCGTCAACCAAGGTGGGACCTTTGTTTGTGGAGTGTCCTGATAGCTCAAGTGAGGACATGGATAGGGGTGATGGTTTGAAGTGTTGCCCTTCTGCTATCCCTTCGTCCAACAGTGTGAGTGTTTCACATGATGTTTTCGGTGTTCAGGCAGATAATACAGCCGTTAAAGGTGAAAATGATGATAACTTTGATGATAACTTCACCGATTGCGAGATAGCCATATCATCAGGCAACTTCGATGATGATTTATTGGATAACGAAGTTGATAGAAGCACCTGTGACGTAACTAAGGTACATGATGTTAATTTAGAGGAAACAGATAATGCCAAAGATAAAACCTCACTTACCTCGACATTCGGGTCGAGTGAGTTCTCATCCCTGAAACCTCACCGTTTTGGTGGGAAAACCCAGTTTCCTAAATTAGATACAAGTTCTGATGGCGAAGACGTTGAAAGCTTGTCTGAATGTGATTCTGAAATGAGGATTTCCAAGGGTTCCTTCCTTTCCCCGTTAAATGTTGCAAAAAAGGCTGATACTTCCGAAGCGGATGTAACACCAGATATTTACGAAGACGTCGGTAGTGGGAACGTTCTAAATATCGGATTGAGTACTTTGTGCGGCTCGCCAGACTCTGACGCGTTCAGTGAAGAAGGCATCTTTGTGAACACGGATGATTTTGACAGTACTCACGAGAAGTCCACAACGGTGAGTGACACCAGCGATGATACCTGCATTTCCGCCGATTCCATGTTTCTGAGTCCCGACGAAGGAGACTTAGAGGAAGAAGACGATGGGCAGGAACCTGTCCGGAAAATGACATTAGAAGAAGCCATTAGTCGGGCTGCGTCTGACCTCAATAAGATGAGCTTGGGGATGTACGGGTCAGGTCAGTCCTTGCTCTCTAACACTACCTCCAGCAGCTCGCTGACAGATGTTGATCTTGACCTCAAATTCCCACCTCGAATTGAGAAGTCGCCCGGGAGGAGCTCTCCGATAAGAATCTCCACAGGACTTAAGATAAAAATAATTGACGAGAGCGGAGTAGGTTCACAAAGTCGCTTGACAGACTCTTCCCTGACACTAACGGACAGCCCAGTGTACCCTGACCAGGAATTCAACTTCAGCAGAGTGGAACTTCGGAAAAGCTCATCTCTAAAAAGTAACAAAACTCCACCTGGTACTCCACATCGGAAAAAAGTAGTCCGCTTCGCAGACGCAATGGGGCTAGATCTGGAATCAGTGCGTCATGTTTTAAATATGGAGTCACCACCGAAGATTCCAGCATCAGCCTTGGCGGATCTAGCAAGTGGGATTGATGAAGATACCTCAAACATGGGATCTAAGTATTTATGCGCGTGCTTCAGCCAACCTGGGGCAACAAGTAACTTCTTCACGAAAGTTCTGAACCAGAAAGTGAGTTTGGAAAATGCTATAATCAATGACCTAACAATTACTGGCTTTGTCCGGGTGGCCAACATTGCTTTCCACAAATCAGTTCGTATACGATACACCCACAACGGGTGGACCTCCTTCTATGACATCGCTGCAAGTTACGTCCAGAATTCTTGTGATGGTCCGACAGATCGGTTTTCCTTCAGCATTGTGGCCCCGCCGTACTTCCGACCTGGCAGTCGTCTGGAGTTTGCAGTCTGCTTCATCGCCGAAGGGGTCGAGTACTGGGACAACAACGAGGGCAGAAATTATGTGTTCGAGTGCTTTGCCAAGTCGATTCTAACGGACAGCGATACGGCCTGGCTACATTTCTTATAAAGATGGATGTTGACCGGATTGAATGTTAGGGTTAATGACGACCTAGATTCCATCAATGTATAGAAGGATCAATCAACTGATGGGAGTATTGTATGTCATTGACGTAGCTTGAGAAATAAATGCATAAGTATTGATCAACACTCACAGTGAGGAAAGGACATAATAGAACAAATAAAAAATTTTAAGTTTTTGGTAAACATTGATTTGAACTTTCCGCCTCCAAATGACGAAAACGACATGTTGAGGAAGGGGAATAAGTGTACTTCAAAGCAATTGTGATAGTGATTGTGCTGCAACGCTTTGATGCATTGAAATGAATTCTGGATAAGATAGGTGTTTTGATACACAAGGATGCGATATTTTTGTGGATAAATGAGGATAAAAAAATGTGAGAATTGTTTATTTAATCATGAATGTTGGTTATGATACAGTTTATGGTTAAACTGGAATAGTTTATGGTTAAACTGGAATTGTTTATGATTAAATATGAATAGTTTATGGCTACATGGAAATAGTTTATGGTTAAACTGGAAGAGTCTGTGGTTAAACTGGAATTTGTTATGGTTAAACAGAAATAGTTTATGGTTTAACAAAAAATAGTTTATGTTTAAACAGAATCGTGAATGTGTCAGGTACTGAGATTTACAGGGATTTTCATGCATAAATCACCATTAAGGATTCTGATTTCAGCAGTGTTATGGATTAGACAAGATAATGATTTTGTAAGTGCATGTATAACTGACTGAGGATACTGTATATAATTTGATTCGCACTAAACTGTGATAACAAGTTGAGAAAATAAATATCGGCACTTGCCACGCCGTGCGACGCAGGCAGTCAAGTTCCTCCAGAAATGGCTGTTCTTTTTGTACTTCATAAATTTAATACTGGCTGTCTTCCATGCCGCTTCGCCAAAATATGCAGCAATCTGCCTGGGTCTACCTCTGTCTTTGACGCTGAATCTTGCCGGTTGTCTCTATGCGTCTTTAAGACATTGAATCTTCCCTGTTGTCTGTCTGTCTTTACGACATTGCATCTTCCGGTTCGTCACAATCTCTGTCTTTATCATATTGAATCTTCCCTGTTGTCACAATCTATGTCTTTTAGACATTGAATCTTCCCGATTTTCATAACCTTTGTCTTTAAGACACTGAATCTTCCCGATTTCGTAATCTCAGCCTTTAAGACACTGAATCCTGCCAGTTGTCACAACCTTTGTCTTTAAGATACATAACCTTGCCGGTTGTCACAATCTGTCTTTAAGACACTAAATCTTCCCGATTGTCATAATCTCAGTGTTTAACGCACTGAATTTCCCCCTGATCGTCATAATCTTTGTCTTTAAAGCACTAAATCTCCCGTTCGTCACAACCTGTGTCTTTAATATACTGAAACTTCCCTGGTGTCACAACCTTCCCAACACATTGTGGTCTCATAACGTGACCACAGAGAGAGCTCGTCTTGCCGTGATGTAGACATCACATGACTTTATGACTTGGCCTCTTCCAGCCCTTGGATACTAGTAGTCTTTGTGACTTGGCCTCTTCCAGCCCTTGGGTACTAGTAGTCTTTGTGACTTGGCCTCTTCCGGCACTTGGGTACTATTAGTCTTTGTGACTTGGCCTCTTCCGGCACTTGGATACTAGTAGTCTTTGTGACTTGGCCTCTTCCAGCCCTTGGGTACTAGTAGTCTTTGTGACTTGGCCTCTTCCGGCACTTGGGTACTAGTAGTCTTTGTGACTTGGCCTCTTCCGGCACTTGGGTACTAGTAGTCTTTGTGACTTGGCCTCTTCCAGCCCTTGGGTACTAGTAGTCTTTGTGACTTGGCCTCTTCCGGCACTTGGGTACTAGTAGTCTTTGTGACTTGGCCTCTTCCGGCCCTTGTGTACTAAAAGTCTTTGTGACTTGGCCTCTTCCAGCCCTTGGGTACTAGTAGTCTTTGTGACTTGGCCTCTTCCGGCACTTGGGTACTAGTAGTCTTTGTGACTTGGCCTCTTCCGGCCCTTGTGTACTAGTAGTATTTGTGACTTGGCCTCTTCCGGAAGGTAGCTACCTTGCGAAGGTAGCCTTTTGCATGATGAAAAACATAGTGACCAATAAAAAGATATCAATTGAAACGAGAAAAAGAGTGTTGAGGTGCTACATAGAACCTGTGCTTTGTATGGATGTGAAGCGTGGACAATAAGCAGTCAAGCTGAAAAACAGCTGATGGCTGTGGAAATGTGGTTTCTGAGGAAAATGCAAAGAATACCAGGGGCGGACAGAAAAACCAATGAGCAAGTCCTTCAAGAGACAAATGAAGAGCGTAAACTGATTTGAGTCATTAGACGTAGATAGTCAGTTTTTTGGGCATGTTATGAGAAGAAGTAATTTGGAGAACTTGGTGACAACTGGCAAGATCGAAGGGAAGAGACCAAGGGGAAGACCGAGAAGTAAATACCTGGATGGATTGGCCACATGGCATGGTCGAGACAGGAACACGGAGCTGATCCACGACTCTGGTGATCGAGTGAGATGGCAGAACATGACCGCCCACGCTTACCGGCATGGCACATGATGGATGGATGGATTCATTTCCCATTATTCAGATGTATTCAGTAGAATGGCCGGTCTCTCTGGCTGTGGGGTTACAACACTTTCTCTCTGTAATCCCGTTTATCACGCAGAGTCTCGTAGCGGAGCGAGAGCTGAGGCGGTTCGACCCCCGCTCGTGACTTGCGGGATACTGAGCCGGCCGCTCAGAAAGCAATGGCAAACTACTGAGCGTAATCTTGCCAAGAGATCAACATACAGCTGAAAGATGCTGGTGTTGACAGCTAAGTCCTGTAAAGGATATGCTAAAAAAAAAAAAAAAAAAAAATTCAGTAGAATGGGCAGTATTTTTGTTCTGTCATTACAGCCTATAGTACCTTTCGGTGTAGGTCTTTAAAAAAAGAGAGAGGGGGGATAGGCGTGGAGGGTCTTGAGCCTGAAGCATTAAGATAGCCTAGCTAGTGCAGTCGCCGCCAACTGTGCAGGTTAGGGTATTCGCTTTGCTCCCCCCCCCCTCCCGGAAAAAATCCACCACCTTAATGAGTAAAGAAAATAACACGGAAATAAATGTTAGTTTTATAAAGGAATGAAGAAAATAACAAGGAAATAAATATTAGTTTTATGAAGAAGTATAGAAAATAAGAAAATAAATTTTAGTTTTATGAAGGAGTAAGAAAAATAACGTAATAAATGTTAGTTTTATAGAGGCGGTAGCTGAGTGGCTAACACTTTTGGCTGCTGGCATGTGTTCGGACCCCAGCGAAGTAGGGATTTTTTTTTTTTTTTTTTTAATATCCTCAACTCCCAGTTCGACCCAGCTTAAAATAAGTACCAACATATGTTCTGGAAAGTAAAGGAATACGACGAATGTTTACACCATCCCCTATTTAGTGCCGATTCGTCTGTTAAATTGCGGGGCTTGCACTGTATATCCATACACAATTAGGCGTTGAACAGGTTCCTTTTATAAGTTGCAACAGTCCAGCCTATGATAAGTTACTGAAATCAGCGATTCCACACAGCTGTGTTCTTTAACGTTGTTTGTATCGGACATGTTTCTCTGCCTGTCAATCACGTGATGCATGTATGTTTACCATCAACAGTCACGTGATATCTCCTCAATGTTTATTATGACACTTTGGCATGTTACTATTGTTAGCAATCTTGTGATAAAGTTGTTATTCTTGTTAGCAAACGATGTAATACTTTTTCTCAATATTTACTCGCTGAATAGAGTTAGAATTTGTTTGCTTAATAGATGTGATGTTTGAGGTAGTGATTTGGATGTTTTACTAAATCCACACTGTGTAATATATTCTGAAAAATACCGCCATTATTTATTTGTGATAATAATGTGTTATTTTCTAATCGTTTGTGATTATATGTTATTTTCTAATCGTTTGTGATAATAATATGTTATTTTCTTTTCGTTTGTGATATTTAATGTATAACTACGTCATTTTAATTAGTGAGTTTATTTTGTTATTGCCATAATAATGTCATATTATACATATATGTATCTTCTTCTTCTTCTTCTTCTTCTTCTTCTTCTTCTTCTTCTTCTTCTTCTTCTTCGTCCTCCTCCTCCTCATCGTCGTTCTTCTTCTTCTTTATGTACTTATTTCTTTCTTCTTCTTCATCTCTTTCTTTCTTTCTTTCTTTCTTTCTTTCTTTCTTTCTTTCTTTCTGTCTGTCTGTCTGTCTGTCTGTCTTTCCTTTCTTTCTTTCTTTCTTTCTTTCTTTCTTTCTTTCTTTCTTTCTTTCTTTCTTTCTTTCTTCTTTCTTTCTTTCTTTCTTTCTTCCTTTTCTGTCTGTCTGTCTGTCTCTTCTTCTTCTTCTTCTTCTTCTTCTTCTTCTTCTTCTTCTTCTTCTTCTTCTTCTTCTTCTTCTTCTTCTCTTCTTCACCACCGCCTTCTCTTCCTGATTACCAGAAATGTATACAGTGGGATGGATTAGTTTCTTACAAGTTGCTGTAGAAAGAAAAGGCAAATACTCAAACTTAACTATAATTCCCCCCTCTCGTCTCTCTCTCTCTCTCTCTCTCTCTCTCTCTCTCTCTCTCTCTCTCTCTCTCTCTCTCTCTCTATTTATCCCTCTCCCCTCTATTTACTTTCTTCCCCAAAGTATAACCTCTACCTTTGCCCACTCTATGTACCTAACCTATCTATCCTCTTTACCACTTGGTTTACCTCCTTCTCTGGTTCTCTTAACTTCTCTCTGTCTAACGCTCACAATCTCTCTCTCTCTCTCTCTCTCTCTCTCTCTCTCTCTCTTATCTCTCTCTCTCTCAATCTTTCCCACCCTCTCACTCTTGTACTTTTTGCCTATGTCCAATTAGTCCCCATACATCTTTCATCGCTATCTCCTCCTCTCCCTCCTCCTCTCCGTCCTCCTCCGCCTCTAGCACCTTCACATCCTCTCAATCTCTCACATCACTACCGTCAGCACTTCCCTTGCCAGTCTAAAATTACAAGGTTCCCCCATAATCTCTCGACCCCAAGTGACCTCGTCCTAGTTTCCACTTTCCCAGGATTAATTCCAGGCCTTGTTCTGTTCCATCCCACCCATCCCCTACACTGATGACCTGATCTTTGGTTAGTCCTGGTGACATAGTGGGTACACCATTGGCTTCACAACATGGTATTTGGGGTTAGTTCAAGTCCTGGAGAAACTACCACACCCCCACCCCGTACTAGATGTGAATCTGTGATAGATCCAACCTGATTGTTACAGTTGTTGTTGTTGTTACTGTTACCGTTGTTGTTGTTGTTACAGTTGTCGTGTCAGTTGTTGTTGTGACGGTTTTTATTGTTGTTGTTGTGACAGTTTTTATTGTTGTTACAGTTGTTGTTGTTGCTGTTACAGTTGTTGTTGTTGTTGTTGTTGTTGTTACAGTTGTCGTGTCAGTTGTTGTTGTGACGGTTTTTATTGTTGTTGTTGTGACAGTTTTTATTGTTGTTACAGTTGTTGTTGTTGCTGTTACAGTTGTTGTTGCTGTTGTTACTGTAACAGTTGTTGTTGTTGTATTTACTGTTACAGTTGTTGTTGTTGTGACAGTTGTTGTTGTTGTATTTACTGTTACAGTTGTTGTTGTTGTATTTACTGTTACAGTTGTTGTTGTTGTATTTACTGTTACAGTTGTTGTTGTTGTATTTACTGTTACATTTGTTGTTGTTGTATTTACTGTTACAGTTGTTGTTGTTGTGACAGTTGTTGTTGTTGTATTTACTGTTACAGTTGTTGTTGTTGTTGTTACAGTTGTTGTTGTTGTTACAGTTATTGTTTTTGTTGTGACAGTTGATACAGTTGTTGTTATTATTCTGATTGTTATAGTTATTAATATTGTTATATTATTATTTTCGTTATTGTTGTTTATATATTTCTTATTTTGTGTTTGTTATTATCATCATCATCATCATCACTCTTATTGTTGTTATTATTACCGCCATTATTATTGTTATATTATTACCACCATCATCATCGTTGCTACCATCATTCTCATTATTATTATTATTATTATTATTATCTTCATTATTACTATTCTATTCATCATGCTGTTGTCGTCACTGTTGTTATTGTTGTTGTCGTCGTCGACACGGCTGTATCCAGTTTTCGACTTGTGCACACACTGACGGAACGATAAACTGGTGATGAAGTTTTGCCCATCCAGACAGACAAACAGTTTCGTATACCCAGAGCTCTCTACGCGAGGGTATGCAAGATGTGGGTATTGCTTGTCCACCATCATCACGGGGGACTTGCTGCTAACGTGTTGGTGTTTTGCAGCATGCAGAATTTGTGGTCTTGGGGTTAGGTTTATCGCAGCAGATCGATCCTTGTGACCGTTGGTCAGACAAGACGGGTTCTATGATGTCCAGCAAGGGACTAAAGAGAGTATTGGTCTGTTAGATCTCTGACTTTGGAAACTTCAGGAATAGAAACTCGCGGATCCGTTGGCTTTTATAAAATGGGTCTGTGGCAAAATAAATAACTTGCAACCCTACCTTATATTGTCGAGACATAGTATATGCAAAAGTCTTTCATTTCACTCTTGGATGGTCGTGTGAGCCATGGAATTGTCGTTAACACAGTTTGTTTGTATATTGTATAGGACATGGCCAGGAGGAAAGTATTTGGTCACCTCAGTTCGTATTTCATTGTAGAATTCCACCCGTGCACATGGGTTTCGTCAGTTTGTTTGCCTTTAACGTTGACAAGATGTGTGTTTGCTTGTGAAGCAAAGGAAGAGATGAGGAAAGGAATGAAATGCAGAGAGCGTGTGTATTTGTGCATATGACAATTGGAATGAGAGAGAGAGAGAGAGAGAATGGAGAAGAAATAAATAGTTTTAGACGGGTGAGTTGTAATTTGTTTGTTTATATCAGAGAATACACTTATAGTTCTTTTATAAACTCGTGTGTGTTGTGTACGTGCATGCGCGTGTGTGTGTGTGTGTGTTTGTTTGTTTGTCTGCCTTAACCCTCATTCTTATCTCTATATTTATCTCTGATCTTATTTTAACCTCATCTCTGAGCTTATCTTAACCTTTCTCTAATCTGATCTTAGGCCTCAACTCCTATCGTATCTCTGATATTATCTCTGATCTGATCACAACCTCTTATCTGACATTAACTCTGGTCTTATCTTTGACCTTGTCTCTTATCTTATCTCTGATCTTATCTTACACCTCGTCTCTGATCTGATCTCTAATCTTATCGTAACCTCTCCCTGATCTTATCTCTGATCTTATCTTAGACCTCGTCTCTTATTTTATCTCTGATATTATCTCTGATCTTGTCTCTGATCTTATCTTCGACCTCTTCTCTGATCTGAACTCTAATCTTATCTTAACCTCTCTCTCTGATATTATCTCTGATCTTATCTTAGACCTCGTCTCTTATCTTATCTCTTATCTTATACCTGATCTTATTTGAACCTCTCTCTCTCTCTCTCTCTCTCTCTCTCTCTCTCTCTCTCTCTCTCTCTCTCTCTCTCTCTCTCTCTCTCTCTCTCTCTTCTCTCTCTCTCCGACTTTATCTCTGATCGCATCTAGACCTTATCTCTTATCTTGTCTGTGATCTTATCTTAGACCTCATCTCTTGTCTTATATCTGATATTATTTCTAATCTGATCTTAACCTCTTCTCTGACCTTATCTCTGATCTTATCTTAGACCTCGTCTTTAATCTTATCTATGACCTAATCTCTGATCTTAGCCTCCCTCAAAATGCCCAGATTACTTATTTTGGCTGATCTTTTATCCGATTTCGCAATGTAAACAAAGATGGTAGAACAGATACAGATATCAAGATAGACATAAAAAAGACAAGAGGCGCATTTATCGTACTAAGAAATGTAAGGAAGACAAACACAGAGAAAAAGCTTATACATTTGTATAAACTACAAACATTAATTAATTAGAACCCAAAATAGGACTTATGTCGAGAACTGAACAAATAGCCGTGGGAATACGTTTTGCTAAAACCTGAGAACAATATAACTAGACTCTTGTCAGGAAGCCACAAAGCAAACGAAATAGCATCATCATCTTCCTCTTTTGCCGTTAAGCGCCGGGGGAAGGTATGGTTGGCGCTCCAGCGCCTGGTGGGTGGCACTGGATAGTGTCATTCCGTGTGATTGTACAATATCTTTGATGTCGTCAATCCATGTTCTTCTCGGGTGTCCTCATGCTGGCTTATCAGATCTTCTTTGATGTATCTCAAGTGCTGGTAGTTGATGGTGTTGTATTCTAACAAGATGGCCAAACCATTTGATCTTATTTGTTTCAACATATGTGGTACAAGGTGTTGAACCCACTGTCTGTCTGATAGCGTAATTTCTTATTTGGAAATAGCGGGAGACCTAAAACACACGGTAAGAAAATTACAGACAGAATTGAATAATACTTTGGGGGGGGGGGGGGGGGAGTGAGAGAGCTGCAGGAGATAGCAGAATAAAGGACTATTCTACAGAGCAGAAGAGGAAACAATAAGCAATGAGAGAGAGAGAGAGAGAGCTGAAGTGGTATATACAACACATGCTATTATCTCATTATTATCATCACGTGCTTTGCCAACTGGCGTGGACGATCATATTTCTCCCCATCTTGCGATGGCCAACGATATTTCGTGTGTTGATTCCCTTCCACGCCATGATGCGATCATATTTCTCCCCATCTTGCGATGGCCAACGATATTTCGTGTGTTGATTCCCTTCCACGCCAGGATACAAAACTGTCACGATTTGTCTTTCCATGTCTTCCTATATCTCCTTTTACATAAATGTTTTCAGTAGTCAAACATGTCCCAGTTTTTGTCTTCTCATAATGTGGCCATAAAATAATGACTGCCTCTTTCTGAAGTTTGTGAATAGTTGTCTTTGCGACTCCGCTTCCCTCAAAATGACCATGCTGGTTGTCACCAACTGTTCAGCATTCTTCTATAAAACCACATCTCAAAATCTTCCAGGGATATTTTCGCTTGTTTGCTAATTGTCCATAATATGCAGTGTGGTATGATAAAATAGAAAGATCGATATCCCCAATTCTCAGTTACCAACTTTTATAGGAAAGCCAGGAATTGGCTCGTAAGACTCCCTAGTGACTAAACATGTATAGACTATAAGATTCTAAAAAAAGTTTTGCATATCCTTTACAGGACATCGCTGTCAACATCAGCATCTTTCCGCTGATTGTTGATTTCTTGGCAAGATTACGCTCAGTAGTTTGTCATTGCTTTCTGAGCGACCGGTTCCACACTCTCATAAGTCACAGACGCGACTCGAACCGCTTCCAGTTCTCGTGCGCTCACGTCAACCACGAGAGTATTCGGGATTACGGAGAAAGCTGCTAGCCTCTTGACCAGGGAGACCGGCTATTAGATTCTACAAGGTGTAATTCAGATGTTCTAATAGAAGGCCAAGAGAACACAGGTAAGTCACTGCTTGAGAGAACTAAAGATCACCCTGATTAGAGTGCAAGCGAGTTGTATCCCCGCCCACCAGCTCTCTCGGGTTTGTTGTCAAAATGAAGGAAACACTATCACCTGTTATTGAACCCAGGACGTACACTTCTCTGATAACAAAATGAATAACACAAAGTAATAATAGTATAATCCTGTATTGAAATCAAGGAGGAAAAGTATATGCTTCATGGGCATCAAAATGAAGGAAACACTATCACCTGTTATTGAACCTAGTTACGTACACTTCTCTGATCACAAAATGAATAACACAGAGTAATAATAGTATAATCCTGTATTGAAATCAATGCATCTAGCTAACATAAAGTTCTGTTGGAGTCAATTGATTATGATTATCCTCCTGTCTTCGCTAATCTACATGCTGGGGTAAATGTTCATCTGGCTGGGTATCTAGTGTAGAAAAAAATACATCCTTTGTGGAAGAATAAATGTAAGAATTAGTTGAGTCTAAAAATGGTTTCTCCTTTGTTTAGTTGTTTTGTTGTTTAGTTGTTTCGTTGTTGGAATATGATTGTTGAGGCTACATAGGATTTTCCTGACACTTAGCTTCATTCCCGTGCGGCAATGGCAGTCCTGAGTGGCCAATATAAAGGCGAAGATTTTCCTCATTCACTGAGGAATTGCACCACTCAGGCCAGGGATGTTCCCCGTCTTTGGAACATCACTTGTACCAATTGACCACCTCCCATCGTCATCTGACGATACAATACGCACACACAATTGTACTCATCCCCACAACAATATCTGGAAAAAGGGATTCAAGATCTCAACAGCCACACACCAGGTCTACACCTCCTCTGCTGTGTTTCGTCCCTCCTATGACTAGCTGTGCCTCTCACGCACACACATATCCACTGACATAGGCATTGCTCTTTCACGTTTTCAAGGAACGTCACATCCCCTTTCGGGGACCAAGCCTCATACTCTGTAGTACACTCAACCACCTATTGGTCCAGCCCACTGTCATTGTTCCTACGCAGAGTGCCATAGTTACAATATTATTGTCTGTCGTTTCCTCCTTCAGGGCAGAAGATTGTACATCACCATGACATATATATTACTCACACTATATATATATATATATATATATATATATATATATATATATATATATATATATATATATATATATATATATATATATATATATATATAAGTATGCACCTTATATATGAAAGAATATACTGAAGTCACTGTTATTATTCCATGACAGAAAATAACTGTCTTACCAAGATAGATTTCCTATAGATTTTCATAGCAGTAGTCAATGAAACTTAATACGTTATTTCATGCATCAGCAAAAGAGAAATCATCAATACATTTCCAGAATAAGTCATTTCGGTAGACAGCAGTCGCTAACCCCACTAGACAGAGAAAGAGTTCAAATCCCTTGTACACTATCGGGTTAGTTACTACAAATGGTTCTTATCTTGTGTTACTAGTGAAACAAGAGTTAGTGTGTACCATCTCCACTGAATCACCACAAGCATATTGTCTTAATAGACCACACTTCTGTTCACTATCCCATAACTAACTGCTCTAGGACAGCCTTGTCTTCAACATATATAAACTAGCAAGATTCCCCTCCCCCTCCCCCGGTAGATAAATCAGCCTTCTCTTGTAAGGTAATATTTAGTCTGCCGAATATCTTGTTTACCTTAACATTCCATGGTTTTACCGATGACTCTCCGTAGGTATAATAACACCATAAAAATGTCCGACGTAATGGATTCCGGGCAAGCAAATACCCACGTAAACTCTTTTTGTGACATCGTGTTTAGCTTCCCAAAGTAAGTTTAGTTTAGTTTAGTCGACGTATCAACATCACGGCACACGGGTGTACCCCATAAGTGCTCCGTTCTACTCCTAACTCAATCCTGAAACCGGAGAATCTCAGCTCAGTGCACGAACTCCGTAGCACCGGCGAGGATTAGCAAAGTAAGACAATGCCTTACTCCTTTTGCCAAGGGCATTTTCACTTAACCTCTTGTGCCTTTTCCATTCCAAACTCTGCCAATTAGGCGCCGTGATGTCTACAAACTGGGCTAGTCTATTGTGATAGATTTTGTTAATTCTGGCTAAAGAAAACACATTTAGGATGTACTTTGTTATTCATAACTAACACAAAAGAGGCGGGTAAATTATCCCATATTCTGATATCGTCTGGAAATTCCCAAGTTGTGAGTTGAAAATTGAACTTATGGTTGCAAAATGTTACATGTAGCCATATTTTAAAACTGGTTTTGTGTAACATGCACGATTTCTGTCTCTAGCTTCCAATGACAAGGGATTCTTGCCTAAAATGTATACTTCATTTGATAGAATGCAGGTTTTGCTTATCTCATTCTGTTCTTTAGCTCTGTGGTACTCTTATATGCTTTTGAAACATGGATGGTAAGCAGCCAAGCTGAGAAAGACCTAATGGCGTTGGAATTATGGTTTCTGAAAAAACTGCAGAGAATTCCATGGACGGACAGAAAAAACCAATGAGCTAGCTCTACAAAACCAAATGAAAACTTAAATTCATTCGAGAAATTAGACGTAGACAATCAAGTTATTTTGGGCATATTATAAAGGAGAAAAACAAACTGGAAAACTTAGTGACACCTGGCAAGATTTATGGGAATAGAGCAAGAGGAAGACAGAGAGATAATACCTAGATGGCTTGGACATATGGCATAATCAAGACAAGAACACAGAGCTGATCCACGACTCTAGTGATCGTGTGAGATAGCATACTATGACGACCCTAGATTTTGGTGTTGGCACATGATGATGATGAAAATGAGTTGAGAGCAAAAGTAGGTAGATGATGCTCAGCTAAACGCGGCCGTCTTCAAGATGTTGATACCACCAGTACGGTAAGCAAGGGATATATGTCTTTTCTCTCCCCCCGCAGCGCTTCCATGAGCCGTGACAAACGGCTGTAATTATAAACTACAGTACTTGCATGAAACCAATGTTGTAATTGCTTGTGCGTGATAATTATTAACACTCCCGTAGACTCTGTGACTCTATTATCACCCTTTTTACAGTATAATTAGAAAATCACTTATCTATAACTTACAGGGAATAAGAAATAGAGGGAGAGATAAAATAATATACACGGTGAAGATAATTCGAGACATAAATGAATAATAATGAGATGACGTGATGGAGAACTGAAGTGATGGTACAAGACTTGACACCAGTTGGTTGAGGCAGTATCCTCCGGAGAAGTGAGAGGCTCGGATAACGGACAGAGGAAGAAGAGGTCGGTAGGGGAGCAGACAGAGGAGAAGAAGAACTAATGACGAATTGGTGCTTGATGGTAGTTTTTCATGCGAATATTTTTGGATACGTCTGTTGGCGTAGGGGTTGAGTGTGGAACTGTTGGAGCGGGGGTTGAGTGTGGGGCTGTTGGGGTGGGGGTTGAGTGTGGGGCTGTTGGGGTAGGGGATGTGTGTGGGACTGTTGGTGTGGGGGTTGAGTGTGGGACTGTTGGTGTGGGGGTCGAGTGTGGGACTGTTGGTGTGGGGGTTGAGTGTGGGACTGTTGGGGTGGGGGTCGAGTGTGGGACTGTTGGTGTGGGGGTTGAGTGTGGGACTGTTGGGGTGGGGGTCGAGTGTGGGACTGTTGGTGTGGGGGTTGAGTGTGGAACTGTTGGAGCGGGGGTTGAGTGTGGGGCTGTTGGGGTAGGGGATGTGTGTGGGACTGTTGGTGTGGGGGTTGAGTGTGGGACTGTTGGTGTGGGGGTCGAGTGTGGGACTGTTGGGGTGGGGGTTGATTGTGGGACTGTTGGTGTGGGGTTTGAGTGTGGGACTGTTGGTGTGGGGGTCGACTGTGGGACTGTTGGTGTGGAGGTTGAGTGTGGGACTGTTGGGGTGGGGTCGAGTGTGGGACTGTTGGGGTGGGGGTTGATTGTGGGACTTTTGGTGTGGGGGTTGAGTGTGGCACTGTTGGGGTGGGGGATGAGTGTGGGACTGTTGGTGTGGGGGTTTAGTGTGGGACTGTTGGTGTGGGGGTTTATTGTGGGACTGTTGGTGTGGGGGTTGATTGTGGGACTGTTGGTGTGGGGGTTGAGTGTGGGACTGTTGGTGTGGGGGTTGAGTGTGGGACTGTTGGGGTGAGGGTTGAGTGAGGGACTGTTGGGGTGAGGGTTGAGTGTGGGACTGTTGGTGTGGGGGTTGAGTGTGGGACTGTTGGTGTGGGGGTTGATTGTGGGACTGTTGGTGTGGGGGTTGATTGTGGGACTGTTGGTGTGGGGGTTGAGTGTTGGACTGTTGGTGTGGGGGTTGATTGTCGGACTGATGGTGTGGGGGTTGAGTGTGGGACTGTTGGGATGTGGGTTGAGTGTGGGACTGTTGGTGTGGGGGTTCTTCTTCTTCTTCGTTCATCCGGAGTTTTTTTTTTTCGGATGTGATTGCGTTGTGCCTGTTTACAGCAGAGCTGCGTTCTTGCGCCGTTAGGCCGACACATCCGACTTCTGCGGGCATTTGTTGACCGGGTTAACCTTCCCGGGGGTGTGGGGGTTGATTGTGGGACTGTTGGTGTGGGGGTTGATTGTGGGACTTTTGGTGTAGGGGTTGAGTGTGGGACTGTTGGGGTGAGGGTTGAGTGTGGGACTGTTGGGGTGAGGGTTGAGTGTGGGACTGTTGGGGTGAGGGTTTAGTGTGGGACTGTTGGGGTGAGGGTTGAGTGTGGGACTGTTGGGGTGGGGGTTGAGTGTGGGACAGTTGGGGTGAGCGTTGAGTGTTGGACTGTTGGGGTGGGGGTTGAGTGGGACTGTTGAGGTGGGGGTTGAGTGTTTGACTGTTGGGGTGGGGGATAAGTGTGGGACTGTTGGTGTGGGGGTTGAGTGTGGGATTGTTGGGGTGGGGGTATGTTGTGGGACTGTTGGGGTGGGGGTTGATTGTGGGACTGTTGGGGTGGGAGTTGATTGTGGGACTGTTGGTGTGGGGGATAAGTGTGGGACTGTTGGTGTGGGAGTTGAGTGTGGGACTGTTGGGGTGGGGGTTGATTCTGGGACTGTTGGGGTGGGGGTTGATTGTGGGACTGTTGGGGTGGGGGTTGATTGTGGGACTGTTGGTGTGGGGGTTGATTGTGGGACTGTTGGGGTGGGGGTTGATTGTGGGACTGTTATGGTGGGGGTTGATTGTGGGACTGTTGGGGTAGGGGTTAATTGTGGGACTGTTGGTGTGGGGGTTGATTGTGGGACTGTTGTTGTGGGGGTTGATTGTGGGACTGTTGGTGTTGGGGTTGATTGTGGGACTGTTGGTGTTGGGGTTAATTGTGGGACTGTTGGTGTGGGGGTTGATTTTGGGACTGTTGGTGTGGGGGTTTATTTGTGGGACTGTTGGGGTGGGGGTTGATTGTGGGATTGTTGGTGTGGGAGTTGATTGTGGGACTGTTGGAGTTTGGGTTGATTGTGGGACTGTTGGTGTGAGGGTTGATTGTGGGACTGTTGGGGTGGGAGTTGATTGTGGGACTGTTGGGGTGGGGGTTTATTGTGGGAATGTTGAAGTGGGGGTTGAGTGTGGGACTGTTTGGTGGGGGTTGATTGTGGGACTGTTGGGGTGGGGGTCGAGTGTGGGACTGTTGGTGTGGGGGTCGAGTGTGGCACTGTTGGGGTGGAGGATGAGTGTGGGACTGTTGGTGTGGGGGTTGAGTGTGGGACTGTTGGGGTGGGGGTTGAGCGTGGGACTGTTGGTGTTGGGGCTTAGTGTGGGACTGTTGGTGTGGGGGTTGATTATGGGACTGTTGGTGTGGGGGTTGACTGTGGGACTGTTGGTGTGGGGGTTGAGTGTGGGACTGTTGGTGTGGGGGTTGAGTGTGGGACTGTTGGGGTGAGGGTTGAGTGTGGGACTGTTGGGGTGAGGGTTGAGTGTCTGACTGTTAGTGTGGGGGTTGATTGTGGGACTGTTGGTGTATGGGTTGATAGTGGGACTGTTGGTGTGGAGGTTGATTGTGGGACTGTTGGTATGGGGGTTGATTGTGGGACTGTTGGGGTGAGGGTTGAGTGTGGGACTGTTGGGGTGAGGGTTGAGTGTGGGACTGTTGGGGTGAGGGTTGAGTGTGGGACTGTTGGGGTGAGGGTTGAGTGTGGGACTGTTGGGGTGGGGGTTGAGTGTGGGTCTGTTGGGGTGAGGGTTGAGTGCTGGACTGTTGGGGTGGGGGTTGAGTGTGGGACTGATGGGTTGGGGGTTGAGTGTGGGACTGTTGGGGTGGGGGTTGAGTGTGGGACTGTTGGGGTGGGGGTTGAGTGTGGGACTGATGGGTTGTGGGTTGAGTGTGGGACTGTTGGTGTGGGGGTTGAGTGTGGGACTGTCGGGTTGGGGGTTGAGTGTGGGACTGTTGGTGTGGGGGTTGAGTGTGGGACTGTTGGGGTGAGGGTTGAGTGCGGGACTCTTGGGGCGGGATTTGAGTGTGGGACTGTTGGTGTGGGGGTTGATTGTGGGACTGTTGGTGTGGGGGTTGGGTGTGGAACTGTTGGGAGGGGGGATTAATTGTGGGACTGTTGGTGTGGGGGTTGAGTGTGGAACTGTTGGGGTGGGGAATAAGTGTGGGACTGTTGGGGTGGGGGTTGAGTGTGGGACTGTTGGGTTGGGGGTTGAGTGTGGGACTGTTGGAGTGGGAGATAAGTGTGGGACTGTTGGGGTGGGGGTTGAGTGTGGGACTGATGGGTTGGGGATTGAGTGTGGGACTGTTGGTGTGAGGGTTTAGTGTGGGACTGTTGGGGTGAGGGTTGAGTGTGGGACTGTTGGTGTGGGGTTTGAGTGTGGGACTGATGGGTTGTGGGTTGAGTGTGGGACTGTTGGTATGGGGGTTGAGTGTGGGACTGTTGGTGTGGGGGTTGAGTGTGGGACTGTTGGGGTGAGGGTTGAGTGCGGGACTCTTGGGCCGGGATTTTAGTGTGGGACTGTTGGTGTGGGGGTTGATTGTGGGACTGTTGGTGTGGGGTTGGGTGTGGAACTGTTGGGAGGGGGGATTAATTGTGGGACTGTTAGTGTGGGGGTTGAGTGTGGAACTGTTGGAGTGGGGTTGAGTTTGGAACTGTTGAAGTGGGGGTTGAGTGTGGAACTGTTGTTGTGGGGATTGAGTGTGGAACTGTTGGAGTAGGGGTTGAGTATGAAACTCTTTGAGTGGGTGTTGAGTGAGGAACTTTTGGAGTGGGGGTTGAGTTTGGAACTGTTGAAGTTGGGGGTTGAGTGTGGGACTGTTGGAGTGGGGGTTGATTGTGGAACTGTTTGAGTGGGGGATGAGTTTGGAACTGTTAGGATGGGGATTGAGTGTGGAACTGTTGAAGTGGGGGTTGAGTGTTGAACTCTTGGGGTGGGGATTGAGTGTGGAACTGTTGAAGTGATGGTTGAGTGTGGAACTGTTGGAGTGGGGATTGAGTGTGGAACTGTTGAAGTGGGGGTTGAGTGTGGAACTGTTTGAGTGGGGGCTGAGTTTGGAACTGTTAGGATGGGGATTGAGTGTGGAACTGTTGAAGTGGGGGTTGAGTGTTGAACTCTTGGGGTGGGGATTGAGTGTGGAACTGTTGGAGTGGGGGTTGAGTGTTGAACTCTTGGGGTGGGGATTGAGTGTGGAACTGTTGAAGTGGGGATTGAGTGTGGAACTGTTGGAGTGGGGATTGAGTGTGGAAGTGTTGAAGTGGGGGTTGAGTGTGGAACTGTTGGAGTGGGGGTTGAGTGTTGAACTCTTGGGGTGGGGATTGAGTGTGGAACTGTTGAAGTGGGGGTTGAGTGTGGAACTGTTGGAGTGGGGATTGAGTGTGGAACTGTTGAAGTGGGGGTTGAGTGTTGAACTCTTGATGTGGGGATTGAGTGTGGAACTGTTGGAGTAGGGGTTGAGTGTGAATCTCTTGGAGTGGGGGTTGAGTGAGGAACTTTTGGAGTGGGGGTTGAGTTTTAAGCTGTTGAAGTGGAAGTTAAGTGTGGGACTGTTGGTGTGGGGGTTGAGTGTGAGACTGTTGGAGTGGGGGGATGGGGGGAGAGATTAATTGTGGATCTGTTGGAATGGGGGTTGAGTGTGGAACTGTTGGAGTGGGGGTTCAGTTTGGAACTGTTGGGATGGGGATTGAGTGTGGAACTGTTGGCGTAGGAGTTGAGTGTGAAACTCTTGGAGTGGGGGTTGAGTAAGGAACTTTTGGAGTGGGGATTGAGTGTGGAACTGTTAGAGTTGGGATTGAGTGTGGAACTGTTGGTGTGGGGATTGAATTTGGAACTCTTGGAGTCGGTGTTGAGTGTAGATGTGTTGGAGTGGAGGATGAGTGAGGAACTGTTGGAGTGGGGGTTGAGTGTGGAACTGCTGAGGTGGGAATTGAGTGTGAAACTCTTTGAGTGGGATTAATTGAGGAACTGTTGGAGTGGGAGTTGAGTGTGGAACTATAGAAGTAGGGATGAAGTGTTGGGATAGAGTGTGGAGGTTAAGTGAGCAATTGTTGGAGTTGGGATTGAGTGTGGAGCTGTTGACAAAACCACAGGGCTGATCCACGACTCTTGTGATCGTGCGAGATGGCGAAACATAACCGCTCACGCATCACCACATGATGATGATGAACACCGAAGAAAGCTGTTTTATCAATGGTATCATGTCTCGGGAACTGAAATATCTTAGCTAGAGTAAATATCACAGAAGCTCGGACAGAGCACTGATGGAAGGTGTGGTTGCTGGAAGAAGAGGCTGAGGTCAACTAAAGGCACCTTGGGCAGGACAATACACGAGGCAGGGGAACTGGCAGATGATTGAGAGCCTTCCATGGAGTCGTGGTGAGGGCGACGTACTGCACAGGACCAACTACATGACGAAGTATTTAGACAGACAGCATGTAGGTGAGAGACAGACACGTTCACAGACAGCAAGTAGGTGAGAGACAGACACGTTCACAGACAGCATGTAAGTGAGAGACAGACACGTTCATAGACAGCATGAAGGTGAGAGACAGACATGTTCACAGACAGCAAGTAGGTGAGACACAGACATGTTCACATACAGCAAGTAGGTGAGACACAGACATGTTCACAGACAGCAAGTAGGTGAGACACAGACATGTTCACAGACAGCAAGTAGGTGAGAGACAGACACGTTCACAGACAGCAAGTAGGTGAGACACAGACATGTTCACAGACAGCAAGTAGGTGAGAGACAGACACGTTCACACACACCATGTAGGTGAGCGACAGACACATTCACAGACAGTACGTAGGTGAGATACAGACACGTTCACAGACAGCATGTAGGTGAGAGACAGACACGTTCACAGACAGTACGTAGGTGAGACACAAACACGTTCACAGACAACATGTAGGTGAGAAACAGACATGTCCACATACAGCATGTAGGTGAGACACAGACATGTTCACAGACAGAATGTAGGTGAGACACAGACATGTTCACAGACAGCATGTAGGTGAGGCACAGACATGTGCACAGACAGCAAGTAGGTGAGACACAGACATGTTCACAGACAGTATGTAGGTGAGAGACAGATACATTCACAGACAGCATGTAGGTGAGAGACAGACACGTTCACAGACAGTACGTAGGTGAGACACAAACACGTTTACAGACAGCATGTAGGTGAGACACAGACATGTCCACAGACAGCATGTAGGTGAGACACAGACATGTTCACAGACAGTACGTAGGTGAGATACAGACACGTTCACAGACAGCATGTAGGTGAGAGACAGACACGTTCACAGACAGTACGTAGGTGAGACACAAACACGTTCACAGACAACATGTAGGTGAGAAACAGACATGTCCACATACAGAATGTAGGTGAGACACAGACATGTTTAGAGACAGCATGTAGGTGAGGCACAGACATGTGCACAGACAGCAAGTTGGTGAGACACAGACATGTTCACAGACAGCATGTAGGTGAGGCACAGACACATTCACAGACAGCATGTAGGTGAGAGATATATACGTTCACAGACAGCAAGTAGGTGAGACACAGACATGTTCACAGACAGCATGTAGGTGAGACACAGACATGTTCACAGACAGCAAGTACGTGAGAGACAGGCACGTTCACAGACAGCAAGTAGGTGAGAGACAGACACGTTCACATACAGCATGTAGGTGAAAGACAGACACGTTCACGGACAGCATGTAAGTGAGAGACAGACACGTTCACAGACAACATGTAGGTGAGAGACAGACACGTTCGCAGACAGCATGTAACTGAGACACAGGCACATTCACAGACAGCATGTAGGTGAGACACATACACGTTCACATACAGCATGTAGGTGAGACACATACACGTTCACAGACAGCATGTAGATGAGAGATAGACACGTTCACAGACAGCATGTAGATGAGATATAGACACGTTCACAGACAGCATGTAGGTGAGAGATAGACACATTCACAGACAGCATGTAGGTGAGAGATAGACACGTTGACAGACAGCATGTAGGTGAGACATAGACACGTTGACAGACAGCATGTAGGTAAGACATAGACTCGATGACAGACAGCATATAAGTGAGAGATAGACACGTTCACAGACAGCATGTAGGTGAGACACAGACACGTTCACATACAACAAGTAGGTGAGACACAGCCACGTTCACAGACAACAAGTAGGTGAGACACAGACACATTCACAGACACCAAGTGGTGAGACACAGACACGTTCACATACAGCAAGTAGGTGACAGACATTTTCACAGACAGCAAGTAGGTGAGACACAGACACATTCACAGACACCAAGTGGTGAGACACAGACACGTTCACATACAGCAAGTAGGTGACAGACATTTTCACAGACAGCAAGTAGGTGACAGACATTTTCACAGACAGCAAGTAGGTGAGACACAGACACATTCATAGACACCAAGTGGTGAGACACAGACACGTTCACAGACAGCAAGTAGGTGACAGACATTTTCACAGACAGCAAGTAGGTGAGACACAGACACGTTCACAGACAACAAGTAGGTGAGACACAGAAACGTTCACAGACACCAAGTGGTGAGACACAGACACGTTCACAGACAGCATGTAGGTGAGACACAGACACGTTCACATACAACAAGTAGGTGAGACACAGCCACGTTCACAGACAACAAGTAGGTGAGACACAGACACATTCACAGACACCAAGTGGTGAGACACAGACACGTTCACATACAGCAAGTAGGTGACATACACGTTCACAGACAGCAAGTAGGTGAGAGATAGATACGATCACATACATAATGTAAGTGAGACATAGACACGTTCATAGACAGCATGTAGATGAGATATAGACACGTTCACAGACAGCATGTAGGTGAGAGATAGACACATTCACAGACAGCATGTAGGTGAGAGATAGACACGTTGACAGACAGCATGTAGGTGAGACATAGACACGTTGATAGACAGCATGTAGGTGAGACATAGACTCGATGACAGACAGCATGTAAGTGAGAGATAGACACGTTCACAGACAGCATGTAGGTGAGAGATAGACACGTTCACAGACAGCATGTAGGTAATAGACAGACACGTTCACGGATAGCAAGTAGGTGAGACACATACACGTTCACAGACAGCATGTAGATGAGACACAGACACGTTCACAGACAGCAAGTAGGTGAGACACAGACACGTTCACAGACAACAAGTAGGTGAGACACAGACAGATTCACAGACACCAAGTGGTGAGACACAGACACATTCACAGACACCAAGTGGTGAGATACAGACACGTTCACAGACAGCATGTAGGTGAGACACAGACACGTTCACAGACAACAAGTAGGTGAGACACAGACACGTTCACAGACAACAAGTGGTGAGACACAGACACGTTCATAGACAACAAGTAGGTGAGACACAGACACGTTCATAGACAGCATGTAGGTGAGACACAGACATGTTCACAGACAGCAAGTAGGTGAGACACAGACACGTTCACAGACAGCAAGTAGGTGAGACACAGACATTTTCACAGACAGCAAGTAGGTGAGACACAGACACATTCACAGACACCAAGTGGTGAGACAGACACGTCCACAGACAGCATGTAGGTGAGACACAGACACGTTCACAGACAACAAGTAGGTAAGACACAAACACGTTCACAGACAACAAGTGGTGAGACACAGACACGTTCACAGACAACAAGTAGGTGAGACACAGGCACGTTCACAGACAGCATGTAGGTGAGACACAGACATGTTCACAGACAGCAAGTAGGTGAGACACAGACACGTTCACAGACAGCAAGTAGGTGAGACACAGACATTTTCACAGACAGCAAGTAGGTGAGACACAGACACATTCACAGACACCAAGTGGTGAGACAGACACGTCCACAGACAGCATGTAGGTGAGACACAGACACGTTCACAGACAACAAGTAGGTGAGACACAAACACGTTCACAGACAACAAGTGGTGAGACACAGAAACGTTCACAGACAACATGTAGGTGAGACACAGACACGTTCACAGACAGCATGTAGGTGAGACACAGACATGTTCACAGACAGCAAGTAGGTAAGACACAGACACGTTCACAGACAGCAAGTAGGTGAAACACAGACACATTCACAGACACCAAGTGGTGAGACACAGACACGTTCACATACAGCAAGTAGGTGACAGACATTTTCACAGACAGCAAGTAGGTGACAGACATTTTCACAGACAGCAAGTAGGTGAGACACAGACACATTCATAGACACCAAGTGGTGAGACACAGACACGTTCACAGACAGCAAGTAGGTGACAGACATTTTCACAGACAGCAAGTAGGTGAGACACAGACACGTTCACAGACAACAAGTAGGTGAGACACAGACACGTTCACAGACACCAAGTGGTGAGACACAGACACGTTCACAGACAGCATGTAGGTGAGACACAGACACGTTCACATACAACAAGTAGGTGAGACACAGCCACGTTCACAGACAACAAGTAGGTGAGACACAGACACATTCACAGACACCAAGTGGTGAGACACAGACACGTTCACATACAGCAAGTAGGTGACAGACATTTTCACAGACAGCAAGTAGGTGAGACACAGACACATTCACAGACACCAAGTGGTGAGACACAGACACGTTCACATACAGCAAGTAGGTGACAGACATTTTTACAGACAGCAAGTAGGTGAGACACAGACACATTCACAGACACCAAGTGGTGAGACACAGACACGTTCACATACAGCAAGTAGGTGACAGACATTTTCACAGACAGCAAGTAGGTGACAGACATTTTCACAGACAGCAAGTAGGTGAGACACAGACACATTCATAGACACCAAGTGGTGAGACACAGACACGTTCACAGACAGCAAGTAGGTGACAGACATTTTCACAGACAGCAAGTAGGTGAGACACAGACACGTTCACAGACAACAAGTAGGTGAGACACAGACACGTTCACAGACACCAAGTGGTGAGACACAGACACGTTCACAGACAGCATGTAGGTGAGACACAGACACGTTCACATACAACAAGTAGGTGAGACACAGCCACGTTCACAGACAACAAGTAGGTGAGACACAGACACATTCACAGACACCAAGTGGTGAGACACAGACACGTTCACATACAGCAAGTAGGTGACATACACGTTCACAGACAGCAAGTAGGTGAGAGATAGATACGATCACATACATAATGTAAGTGAGACATAGACACGTTCATAGACAGCATGTAGATGAGATATAGACACGTTCACAGACAGCATGTAGGTGAGAGATAGACACATTCACAGACAGCATGTAGGTGAGAGATAGACACGTTGACAGACAGCATGTAGGTGAGACATAGACACGTTGATAGACAGCATGTAGGTGAGACATAGACTCGATGACAGACAGCATGTAAGTGAGAGATAGACACGTTCACAGACAGCATGTAGGTGAGAGATAGACACGTTCACAGACAGCATGTAGGTAATAGACAGACACGTTCACGGATAGCAAGTAGGTGAGACACATACACGTTCACAGACAGCATGTAGATGAGACACAGACACGTTCACAGACAGCAAGTAGGTGAGACACAGACACGTTCACAGACAACAAGTAGGTGAGACACAGACAGATTCACAGACACCAAGTGGTGAGACACAGACACATTCACAGACACCAAGTGGTGAGATACAGACACGTTCACAGACAGCATGTAGGTGAGACACAGACACGTTCACAGACAACAAGTAGGTGAGACACAGACACGTTCACAGACAACAAGTGGTGAGACACAGACACGTTCATAGACAACAAGTAGGTGAGACACAGACACGTTCATAGACAGCATGTAGGTGAGACACAGACATGTTCACAGACAACAAGTAGGTAAGACACAAACACGTTCACAGACAACAAGTGGTGAGACACAGACACGTTCACAGACAACAAGTAGGTGAGACACAGGCACGTTCACAGACAGCATGTAGGTGAGACACAGACATGTTCACAGACAGCAAGTAGGTGAGACACAGACACGTTCACAGACAGCAAGTAGGTGAGACACAGACATTTTCACAGACAGCAAGTAGGTGAGACACAGACACATTCACAGACACCAAGTGGTGAGACAGACACGTCCACAGACAGCATGTAGGTGAGACACAGACACGTTCACAGACAACAAGTAGGTGAGACACAAACACGTTCACAGACAACAAGTGGTGAGACACAGAAACGTTCACAGACAACATGTAGGTGAGACACAGACACGTTCACAGACAGCATGTAGGTGAGACACAGACATGTTCACAGACAGCAAGTAGGTAAGACACAGACACGTTCACAGACAGCAAGTAGGTGAAACACAGACACATTCACAGAGTCCAAGTGGTGAGACACAGACACGTTCACATACAGCAAGTAGGTGACAGACATTTTCACAGACAGCAAGTAGGTGACAGACATTTTCACAGACAGCAAGTAGGTGAGACACAGACACATTCATAGACACCAAGTGGTGAGACACAGACACGTTCACAGACAGCAAGTAGGTGACAGACATTTTCATAGACAGCAAGTAGGTGAGACACAGACACGTTCACAGACAACAAGTAGGTGAGACACAGACACGTTCACAGACACCAAGTGGTGAGACACAGACACGTTCACAGACAGCATGTAGGTGAGACACAGACACGTTCTGATACAACAAGTAGGTGAGACACAGTCACGTTCACAGACAACAAGTAGGTGAGACACAGACACATTCACAGACACCAAGTGGTGAGACACAGACACGTTCACATACAGCAAGTAGGTGACAGACATTTTCACAGACAGCAAGTAGGTGAGACACAGACACATTCACAGACACCAAGTGGTGAGACACAGACACGTTCACATACAGCAAGTAGGTGACAGACATTTTCACAGACAGCAAGTAGGTGAGACACAGACACATTCACAGACACCAAGTGGTGAGACACAGACACGTTCACATACAGCAAGTAGGTGACAGACATTTTCACAGACAGCAAGTAGGTGACAGACATTTTCACAGACAGCAAGTAGGTGAGACACAGACACATTCATAGACACCAAGTTGTGAGACACAGACACGTTCACAGACAGCAAGTAGGTGACAGACATTTTCACAGACAGCAAGTAGGTGAGACACAGACACGTTCACAGACAACAAGTAGGTGAGACACAGACACGTTCACAGACACCAAGTGGTGAGACACAGACACGTTCACAGACAGCATGTAGGTGAGACACAGACACGTTCACATACAACAAGTAGGTGAGACACAGCCACGTTCACAGACAACAAGTAGGTGAGACACAGACACATTCACAGACACCAAGTGGTGAGACACAGACACGTTCACATACAGCAAGTAGGTGACATACACGTTCACAGACAGCAAGTAGGTGAGAGATAGATACGATCACATACATAATGTAAGTGAGACATAGACACGTTCATAGACAGCATGTAGATGAGATATAGACACGTTCACAGACAGCATGTAGGTGAGAGATAGACACATTCACAGACAGCATGTAGGTGAGAGATAGACACGTTGACAGACAGCATGTAGGTGAGACATAGACACGTTGATAGACAGCATGTAGGTGAGACATAGACTCGATGACAGACAGCATGTAAGTGAGAGATAGACACGTTCACAGACAGCATGTAGGTGAGAGATAGACACGTTCACAGACAGCATGTAGGTAATAGACAGACACGTTCACGGATAGCAAGTAGGTGAGACACATACACGTTCACAGACAGCATGTAGATGAGACACAGACACGTTCACAGACAGCAAGTAGGTGAGACACAGACACGTTCACAGACAACAAGTAGGTGAGACACAGACACATTCACAGACACCAAGTGGTGAGACACAGACACATTCACAGACACCAAGTGGTGAGATACAGACACGTTCACAGACAGCATGTAGGTGAGACACAGACACGTTCACAGACAACAAGTAGGTGAGACACAGACACGTTCACAGACAACAAGTGGTGAGACACAGACACGTTCATAGACAACAAGTAGGTGAGACACAGACACGTTCATAGACAGCATGTAGGTGAGACACAGACATGTTCACAGACAGCAAGTAGGTGAGACACAGACACGTTCACAGACAGCAAGTAGGTGAGACACAGACATTTTCACAGACAGCAAGTAGGTGAGACACAGACACATTCACAGACACCAAGTGGTGAGACAGACACGACCACAGACAGCATGTAGGTGAGACACAGACACGTTCACAGACAACAAGTAGGTAAGACACAAACACGTTCACAGACAACAAGTGGTGAGACACAGACACGTTCACAGACAACAAGTAGGTGAGACACAGGCACGTTCACAGACAGCATGTAGGTGAGACACAGACATGTTCACAGACAGCAAGTAGGTGAGACACAGACACGTTCACAGACAGCATGTAGGTGAGACACAGACATTTTCACAGACAGCAAGTAGGTGAGACACAGACACATTCACAGACACCAAGTGGTGAGACAGACACGTCCACAGACAGCATGTAGGTGACACACAGACACGTTCACAGACAACAAGTAGGTGAGACACAAACACGTTCACAGACAACAAGTGGTGAGACACAGAAACGTTCACAGACAACATGTAGGTGAGACACAGACACGTTCACAGACAGCATGTAGGTGAGACACAGACATGTTCACAGACAGCAAGTAGGTAAGACACAGACACGTTCACAGACAGCAAGTAGGTGAAACACAGACACATTCACAGAGACCAAGTGGTGAGACACAGACACGTTCACATACAGCAAGTAGGTGACAGACATTTTCACAGACAGCAAGTAGGTGACAGACATTTTCACAGACAGCAAGTAGGTGAGACACAGACACATTCATAGACACCAAGTGGTGAGACACAGACACGTTCACAGACAGCAAGTAGGTGACAGACATTTTCATAGACAGCAAGTAGGTGAGACACAGACACGTTCACAGACAACAAGTAGGTGAGACACAGACACGTTCACAGACACCAAGTGGTGAGACACAGACACGTTCACAGACAGCATGTAGGTGAGACACAGACACGTTCACATACAACAAGTAGGTGAGACACAGCCACGTTCACAGACAACAAGTAGGTGAGACACAGACACATTCACAGACACCAAGTGGTGAGACACAGACACGTTCACATACAGCAAGTAGGTGACAGATATTTTCACAGACATCAAGTAGGTGAGACACAGACACATTCACAGACACCAAGTGGTGAGACACAGACACGTTCACATACAGCAAGTAGGTGACAGACATTTTCACAGACAGCAAGTAGGTGAGACACAGACACATTCACAGACACCAAGTGGTGAGACACAGACACGTTCACATACAGCAAGTAGGTGACAGACATTTTCACAGACAGCAAGTAGGTGACAGACATTTTCACAGACAGCAAGTAGGTGAGACACAGACACATTCATAGACACCAAGTGGTGAGACACAGACACGTTCACAGACAGCAAGTAGGTGACAGACATTTTCACAGACAGCAAGTAGGTGAGACACAGACACGTTCACAGACAACAAGTAGGTGAGACACAGACACGTTCACAGACACCAAGTGGTGAGACACAGACACGTTCACAGACAGCATGTAGGTGAGACACAGACACGTTCACATACAACAAGTAGGTGAGACACAGCCACGTTCACAGACAACAAGTAGGTGAGACACAGACACATTCACAGACACCAAGTGGTGAGACACAGACACGTTCACATACAGCAAGTAGGTGACATACACGTTCACAGACAGCAAGTAGGTGAGAGATAGATACGATCACATACATAATGTAAGTGAGACATAGACACGTTCATAGACAGCATGTAGATGAGATATTGACACGTTCACAGACAGCATGTAGGTGAGAGATAGACACATTCACAGACAGCATGTAGGTGAGAGATAGACACGTTGACAGACAGCATGTAGGTGAGACATAGACACGTTGATAGACAGCATGTAGGTGAGACATAGACTCGATGACAGACAGCATGTAAATGAGAGATAGACACGTTCACAGACAGCATGTAGGTGAGAGATAGACACGTTCACAGACAGCATGTAGGTAATAGACAGACACGTTCACGGATAGCAAGTAGGTGAGACACATACACGTTCACAGACAGCATGTAGATGAGACACAGACACGTTCACAGACAGCAAGTAGGTGAGACACAGACACGTTCACAGACAACAAGTAGGTGAGACACAGACAGATTCACAGACACCAAGTGGTGAGACACAGACACATTCACAGACACCAAGTGGTGAGATACAGACACGTTCACAGACAGCATGTAGGTGAGACACAGACACGTTCACAGACAACAAGTAGGTGAGACACAGACACGTTCACAGACAACAAGTGGTGAGACACAGACACGTTCATAGACAACAAGCAGGTGAGACACAGACACGTTCATAGACAGCATGTAGGTGAGACACAGACATGTTCACAGACACCAAGTGGTGAGACAGACACGTCCACAGACAGCATGTAGGTGAGACACAGACACGTTCACAGACAACAAGTAGGTAAGACACAAACACGTTCACAGACAACAAGTGGTGAGACACAGACACGTTCACAGACAACAAGTAGGTGAGACACAGGCACGTTCACAGACAGCATGTAGGTGAGACACAGACATGTTCACAGACAGCAAGTAGGTGAGACACAGACACGTTCACAGACAGCAAGTAGGTGAGACACAGACATTTTCACAGACAGCAAGTAGGTTAGACACAGACACATTCACAGACACCAAGTGGTGAGACAGACACGTCCACAGACAGCATGTAGGTGAGACACAGACACGTTCACAGACAACAAGTAGGTGAGACACAATCACGTTCACAGACAACAAGTGGTGAGACACAGAAACGTTCACAGACAACATGTAGGTGAGACACAGACACGTTCACAGACAGCATGTAGGTGAGACACAGACATGTTCACAGACAGCAAGTAGGTAAGACACAGACACGTTCACAGACAGCAAGTAGGTGAAACACAGACACATTCACAGACACCAAGTGGTGAGACACAGACACGTTCACAGACAGCATGTAGGTGAGACACAGACACGTTCACATACAACAAGTAGGTGAGACACAGCCACGTTCACAGACAACAAGTAGGTGAGACACAGACACATTCACAGACACCAAGTGGTGAGACACAGACACGTTCACATACAGCAAGTAGGTGACAGACATTTTCACAGACATCAAGTAGGTGAGACACAGACACATTCACAGACACCAAGTGGTGAGACACAGACACGTTCACATACAGCAAGTAGGTGACAGACATTTTCACAGACAGCAAGTAGGTGAGACACAGACACATTCACAGACACCAAGTGGTGAGACACAGACACGTTCACATACAGCAAGTAGGTGACAGACATTTTCACAGACAGCAAGTAGGTGACAGACATTTTCACAGACAGCAAGTAGGTGAGACACAGACACATTCATAGACACCAAGTGGTGAGACACAGACACGTTCACAGACAGCAAGTAGGTGACAGACATTTTCACAGACAGCAAGTAGGTGAGACACAGACACGTTCACAGACAACAAGTAGGTGAGACACAGACACGTTCACAGACACCAAGTGGTGAGACACAGACACGTTCACAGACAGCATGTAGGTGAGACACAGACACGTTCACATACAACAAGTAGGTGAGACACAGCCACGTTCACAGACAACAAGTAGGTGAGACACAGACACATTCACAGACACCAAGTGGTGAGACACAGACACGTTCACATACAGCAAGTAGGTGACATACACGTTCACAGACAGCAAGTAGGTGAGAGATAGATACGATCACATACATAATGTAAGTGAGACATAGACACGTTCATAGACAGCATGTAGATGAGATATTGACACGTTCACAGACAGCATGTAGGTGAGAGATAGACACATTCACAGACAGCATGTAGGTGAGAGATAGACACGTTGACAGACAGCATGTAGGTGAGATATAGACACGTTGATAGACAGCATGTAGGTGAGACATAGACTCGATGACAGACAGCATGTAAATGAGAGATAGACACGTTCACAGACAGCATGTAGGTGAGAGATAGACACGTTCACAGACAGCATGTAGGTAATAGACAGACACGTTCACGGATAGCAAGTAGGTGAGACACATACACGTTCACAGACAGCATGTAGATGAGACACAGACACGTTCACAGACAGCAAGTAGGTGAGACACAGACACGTTCACAGACAACAAGTAGGTGAGACACAGACAGATTCACAGACACCAAGTGGTGAGACACAGACACATTCACAGACACCAAGTGGTGAGATACAGACACGTTCACAGACAGCATGTAGGTGAGACACAGACACGTTCACAGACAACAAGTAGGTGAGACACAGACACGTTCACAGACAACAAGTGGTGAGACACAGACACGTTCATAGACAACAAGCAGGTGAGACACAGACACGTTCATAGACAGCATGTAGGTGAGACACAGACATGTTCACAGACAGCAAGTAGGTGAGACACAGACACGTTCACAGACAGCAAGTAGGTGAGACACAGACATTTTCACAGACAGCAAGTAGGTGAGACACAGACACATTCACAGACACCAAGTGGTGAGACAGACACGTCCACAGACAGCATGTAGGTGAGACACAGACACGTTCACAGACAACAAGTAGGTAAGACACAAACACGTTCACAGACAACAAGTGGTGAGACACAGACACGTTCACAGACAACAAGTAGGTGAGACACAGGCACGTTCACAGACAGCATGTAGGTGAGACACAGACATGTTCACAGACAGCAAGTAGGTGAGACACAGACACGTTCACAGACAGCAAGTAGGTGAGACACAGACATTTTCACAGACAGCAAGTAGGTTAGACACAGACACATTCACAGACACCAAGTGGTGAGACAGACACGTCCACAGACAGCATGTAGGTGAGACACAGACACGTTCACAGACAACAAGTAGGTGAGACACAATCACGTTCACAGACAACAAGTGGTGAGACACAGAAACGTTCACAGACAACATGTAGGTGAGACACAGACACGTTCACAGACAGCATGTAGGTGAGACACAGACATGTTCACAGACAGCAAGTAGGTAAGACACAGACACGTTCACAGACAGCAAGTAGGTGAAACACAGACACATTCACAGACACCAAGTGGTGAGACACAGACACGTTCACATACAGCAAGTAGGTGACAGACATTTTCACAGACAGCAAGTAGGTGACAGACATTTTCACAGACAGCAAGTAGGTGAGACACAGACACATTCATAGACACCAAGTGGTGAGACACAGACACGTTCACAGACAGCAAGTAGGTGACAGACATTTTCACAGACAGCAAGTAGGTGAGACACAGACACGTTCACAGACAACAAGTAGGTGAGACACAGACACGTTCACAGACACCAAGTGGTGAGACACAGACACGTTCACAGACAGCAAGTAGGTGAGACACAGACACGTTCACAGACAACAAGTAGGTGAGACACAGACAGATTCACAGACACCAAGTGGTGAGACACAGACACATTCACAGACACCAAGTGGTGAGATACAGACACGTTCACAGACAGCATGTAGGTGAGACACAGACACGTTCACAGACAACAAGTAGGTGAGACACAGACACGTTCACAGACAACAAGTGGTGAGACACAGACACGTTCATAGACAACAAGTAGGTGAGACACAGACACGTTCATAGACAGCATGTAGGTGAGACACAGACATGTTCACAGACAGCAAGTAGGTGAGACACAGACACGTTCACAGACAGCAAGTAGGTGAGACACAGACATTTTCACAGACAGCAAGTAGGTGAGACACAGACATGTTCACAGACAGCAAGTAGGTGAGACACAGACACGTTCACAGACAGCAAGTAGGTGAGACACAGACATTTTCACAGACAGCAAGTAGGTGAGACACAGACACATTCACAGACACCAAGTGGTGAGACAGACACGACCACAGACAGCATGTAGGTGAGACACAGACACGTTCACAGACAACAAGTAGGTAAGACACAAACACGTTCACAGACAACAAGTGGTGAGACACAGACACGTTCACAGACAACAAGTAGGTGAGACACAGGCACGTTCACAGACAGCATGTAGGTGAGACACAGACATGTTCACAGACAGCAAGTAGGTGAGACACAGACACGTTCACAGACAGCAAGTAGGTGAGACACAGACATTTTCACAGACAGCAAGTAGGTTAGACACAGACACATTCACAGACACCAAGTGGTGAGACAGACACGTCCACAGACAGCATGTAGGTGAGACACAGACACGTTCACAGACAACAAGTAGGTGAGACACAATCACGTTCACAGACAACAAGTGGTGAGACACAGAAACGTTCACAGACAACATGTAGGTGAGACACAGACACGTTCACAGACAGCATGTAGGTGAGACACAGACATGTTCACAGACAGCAAGTAGGTAAGACACAGACACGTTCACAGACAGCAAGTAGGTGAAACACAGACACATTCACAGACACCAAGTGGTGAGACACAGACACGTTCACAGACAGCATGTAGGTGAGACACAGACACGTTCACATACAACAAGTAGGTGAGACACAGCCACGTTCACAGACAACAAGTAGGTGAGACACAGACACATTCACAGACACCAAGTGGTGAGACACAGACACGTTCACATACAGCAAGTAGGTGACAGACATTTTCACAGACATCAAGTAGGTGAGACACAGACACATTCACAGACACCAAGTGGTGAGACACAGACACGTTCACATACAGCAAGTAGGTGACAGACATTTTCACAGACAGCAAGTAGGTGAGACACAGACACATTCACAGACACCAAGTGGTGAGACACAGACACGTTCACATACAGCAAGTAGGTGACAGACATTTTCACAGACAGCAAGTAGGTGACAGACATTTTCACAGACAGCAAGTAGGTGAGACACAGACACATTCATAGACACCAAGTGGTGAGACACAGACACGTTCACAGACAGCAAGTAGGTGACAGACATTTTCACAGACAGCAAGTAGGTGAGACACAGACACGTTCACAGACAACAAGTAGGTGAGACACAGACACGTTCACAGACACCAAGTGGTGAGACACAGACACGTTCACAGACAGCATGTAGGTGAGACACAGACACGTTCACATACAACAAGTAGGTGAGACACAGCCACGTTCACAGACAACAAGTAGGTGAGACACAGACACATTCACAGACACCAAGTGGTGAGACACAGACACGTTCACATACAGCAAGTAGGTGACATACACGTTCACAGACAGCAAGTAGGTGAGAGATAGATACGATCACATACATAATGTAAGTGAGACATAGACACGTTCATAGACAGCATGTAGATGAGATATTGACACGTTCACAGACAGCATGTAGGTGAGAGATAGACACATTCACAGACAGCATGTAGGTGAGAGATAGACACGTTGACAGACAGCATGTAGGTGAGATATAGACACGTTGATAGACAGCATGTAGGTGAGACATAGACTCGATGACAGACAGCATGTAAATGAGAGATAGACACGTTCACAGACAGCATGTAGGTGAGAGATAGACACGTTCACAGACAGCATGTAGGTAATAGACAGACACGTTCACGGATAGCAAGTAGGTGAGACACATACACGTTCACAGACAGCATGTAGATGAGACACAGACACGTTCACAGACAGCAAGTAGGTGAGACACAGACACGTTCACAGACAACAAGTAGGTGAGACACAGACAGATTCACAGACACCAAGTGGTGAGACACAGACACATTCACAGACACCAAGTGGTGAGATACAGACACGTTCACAGACAGCATGTAGGTGAGACACAGACACGTTCACAGACAACAAGTAGGTGAGACACAGACACGTTCACAGACAACAAGTGGTGAGACACAGACACGTTCATAGACAACAAGCAGGTGAGACACAGACACGTTCATAGACAGCATGTAGGTGAGACACAGACATGTTCACAGACAGCAAGTAGGTGAGACACAGACACGTTCACAGACAGCAAGTAGGTGAGACACAGACATTTTCACAGACAGCAAGTAGGTGAGACACAGACACATTCACAGACACCAAGTGGTGAGACAGACACGTCCACAGACAGCATGTAGGTGAGACACAGACACGTTCACAGACAACAAGTAGGTAAGACACAAACACGTTCACAGACAACAAGTGGTGAGACACAGACACGTTCACAGACAACAAGTAGGTGAGACACAGGCACGTTCACAGACAGCATGTAGGTGAGACACAGACATGTTCACAGACAGCAAGTAGGTGAGACACAGACACGTTCACAGACAGCAAGTAGGTGAGACACAGACATTTTCACAGACAGCAAGTAGGTTAGACACAGACACATTCACAGACACCAAGTGGTGAGACAGACACGTCCACAGACAGCATGTAGGTGAGACACAGACACGTTCACAGACAACAAGTAGGTGAGACACAATCACGTTCACAGACAACAAGTGGTGAGACACAGAAACGTTCACAGACAACATGTAGGTGAGACACAGACACGTTCACAGACAGCATGTAGGTGAGACACAGACATGTTCACAGACAGCAAGTAGGTAAGACACAGACACGTTCACAGACAGCAAGTAGGTGAAACACAGACACATTCACAGACACCAAGTGGTGAGACACAGACACGTTCACATACAGCAAGTAGGTGACAGACATTTTCACAGACAGCAAGTAGGTGACAGACATTTTCACAGACAGCAAGTAGGTGAGACACAGACACATTCATAGACACCAAGTGGTGAGACACAGACACGTTCACAGACAGCAAGTAGGTGACAGACATTTTCACAGACAGCAAGTAGGTGAGACACAGACACGTTCACAGACAACAAGTAGGTGAGACACAGACACGTTCACAGACACCAAGTGGTGAGACACAGACACGTTCACAGACAGCAAGTAGGTGAGACACAGACACGTTCACAGACAACAAGTAGGTGAGACACAGACAGATTCACAGACACCAAGTGGTGAGACACAGACACATTCACAGACACCAAGTGGTGAGATACAGACACGTTCACAGACAGCATGTAGGTGAGACACAGACACGTTCACAGACAACAAGTAGGTGAGACACAGACACGTTCACAGACAACAAGTGGTGAGACACAGACACGTTCATAGACAACAAGTAGGTGAGACACAGACACGTTCATAGACAGCATGTAGGTGAGACACAGACATGTTCACAGACAGCAAGTAGGTGAGACACAGACACGTTCACAGACAGCAAGTAGGTGAGACACAGACATTTTCACAGACAGCAAGTAGGTGAGACACAGACATGTTCACAGACAGCAAGTAGGTGAGACACAGACACGTTCACAGACAGCAAGTAGGTGAGACACAGACATTTTCACAGACAGCAAGTAGGTGAGACACAGACACATTCACAGACACCAAGTGGTGAGACAGACACGACCACAGACAGCATGTAGGTGAGACACAGACACGTTCACAGACAACAAGTAGGTAAGACACAAACACGTTCACAGACAACAAGTGGTGAGACACAGACACGTTCACAGACAACAAGTAGGTGAGACACAGGCACGTTCACAGACAGCATGTAGGTGAGACACAGACATGTTCACAGACAGCAAGTAGGTGAGACACAGACACGTTCACAGACAGCATGTAGGTGAGACACAGACATTTTCACAGACAGCAAGTAGGTGAGACACAGACACATTCACAGACACCAAGTGGTGAGACAGACACGTCCACAGACAGCATGTAGGTGAGACACAGACACGTTCACAGACATCAAGTAGGTGAGACACAAACACGTTCACAGACAACAAGTGGTGAGACACAGAAACGTTCACAAACAACATGTAGGTGAGACACAGACACGTTCACAGACAGCATGTAGGTGAGACACAGACATGTTCACAGACAGCAAGTAGGTAAGACACAGACACGTTCACAGACAGCAAGTAGGTGAAACACAGACACATTCACAGAGACCAAGTGGTGAGACACAGACACGTTCACGTACAGCAAGTAGGTGACAGACATTTTCACAGACAGCAAGTAGGTGACAGACATTTTCACAGACAGCAAGTAGGTGAGACACAGACACATTCATAGACACCAAGTGGTGAGACACAGACACGTTCACAGACAGCAAGTAGGTGACAGACATTTTCACAGACAGCAAGTAGGTGAGACACAGACACGTTCACAGACAACAAGTAGGTGAGACACAGACACGTTCACAGACACCAAGTGGTGAGACACAGACACTTTCACAGACAGCATTTAGGTGAGACACAGACACGTTCACATACAACAAGTAGGTGAGACACAGCCACGTTCACAGACAACAAGTAGGTGAGACACAGACACATTCACAGACACCAAGTGGTGAGATACAGACACGTTCACATACAGCAAGTAGGTGACAGACATTTTCACAGACAGCAAGTAGGTGAGACACAGACACATTCACAGACACCAAGTGGTGAGACACAGACACGTTCACAGACACCAAGTGGTGAGACACAGACACATTCACAGACAGCAAGTAGGTGAGACACAGACACTTTCACAGACACCAAGTGGTGAGACACAGACACGTTCACAGACACCAAGTGGTGAGACACAGACACGTTCACAGACAGCATGTTTGTCTGTTCGTATTGTTCTGTCCCTAAACCTAGATGGCTATCAGGTCCATCTGTTTTTTTTTTAAAGTTTGTACATCGATCTAGACACCCATCCATCCATCCATCCATCCATCCATCCATCCATGTGTCTGAGTATACCAATATCCAAGTGTTTACTTCTTCGTATCTTCTTGAATATTTACAAATATTTGCTGACGTCCCACTGCGAACTTGCATACTACGCAATAAAACAACACCGAGATTGTTTCCCTTGCCAAACAACAGCGTAGTTTGTCTCCCTTGCCACAGAACAACAAATATTTACAAAATATATGTCGAAGATTACAGTAGGCTAGAGTTCACGCGCGGGTAATAACATCTTACTCAAAATTATAGACTTGGCGCCAGCCAGGTCGGGTGTGCTGGCATGCTTTCTGGTTCTGGTTGTGCTAGAATGGTCTGCACATTTCTGGGATTATTCTGTGTGTAGTGTTTAACCTTGGAGACAGTAATGTTGGGGAGGCTGTCGTCCCGTTTGGAATTAACACATTCAAGAAAGATGTTGATACTGAAATAAGTACATCCACGGTCCTCTGGTAGAGAGCATAAATCAACATTGTACTATAGTAAAGAGTATAAATCGACATTTTACTATAGTAAAGAGTATAAATCGACATTTTACTTTTGTAATAAGCACATATCGTTTATGTACTCTAGTACACACATAGGACTACATGGCTGGACATTTTACTGTAGCAAATAACATAAATCGACATTTTACTATAGTAAAGAACATATATGGGCATTTTATTATAGCAAAGAGTATAAATCGACATTGTAATGTAGTAATGAGCATAAATCGACACTGTATTCTAGTACAGTCCATAGAGATATTTGGATCTGCAAGGCACTACCATGAAGCACATAGATCTACGTGGCAATCTCGTAAACTCACAGATCTACATGACAATCTCGTAAACCCACAGATCTACGTGGCAATCTCGTAAACCCACATAACTGCATGACAATCTCGTAAACCCACATAACTACATGACAATCTCGTAAACCCACATATCTACATGACAATCTCGTAAACCCACATATGTACATGACAATCTCGTAAACCCACATATCTACATGACGATCTCGTAAACCCACATATCTACATGACAATCTCGTAAACCCTCATAACTACATGACAATCTCGTAAATCCACATATCTACATGACAATCTCGTAAACTCACATAACTACATGACAATCTCGTAAACCCTCATAACTACATGACAATCTCGTAAACCCATAGATCTACATGACAATCTTGTAAACCCACAGATCTACATGAAAATCTCGTAAACCCACAGATCTACATGAAAATCTCGTAAACCCACAGATCTACATGACAATCTCGTAAACCCATAGATCTGTGTGGCAATCTCGTAAACCCATATATCTACATGACAATCTCGTAAACCCACATAACTACATGACAGGGGGCTGCGTGGTCTCGAGGTATGGTGTCCGCCTCGAGTGCTGGAGGTCCCGGGTTCAAGCCTCGGTGATGACCGGAATTTTTTCTCGTGGACTTCTAGTAATATAATTTCCCCTGGTCTCTGTGTAGTAAGATCGGACGCCAGTGTGTATTGTTGCGCACGTAAAAAATCCCTTCGCAGTTGGAAATCGAAAAATAGTAGCCTAAAGGCGCTGCCCGGGCAAAAATTTCTAATTAAAAATCTACCCAAGCATTTTAGGATCCTCGCCGGTGCTACGGAGTTCGTGCACTGAGCTGACGTTCTCCAGACTCAGGTATGAGTTAGGAGGAGAACGGAGCACTTATGGTCACCCATGTGCCGTGATGTTGATCCATCGACTAAACTAAACTAAACTACATGACAATCTCGTAAAATCACAAATCTACATGATGTGTGAGGGTGTGAGGGATGTGTGAGTGGGTGGGGGAGATTGTGTGGGTGGTGGAATGTGTGTAAGTGGGGATGCGTGGGTGGGTGTGGCAAGTGTGTGTGTGTAGGTGCGGATGTGTGGGCTGACGGGGAGATGTATATGGGGTGGGGGATGTGTGAGTGGGTGAGTATGTGTGAGTATGGGATGGTGTCGGATGTATAGATTGATGGCTCCATCCCAAAGAGAGAAAGGATGCTAAATTCATTTTTCCCAATGTGATCCTGCCCGTTTAATTATGTTAACCTTTAATGGCTCAGTTGCTTGAGTCCATAAATAGAGTTTCAGAGAACCAAAGAATACCTATAGGCAAACAATTACAAGTATTTCCCTTTTATACCCAAAATCCCCCTTTTGGTGGTTCCTTGCCTCTCCTCTCTGTTAACCTAATTTTATCTAGGGTAGTTTTGATTAAACTAATTGACTTTGACAGGTAAAAAAAAATATACACTCTTGAAAGGAAATGACTTCCCTTTTTTTCATCCTTTATTAACTATATATATTGAGTAAAGAACAACAATACATCAAAGGACATCCTACATGAAAAACAAAAAATCAGAAATCAATTATATCAAGATTTACACATATATTCAACTGTGACCCTTTGCCATTAATATGATTAAGACTACGGGTAATTTTGTAGCTAATTATCCTACAGACCCCCTGTGGTGGTAAATCTGAAACAGAAAAATTGGTCTGCCCTCCCTTGTCTTGAATTGTGGGTTAAGGGTTCCTGCTCCAAGCAATAGCTGTAATTATGTTTATCTTGTAAGCTGCAGAGTTTTGTCTCCCAGGCTTGTAGAATCGTATAAATTTTTGTCGACTCAAGTTCTCCTATTTTAATAGACTAATAACTATGAATACCTATCCCTTTGCATAGGAACTCTTGCAGGTGAATAGCTGTCTTGTGCATAGGAAACTCTTTTGCAGATTAATAGCTGTCTCCACTACTCTATGAAGGGCATCACTCAGCAAGCTGCTCACTCATCAAGGTGCTACATTCACAAGAGCTGCATTCAACAAGGTGTTGCATTCAACAAGGTGTTGCATTCAAACTAGTCAGGTCTGGATCTAGTGGTACCAAGAAACTATCTGAAAGTTCAGCAATCAACATACATCTAATCATACCATCAATATGATATTAGAAATGATTGCCCTCCATCCAATCTTCCACTATCAGGTGTTCAAGGTTCAAACTAGCAGATGTGCAGTTTCATCTTCACCTATGCCTGTCCTTCAGGTCTACAGTTTAAGTAATACCTTGATTGATTTGGAATTTGACAATTATGTTGACCATTCTCTTCTGTACCTAGTTTTGTTCTCTACATTTTTTTTCCATTAAAAGAAAAAGGTCTCATACATTAAGGGTTTTTAACATCATTCTTCATTGCGTGAGTATTTGCTTATAAACAGTATAAGTACATCATGGTATCCATTCTTGTATAGTATTCAGGTGAATTCTTTTCTAATCAAAAGTTTCAAGGCGAGTATATTCCTTCCTCTTCACTGTGTCTATACTAAGATTGTACTTCATTTATCATCATCATCATGCTCATAATGATCATTATCATAATCATCAATATCATTGTATCATTATCATCATCATCATTATTATTATCATCATCATTATTATATCATTACAATCATCATCATCATCATTATATCATTATTATCATCATTATCATTACATTCATCAGGACACTAGCCAGTATGTTGGTTGTAACATGAGTGATCAATCATAAAAATGGGGTTTTGCTTAAGATACAAAACCAGATACTTGTAGTACGCGTGATGTGTAATATGGATTGTGTCGTGCTTAGGGCACAAAACCAGATGAAGGTCCCATAAGTGATATATTATACAAAGTGTTGTCATGCGTCGGAGTGTACTAAATGTTTAATTAGTGTTTGGGTTATGCTGAACATGTTCTCTGCTGATAGACAGGACATTACACATCAATGTTGCCTTCTATAATGAGATTGATTGTTAGCTTTATACCCTTCTCAGCATGTTTTTTCATTCACTCATTCTCAGACATAATATTAATATGTATGGATGATAATTTCACTCAGTCTTCAGACACAATCATATCTGTATGGATGACAATCAAGTATATGTATGTGTTTTGCACAGAATACATTCACAGATTCAACCACACTGACATTACAATGAAATCTTATCATTCTACCATCCCTCAACAGAAATTATAATATTTTCCTGGATGATAATTAGTCATTCATACTGATGTGTTCACAAATGATACAGTCACATCTGTTGAACAATAATGAAATCACACATGAATCCCCACAGACATGCTCTCTGCAATGACATAGATTTATGTGATCATTAGACATAAATATGAGATTCTCAAAGGATACTTCCTCATGTATAGCAATAATGAACTTGCACATGGATCCCCAATGCTCTCATATATTTATGTGATATACTCAATCCACATTCAGGCATTATGAATCCTAACCATTCTTGCATGCCGGTTGACTAAGTATTATTATGTGGCACAAATATTAATTCCACATGTTTACAACATTGAAAATACATTTGACTCTCCACATGGGTGCTTTAACTCAACACACGAAATATGATTCCTTTAGGAATTTATTTGGTTCTCATGTGTTCATGAAATACACCAAAAACTACTTGTTTGTTCATGTGCTCATGTCAAAAATCTACTTGACTAACGTGCTCATGTAATTAAAAATACTTGACTAATACACATTACACTAATTTGTCTTACCATTGTTGACACATGTAAACTAGTTTCTTTTTACTAAACTAAGTATTCCTTAGTTCTTAAATCTTAAGTTACTCACCACTTCTAAGTTGTTGCTGATTGAGTTTATTACTTAAGAATTAAATGTACAACTATGTTAAAGGCTTACACATTAAAGAAGTTGTTTACTAGAAGAAAAGGAGACTTACTAGGTTGTCCTAATTTACAGTTTATCTATGACAGTGATACCTGAATATATTATTTAGTTTCACTAAATTAATTTCTTAAGAACTTACCACATGGGTTTACAACACGCTGACTTTCCAACTCTTCTCCTGGGGAAAAAGCTCACAGACTCATTCATCATTGGCACCTTGACGTCTTGACAGACGATAGTTTGTGCTTTAAAAAGGCATAATAACTTTTACCTATGACGGTAGCTAATGTGACTGATAAGGCCAATTCGCGCTGTAAATGTTCGTTCAGAGTGGGTGCATGTGAACACGTGGTCATTTCCACCATCATGCACCATCTTACGTCTCACACGCTCTGTGTGTGACTTATCGGCAATAACTTTCTCCTTTGTCTTTATTCCATTGCTGATCTTTGCCCTCCATGCAACACGTTCAGCTACGACTTGCTCCCACTGTGCATTATCAATGCCTGTACCAATCATGTCCCGCTTACACACATCTTTGTATCGTAGTAGAGGCCGACCCTGAGATCTCTTACCCATCTGTAATTTACCAAAAAAGATGTCCTTTGGTATTCTACCATCATCCATCCTCCTAAGATGTCCTATCCATCCAAGTCTACGAAGACTGAGCATGGAATAAACCGTCACACAATCTGATCTTTCCAATACTTCAGTATTTGTGATTTTGTCTTGCCACTTAATACCAAGAATTCTTCGCATAAACCGCATATGAAAGCTATTTAAACGTTTCTCTTGGTGTGAGTAAGTTGTCCAGGTTTCACTGCCATAAAGAACAGTACTAATGACACAGGCTTGATAGACAAGGACTTTTGTTTTGGCAGTAAGCTTCCTGTTCTCCAAGACTCTTTTTCTTAACCTGTTCATTTATGTTGCTGCCTTACCAATCCGGATGTTGATTTCCTGATCTAGGGATAATTTGCTATTTACCACTGTTCCTAGATATGTAAAATGGTCTACCATCTATAGTTCAGCATCGTCAATAAAGATTGATGGTACCCATCTGTACCTTGTGACATAATCTGTGTCTTCTTTTTGCTAATTGTTAAACCAAATTCAGAACAAGCATTGGAGAATGCAGATAGTAGACATTGTAATTCTTCCTCAGAGTGGGTCGTAACTGCAGCATCATCGGCAAAAGGCAACTCTCTGATCATATTCCTCCTAATTTTGGTCTTGGCCTTCAATCTCTGAGCATTGTAGAGGCCGCCATCTTAGTGTGAGTGAATGTATATACCACCATCCTGATCACGAAAGGCATATTTCAGTAGAAGTGAAATGTATATTCCAAAGAGGGTGGGAGCTAGTACACAACCTTGCTTAACTCCACTCTTGATTTCAAACTCTTCAGAAGTTGCACCATCAAACTTGATTGTACCCTTCATGCTTGTGTGGAACGATTCCACAATGGACAGAAGAGTTGGCGGGCAGCCAGTTTTCTTTAGTGCCTTGTACAGACCCTCACGACTGACCAAATCAAATGCCTTTGTGAGGTCGATGAAGGCAATAAATAGTGGTTGATTCTATTCACGGCATTTTTTTCTTCATTTGTCGCAATGAAAATATCATATCAATGGTAGACCGGTTCTGTCGAAAGCCACACTGTGATTCGGGGTAGACTTGATCTCCTAGGACTTGAAGTCTGCGCAGAAAAATTATGGCAAATACTTTTCCAACAATACACAGAAGTGAGATACCCCTATAGTAGTTGCAGTCGCTCCGATCGCCCTTGTTCTTGTACAGTGTTATAATGCTTGAATCTTTGAAATCATGTGGGACTTGTCCTTCCCGCCAGCATAGCTCTATTAGCTGGTGGATATGTAGAGTGAGTGTGTCTTGCCCACTCCTGATAACCTCTATTGGAATCCCATCCTTACCTGGAGCCTTGCCAGATGCAAATTCATTTATAGCACACTTAACTTCTGTTATGGTGGGGAGTGTGTCCAGGTGGTCAAGAGTTGGTAGAGCCTCTATGGCGTTGAGGGCATCATCCGCTAGTTTGGTCTCACTTGAGTAAAGCTCCAAATAGTGCTCTACCCATCTGTCCATCTGCTGTTTCTTATCAGTGATGATTTCTCCTGTCAAGGTTTTCAATGGTGCACTTCTTTTGATCATTGGACCACAGGCTTTCTTTATTCCTTCATACATGCTTCTGAAGTTTCCCTTATCACTTGCGATTTGAATGGACTCACATAACTTGATCCAATAATCATTTGCACACTGCCTGGCAGCCTTTTGCACATCCTTGCTAGCTTGTTTCAGCTCACTCAGAGTGTTACATGTTGGTCTTTCCTTGTTTCTTAAGAAAGCTATCTTCTTCTTATCAATCAAGGGCTGCAGAGTCTGGCTGTTTGCCGCAAACCAGTCCTGCCTCTTATGATCCACAGTGACGTAAACCCCTACGGCAGTTTTATAAAGAGTTTCCTTAAGTTGACTCCACATTTCACTTACTGTACAATTTTCTGGTGTATCAGTGAAAGCCTCTTCAAGTTGCTGTTGAAACTGAAAGCACTTTTCAGGATCGTGAGTGTTAATAATATTAATCCTGGGGCTAGATTTGTGTTTAGTTGTGTAGATTTTCATTGGTCTCAGTCTAACCCTTGCAACAACCAAAGAATGGTCCGTATCACAGTCGGCACTGTGGCAACTTCGAGTCAATGATATATGGTTCAGATGTTGTCTCCGTGTGATGATGACGTCCAGCTGGTGCCAATGGCCGGATCTTGGATGTTTCCATGTGACCTTATGCAGCTCTTTGTTTTAAAAAAGGAGTTTGCAATACATAGGTCATTTCTGGTGCAATGTTCCAGCAGCCTTTGCCCATTTTCATTCATGCTACCGATGTTGTATTTTCCAAGGCACACTGGCCATGAACTCGAGTCCTTGCCCACACGAGCATTGAAGTCACCGAGCATATAAATGTAGTGATATTTTGGAACTGCCTTGATCACGGAGTCTAACTCCTCATAGAATGAATCCTTCTCATCATCAGAGGAATCGAGTGTCGGTACATATGCAGTAATAATGGTGGCAAAACCACAAGAGGTTGCCAAGCGCAAGGATAATAGTCTTTCATTTCCTCCTGCTGGAATTTCAATCATTCCCAGTAGCGAATTCTTCACTGCAAAGCCCACACCGTGTTGCCTTTTATCTGCCTGACCTCTACCCCTCCAGAAAAAGGTGTAATTGTTTTCCCTGAGTGGCCCCTCCTCAGCGAGGCGAGTCTCCTTCAGGCCAGCAATATCAATGTTAAGACGATTGAGTTCGGCATCAATCACAGCCGTTTTTCTCACATCGTCAATATTTGTCAAGTCAGTGGAAAATCCTGGACACATGGTTCTCACGTTCCAGGTTGCAAGCCGTAGCTTGAGGTTTCTATCTTTTTTTTTTTATTAGTACTTAGTGCATTGGTTTTACAGCCTGCTATTCAGATTTTGTCCTAGCCCCAAGCACCCATTGAAGCAGGCAGGCTGTGGCGGATCAGCATCCAATTGGCCGGGGGCTACGCAGCTTGAAGCAGGCGGTAGCTGATCAGTGATACCCGTAGGTGTCTCCCACCGTCAGAGGCAACGCGTGGCGCCCCATGTCTACGCCGGTTGACAGGGACTTATAACCCTTAACAGTTGCCTCTCGCTTTGATTCCGAGACCGGTTAAGACCAGGGATGGAGTTATTGCCTCTCCATAGCACAAAACCTGGGCTAAAATATAGAGATCATGTGTTGCCCATGCAGCATGATCCCTCTCTCAGTCTGCCTAGTTCACTCCAGAGGAAAGGTAACACCTTTACATCTGGAACAAGACAAGCTGCAGAAGCTGCAGAAGCTGCTCTAACTGTCCGCCTGTCGTAGATTATATATATATATATATGCACACATGTATGTTTGATCTGTCTGTGCACATGTATGTTTTATGTGTCTGTGCACATTTATCCTTGATGTGTCTGTGCACATTTATCCTTGATCTGTCTGTGCACATTTATCCTTGATCGGTCTGTGGGACTTATGGGTTAGGGCATGTGTGGGTGGGTGGAGGATGTATGTGTGGGTGGTCGGGTGTGTGTGAGTGGATTGAGGATGTATAGGTGGTTAGGGAGATGTGTGTGCGTGAGTAGGGAGGTGTCAGTTGGTGGGGATGTGTGTGTATGGTTTGGGGATGTGTGAGTGTTTGTGCGATGTGTGGGTTGGTGGGGGAATGTGTGTGCGTGGGTGGGGAATATGTGGTCGATGGAGGTGTGGCTGGGGGATGGGTGGTTGGAGGTGTGGGTGGGGAGAGGATGTGAGGGTTAGGATGTGTATGTGGGTAGGCGTGGGATGTGTGGGTTGGTGGGGGATGTTTGTGGGTGGCGAGTGTGTTTTGGTTGGGGGAACAGGTGAGGGCAGTGTGTGTGGGTGGGGGGTGTACGGGAGGGGGATGGGTCGGTTGGTGGGGTATGTATGTGTCCCTGGGTGTGTGTGGGTAGGTGGTGGTGTGTGTGTGGGTGGGGTGATGTATGGATAGGTGGGAGATGGGCTTCATAACATGGTAATTTGCCTTGTTTATGTTTACAACATTCATTTCACAATGTTTATTTTTCTTCTTATGTAAATGTATAATGCTCTTGATGAACGAAAGACTAGTGATTGTAAGGGCCGAATGTAAGACGGATCTGCGTGCCCAATTTGTGACCCTTTTAAAATAAAGTTAATTTAAGGGCCGAATGTAAGACGGATCTGCGTGCCCAATTTGTGACCCTTTTAAAATAAAGTTAATTTGATTTGATTTGATTTGTGTACATATATTCTTGATCTGTCTGTGCATATTTATCCTTGATATGTCTGTGGGCATTTATGTTTCATCTTTCGGTGCACAAGTAACCTTAATCTTAATGTGCACATTAATGTTTGATCAGTCTGTGCACATTTATATTTGATCTATCTGTGCACATTTATGTTGTATCTCTCTGTGCACATGTATGTTCAATCTGTCTGTGCACATTTATGGTTGATCTGTTTGTGCAAATTTATGTTTAATCTGTCTGTGCACTTGTATCCTTCATCTGGCTGTGCACATTTATGTTTGATCTGTCCTTGCACATGTACCCTCGATCTGTCTGTGTACATTTATGTTTGATCTGTCTATGCACATTATGTTTGATCTGTCTGAGCACATTTATGTGTGATCTGTCTGTGCACATTTATGTTTGATCTGTCTGTGCACATTTATGTTTGATTTATCTGTGTACATTTATGTTTATCTGTCTGTGTACATTTATTTTTGATCTGTCTGTGCACATTTATGTTCGATCTTTCTGTGCACATTTATGTTCGTACTTTCTGTGCACATTTTTGTTTGATCTGTCAGTGCATATTTATCCTTAATCTGTCTGTGCATGTTTACATTTTCAAATGTTTTCGTGCACACTTATGTTTGATGTGTTCGTGCATATTCAAATTCTATCTATCAGTGCATATTTATATTTGATCTGTCTGTGCATATTTATGTTTGATCTGTCAGTGCATATTTATCCTTGATCTGTCTGTGCATATGTATCCTTGATCTATCTGTGCACATTAATGGTTGACTGCGCACACTTATGTTTGATCTGTCTGCGCACACTTATGTTTGAACTGTCTGAGTCTCACTAACATGATTTTTTCTGTCTGTCTGTCTGTCTCTCTATCTATCTATCTATCTATCTATCTATCTATCTATCTATCTATCTATCTATCTATCTATCTATCTATCTGCCTGTCTGTCTGGCTGGCTGGCTGGCTGGCTGGCTGTCTGTCTGTCTGTGTCAAGAAAATAGACACAAACACACAGATAAACACTGGGAAATGATCACGTGGAATGTTGTCTGTTGTTTAACCTCCAGGAAATCTAGACCAGCCACACACGCGCCTGCTGGTGGATGCAAGGAAAGTAGGGCAGTAGGGCACACGGAGAACCTGAATTATATGGGATGTGGTATAATATTGCTGATGTCGTGTGTTCATCATCATCATCATCATCATCATCATCATCATCATCATCATCATCATCATCATCACGTGCCGTGCGGATAAGCATGGACGGTCATGGTTGGGCATCCCACACGATCTTACATCAGGGCTGGCTTCTGGTCTCGGCATCTCACACGATCAACAGTCTTACGTCAGGTCTGTCTTCTTGTCTCGGCATCTCACACGATCAACAGTCTTACGTCAGGTCTGTCTTCTTGTCTCGGCATCTCACACGATCAACAGTCTTACGTCAGGTCTGTCTTCTTGTCTCGGCATCTCACACGATCAACAGTCTTACGTCAGGTCTGTCTTCTTGTCTCGGCATCTCACACGATCAACAGTCTTACATCAGGTCTGTCTTCTTGTCTCGGCATCTCACACGATCAACATTCTTACGTCAGGTCTGTCTTCTTGTCTCGGCATCTCGGCATCTCTTGTCATGTCGATGCTTGTCTTGGCGATTCTTGCCATGGCGATGCTTGGCATTATTATTCTTGACTTGGCGATTCTTAAAGAACAAGAAGAAGAGGAAGAAGAAGAAGAAGAAGAAGAAGAAGAAGAAGAAGAAGAAGAAGAAGAAGAAGAAGAAGAAGAAGAAGAAGAAGAAGAAGAAGAAGAAGAAGAAGAAGAAGAAGAAGAAGAAGAAGAAGAAGAAGAAGAAGAAGAAGAAGAAGAAGAAGAAGGAGGAGGAGGAGGAGGAGGAGGAGGAGGAGGAGGAGGAGGAGGAGGAGGAAGAGGATAAGGAAAAGGAAAAGGAGGAGGGGAAGCAGGAGGCAACGGCAGCGTGGGCTGGTGCGGCGGCGGCGACGACGAAAACGACGACGAAGAAGAAGACGACGAAGCCGAAGACGACAACAACGGCGAAGACGACGAAGAAGACAAAGACAAAGACGAAGACGAAGTTGCAGACGACGACGTCGTAGACGACTGCGAAGAAGAAGACGACGACGACGAAAACGACGACGAAGACGACGACGATGACTACTACTATGAAGACGAAGACGCTGGTGAAGACGAAGACGACGACGAAAACGAAGAAGAAGACAAAGTAGAATCATCATAACATGTCTGTAACTACCATATTTCACTTCTCTGATTACCTGCTCATGGTCATATCTTTGTGATCACGCAGTATTTGTTCATAGTCTTGTCCCATGAGTCGGTCAGTTCGGCTCAATTGTGTTGTAAATGTGGTGATTTTGTTTCACGGAAAATTATTTATCGTATCGCAATGTTGTACTATAGCTGGTGTGCTCAGTGTTTTCAGGATGTTGATAAAGATGGAAATCCTTCCTGCCGGGGCAGTCACCGCAGAGTTTTTACAGGTTTTAGACGTACAATATAACCTGATTGAATTTGAACACTGTTAGTTGATTGAATTTGAATAGAATTGTGATTGTTGTGTCGACTGTTGCAAAACGATTAAGGTCGCACAGATAATAGGTAGATATTCAAGACGCTTTACAATATTTTCAAACGTGTGACAGCGGACCTACAGGTGTGACTGTACTACATTCAATCTGCAGCAGAAAATCCAGGCAAGAAACACCATTGCACAGTGATTACTCATTTAACACCATTTTGTTATTTATTTCTTATCACTCCCCCCACATTATCTCTGCCTTGGTTATATATTTGTTATTACTGCTCCCACGTGATCTCTAACTTGTTATATATATATATATATATATATATATATATATATATATATATATATATATATATATATATATATATATATATATAAACCGGTCTCTGTGGCTAAGGGCTTGCGAACGCGGTTTGTGAGCCCGTATACCCGGGTTCAAAACACGGCGGTGCTGGTTTTTTTCGAAAAAGGTATAGATGCCGGTCGTTCAGAAAGCAAGGGCAAACTACTGAACGTAACACTTGTCTAGTACATCAACAGCAGCTGAAAATGCTGGTGTTGGCTGCAACGTCCCTTAAGGGATACGCAACAAAATATATATATATATATCATCATCAAGTGCCGTGCCGGCTGGCGTAGGCGTTCATGGCTCTCCACAGATCTCGGTCTTTGGTGTTCTGGATCAACTCTGCTGATGATATTCCTCCATGCCACCGTCTCAATCCGTCCAGCATCATTTCTCTTGGTCTGCCTCTGCTTCTCTTCCCCTCGATCTTTCCAGTTGTCACGATGTTCTCCAATGCCTCTCTTCTCATCACATGACCAAAGAAAGCTGTTTGTCTCTTTCTTATTGTTGTATAGTGTTCGTTTCATTAGCCTCTTTCAGGCAATCGTTGTTAGTTACTCTGGCAGTCCAAGGAATTCGCAACATTCGTCTTAAAAACCACATCTCTGTTGCTTCTAAGTTCTTCCTAATTTGTTCAATTACATTCCAAGATTCGCTGCCATACAGCAAAACTGGTTCTGTATAGCATTTTAGCACTCTCTTTCTTACATTCATTGATAGCGACTTATTCATAAGATACTCTTCATTTTCGGAAATGCAGCCTTTGCTTGCCCTATTCTGCTCTTAATCTCTTTTGTACATCTTCCATCCGATGTTATAAGTTCCCCTAGGTATTTAAAATTATCCACTTGGTTGAGAATTCCCCCTTCTATTTTTATGTCACATCATATATATATATATATATATATATATATATATATATATATATATATATATATATATATATATATATATATATATATATATATATAGTATATATATATATATATATATATATATATATATATATATATATATATATATATATATATATATATATATATATATATATATATATATATATATATATATATATATATATATATATTGGACTTGGAACAACTCGGCTGCTTCCCGCCCACACTTGGAGGATACAGACGCAACAAAGAGTCATGGCTGAATGCGGCAGTCTTTGCTCAAGATGTCTACGAAGGATTTCAGGTCAGAGAAGAGACATGTGCGGCCGCCATAGACTTAGAGGACGCATATAGCAGAGTATCTTTCGAGCACTTGATGCAAACCCTCCTCAGCCTATATCCAGTCATTAGATATAAAACCGTACCGATTCCTACACCAGCAGTCAAAGAGCCTGTTCCTCTGTACGCCACAAACAATTGTATTTACCAATTCACATGTAGATGCCAGTCCTTCTACATTGGTAGAACAGAGAGACAGCTTAACAAACGAGTGTCAAAACACATACCTCAATGGGTCAACAAGATACAACACACAGGAAATTCTAGCCTCGTGGGGCCGACACACCGGAAGCTCCCGGCGTCTTCAATTGGTAGGCACATTGTCGAAAATGGCCATATGGTGGACAGAGATACTGCCTTTCGCGTGTTGTTTAACACACAAAAATACTCACTTGTTAAAGTTTGCAGAAGCAATTATGATCAATCAATGCAAGCCAGAATTGTGCAAACAGAAAGACATGTTAGTCAGCTTAAAATTACCGTGGTAGATAAGTGACATTACTGTGCGAATATGTGTATATTTCAACTTGAAGGATTTATCTAGTTAATTCACGTAAGTTGTGTGATTTCTGCAGTATGTACCTGACGAGATGCAGCTAAATATGCCAGGCAATAAATCGTGCAATCTATTGTTTGTGTCTTCGTTATTCAAACCCTCCTCAGACTGAAAGTGCACCCTCACCATGTACGATGGATAGCTGCAGTTCTGCTCCAAAGGAAGATGGTGCTAAGATGCGGGAGTTGGTCTTCTGAGCCGATAACGATATGTCCAGGATTGCCGCAGGGTTCACCACTGTCACCAGTACTATTCAACGCGTATACGGTGTCGATCAATGAAAAGCTGTTGGACGGGAGGGGTAGGCATTCGTTGACGACACCCTCGTGTATCGACAGTGTCGAGATAGACAGGCGGTTGCCAATGATATGCAGGGCGAACTAGATCGAATTTCCTCATGGTGTGCTGATGCTGTTGCCCTTGTCAACCCTGCAAAGGCATCGGTTACATGGTTCTCCCTAAACAACCATAGTGTGAAAACAGACCTGCCGGCGGTAAGAATGGATGGGAGCATTTTGAGTAGAACCCAGTCAATGACATATCTTGGCGTGAGGCTTGATCGTAGCCTGTCCTTCAGAGATCATGTCGATTATGTCATAACGAAAGCTCGAAAAGGTTTGTCAGCAATGAGAGTCATGGCGACTGCCAATATCGAGCAAAGACTGCTAATAGTTCTGTTCCAAGGACTTGTGCTTTCACGCATCGAGTATGCCTTGGCCATCCTCATTGTCAGCCCTACACAGATTGGGAGACTTGAAAAGGTACAAAACGAAGCCATGCGCATCATTTTGGGCTGCACGAGAGACACCAGCTGTGAAGCAATAAGATACCTCCTTGACTTCCCGACAATGGAACACAGGATCAAGATCTGGAGAGCTCGTGCATACTTAAAAATAAGTGCAGATGAGCAACACCCTCTGCATGACGCTATATTCAGAGAAAAGGGTGACAGGCTAAAGAGGGGCAAATCATGGATGGGTCGGGCGGAAGATGTCGTTAGGCAGGTCTGCAGTCTTACCAGTATCAACCCCGGCAAGGAATGGGTGCCGGTGCCTCCAGCTTTTAAGTGCAATTTCTCCTGCATTATCACACTCGACAGACGGTCAGAGAGCAGAACCCTGCCGGTGTCAATGCTGAGGTTAACGCGCTCATCTATGAACACTCAGATAGCCCCGAAGTGCTCATCTATACAGATGGATCTGTTGTAAAGCAGCAGAGAAGTGCGTGGGCATTTACAGCCCGTTCAGCGGGCCGAACCGTTCAAGAATCCATTGGTGCCCACTCTATGACCACGAGCAGCATGACGATGGAGGTGATGGCAGTTACACAGGCTTTCATATGGCTGGAATCACAGCATTATACCAACGTGTGTGTACTAAATGATTCAATGAGCATGATTCAGAAGGTCGAAGCTGGATCTGTACGTAGACAGTGGACTGAGTCGCTGCGGCAGTCTGTTGTCCGTAAAGTCACCTTCATATTCGTCCCGGGATATGCGGGAGTCGAGGGAAATGAACGAGCTGAAAAACTGGCTGGCTCTGCACCTCCTGTAGATGGCCAGCCTATGGATCGTGCCGATGTTATTAACGTCCTCAAAGATATGGCGAGAAAAGAGGACTTTGACGTCAGTGACTCCACATCGCTGTCCAGGATGAAAGACTTGGGAGTAAGAATCGGCACAGCCAGACCCGAGAGGTACATCGGGAAAACAAAGCGCCTCGTCAACCAACACAGAACTGGCACTATTAGCCACCGGTCGCTGATGCATATGCTGGGGGGAGGATCTGAGCACCTATGGACATGTCCGGAATGCAATGAAGATGCCCCAACTGATAACTGATAACTGATAACTTATATATATATATATATATATATATATATATATATATATATATATATATATATATATATATATATATATATATATATATTTGATATCACTTCCCCCACATGATCTCTGCCTTGGGTATTTGATATTACTACTCCCACATGATCTCTACCTTGTTTATATATATATATATATATATATATATATATATATATAAACAAGGTAGAGATCATGTGGGAGTAGTAATATCAAATACCCAAGGCAGAGATCATGTGGGGGAAGTGATATCAAATATATATATATATCATCGTCGTCGTCGCCACCGCCACCGACGCCACCGCCACCGCCACCGCCGCCACCGCCACCGACGCCACCGCCACCGCCACCGACGCCACCGCCACAGCCACCGCCACCGCCACCGCCACCGCCACCGACGCCACCGCCACCGCCACCGACGCCACCGCCACCGACGCCACCGCCACCGACGCCACCGCCACCGACGCCACCGCCACCGCCACCGCCACCGACGCCACCGCCACCGCCACCGCCACCGACGCCACCGCCACCGACTCCGCCGCCGCCGGCGTCGACGACGACGATGATGATGATGATGATGATGATGATGATGATGATGATGATGATGATGATGATGATGATGATGATTTGCCATTTGCCATTTGTCAGTTGTCAGTTGTCAATTACCTATGGCAGCTGCAGTTATGAACAGGAGCAGGTGGGATCTTGTCATGTTATGGCTAGTTGTAGTATCATGATGTTTGGTGAGTTAGGATGTCCATAACTCCTCAGGAAAACCCAGTATCAGTCCCGAATAGGTGTTGATCATTGAGCGGATACCCCACACACTTTCAGAGTTGGACTAAATTCCATTATCAGAGAAGAGGGATTGGTGGATAAGAAATCCCCTCCCTTCTCCTCCCCTTATTTTCTTTTCTTTGTGTTTGTTGATATTTCAGTTGTGTTGACATTGGGTTTTATTTCTAATGTATCTCGATCGTGTTCTTTTTTTTTCCAGTTTGTAGCGTACGAGAGACACGAGTGAGATATTGGCTTATACTTATAGTCAGTAAGTCACACCAGGGAACTGGGTTACAGCCCTGTCTCTGATTAGTACCAGATTGGGTCTGGGGAGTGCTATTGTTTACTGCCGTACTCACTGGATAATTGTGTCAGCACCTGGATATACAGATTGGATTACAAGGTACAGTTGAAATGTCAAGTCCCTATATCTGAGAGTTACCGGACGGCGTTCATTATTACAGTGTCTGCAAAAACACTCGGATTTACCTTTTTCTTCTGAATAAAGAGTGATACTCTTGTTATGGATCAACCGCCGGGTGTCACCTTCAACTGGCCTATACCAGAAGCTGATGGATAGTCGACGTTACACAAGCCTATAGCAGTGTTGATACTATAACTGCTGTGGGGACTCTCAGTTGTCGTTGCAGATTTATATCTTTCATACGCCAGATACGTGCAGGCAGGCTCTCTATTCCCAGTTCAGGTCACCACAATCATGTATCCACCTGGGGAACCTTATGCCATTTCTATGTCAGATGGATTACACTAAGCCAGAGATATTTAGCCCAGCATATCAGCAGCTGTGGATTAGGTGGAATATTATTGGTATAACCGAGACATGTAGTGATATCTTCTCGTGCATACCGGCAGTGGATATATTGACTTGTTGGAGATTGTGTATGATTATTCTTTCATGCTTATTAGCAGTGAATTGGATACCATTCCAGGGGAATATAATTGTGGTGTACCCTTACACTTTTCAAGGATTACCAGCATCACGCAGACCTAGAGAGAGAGAGAGAGAGAGAGAGAGAGAGAGAGAAGAGAGAGAGAGAGAGATAAAAGAGAGAGAGAGAGAGAGAGAGAGAGAGAGAGAGAGAGAGAGAGAGAGAGAGAGAGAGAGAGATCAGGAGGCGGTCTCTTTGAGATAGATTATTTTGTAAACTTTTAGGTCTAGAGTGTTTTTATATTTTTTCATGAAATAATGTTGATTGTTTATGAACCTGTCAGGGATTTTGGGGGAATCTATTCTTTTGTTCTGAATTATGTGATTCACATGAATATGGTGTTGTATTTGATGTATATGACATCACGGTCAGCTCACAGAGTTTTCCAAAAACCCAATACTTATCAATACATTGTGTGTGTGTGTAACCATGCTTTGGATTTGATTCATTGCGATGTTTTGTTAAACAGTGGTTGTTAACCTCTGTGATGTTATACAGTTGTTGTGTGACCCTATTTACAAAAACATGTTGGAGATCAAATGTGAGGGGAGACCTATACATAGACAACATACTTTTTAGAGTGAATAGCTTACTCTGTTGCCTATGGTAAAATTCCAGGATCTCCACCCCTTCTACAGGAATCTATTCTTCTTTCTTAGTGTTGAACGTGTACCCTTTTTCTGCCTTGTTCAATGCTTGGGGGATAAGGGCTATTCCAAGGCTTCCTTAAGAAGGCTGATTGAGCATGAGAACCCATCCTATCCGGGATACCCCTAGTAAACCTAGCCTTATCACCCTTATATTAATTTTACATCTCACATGGGTATACTCATATGAAACATCAAACATACAAACACGAATATGAAATAGCAAACATAGAAACACTTATATGAGACAGCAATCATGCAAACACTAATATGAAATAGCAAACATAGAAACAACTATATGAAACAGCAAACAGATATACTCATAAGAAACAGTAAATATACAAACATTAACATGAAATAGCAAACATAGAAACACTTATATAAAACAGCAAACAGATATACTCATATGAAACAGTAAACATACAAACACTAATATGAAATAGCAAACATAGAAACACTTATGTGAAACAGCAAACAGATATACTCATATGAAACAGCAAACATACAAACATTAATATGAAAAAGCAAATATAGAAACTCTTATATCAAACAGCAAACATACAAACACTAATATGAAATAGCAAACATAGAAACACTTAAATTAAACAGCAAACAGATATACTCATATGAACCAGCAAACGTACAGACACTAATATGAAATAGCAAACATAGAAACATTTATATGAAACAGCAAACATGCAAACACTAATATTAAATAGCAAACATAGAAAAACTTATATGAAACAGCAAACAGATATAGTCATATAAAACAGCAATTATAAACACACCGATATGAAACAGCAAACAGATATGCTCATATGAAACAGCAAACATAGGTATACTCATATGAAACAGCAAACAGATACACTCATATGAAACATCAAACATAGATACACTCATATGAAACAGCAAACATAGAAACACGTATATGAAACAGCAAACAGATATACTCATATGAAACAGCAAACATAGAAACACTCATATGAAATGGCAAACTGATATACTAATATGAAACAGCAAATAGATATCCCCATATGAAACAGTAAACATAGATACACTCATATGAAACAGCAAACATAGATACACTCATATGAAACAGCAAACATAGATACACTCATATGAAACAGCAAACATAGATACACTCATAAGAAACAGCAAACATTGATACACTCATATGAAACAGCAAACATAGATACACTCATATGAAACAGCAAACATAGATACACTCATATGAAACAGCAAACATAGATATACTCATATGAAACAGCAAACATAGATACACTCATATGAAACAGCAAACAGATGTACTCATATGAAACAGCAAACATGTTACCTCTCCGCACTCCTAGAGCGTCAATAACTATAGTTACTCAAGTTTAGGTTCAACAATTTGGGGACATGTGTTTCCACGATGGGAAGCAGCGAGCAGTAGTAGGGAACATGTGTTTCCACCATGTGAAGCAGCCAGCAGTAGTAGGGAACATGTGTTTCCACCATGTGAAGCAGCCAGCAGTAGTAGGGGACATGTGTTTCCACCATGTGAAGCAGCAAGCAGTAGTTGTTTACAAAACGAAGCCGTAAGGACCCCCTTGTTATGTCATGAAGCTTGTGTATATGGTGCTATTGTGGTGTTTTCGATGTGTGCTGCCTGGAGTGATTGCTTGCATAGTTTATGATTATTTACCAGTTACACAATTGTTTGTGACTTCTATGTTAAATCTACTACGGAAATAGTTGTCAATTCTGGAAACGATTCCCAAAATCATCTGTGAAGCGACTGGATATGACATGTAACATCGCATTTTATGTTTGTAGGTTGTGCAAACAGAAAGAGTTCGTTTTAAATTTGAAATTATCTTGGTGATAACAAATGCTTCACGTTCGAAAATTATTGTGATTAATGTTTAATTTTTTTAATTGTTTTTGGCATATCCCTTACAGGACGTTGAATCAACATCATAATTTTTCAGCTGCTGTTGATGTACTAGGTTCAGTAGTTTGCCATTGCTTTCTGAGCGACAGGCTCACATACCCCGAAAGTTACCAACGTGGCGAGAACCGCTACCGATTCTGGCGCAGGTTATGTTACTCACGAGAATGTACGGGATTACGTAGATAGACGTTAACCCTAGGCCAGGGAGACGGGCTGTTTTTAAGTATTGATTAAGTAGCTTAATTTTTAAGTATTTCTGCACAATTATTATTCATTTATTCTCATATGATATATAACTGCAGTACGCACCAGACGAGATACAGCTAAATATGCCAGGCAATAAATCATGCAACACATAGTGTGTGACTCCTGTTTAACTTCAGCAAAGTCTTCTTCTGTTTACCCTATATCCTCACATATATACACATAGTGTGTGACTCCTGTTTAACTTCAGCAAAGTCTTCTTCTGTTTACCCTATATCCTCACATATATACACATAGTGTGTGACTTGTGTTTAACTTCAGCAAAGTCTTCTTCTGTTCACCCTATATCTTCCAGTGGCACATTAGATCTCAACCAACTCACTCCATCCCGCCCGTCCTTATTTTCCTAGTCCACGCCACTCCCATACAATTGTGAAAATCATGGCAAAGCTGTCTTCCACCAAATCTATGCGGCTGGCTCCGAGTCCTGTGTGTCGGGATTGTGAAGCTGTTCCCCACCCCCAGGTCACCGACCATGGCAAACTACCGTCCGTTAACTAACCTAGAATATCACACACGACCATCAAATGCTGGGGTTTGGTTGCCACGTCCTGTAAACATGCAGCAAACAAAAATGATTATTTTTCAAAGTTTATAAATGATGCCTGTAGCTCTAAATTGTATTTCATAATGTGCCATGCCGACAAGCGTGAGCAGTCATGTTTGCCCATCTCACACGATCACCAGAGTCGTGGATCAGCTCTGTCTTCCTATCTGAATTATGCCATGTGGCGAATCCATCTAGATATGGATCTGTGTCTCCTCCTTGTTGTTGTCATCAGTTGTAGCAGGCCTGCTACATGTTGTGTGTACGGGCCAGAGTTGGGCCTGGTCTTCTGTTCTTCGTGTTTGCTGTGCGCTTGTTGGAAGGTCATTACGTGACAAGGGATATGAACATTCAAGATTGTCTTCCGTTTCAGATTAACCTTGACATGGTGTCACAATTGCGTAAGGGTTAAGAATGTCTTTAAATACAGACACAAAATGTTGAACGATTTATTTCCTGGCATATTTCGCCGCATCCCATCAGGTGCATACGCATCACTATCATGTGCCTTGCCAGCTGGAGTAGGTGTTCATCTCACCCCACAGATCTCGGCCCTTGATGCTCTGGATCAACTCTTTTGATGATATTTCTCCATGCCATCGTCTTTGTCCATCCAGCATAATTTATATTGGTCTCTCTCTCTCTCTCTCTCTCTCTCTCTCTCTCTCTCTATCTATCTATCTATCTATCTATCTCTCTCTCTGTGAGTGGGTGTCGGTGTGAGTAGGTGGGTGGAGGATGTATGGGTGGGTGGTGAGGATGTTTGTAAGTGGGGGATGTGTGGGTGGGGAGATGTGTGAGTGGGTGAGAGATGTGTGGGCGGGGATGTGTATGCGGAATGCATGTGGGGGATTTGTGTGTGGGGGGGGGGGATGTGTTTATGGGTGGAGTTTTGTGTGGGAGGGGAGATGTGTGAGAGGTGGGGGAGGTGTGGGATGTGCAGGTGGATGATGGATGTATGTGAGGATGGCGGATGTGTGTTTGGCTGGGTGGTTGGAGTGTGTGTGGGTGGGAGGGTAGATGAGAGATGCATGTGTTGATGGGCGGGTGGGTGATGCGTGGGTGTTAGTGATTGATGGATGAGTACGTGAGTGGGTGGATGTGTGTGAGAGATGAGTGTACGGTTGGGGGATGTGTGTGTTTTTGGGAAGATGTGTGTGAGCGGCTGATGTGTATGGGCGGGGTGTATGTGGGTGGTGGGGTGTGTGTGGGTGGGAAGTGTGTGTTTTTTGGGTGTTTATGGGTGGGAGATATGTGTGGGCATGTGGGGAGATGTGTTTGTGGGTGGGGATGTGTGTATAGGTGGGGGATGTGTAGTTGAGAGGTGGCGGATATTGGGTGGGTGAGTGGGTGTAGGTTGGCTGATGTGTGTGTGGGTGGGTGGGGAAAATTGTGAGTGTGAGGGTGCGGGATGTATGTGTGGATAGGTGCGGGATATGTGGGTTGACGGGGGTATTTGTGTGTGGTTTTATGATGTGTGTTTTGCTGGGTGGTTGCGGGTGTGTGGGTGTGTAGTGGAGAATATGTGGGTGGGTGTGTGCGTGTCGGTTATAAGAAGGGTGGGGTATGTTTGTGTGGGTGGGGAAATGTGTGTGGGTGGGTGGCGGCATGTATGTATGTGTGAGTGCGTGGAGGTATGTGTGGGTGGGTGGGGATGTGGTGTGTGGGGGATGTGTGGGTGTCTGAGGGATGTGTGGGTGGCTGCGGGTGTGAGGGTGGATGGGGGATGTGTCTCACAACATTGCAATATGCACTGTTAATGGTTACAACTTTCATTTGACAGGGTTTCCTTCCCCCCCCCCCCCCCCCAATGTGAATGTACCATGCGTAATATGCATTGTTTATGCTTACAAAATCCATGTGACAATGGGTTTTTTTTCCCTATGTAAATGTAACATGCACATTTGATGAATGAAAGATGAGTGATCGAAAGGGCCGAATGTAAGACGAGCCTGCGTGCCCAATTTGTTACCCTTTTAAAATAAAGTTCGTTCGTTCGTTCGTTCGTTCTCTCTCTCTCTCTCTCTCTCTCTCTCTCTCTCTCTCTCTCTCTCTCTCTCTCTCTCTCTCTCTCTCTTCTCCCATAGTTCTCTTTTCTAGTGGTTACACACCCGCCTCACATGCCAATGATCTGGGGTTCGATCCCGGATCCAGTCAGGGATAAGCACTACTGACGAGCTCAAATGAGAGCGAGACTCCAGTCTAGAGTCTTCCAATATGACGCGGCCAAGGCCTTAGATTTGTACCGGAATACAATCAGCGTTACCATTAGTGGGTTGTGCTCAATCTTCAAACCTCAAATCTCGAAACAACCAAATAAATCAAGGTGTGAATTGGCTGGGGTTTTTTGCTTCATTGAGAGATGCCATGAAGATAAGAGGAAGAGCTACTATTATGAGAGCCGCAGTGGTTCCGTGACTAGCACACTTGCCCACAGTTCTGGTGGTCATGAGTTCGAATCCCCATACAGACGGGCACATTTTTGTTTAGTTTAAATAGCCTTGGCTCCCTGGTGGACACATAGTAAAGTGGGCTTCTCGAAATATTCCAGGAAACCAAGGCGTCCGCCGTGATGTTGATGTCGCCTATTCGAGTGCGGAATGATCTAAATAAATATAGGAATAGCACGTATACCCACCACTACTCAATGTGTGACAATGGGTCCTTTATTTTGAAAACTCTCGATTTTGATGGCAGGGGAGATATCTGTCAAACAGACATGTCTTTGTCTTCTGCTTCTTTGTCACTTTCTTATATCAAATGAGTCTTCCTCCTCCTCACCCTCCTCTTTCTTCGCACCCATCACCCCCTTCTCCTCATCAATCTCTTTTCTTTATCCTTCCCTCTCTCATTGTCCTCCTCCTTCAGCCTTGTGTCTCCCAGTGGAACCCCTACCCAACGCAGGTCTCCCTGGTGAAGTGGTTAGACCATCTACCTCCTGCTGACAGGGTCCTGGTTTCATGTTCGGACTTTGTCACTAGGTTCGAGCTAGCAATTCTATTTTCGGAGAGCCCATGGGTGTGGTCGCTGGATCTACAGAGGTCATGCAATGTGCGAAGCTCTCAGCAGGCTGTTAACCGTTCAAAACAGACAGACCGAGCTAGGTGGGATGAAACCCGGTACAATGTAGACGATCTTCTGTCCTTTTTAATCTGTTATAAATCCAACTTAAGGCAAGGCCTTTGTAAACGTTGTAATTGTTTGATTTTCAATGTAACGTTTTCTACGGGATGGAAGAGTACTATCTTCATTCCAATACCAAAAAAAGGGCAAAATTATGCACCAACTATAGAAATGTTGCCCTGATCAGTCATGCAGAAAAATTCTACTAAAAATCATAATGGAAAGACTTCGTAAGAAAATGGAAGAAGAGATTAACGTGGTTCAAGCTGGATTTAGATAAGGAAGAGGAATACAAGATCACATACTCAACATGCATTTCTTCTTCTGCGTTCATCCGGATTTTTTTTTTCGGATGTGACTGCGTTGTGCCTGTTTACAGCAGAGCTGCGTTCTTGCGCCGTTAGGCCGACACATCCGACTTCTGCGGCAACATGCATTTAATAATAGAGAAGTGTAGAGAATCTAATGTAAACCTATTCTCATGTTTTGTGGATTATTCAAAGGTATTTGACTGTGTACAACGTCAGAAACTTTGGGAAATTATGAGGAATATGGGCTTTCCATCACATGTAGTACAACTCATAAAAATGCTCTATCTAGACCAACAAGCAGCGGTTAGAATTGATGGCGAGACATCAGATTGGTTTGACATCAAGCAAGGAGTCCGTCAGGGCTGCGTGCTGTCACCCTATTTGTTTAACCTGTACGCCGAAAATATAATGAGAAATGTCAGAAATGATATCACCAGGAAGCAATATGATGCTCCAAAAATTGGTGGTCATGAAACACCAGAGATTCAATATGCTGATGATACAGTATTACTATCCACGTCACAGAATGGTATAGAAAACTAATAATCTCAACCTAAAGAAATAGTGGGAATCACAACTTATATCTTAACATAGCAAAAACAAAGATACTGCATACAGATAAAGCTGCCATGGAGAAAGAAATATATGTTAATGAGGAAAGACTGGAGGTGGTGGAAAATTGTGAATATCTTGAGTCATTGATTATCAACAATGGTGACACAATGAAAGAAACTAAACGACGACTATCAATTGCTCTTCAATGACTAAAACAACTGAATAAATTATGGAGTGAGATAGACAGAACTACAAAAATAAGATTTTTAAGAACTGCATCTTTCCCATTGTAACATACACCTGTGAGACCTGGACACTTACTAAACGAGCTGAACAGCGCATAAATGCATTTGAATATAAATCTTATAGACGGGTTCTAAGAATATCTTGGGCAAAGAAAAGAACAAGAGCTGAATATTGAAGAGGGTTGGCTATTAAATACGATAAAACAAAGAAAATTTATATATTTTGGTCACTTGAAACGTCATGAGAGTTTGGAGAGAATAATAATGGAGGGGTATATGCCTGGGAAGAGAGGAAGAGGAAGGCCAAAGAGAAGATGGGTGCAGGGTGTGGCGGATGATCTCTAGATGGATGTGTCGGACGCGGGACAATTTGCTAGTGATCGAGAAGTTTTCTGGAAGATTGTTATGGGAGCGAGGTTCTGCATAAGACATGCTACTGAATGAATGAATGACGGGATGCGGTGACCATCCTCATGTCAACCCTCCTTATTAACCTCTTACGACACACATGGTAGGCTAGTGTAACTACGTGTTGCTTTCCATATTGTCCCGGTGACACACAGCGGTTATCTGGTCCGCCATCTGGAAACCAGTCTTGTTTGCTTCATGTCAACTTAAAGGTCACTCGGATACTCTCCCAGATTTTTCATGGTAAACGTGCCGACTGACTTCACTTACGTACGCTATACCTGGTAACTTTAAATGTCATGATAAATTTATCGGTAGTTTTGTTTGCGTTTGCCACGTAGGCCTGCTTATCTCGCCACATGGCATTGCATGTGACAGTCTGGCATGTATAGAGTAATTGTTTAAACCATCACAGTGTCACTAACAACTACGACATCTTGAGTAGGAGACGAAACGGCCATAAACCGGTAGACTAACTGATACTCATCATCTAAACCAAAAAAATTATTCATCTTTAAGTAGACCAAGAGTTATTCGGTATTGATTAGAAAAACAAGTGTTCACCATTCGGTAGACAAACAGTCATCTTTGCCTAGATCAAGAAGCATACAATAGGGAGACTAAGAAGTATACATCATTAGGTAGAGCAACACGGATACATCATTAGGTAGACCAAGTATTGACCATTAAATAGACCTAGGATTCATCAGTCCTCTAAAAGTACTGGAGAGTTTTGGTCAGAGACCATAACTTTATGAAGGGAAAATCCCAACTGCACCTCCCCGCGGTAGAGGATGGAAACACACTACGGTGTGGCTAACACAGCTCTGGGGACCGAGTATCCACCGGAATAAGTGGACAACTCTACAGCTGAGCAGAGCAGGGCACTCACTTGTCCTTGCAGTCGGAAATGGCTGTCAAAGGCAGAGGTAAAAAGACCACCATGTGAATGTGGAAGGCAAGGGGAAACCACCACATTAACTTCCCAAGACTTCATGGCAAAACATATATCAAAGTTAGTGAAAGACGTTAATGGCTGTCTTAGGGCATCCTCGTCCGGTAGGGACAGTCATGAGCCACAGGTGACACCAGACCGTCATCCAGCTACTGATGGCAAAATCTTAACTAAAATAAATAAATTTAGAGTAGGAACATGGAATGTTAGGACATTAAATGAGCTAGGAAAGTTGACCAATGTTCTAAGAGAGATGGATAGCATGAAAATGAATATACTAGGCGTTAGTGAGATGAGATGGAAGGGATCGGGCAAAATTATAGCTGACAATCACACAATAATTTATTCTGGAGGGGATACACATGAAAAAGGTGTAGGAATAATATTAGACGAAAAAACAGCCAAGTCAATTAATGGATACTGGTGTATTTCAGATAGAGTTATTATGGTAAAAATCAAAGGCAAACCAATAGACATAAATATTATACAAGTATATGCACCAACAGCAAGCAGTAGTGATGAAGAAATACAACACTTTTACGACGAAATAGAAATGGCGATGGCTCAAATTGGATCACAAGAAATAAAGATAATACTTGGTGATTTTAATGCAAAAGTAGGAAAGGGGAAAATGGAGGACGTAGTGGGGAATTATGGTTTAGGTACAAGAAATGAAAGAGGGGAAAAGCTAATAGAATGGGCAAATATCAATGATATGATAATTGGAAACACATGGTTTAAACACCATAAAAGACGACTGTACACATGGATAAGCCCTGATAAGAAAATACGCAACCAAATTGACTACATATTAATTAATAAAAGATTTAGAAATGCTTTAATTAATGTAAAGACAATGCCTGGTGCTGACTGTACTAGTGATCATGTACCACTATGTGGACAAATAAAAGTAAGATTAAAGAGAGGGAAAAAATGGTTAAGAACATGAGACTTAATAAAGAGGTTCTGAAAATAGATAAAGAAATGCAAGAACAATACAGAGTGACTGTGAAAAATAGGTACAATGCAATAACTAAATACAGAGTATAGATGAACAATGGGAAATGTTAAGGGACTCCATTCATCAAACTAGCAAAGAAGTATTACCGAAGAGAGGCAAAATAGCTAAGAAAAAATGGACGAATGAAGATATCTTAAAACTGATGGACAAAAGAAAACAGAGTAAAAATGACAAACAAGAATACGCTAAGATAAATAAAGAAATAAAAGATAAATGTGGGAAGGCTAAAGAAAGTTGGTTAAACGAGCAATGCAAAAAAATTGAATTAAATTCCATTAAAGATACAAAAAATATGCAGAGACAAATCAGTGAGCTTACAGGAAGAAAAATAAGAATAAATACAGGGTGTTTGAAATCAAAAACAGGAAAGATATTATTAGAGGAAGATGCTATAATGAAGAGGTGGAATGAGTATATAAGAGAATTATATGAAGGAGAAAGGGAAGAATTAACAGAAGATAGTAACTTAGAAGGTCCACCTATTCTGAAAGAAGAAGTCGCTGATGCTATGAAACGTATGAAGAAAGGAAAAACAGCTGGGCCAGATGAAATCACAATAGAAGAATTAGAAGTATTGGGAGAATTTGGAGTAGATATATTAACCAAAATGTTGAATGATATTTACAGCAGTGGATATTTACCCAGTGATATGCTGAAATCTGTATTTATAGCTATACCAAAAAGACCAGGAGCAATTGATTGTGAAGATTTTCGTACAATTAACCTTATAAACCATATCACTAAGCTTCTACTCAGAATCATAATGAGAAGAACAAAAAATAAAGTAAAAATGGAAATTAGTGAAGAAAAGTATGGATTTGTGGAAGGAAAGGGCACAAACAATGCAATTTATACATTACGGACACTAATAGAAAGGTCAATAGAGAAACAGAGAGACATGTATTTGTGCTTCATAGATTATACTAAGGCATTTGATAAAGTAAAACATGATGAACTGATTAAAATGTTGGAAGATATCAACACTGATGGAAAAGATTTAAGAATAATAAAGAATATTTACTGGAACCAAGTAGCAGCAATTAAAATGGGAAATAAAGAGGGTAGTTAAGAACAGATAAAGCTAGGAGAAAGACAAGGGTGTGTCTTGTCACCAGATCTTTTCTCCCTGTATAGCGAAGTAATAATGAGAGAGATCAAAGAGATGCCAGGAATACTAGTTGGAGGTTATAATATAAATAATATACGCTATGCAGATGACACAGTATTGGTGGCGGATAATTCAACAGACCTACAACAATTATTAGACGTTGTAGTAACAGAGAGTGCAAGGAAAGGACTCTCCTTGAATATCAAGAAAACAGTAACAATGGTAATATCAAAGAAAATGGTGACACCAAAATGTGACATAGAAATAGAAGGGAAAATCCTTAACCAAGTTGATAATTTTAGATACTTAGGGGCATTTATAACATCAGATGGAAGATGTACAACAGAGATTAGGAGCAGAATAGGGCAGGCAAAAGCCACACTTAAGAAAATGAAGAGTATCTTATGCAATAAGTCACTATCACTGGATGTAAGAAAGAGAGTGCTGAAATGCTATGTAGAACCAGTTTTGCTGTATGGCAGTGAATCTTGGAATGTAAATGAACAAATTAAGAAGAAATTAGAAGCAACAGAGATGTGGTTCCTGAGACGAATGTTGCGAATTCCTTGGACTGCCAGAGTAACTAACGACGACTGCCTGAAACAGGCTAATGAAACTAGAACATTATATACAACAATAAGACAGAGACAAACATCTTTCTTTGGTCACGTGATGAGAAGAGAGGCATTGGAGAACATCGTAACAACTGGAAAGATCGAGGGGAAGAGAGGCAGAGGCAGACCAAGAGAAGTGATGCTGGATGGATTGAGACGGTGGCATGGAGGAATATCAGCAGCAGAGTTGATCCAGAAAACCAAAGACCGAGATCTATGGAGAGCCATGAACGCCTACGCCAGCCGGCACGGCACTTGATGATGATGATGAGGATTCATCATTCAATCAATCAATCACGTGCCATGCCGGAAAGCGTGGGCGGTCATGACTCGCCATTTCACTCAATCACCAGTGTCGTGGATCAGTTCAGTGTTCCTGTCTCGTCCATGCCATGTGGCCAAACCATCCAGGTCCAAAAATTTTTGACTGTCTACGTCTAATTTCTCTAATCAGTTTACGATGTTCACTTGTCTCCTGTAGTACGTGGTCATTGGTTTTTCTGTCTGTCCATGGTATTCTTTGCATTTTCCTCAGAAACCACATTTCTGCAGCCATCAGATGTTTTTCAGCTTTACTGCCCATTGTCCAAGTTTCACATCCATACAAAAGAACAGGCTCTATGTATCCCCTCAACTCTTTTTCTCGTTTCAATTGACATCTTTTTATTGGTCAGAATGTTTTTCATCTTGCTAAAGGCTACTTTCGCCATGGCGATTCTTGTTCTAATCTCTTCAAGGCATCTCCCATCAGATGTTATGACTGTTCCAAGATAACTGTACCGATTCACTTTTTGAAGAATATTTCCATTTACTTGTATATTACATTGTGGCACTTCTTCCTTCCTAGTGACGACCATAACCTGAGTCTTTTTACAATTTAATTCTAACCCCAGCTGCTCACTGTGTACAACAACCGCATCTACTAATTGTTGCAGGTCCTGCGCATTGTCTGCAATCAATACTGTATCATCTGCATATCTAATGTTATTGATGTTTCGTCCTCCAATGCTGATTCCATTTATATCCTCTACATTTCTGAAAATATTTTCACTGTATAGGGAAAAAAGATCTGGAGACATCACACATCCCTGCCTAACACCTCTCTTAATTGGCTGATACTGTCCCACTTCATTATCAATCCTTATTGCAGCTTGTTGTTTCCAATATATGTTCTTCATAAGTCTAATGTCTTTCCCATCAATTTGTAGATCTGCAAGCATATCCACCATGTTAACATGTCTAACTCTATCAAAAGCCTTTGTGTAGTCAATAAAGCAAAGATGTATATCCTTGTTTACTTCTATAGCACGTTCAATAACTGTTCGCAGCATATACACAGCATTTACTGTACCCTTTCCTTCTACAAACCCACATTGTTCTTCCCCTATTTCAGATTGTATCTCCTTCCTCACTCTTTGCATGATAATTCTTAGCAAAATCTTTGTGATGTGACTCATTATACTAATTGTTCTATGTTGATCACATTCCAAGGTTCCTGATTTCTTTGGGATTGCAATAAATACAGAGTTACATAATTCAGGAGGTATGTCACCAGTATCATATAATGTGTTCATCAGTCTGGTGACTTGCTCTAGTCCAAATTCTTCTAAAGCTTTAATCATTTCTGTTGTGATGTTATCTGCACCGGGGCCTTGCTAGCTTTCATATGCTTAAGAACATTTCGAACCTCCATCTTAAAAATTAGCGGTCCTTCATTATTAAATATAATATCATACTGTTCGTCTCTGTTATCATCAAAAAGGTGTTTCACATAATCTGTCCATACATGTAGAATCTGGTCTTTTTCTATTATGATTTTGCCATCTTTAGTTTTTAGACACCCTGTTGATATACTTGTTCTTTTATTAGTAAGTTCCTGAATTCTTTTGTGCACTAATTTAGTATTTTGACTGTTGTGTTGGTTTTCAATTTCTAAGCACTTTTCCTCAAGCCATGATTCTTTTGCCTCCTTACATAATATTCTGACTTGCCTGTGGATTTCTTCATATTTGACAGAATTATTTTTGTTGAGTCTTCTTGTTTCCATGAGGTGTAAAATTTCTTCAGTCATCCATTTCGTACGACCCACCTTCTTTAATTTTAGAATAGTTGTTTCTGCAGCCACATTGATTGAATTCTTCAACGTTTCCCATTGATCATCCACATCCTGGAATAATATCTCTAGATCAGACAATATTTCAAATCTGTTCTGTACTTCTATGTTGAATTTGTTTTGTATTTCCTCGTCATTACTCAATGTACACAAATCATATTTAGTGTTTCCTGTTATATACTTGACTTTCTTCAACTTTATCCTCAATGTTCCTGTGAGTAATCTGTGGTCACTATAACAATCAGCACTGGGAACTGTTTTTGCTACTGTTAGCACGTTTCTAAATCTTCTGCTAATGAGAATGTAGTCAATCTGCTTTCTAATCCTGCTATCAGGACTCCTCCATGTCCATAATCTTCTAAGGTGTTGCTTAAGCCAGGTGTTTCCTACAATCATTTCCTGTTCTTTTGCCCACTCCACGAGTCTGTATCCTCTTTCATTTCTCTCTCCTAAACCATAGTTTCCTACTGTGTATCTATACCCTTGATTTCCTACTTTTGCATTGAAGTCCCCTATTATGATGTTTATTTCTGAATTTTTACATTTCTTTAAGGCAGCCTCTATGTCATTATAAAATTCTTCTACACTATCTTCACTGGATTCTCCTGTTGGTGCATATACTTGAATAATATTTATGCTAAAAGGTCTGCCGCTTAATTTAACTAGTAGAACTCTGTCCGACACGGCCCAATATCCTTGAACAGATGTTGATGTTTTCCGGTCCAAAATAATTGCCACTCCCCTATGACGATCTTCACCTCCAGAATAAATAATCTTGAAATCGTCATCTATCTTGATACCCGATCCTGTCCATCTCGTTTCGCACATACCTAAAATATTAATTTTTTCCTTTTCAATTTCTTGTTTTATGTTCTCTAATTTTCCGTCGTTGTTTAACGTCCTAACGTTCCAAGTTGCTAATTTTAACGTCTCTGTCCTTGTCTTGCGATGACCAGTCTTTAAGCGAATCATGATGTACTAGGCACTTTTAAAGAGGTAGTTTGCCGTTGCTTTCCTCTATGGCAGTGACCTTACTAGTCGGAGACCGCAGCCATTGACTCAAGAAGAGTTCCACTGCATGCCGTCGTAAAACTCGAGGCCATGACCCACAAATATCTGTCGGCTGCCATCAAAATTTCATCCACCACCTGCCTTCTTTTGAAAACTTCCAATCAAATAACACAAAATAACATCACATAATCCACAGGAAAACACTATTCACAGGAAATCCATAGGAAATCACACGAAATCCAAAGGAAAACACTAAATAGCGTCCCTCCGAAAAGTAACGCTTCATTTTGTCGCCATTGTTGAGAAAAATTAATGACTGTGCAGACCAAGTATTCATCATTGATAAGTCAAGTATCCATCATTTATTAGATAAAGCATTCAATATTGATAGGTCACGCATTCATCATTGATAAGTCAAGTATTCATCATAGAAAGGTCAAGTATTCATCATTTATAAGTCACGTATTCATCATTGATAGGTCAACTATTCGTCAGTGATAGGTCAAGTGCTCGTAATTGATAGGTAAAATAGTCATCATTGTTAGGCCATGTATTCATCAAGTATTTCACCAGTTCCACACTTGCTTACATAATAACTCACTTTCACGCGCAGTCATAAATACTCATTTACACATTCACTTACACTCAATTACACACTCTCGTATTCACGTATTCACTCACGAAATAATTTTCTTTCACTCATTCACTCACTCAAACTTAACGCACACACTCGCTTACATATTCACGTATACATAATCATAAACTTAGACTGGCACACTCTCACACAAACATATATGGACTGACACACACTTACACATTTAACACACTCGCGCGCGAGCACACACACACGTACATAAACAAAACATTACGCAATTTTTACGTACACACACCACAAACACACACATAATCGTGCTAACAACACACACACACACATACACACACACACACACACACGCACACACACATACACACACGCGTGCGCACGCACACAAGAAAACGGAATGGAAAGAGTTATGGAGCCCTAGGATATAAAACGGAATAAAAAGTTCTATTGTCAGCAGTTCCAACTGTTATTCATATGTTGAATAGAATAGATATACGATAATTTTTCTTTAAATGCTCAAAGAAAAATAACTCCGGAAATGCTTAATACCTAGCAAGGAAAGCACGGGTTAATGCCTATTGTTATTTTGCTACATAGCATGTCTGATCTTAAGTTCCCATTGAACCTAGTATCTGCAGTTGTGTGAGCTACTGATCCGTGGCGTGCTTGGTCGTTTCCCATTTTCTTATTTCATTCCCATAGAAGGAGGGTAAGGATGGAGGAATCATCGTACCTGCCGATGGCCATAGCCTAGTTCTAAGGAATCTTATAGAGATATCTGCCCCACCAACTAATTTACCTCTTCTCACTGACCAGACTGTGATGGTCCATGGCCGGGTATTCAACGTAATCGGGACTAACCTTTATATCTAGCGGATACGTCATCCGTCACCCGATGGGCGCGCCTAGCCGCAGGACAGGCTAATCATAACGATCACGCAGTATTGACTTGCTTAAATGTAAACATTTCAGGAGTTATTTCTCTTTGGTTAAGAATTCAAAATAATTTATAGCGCTCTCGAATTGCTTTTGCTTGTTTGTTCGCATATCCTTTACAGGACATCGCTGTCAACATCAGCATCTTTCAGCTGATTGTTGATTTCTTGGCAAGATTACGCTCAGTAGTTTGCCAGTGCTTTCTGAGCGACCGGCTCACATACCCCTAAGTTACCGACGCGAAGAGAACAAAATCCGATTATCACACAGTGTCACGTTACTCACGAGAATATACGGGATTACGGAGAAAGTCGTGTAACTCCTAGACCAGAGAGACCGGAAATGTCTTTGTAGTGATTGTAAATGAACCTCAACTCTCCCTGTAGACATGCCCTGTTGTGTAGAACTAACGTATACATACAGGAGAAAGAGACGGCATTGTTAAACGTTGAGTGCAGGGTGTTGTTTGTCCATCAAGAATGATGATGACCATTCATTTCATCCAGTGGGGTTGAAGGTGTGGAGCCGTGGGTTCTAAGATGGCTGATAAGGCCTATTTTGGCTCGAAATGTTCTTTGACAATGTGGGCAAAGAATGCTTGACGTCTCTGGAGGAGGATTTCCTGCAGTGGTTTTTCTGTCCTGCCTTTTCTTCACAGCTCTTGCAGTCCTGGTTGCCTCACATATGACTGCACCTTTGTGCAATGATGCACGCCACGAATTTCGGTCTCTGGCTGCAGCCTCCCAGGTGTCATGATGAATTCCAAAAGCATTCAGTGAAATTTTCAGAGTGTCTTTAAAGCGTTTCCTCTGGCCACCTTGGGAGCGTTTACCACAACGCAGTTCGCTGTAGAAAATTCGTTTAGGGAGCCTGTGATCTGGCATGCGGGTCAAGTGACCAGCCCAGCGAATCTGATTCTTCATCAGTAGAGTGTGGATACTGGGCATGGCTGCTCTTTCTAGGACTTCAGTGTCTGGAATCTTGTCTTGCCATTTAATCTTCAGTAGCTTCCTTAGGCAGACTGTGTGGAAGTGGTTTAATTTCCTAGCGTGTCGCTGATAAACAGTCCAGGTTTCACAAGCATATAGCAGTGTGGATAATACAACTGCTTTGTAGACTTTTAGCTTTGTTTGCAGGCTTATTCCAGTTCTGTCCCATACATTCTTGTACAGTCTGCCAAAGGCTGCACTGGCCTTAGAGATTCTTGCATTCACTTCGTCATCGATTGTGGCAGCTTGTGACACAGTGCTGCCAAGATAGGTGAATTTTTCCACAACACTTAGTCTATGATCATTCACTTTGATATTCGGCACAGTGTGATTTTTCCCTGGAGCTGGCTGATACATAACTACAGTCTTCTCCAAGTTGATATTGAGCCCAAAGTTGGCACAGGCATGTGAGAAAGCTGAAACATTATGTTGCATGTCCGCCTCTGAGTTGGCGTATAGAGCGCAATCATCAGCAAACAGGAGCTCTCTGACGGTGCTGCTGTCAATTTTGGTTTTAGCTTTCAGCCTTCTGAGATTGAATAACTTTCCATCCATACGGTAGTTGATGTCTATTCCAATGTCGTCGTTCTCGAAGGCATTCATCAACATGGCTGAAAACATGAGGCTGAACAGTGTTGGTGCCAGGACACATCCTTGCTTCACTCCATTGGTTACAGGAAAGGGTTCAGACAGTTCACCATTTTCCTGTACTCTTGCCTGCATGCCGTCATGAAATAGCCGCACTATTTGGACAAACTTTCGTGGACAGCCATATTTTGCCATAATCTTCCACAGTCCTTCTCTGCTGACTGTATCAAAAGCCTTGGTAAGGTCAATGAAAGTGGAGAACATTTTGCAGTTCTGTTCCTGACATTTCTCTTGCAGCTGCCTTGCAGCGAAAATCATGTCAGCAGTTCCACGTTCTTTTCTGAAGCCACATTGACTCTCAGGAAGAAGACCTTGATCGAGATGGGCCGTGAGGCGATTGAGAAGAATTCTGGCGAGTATCTTCCCTGCAATTGAAAGCAAGGAGATCCCTCGGTGGTTGTCACAGGATTGGCGGTTTCCTTTACGTTTGTAAAGGTGGACTATTGACGCGTCCTTAAAATCTTGTGGCATGGTCTCGTTCATCCATATGTTTGTGAAGACTTGGTGAAGCTGCTCTGTTAGGACCGGCCCACCTGCCTTGTATATCTCTGCTGGGATGGAGTCGGGACCAGGTGCCTTGCCGCTGGAGAGTTGCTGGATGGCTTTGTTTATTTCCACTATGGTTGGCAGGTCATCAAGTGTCTCATTGGTGGGAACTTGAGGAAGGCAGTTTATGGTTTCATCATCGAAGAAGGAAGTTGCATTTAAGATTTTGCTGAAATGCTCTGCCCAGCGTTGGAGGATTTCTTTCTTATCGGTGACCAATGTTCCCCCGTCTGCACTGAGCAGGGGAACTATGCCTGGTGATGAAGGACCATAGACCGCTTTCAGTGAGTCATAGAAGTTTTTCATATCATGTCTGTCAGCAAAGCCCTGAATTTCATCAGCTTTCCTGCTCAGCCAGGAGTCCCGCACGTGCCGAAGTTTCTGCTGCACTACTCTCTGAATGTTCTTGAAAGCATCTTTTTTTTATGTTGACTTTGGGTCATTCAAATGTGCCTTGAGGAGAAGATGTTTCTCGGCCAGCAATTGGTTGATGTCTTCGGAATTTTCATCAAACCAGTCTTTATGCTTTCGGTGGGCTGGACCCAGGATTTCCATAGCAGTGTTGTAAATTGTGTCCTTTAGGGCTCTCCATTCTGCTTCTGTATCCTGTTTAGCTTCAGCATTGGGCTTGAGGCGGTCTTCCAGCATATTTTCAAACGACTGCTGCATTTTCTTGCTGTTTAGGCGGGTGACATTTAGCTTTGTTTGCATTTTCGCCCCTTGAGGACGCCGTGGTGGCCTGATGTGGATGTTCATTTTCGAGACAATGAGACGATGGTCTGTCCAACATTCGGCACCACACATGGATTTTGTCACTCGAACGTCTTGTCTGTCACTCCTCCTGACGATGACATAGTCAATGAGGTGCCAGTGTTTCGAGCGAGGGTGCATCCACGATGTCCTATTTCTCATGGGAAGACGGAAAATTGTGTTCGTAATCACGAGATCATGTTCGGCACATGTCTGAAGGAGGCGGAGTCCATTGCTGTTACAATTTCCGACTCCATGCTTTCCAATAATGCCACTCCAAGAGGTGGTGTCCGTGCCTACTCTAGCATTGAAATCCCCAAGGAGTATAAGTTTGTCTCCTTTGGGAACAGATGTTAATACACTGTGCAGGTCCTCATAGAACTTGTTCTTGACATCATCTTCGTTGGTCATAGTTGGTGCGTAGACACTCACAATGGTTGCGTGCTTCCTTCCATTCAGCAGAGGCAACTTCATGGTCATGAGCCTGTCGTTTATAGCCTTTGGAAATCCAGCTAATTTGCCGACCAGGGCCGACTTAATGGCAAATCCCACACCGGATTGGCGTCTTTCCTCGCTTTTTCTTCCACTCCAGAAAAATGTGTAGCCGGCACCAATTTCACAGATTTGGCCTTCTTCTGCAAGTCGTGTCTCGCTCAAGGCTGCAATGTCGATGTTGTACCTGCCCAGCTCTCTCCCAATCAGTGCTGTTCGTCTCTCTGGACCCGACGCGCCGTCTCTGTCAAGTAGGGTGCGTACATTCCAAGTTCCAATTGTTAAGGGAATATGGTTTACTCTTTTAGCTTTGCTTGTTTTATCTTTCTTTGTATGTCGACCGCAGTTAGGGTACCCACCAACCGCGGCTAGCTGGTTAGGTAGTGATGAAGCAGACAATGTTTAGGGCACCTTTTCTAGCCCCTTCCTCATGCTATGGAGGTGAGCAGTGTGTTCCTATAGAGGGCTGCTCAGTCGCTCAGGGGGCTGCTGAATCCCACTGCTGCTCCGGTCAGTAGAAGACGACCATATGGCCTGAGCCGCCTGTGTGCAGGTCTGCGACTACGGCTGCCAGCGTACCCACGCCTGCCGCTTTGCCGCTCGCCCATCGCCACAGGGCTTGAAGGTGATATGTGACGTTGGATGAAGAATGACTTGCGCGATGACTTGGATTAAAGTGAGGAAGAGTTGCGCAATTCGTCGACCTCACTCTCTCGCCTGAGTCCATCTGAGTCCAGTGGCAAGACAAGTCGAGACGATTGGAGACGAATACAGGTGCAGTGGATGACCAGGGCGCTCTACGTGCCTTGTCGTGCTCATTACGTTCCACAACGCTTTGCAGGTAAACGCCGTCTTGCCCATTGAATCAGGAATGATTTCTTCCGCGCAGTCTGCCTGTCTTACAACATTAACGTCCATTGGAAGTCGTTGCTTTCTATCCCACCTCCAGGTTGACTTTACAGGCAATTTTACTTTCTGTAGGTTTGAATGCAAGTTAGTTTTGATTGATTGATTGATTGATTGATTGATTGATTGATTGATTTAGGAATCGACATCACAACATTCGGGGCATTCCCATAAGTGCTCCGTCCCCATCCTCAGCAGCCAACGAAGAGTTCCAACACTAATAGTACCAGTAGCAATCTGATTATATGTCCGTCTCGCCTTTCCTCTGAGCGTTGAGCGTCGGCCAGATCCCTTCGTCACTCCACGTTGTCTCATTCTTGCCAGACCATGGTAATCCAATTGCTCCTCCGAGGTGTGCACGTGCTCCCACAAGGCCGCAACCACGTCTGCCTTGTCATGTATCAATAGTCCACCAAGTTCTGCAGAGCCAGATACATATCACAAACCACCAGCATCTTTTATACGTCGTATGTTAATTAAATATTACTTTATGAGCAGTACTGGGTATATGGTACCAGTGAGGTATTCCGTGGAAGCTGTGGAGGTGTGGTTGATAGAAGAATGATGAGAACATCGTGGGCGGATACAAATAAAGAGCAAAGGAAATATCATTAAAAGAAGTTATCTCACACAGAGAATGGGTTGCTCTCGTCAGAAGAAGCCAGTCCCACATTCTTCGGATATGTCATGAGAATAGGTGTATGTCGTCATAATAGGAATGTTGCAGGGACAGAGAGACAGGGGGAGGCCAAGAGAGAAGAAGCTGAACGGTTTGACATCGTGGCATGGAGGAATATCAGTATCAGATTCAATTGCTAGAACAAGAGGCGCCGAAGGCTGGACAGCCATGATCACCAAACGCCACACAGCACGGACTGTAGGACTTACAGCACAGCCGATAGAAGGCTGTGGACAGACATGATCACCAACACCCCAGGGCATTTACTTTAATAAGATTAACAACACCCGTGACAGAAGGCTGTGGACACATGATCACAAATGCCACACGACATGGACTATAAAAATATTGCCAACACGCGAGACAGAAGGCTGTGGACAGACATCATCAACAACGCCCCACGACATGGACTATAAAAATATTGACACACGAGACAGAAGGCTGTGAACAGACAAGATCACCAATGCTCCACGACATAGACTATAAAAATATTGGATGTACACGAGACAGAAGGCTGTGGGCAAACATGATCACCAACGCCTCACGACATGGACTATAAGAATATTGACAACACACGAGACAGAAAGCTGGGGACAGACATGATCACCAACGCTCCACGACATGGACTATAAGAATATTGATAACACCAGGAGGTTGTGGGCAGACATGATCACCAACGCCCCACGACATGGACTATAAGAATATTGATAACACACGAGGCAGGAGGTTGTGGGCAGACATGATCACCAACGCCCCACGACATGGACTATAAGAATATTGATAACACACGAGGCAGGAGGTTGTGGGCAGACATGATCACCAACGCCCCACGACATGGACTATAAGAATATTGATAACACACGAGGCAGGAGGTTGTGGGCAGACATGATCACCAACGCCCCACGACATGGACTATAAGAATATTGATAAGGCAGGAGGTTGTGGGCAGACATGATCACCAACGCCTCACAACATGGACTATAAGAATATTGATAAGACACGAGGCAGGAGGTTGTGGGCAGACATGATCACCAACGCCCCACGACATGGACTACTTGGTGCCACTCCCTACATGTAGACAAAGCAACACTGGGCGATATGTTCAATATCACACTGGCCGCCATTACTTCCCAGAACATTTCCGGTTACCCGTGTAAAGATGGATCGGACTGGGAACCTAGTTCCATGGATACAATCAATGCCCGCTTATATATAGGGGGTCGGCGCCTGTGGCTGTGGGGGTAGTGAACGCAGTGAGCTAGTTCACCGATATAACGAATCCAGGGTTCGAAATCAGCCGCAATTTAGAAGCAGATTACTATGCATTGATTTAGATTGTATGAGGCGACAGCTGTTCATAAAGTAGTGGCAGATAACTAAACGTAAAACTGCGCAAGGTAAATCACAAACAGCCAATAGATTACGGGGTTGGTTGCAGCGTCCCGTAAAGGATATTCAACTAGCTTGTATGTGGGTGGGAGGAGGCAGAGAGAGAGAGAGAGAGAGAGAGAGAGAGAGAGAGAGAGAGAGAGAGAGAGAGAGAGAGAGAGAGAGAGAGATCAGAGACAGAGTGAAAGACATAGAGAGATGAAAGACGGTCTGTCCTTGACAGAGAGAGACAGAGCAAGAGGCAAAGACAGACACAGAGACGGAGAGGTAGGCAGGCAGACAGGCAGGCAGGCAAGCAGGCAGACAGACAGACACCCAGAGAGTCGCCATATACACAAATGTTTACAATAATGGACAGCGGCATGAAAAACAGAAACCCCATGACTACAAATATCAAGTGCTTTGCCGACTGGCGACGGTGATCATGATCATGCTTCTACCCCTCAAACGACCTCCAACGATATGCATCAAATAGTGTGTTGACTCCCTTCGTTGTCATGCCACATGACTGTCAATAATTTTATATCGCTGTCTTCATAAAGATCAATCAATCAATCAATCAATCAATCAATCAAGCAAGCAAGCAAGCAAGCAAGCAAGCAATCAATCTCCTTCCACATATATTTCCAGTTGTTATGTGCTTCAGTTATTCTCTTCTCATGACGAGGGCAAAAATTTGACTGCCTCTGTCAGATGTTTGTGATAAGTTTTCTTCTTGTCTTTGACTCTTTCAAATCATTTAGATTACTAATTTTGGCTGTCCAAAGAGTGTTCAGCACTCTTCTATAAAACCGCATCTCTCAAGCTTCTAAGACATCCCCCTACCCCTGATTACTAATTGTCCCCGATTGACAGCGATGAGTTAGGACTAGCTCTATGTAACATTCACGAATTTAATTATTACTTCATAATACAAATACATGTTTCTCGTAAAAAAAAAAAACCAAGTCGCTTAAAAGTTGACAGGGTCGACTTTATTGCACCGGATTTTTATCCCATATGGCTCGGTCTCCTTCCGCAGCGCGGAAAACGTCGCACAAAGCACGAACTCCGTAGCTCTAGCGACGACCCTCAGGAGTCTCAGAAACATTTCACTCGTGAACCGAAGAACGCGGCCCGAAATCGAACCCACAACCTTCGGAGCCCAAGTCAAACGGCTTGACCACTACGCCACGGAGACTCCCATGTTTCTCGTAAAGTCGAGTATAGCCTCCCCCTCTCCGTGGAAGCGAATGATCGACATTGCGTGAGATGAAGAAACTGCTAGCAGTGTCGTTTTTTTTTTTTTTAAATGTTGAAAATATCGTTGACAGATAAGAAAATATCGTTAACAAATAAGCAAATATAAGATAAATAATTAAGATCTGCGGCTGTGTACAAGATCATTTGGTGGTGGGTGGTGGTAGGTATTGGTAAGTGCACTTATTGCAGTTGCAGCAATTGTTTGCAGCAGCTGTTGCAGCAGTTGAAGAAGGTTGAGGAGGTTGTGGTAGGAACTTCTAGATGATAGTAAATAGTATGTTAGCGGAGGTGGTAGTAGTACTACTACTAGTGGTGATAGTAGTAGGAGGATGAGCAGCAGTAGCTGCAGCAACGGGTTGCGAAAGAGAAATGGTCACAGTCCATCAACATAGAGGCGATGATAACACTCTCAGCAAGGCGCCATGGACATCATTGCATGTAAACCCACATGTATTTCATTCACTGATTAGTTGACAACAATCACTTTAATGTTCAACACCGGGCATATTCATTAATCAAGGGAACTATTATTTGTTCACAGCCATTGTTGAACTTCTTCAGTGATAATCATGTGGCGTCTTATTACGTACGACGCTTGTTCATAAATATAAACACTAATTGTGAGGTTGATTGATCGAAAATTGGTTTTTAGTTTCAGATTCAAAGTTTTTACGTAGCTGTAAACGCTGTATGTTAGTGTTTTGTTGATGCAAAATATTGCTTGCCATGTGATGTTTGATTTAATATACATTATTAGTAAGCCGTTGTATTCAACTACTGCTTTTTTGTGTGATATTTGATTCAAAATATTGGTTTTAGTTTGAGATGTACAAATTTGGTTACCGTGTTTGATTCATATTTTCTTTTTTTTAAGTTGCATATCCTTTAGAGGACGTTGCAGTCAACACCAGCATTTTTCAGCTGTTTTTTATGTTCTTGGCAAGATTACGCTCAGTAGTTTGTCATTGCTTTCTGAGCGACCGGCTCACATACTCCGTAAGTAACCAACGCGACGGGATCCGCTGCCGAATCTCGCACAGCTGCGTTCCTCACGTGAATATACGGGATTACGGAGAAAGTCGTTAACTCATTAGCCAGGGAGACCGGCTGATTCATAATAATGTCTCTGTTTGCCATTTTCTTCAAAATACTGCTTTCTGTGTGATTATTTGATTTAAAATATTGGGTGTTCTGTACTGATTGGTGTAACATGTTTTGATTGTGATCCATTCCAAATAAGTGTTGCTGCGTTTTAGTTGACCTAGGGGGGGACTCCATGGCTAAGAGGTGTAGCATTGAGTTTAGACATTCCTGGCTTCGTTTTCACATCACCTTTTGTAGTTGATCCAATATAATTTACGTTAACATTTGATGTTTTAAAAAAAAAAAACCTGTTTTGATAATAAATGCTGGTTGCTGTCTGATAGTTGATTTAAAATAGTGGCTTTACAGCATCTGATTTAAAATACTAGTTTTACTGTATCTTATTTACAATACTAGTTCTACTGTGTCCGATTTTTTTTTTTAAACTGGTTTATTGTGATATCTGATTTAAAATACTAATTTCACTGTATCTGATTTACAATACTGGTTTTACTGCGTGTGATTTAAAATACTGGTTTTACTGTATCTCATTCAAAATACTGGTTTTAATGTGAAATCCGATTCAAAATACTGGTTTTACGGTGATTTCTGATTCATGGTACTGGTTTTACTGTGACTTTTGTGTAATACTTGATCCAAAATACTGAATGAATTTTTAGGTACATTTTTTTTCATAATACTGGATTTAGTGTCAACATTGAAGTACAATACTCGATTTAGTGTCAACATTGATGTTAAAATACTGGGTTTAGAGTCAAAATTTATGTAAAATACTGAATTTAGTGTCAACAATGATGTTAATATACTAAATTTAGTGTAAACATTGATGTTACAATACTGAATTTAGGGTCAACATTGATGCAAAATTCTGTATTTAGTGTCGACACGGATGTACAATCCTGGATGCAGTGTAAACAGCGATGTAAAACACTCGATTTAGTGTTAATGTTTTATTCAAACTACTTGTGCCCTGCAGTATTTTAGCCAAAAGTAGGTAATAATTGGTGCAGTGTCCTAGACATGTCTTGGACGCCACGTGATGCCAGAGTCGCTCTCTAAAAAGCCGCTACTAGATGATGTTTCCCAGAAAGATGGGCTTGGAAATTTCGTATTTACGATTGTGACTATTAATTAGGTTATTGGTGCTTCGATCCTTGCTCGCGCCAGTGAATGTTAGACCTATAAAAGAGAATAAACTGGGTTAGGGAAATGCTTCTTATGATTCATGTAGGAGTGAGTTAATGTGTGGATCATCATCATTATGTGCCATGCCGATAAGCGTGGGCGGTCATGTTTCGACATCTCACACGATCAGTCGTGGATCAGTTCTGTGCTCTTATCTCGACGCAATTCGTAATCCCGCATAACGAGTTCGAAACACAGCTGCAGGCCATTTGGCATCAGACCGCTTTGCGTTGGCTTGCACACAATGGTATGAGTCCCGATCGTTCAGAAAGTAATGGCAAATTACTGAACGTAAATTTGCCAAGAAATCACAAACAGCCAAAATATTCTGGGGTTGACTGCGACATCCTGTAAAGGATATGTAACAACTTTAACCATCGTTTACCTCTTGTTCACCGGGATTAAGTTTTTCTCTCCTTTATGGGATTTTAATCCCCGGAACCTTTAGAGATATGGTTTTATAGAAGAATGCTGACAATTAATTGGACAGCCAGAATGAGCAATCAGGAAGTTTTAAAGGGAAGCTGAGTCACAAAGACAACTTATCACAAACATCATAAAGAGACAGTCATCGTTTTTTTTTTTTTTTTTGGCCATGTTATGAGAAGACAAACACTTGAAAATTTGTGACAACCGGAAAGATTTGCCGAATGAGAGACGGAGGAAGACAGCGTGAGAATATTCTGGACAGTCTTGTGTCATGGCACGGAAGAGAGTCAACACACCAAGTGATCTATGCGGTCGGAGATCACAATTTGTGGAGAGGCATGATCGCCCAAGCCAGCATCAATTTCACTGATGATATTCCTCCGTGCCACCGTCTGTCCATCCAGCATCATTTCTCTCTGCCTGCATCTGCCTCTATTCCCAATGATCTTTCCAGCCCTCACGATGTTTCCCAATTCCTCTCTTCTCATCACATGACCAAAGAAAGCTGTTAGGATTTAAATTACAAGTACTTTAGACGTCGGAGAGGGTTCGCCTGATGGCGAAGGACACTGGTAATAAGGAAATCTAATCCACAGGCAAAATCAGTTTAGTGTACTCACTAATGGTAGCAACGGCTAGCAGTAGTAGCACGTGTATGGAGTACGCTCGAGTTCAAAGCGGAAAATAGAGTCTCTTTCTTAGTTATATAAAATGTTCTACTTTCAATAGCATTGTCCTTTCAATCGCTGTTAGTTATCCCCGTAGACACAAGTATTTGCAACACTCCTCTCAGGCACTGTTCTCAGTTGCTTCCAACCTTTCCCTAATTGAACAGATTAAATGCCAAACAACAATTAGGTTTGGAGCGAACAAAAATAGATGGCGAAACATGGGAAGTAGGGGTGTGGCTCAGTTATGACTTAAATGTTTTTAATATGGTAGCATACATGTTGTAATAAATATCGCATTAATGGAATTTACTTAGGGGTAAACTATTGTATTATTTAGGAGAATATGTATAAGTCCATGGCAGATATGGGAAGTCGCTAAAGATGATTATCATCCCTGGCACGTAATCAGTTAACTTATGGGCCATGACTCGCTGCCACACAGCACGGTGTGTTCTGCCTCACATCTCCGTCCTCGTATATATGACTCGCTGCCACACAGCAGGGTGTGTTCTGCCTCACATCTCTGTCCTCGTATATATGACTCGCTGCCACACAGCACGTTGTGTTCTGCCTCACATCTCTGTCCTCGTATATATGACTCGCTGCCACACAGCACGGTGTGTTCTGCCTCACATCTCTGTCCTCGTATATATGACTCGCTGCCACACAGCACGGTGTGTTCTGCCTCACATCTCTGTCCTCGTATATATGACTCGCTGCCACACAACACGTTGTGTTCTGCCTCACATCTCTGTCCTCGTATATATGACTCGCTGCCACACAGCACGTTGTGTTCTGCCTCACATCTCTGTCCTCGTATATATGACTCGCTGCCACACAGCACGGTGTGTTCTGCCTCACATCTCTGTCCTCGTATATATGACTCGCTGCCACACAGCACGGTGTGTTCTGCCCCACATCTCTGTCCTCGTATATATGACTCGCTGCCACACAGCACGGTGTGTTCTGCCTCACATCTCTGTCCTCGTATATATGACTCGCTGCCACACAACACGTTGTGTTCTGCCTCACATCTCTGTCCTCGTATATATGACTCGCTGCCACACAGCACGGTGTGTTCTGCCTTACATCTCTGTCCTCGTATATATGACTCGCTGCCACACAACACGGTGTGTTCTGCCTCACATATCTGTCCTCGTATATATGACTCGCTGCCACACAGCACGGTGTGTTCTGCCTCACATCTCTGTCCTCGTATATATGACTCGCTGCCACACAGCACGGTGTGTTCTGCCTCACATCTCTGTCCTCGTATATATGACTCGCTGCCACACAGCACGGTGTGTTCTGCCTCACATCTCTGTCCTCGTATATATGACTCGCTGCCACACAGCACGGTGTGTTCTGCCTCACATCTCTGTCCTCGTATATATGACTCGCTGCCACACAGCACGGTGTGTTCTGCCTCGCATCTCTGTCCTCGTATATATGACTCGCTGCCACACAGCACGGTGTGTTCTGCCTCACATCTCTGTCCTCGTATATATGACTCGCTGCCACACAGCACGGTGTGTTCTGCCTCGCATCTCTGTCCTCGTATATATGACTCGCTGCCACACAGCACGGTGTGTTCTGCATCGCATCTCTGTACTCCTCATTCTTACATTAAATTATCTATTGATGTTAACTGATTCATAGTAGGTAGGGACAAAGTAGGTTTGGACCAAACCATCGTAGACAATCAAACGAACGAGTATTATAATGTAAATTTCCACTCATTGAGCATTGATATTGCGGAAGATACCACAAAACCAAAGAAATAACATAATGACCCAATGTGGTGATATATGGTCCTTCTGTCCAAGTTTGAGGACACAGTTGGCGATATATTATTCTTCGACACTGAATCAGTTAAAAGGGGTGCAAGCCTGTGACCACCTTTGGTCAAATAATGAGAGGAGGCGTCGAAGACCGTGGTACCATCTGGGAAGATCAGAGGTAGAAGCAGCAGAGGCAGACGGAGGGAGTCCATGCTTGAGTGTCTAAGACAACGGTGCGGCGAAATGCCATCAATAGAATGAATCTACAACATCGGGCACTGAGATCTGTGGAGAGACATGGTTGCCCTGAGAGGCACCGAGATCTATGGAGAGACATGATCGTCCCGATAGGCATCGAGATCTGTGGAGAGACATGGTCGCCCTGACAGGCACCGAGATCTGTGGAGAGACATGGTCGCCCTGACAGGCACCGAGATCTGTGGAGAGACATGATCGCCCTGACAGACACCGAGATCTGTGGAGAGACATGATAGCCCTGACAGACACCGAGATCTGTGGAGAGACATAATAGACCTGACAGGCACCAAGATCTGTGGAGAGACATAATAGACCTGACAAGCACCGAGATCTGTGGAGAGGCATGGTCGCCCTGACAGACACCGAGATCTGTGGAGAGACATGATCGCCCGGATAGGTACCGAGATCTGTGGAGAAACATAATAAACCTGACAGGCACCGAGATCTGTGGAGAGACATGGTCGCCCTGACAGGCACCGAGATCTGTGGAGAGACATAACAGCCATGACAGACACCGAGATCTGTCGAGAGACATGGTCGCCCTGACAGACACCGAGATCTGTGGAGAGACATAATTGACCTAACAGACACCGAGATCTGTGGAGAGACATAATAGACCTGACAGACACCGAGATCTGTGGAGAGACATAATAGACCTGACAGACACCGAGATCTGTGGAGAGACATGATCGCCCTGACAGACACCGAGATCTGTGGAGAGACATAATAGACCTGACAGGCACCAAGATCTGTGGAGAGACATAATAGACCTGACAAGCACCGAGATCTGTGGAGAGACATGGTCGCCCTGACAGACACCGAGATCTGCGGAGAGACATGATCGCCCGGATAGGTACCGAGATCTGTGGAGAAACATAATAAACCTGACAGGCACCGAGATCTGTGGAGAGACATGGTCGCCCTGACAGGCACCGAGATCTGTGGAGAGCCATAATAGACCTGACAGACACGGAGATCTGTGGAGAGAAATGTACGCTCTGACAGACACAGCGATCCGTGGAGAGACATAATACACCTGACAGACACCGAGATCTGTAGAGAGACATGGCCACCCTGACAGACACCGAGATCTGTGGAGAGACATGGCTGCCTTGACAGACACCGAGGTCTGTGGAGCGACATGGTCGCTCAGACAGATACCGAGATCTGTGGAGAGACATGGTCGCCTGACAGACACCGAGATCTGTGGAGAGGCATAATAGACCTGACAGACACCGAGATCTGTGGAGAGACATAATAGACCTGACAGACACCGAGATCTGTGTAGAGACATAATAGACCTGACAGACACCGAGATCTGTGGAGAGACATAACAGACCTGACAGACACCGAGATCTGTGGAGAGATATGGTCGCCTTGACAAACACCGAGATCTGTGGAGAGACATAATATACCAGACAGACCCCGAGATCTGTGGAGAGACATGGCCGCCCTGACAGACACGGAGATCTGTGCAGAGACATGGCCGCCCTGACAGAACCCGAGATCTGTGGAGAGACATAATATACCTGACAGACCCTGAGATCTGTGGAGAAACATGGGCGCCCTGACAGACATTGAGATCTGTGGAGAAACATGGTCACCCTGACAGACATTGAGATCTGTGGAGAGACATGGACGCCCTGTTAGACACCGAGATCTGTGGAGAGACCTAATAGCCTGACAGACACCGAGATCTGTGGAGAGACATGGTCGCCCTGTTAGACACCGAGATCTGTGGAGAGACATGGTCGCCGTGACAGGCACCGATATCTGTGGAGAGACATGGTCGCCCTGACAGACACCGAGATATGTGGAGAGACATAATAGACCTGACAGACACCAAGATCTGTGAAGAGACATGATCGCCCTGACAGACACCGAGATCTGTGGAGAGAAATGATCGCCCTGACAGACACCGAGATCTGTGGAGAGACATCGTCGCCCCGATAAGCACCGAGATCTGCGGAGAGACATAATTGATCTGACAGGCACCGAGATCTGTGTAGAGACATAATAGACCTGACAAACACCGAGATCTGTGGAGAGACATAATAGACCTGACAGACACCGAGATCTGTGGAGAGACATAAAAACTTGACAGACACCGAGATCTGTGGAGAGGCATAATAGACCTGACAGACACCGAGATCTGTGGAGAGACATAATAGACCTGACAGACACCGAGATCTGTGGAGAGACATAAAAACTTGACAGACACCGAGATCTGTGGAGAGACATAATAGACCTGACAGACACCGAGATCTGTGGAGAGACATGATCGCCCTGGCAGACACCGAGATCTGTGGAGAGACATTGTCGCCCCGATAGGCACCGAGATCTGTGGAGAGACATAATTGACCTAACAGATACCGAGATTTGTGAAGAGACATGATTGATCTGACAGACACCGAGATCTGTGGAGAAACATAATAAACCTGACAGGCACCGAGATCTGTGGAGAGACATAATAGACCTGACAGGCACCGAGATCTGTGGAGAGACATGGTCGCCCTGACAGGCACCGAGATCTGTGGAGAGACATAATAGCCCTGAGAGACACCGAGATCTGTGGAGAGACATGGCCGCCCTGACAGGCACCGAGATCTGATAGAGAGACATGGTCGCCCCGACAGGCACCGAGATCTGTGGAGAGACATGATCGCCCTGGCCTCTTAGTATGACACATAGTGATCATGATACCTTCAGCCTGATTGGTGTCACTCCGTTTCCCTTGTTTAATGCCACCACATTGGGATACACGTGAGTTTGGTTTCTGCTTCTGTTTGTCTCGAAGGGATATCGCAGTGGAGTTTAGTGTTTTCTGTACTCATCTTCCTCTCTGAGAATCTTCTCTCGGTTTCTGAAAATGTAACAAGAAAATACGTGAGCAATTATTGAGGATTGGTAACTATATTATCATCATTATCGTCGCAAACATGGCATGATCACAACTGAGTAGACCGTAATGTGTGATATGTGGTGTGGTTGTAACTAACTAATGTTACAAAAGCTCCCGAATGTTACAGAAGCCACGCTTGGAAATGCTGGAATTAATTGCCTCCTCTGCCTCCCCACAGAGTGTTAATTCTCTATTCACCTCCACTGTTGATGTGACCGATACATCATTGGTCTCTTGATTATAGATGTTAACATTAATCTTTAACACCTGCAGCTTTCAAAAACTCAGCGGTTTTTGTTTCTTCTTCTGTCATGACACTCGCGAAATTCTACTAATAAAGCATACATCCTAACTTTCTCAAGTCTTCACATTTCATTACTCGTTGTCCATCATTGGCACCCATACACAAGAACGGGCCACACATTAGTGCAAACAATAAAACAACAAAAACAACAACATAAGAAAGTGATAACAAAAAGCAATTCTAACAGATCTACTACAGTAATAACAAAATTTACAACAACAAAAGGAGCGTAAATAATAGCGCGAACAACAGCAGCAGCAACAGCAACAGCAGCAGTTACAACTGTAAATACCACAGCCCTAACCTGATCTCTCGAATTTCAGCAAAAACATCATAGTTGGTGACATCGGAGTGGGCGTGGATGCCCGGGTCTTTGCCTTGCTGTTTGATCATGTCTTCCAGGGTGGCGATTTGTGTCTGTGGATAGTGGGGGTATTTTTGTCATCAAACGATGTCTTTATTTAATTAAATGGGTCTAATTCAGTGTCAAACAGCCAGTAGTGTGTACCAAACATGGTACACTATCAAATGCACATTTATTGTAATGCAAATTTCCCTTCACTGAGCAAATAAATTTCCGAAGATACCAGAAAACAAAACAAGTAACACTATGACCCTAGTACGGCGATATACCGTCCTCCTAACCAAGTGGGAGGTAAAATTTGGCGATGTAATATCCTTCGGCACTGAATCAGTTAAGAATTCGGTAAATACAAATCAGAGTGTATTTTTAGTGACTGTGCAGTGTTTGAAAATATTACTGGTCCAAGTTTTGTATTTACGTATTATGTTGCATGAACTTTACAAAGCGTGAATACAAAACTTGGACCGGCAATATTTTCAAACACTGCACAGTCATTAAAAATACATCCTATACTTAGCTCTTAAATTAAGGGAAAAGTGTTTAGGATTGATATTTGCAAACGTTTTATGGGGAAGTTATCGTGGTTGGTAATCGTTTTCAAACCTTCTGTGTGACTGTATCCTCTTTAGTAAAACAGTTAGCCCTATAATCACATTACTCATTGGCACCTTACCGTCTTCACAAACGATAGTTTGTTACATTGTGCTTCAAAAAGGCCTAATAACTACAATGAATGCATGTGAACACATGGTTATTTCCACCATCACGCACCATCTGACTTCTCACACATTCAGTGTGTGACCTATCTGCAATCATTTTCTCCTTTGTCTGTATTCCATTTATGATCTTTTCCCTCCATGCAAAACGTTCAGTGGCGACTTGCTCTCAGTGTGCAATATCAATGCCAGCAGCATCACCCATGTCCCGCTTACACGCGTCTTTGTATCGTCGTAGAGGCCGACTCCGAGATCTATTGTCCATCTGTAATTAACTGAAAAATATGTCCTTTGGTATTCTACCATCATCCATCCTCCTAATGTGTGCTATACATCTAAGTCTAAGAAGACTCAGCATGATACAAATCGTCACACAATCAGATCTTTCCAATACATCAGTATTTGTGATTTTGTCTTACCACTTAATATCAAGTATTCTTCGCAGACACTGCATATGAAAGCTGTTTAAACGTTTCTCTTGGTGTAAGTTCACCAGGCTTCATTGCCATAAAGAAGAGTATTAAGGACACAGGCTTGATAGACCAGGACTTTTGTTTCGGCAGTAAGCTTCCAGTTCTCCCAGACTCGTCATTACTGTGATATTAATTATTCGTAGGTCAGCATGGCCAAATGGATAAGAACGTGAGTTCTTAAACATCTGGTGTGCCGATGACCGAGGTTAGGGGTTCAACCCCTACACCGGACATTTGGACTAAAATGTTGACCTATCGTCCTTGACTTGGGGACGTAAATTACAAGGACCTCTGAAGCCGGAGTATGTTCGCCTGATGGCGAGAGACACTGTTAATAGAGAAAATTAATCCACACACAAAATTCAGTCCAGCATTACTAGGAGTAGTGTGTATGGACTATGCTTGAGTTCAAAGCAAGCGAGCGTTAAACAAAATATAAAATATTAATTAATCAATCGGTGACGCCGCCTGCCTCGTGCCCCGAAAGTTGTGGGTTCGATTCCGGGCTTGCACCTTCCCATTCGCGAGTACAGTTTTCTCGGAGACTCATGGGTCGTCGCTGGAGCTACGGAGTTCGTATTTTTAGCGACGCTTTCGGGATGCCGCTCTGTGGATAGAAACCGAGCCATACCGGAGACACCAGGTGCAACGAAGTCGAACCACTTGCCTGTTAACCCCCAGTTTGTGAAGTATTCAGTACTGCTGTACGGAGTGGAAATGTGGGTCTGTTTTAACAGAGGCACATCATTGAACATGACAATAGCTGCAGGTTCAATGAACTAGGTTGGCTCCTACCATCTCTGGAAGACTTTTTGTTTGTGTGTATGTGCTATCGCTTGCTTTGAACCCACTCTGTGGAGAAGGAGTTTCGGACGCAATTGGTAATCCCGCATACCGCGTTTGAAACAAAGCTGCTGGCGATTTGGCAGCATTCTGCCTTACGTTGACTTTTATAAAATTGTATTAGTGCCGATTGTTAAGAAAACAATGGAAAACTACTGAACGTAAACTTGCCAATAAATCACAGCCAAAAATGCTGTTGTTTTTTGTTTGTTTTTTGCTTTGAACATAAACGTAGTTCTTATACATGCTACTACATGGTGTATTTTTAATGACTGTGCAGTGTTAGAAAATATTGCCGGTCCAGGATTTGTATTCACCCTCTGTAAAGTTCATGCAACACAATAGGTAAATACAAAACTTGGAGCGGCAATATTTGTAAACACTTCACAGTCATTATAAATACACCTTATACTTATAGTATACTGGCTTGATGTTCGCGTGTGGATTAGCTTTTCCTATTACCACTTCAGTTATCAGTTATCAGTTATCAGTTGGGGTATCTTCGTTGCACTCCGGACATGTCCATAGGTGCTCAGATCCTCCCCCCCCCCCAGCATATTCATCAGCGTCCGGTGGCTAATAGTGCTAGTTCTGTGTTGGTTAACGAGGCGCTTTGTTTTCCCGATGTACCTCTCGCGTCTGGCTGTGCCGATTCTTACTCCCAGGTTTTTCATCCTGGGCAGCGATGTGGATTCACTGACGTCAAAGTCCTCTGTTCTCGCCATATCTTTAAGGACGTTAATAACATCGGCACGATCCATGGGCTGGCCATCTACAGGGGGTGCAGAGCCAGCCAGTTTGTCAGCTCGTTCATTTCCCTCGACTCTCGCATGTCCCGGGACGAAGATGAAGGTGACTTTACGGACAACAGACTTCCGCAGCGATTCAGTCCACTGTCTACGTACAGATCCAGCTTCGACCTTCTGAATCATGCTCATTGAATCACTTAGTACACACAAGTTGGTATAATGCTGTGATTCCAGCCATATGAAAGCCTGTGTAACTGCCATCACCTCCATCGTCATGCTGCTCGTGGTCATAGAGTGGGCACCACTGGATTCTTGAACGGTTCGGCCCGCCGAACGGGCTGTAAATGCCCACGCACTTCTCTGCTGCTTTACAACAGATCCATCTGTATAGATGAGCACTTCGGGGCTATCTGAGTGTTCATAGATGAGCGCGTTAACCTCTACATTGACAGCGGCAGGGTTCTGCTCTCTGCACCGTCTGTCGAGTGTGATAATGCAGGAGAAAGTGCACTTAAAAGCTGGAGGCACCGGCACCCATTCCTTGCCGGGGTTGATACTGGTAAGACTGCAGACCTGTCTGACAACATCTTCCGCCCGACCCATCCATGATTTGCCCCTCTTTAGCCTGTCACCCTTTTCTCTGAATATAGCGTCATGCAGAGAATGCTGCTCATCTGCACTTATTTTTAAGTATGCACGAGCTCTCCAGATCTTGATCCTGTGTTCCATTGTCGGGAAGTCAAGGAGGTATCTCATTGCTACACAGCTGGTGTCTCTCGTGCAGCCCAAAATGATGCACATGGCTTCGTTTTGTACCTTTTCAAGTATTCCAATCTGTGTAGGGCTGACAGGGAGGATGGCCAGGGCATACTCGATGCGTGAAAGCACAAGTCCTTGGAACAGAAGCATTAGCAGTCTTTGCTCGATATTGGCAGTGGCCATGACTCTCATTGCTGACAAACATTTTCGAGCCTTCGTTATGACATAATCGACATGATCTCTGAAGGACAGGCTACGATTAAGCCTCACGCCAAGATATGTCATTGACTGGGTTCTACTCAAACTGCTCCCATCCATTCTTACTGCCGGCAGGTCTGTTTTCACAATATGGTTGTTTAGTGAGAACCATGTAACCGTTGCCTTTGCAGGGTTGACAAGGGCATCGGCATCAGCACACCATGAGGAAATTCGATCTAGTTCGCCCTGCATATCATTGGCAACCGCCTGTCTATCTCGACCCTGTGGATACACGAGGATGTCGTCAACGAATGACAGAGTCCTACCCCTCCCCTCCAACTGTTGTTCAGTGATCGGCACCGTATACACGTTGAATAGTACTGGTGACAGTGGTGAACCCTGCGGCAATCCTGGACATATCGTTATCGGCTCAGAAGACCAACTCCCGCATCTTAGCACCACCTTCCTTTGGAGCAGAACTGCAGCTATCCATCGTACAAGGTGAGGGTGCACTTTCAGTCTGAGGAGGGTTTGCATCAAGTGCTCGAAAGATACTCTGTTATATGCGTCCTCTAAGTCTATGGCGGCCGCACATGTCTCTTCTCTGACCTGAAATCCTTCGTAAACATCTTGAGCAAAGACCGCCGCATTCAGCCATGACTCTTTGTTGCGTCTGTATCCTCCAAGTGTGGGCGGGAAGCAGCCGAGCTGTTCCAAGTCACAAGCAAGTCTGTGTGCTACAATTTTCTCCAGTAGCTTGCCAACAGTATTCTGCATCGTAATGATTCTGTAGCCACTTATCTTGGAATGGTCTTTGTTCGGTTTTGGCAGTGGCAGCAAGTAGCTGTGTAGCCATTCTTCTTTGACCTGACCCCTCTGGATACTGGTGTTGAATTCTCTGGCCAGTTCTTCCATGTCATCATCTGATATCACCAGTAGGTCACCATATCGGATGCCGTCTGGGCCTGGGGCGGTGTTAGGTGATTTCTTGAGCATCGCACGCAATATCTCAGCTGTGATTGTCCATTCTTCGTCTGTCCCGACCCCCTCGCACAACTGAGAGAGTGTCGTTGTGGTCCTCTGTCTGGCGGGCTCGTCTTTCTGGTCAGTCTGTTCTATGTAGCGTGCAAGAAGGGCCTTACCTTTATTCGCATCCGACTTTTTCCATGCCAGGTCTGTGCCTTGAAAGTCTGGAGTACCCCTACTTTGTGCAGCATCGTTCATGCTCTTGTGGAGGCGCCATAATGTCGTAAGAGATCGCTCGGGGCACACCTTCCTGCAGAACTCGTCCCATTTCTCGGCCTTGGCATGTTTGGCGCAGGATTTGAATAAAGTCGTCGTCCTATCGACCTCAGTCTTCAGGTTCACCAACTCAACCTGTGGCATGTTAGCCTTTCTGGCCTTTTGCCAGTCTTTGACAGCCTGCCTCTTTCCCAGCCATGCCTTCTCGACCTCTCCATTCCACCATGGTGGCTGCAACCATCTTTCTTGTCTCCTGCGGGAGGAAGTTAGTTTTCTTCTTCTGATCTTGCTTATGGCGTCTTGACCAGTGTTTTCGTACGGGAAGGCATTTGTCTTGTTTCTTTGACTCATGGCCCCGTCTTTCTTGATCAGGATGACACAAGGGTAGTGGTCACTATCGTGGTATCCCAGTGTGCCCCACCGGCACCTTGGTGCGATGGTGGGCGACACCAGAGCCAAGTCAATGACGCTGTCAGAGTCACCTGATCGAGTGGCTATTCTATTACCACTGTCCCTCGCCAACAGGCGAATCCACTCCGACTTCAGAAGTACTTGTAATGTACGTCCTAAAGTCCTGGACGAGAAGTCAACATTTTAGTCTAACTGTTTAAGAGTGTGCACTCTTATCTATTCGTTCATGCCGACCCTAATTCTAATTCAGTCCCACACACTAGAGTTCAGGGTGTATTAGCTCTGCTCGAGAAGGGTCGGGTCAAATACTGTCTCTCGACCCAGTTCCAAAGTGCCATTTCCACGATGGCCATGTCACGTGGTTCTCCTATCCTCAGACTTGGCCATGGGAATCCAATGGGAAAGGCCCCATGGTTTGTGATGGGATGGGACAGGCATAAATTACCATTGGATGGGACAGAAAAACATGTCCAATGGACACGCCTGCCAGGCTTGGCAATGGGAATGTTATTCCCATGGGAAAGGATCCATGGGACAGATGGGATGGGACATGCATAAATTACCATTCGGTGTAAATTATGTCCCATGAACAAGCCTGCCTATCCCTGTCCAAGCTCCGAATGTGGCGGGGTGTAAGACCCATACTTGAAGCTCACATTTCTGGAAGGGCGTGTTAATATTTAACTAGGTCATGATTCACCACTGCACGTGCAGACTGGCTGTGGGTCAGTTTCGATTGATAGCACTGGTCTACACACATTTTGGTGCCTGACATTGTATAGCTGTTCTTTGGTGATATTGTGCTGCTGATTCCAAAAACTATAATCCGATGTTTTCTCTCAGCTCTAGGTTTACAGATAACTAAGAATGTCCTTCTTAGTAGAGCAATTATGTATAAGCCGAGAGTTATGTGCCATCCGTGGCATTTTGACTGTAATCTGCATTCATATTATATGTAATTACTGTTCATTTATTACCTTCATATAAAACACCAAAAATGTATTAAAACTTTATCACTGCCATTTTTTTTTCTATCAAGGACTTCCTGGAATGTGATATGCTCGGACAGTCGCGCTTAAGGGTCCAAGAGTAATCTGCCATCATGTGGGCATCTCAAAGTCCCTGGTATCTCTCTTCCAATGTTTTTATATCTTGGTGAAATCTTTCACCTTGCTCCCTACTAAAGTCGCCAAGATTCTCGGGAAAGAAATGTAAATGGTTATGGAGGTACTGCAATTTTATGCTCAAGTTGCATCCGAGCTTACAAAAACTCGACAGCATGTTTTCAACTAATTTAGAAGAATAATTATCTGCTTTAAAGTTACCCAGAAAGTTTTGTACAACTAAAACAAATGATGACCAGGCCGTGGGCTCTGTTTTGTTCATCGAATCAATAAAATTTGGATCGTTTATTAACTTTCTAATTTGAGGTCCATAAGAATAAAATTTCAGCTTTAAGTTTGTCTATGCTCAATTGCAGAAACTTTCTGCATAAGTAATTAAAATAGGTAGAATCTTTGTTCAGTACCTTAACAAATTGCTTCATCAAGCCAAGCTTTATATGTGATGGTGCCAGTATAACTTTTTTCAATCAATGAGAGGCTTGTTAACAATATTGTTTTCTCCAACTTTCAAGTCGTCCTTCAGCGGCCACTGTTTATTTTTATGTCCAGTGTGTATCTAATCAAGCGTAAGTAAACAAGTAGTTCCATTTTGTAAGGGATTAGATAGCAATATTGTTCTCTCCCAGAGCTCTATACAGAAAATACTGTAATAACATTAGTTAAATAGACAAATGCCGTATCTAAAAAAAATTAGAGCTTCTACAGACAAATAAATGTGATACTTGTATTTGTATGTAGAGCAGGCCTCTTTTCTGCAAAATCAGGTGTAAAATGTTTGGCACCAACATTTTATGTGTATGTGTAGGGCTGTGTAGTGTTTGTCATCGTGTGAAATATGTCCGCCCATGCATATCTACATGGCACATGATGATGATGATGATGATGATGATGATGATGATGATTGATGATTGATGATTGATGATTGATGATTGATTGATGATTGATGATGATGATGATGATGATGATGATGATGATGATGATGATGATGATGATGATGATGATGATGATGATGATGATGATGATGATGATGATTATGATGATGATGATTGATGATTGTTGATTGATGATTGATGATGATGATTGATGATTGATGATTGATGATTGATTGATGATTGGTGATGATGATGATGATGATGATGATGATGATGATGATGATGATGATGATGATGATGATGATGATGATGATGATTATGATGATGATGATTGATGATTGATGATTGATGATGATGATTGATGATTGATGATGACGGCGACGGCGACGGCGAAGACGACGACGTGGAGGACGATGATGACGATGTTTCCCTAAGAGTTTTTGAGGTTGTTGGTTTTTTTTTTGTGTCGATAAACTCAAACCCAATGCTCATTGTGAAAGTAGGTAGGCAGTTGATTCGGTAGGTATATACGTAATTAGGAAATGCGTACACATGTATGTACGTAGATACGTAGATAGGTAAGTGGGTAATTTGTCGGTACACGTGCATAATAACCTTTCCATAGCACAACGCCTGGGCTGAATTGTAGAGACCATGTGTTGCCCATGCAGAATGATTCCTCTCTCGGCCTGTCTAGTGTACTCCAGAGGAAAGGTAACTATCACCAATACATCTGAGACAAGGCAATCTGCAGAAGCTGCCGGATCCAAACAAACAAAAAATGCTCTAACTATCCGCCTGTCGGAGCTTCCAACTTAGACTAGTTGTCGACCAAAGCTTAGGGCCTGCCCTGCCATGACATTTTGTCTTTAGGCTGCATTTCCTCGAGCCGGGACAAGGCCTGTATCCTTCAAGTTGTGTTCTTCCGGCCGAAGCCGTTGGCACAATATGGGGTGTCGGGTTTGGTGAGTGCCGCCCAACATTCAGCGCTAACAGAAAGCAGGAGCACGCTATGTTTTTCTAAGGGCTCGCGGTTCCACTAGGGGGCCAGGGCCGCCCCATCAGGTCCCCATGTCCCTGTGTGTAATTCGGATAACCGCCTCTGTACTTTGGCAAGATAAAGTGCAGATACTATTCTTTACTCTTAGCCTAAAGGCCGAGAAGCGATAGATTACTACACTTCGATCTTCGCCAAAAGGCTGAGAAACGATAGATACTACACTTTGATTGTAGCCAGAAGACTGGGAAGCGATAAATACTACACTTTGATTGCAGCCAAAAGGCTGGGAAGCGATAGATACTACACTTTGATCTTAGCCAAAAGGTCGAGAAGCGATAGATACTACACTTTGATCTTCGCCAAAAGGCTGGGAAGCGATAAATACTACACTTTGATCTTCGCCAAAAGGCTGGGAAGCGATAAATACAACACTTTGATTTAGCCAAAAGGCTGGGAAGCAATAGATACTACACTTTGATCTCAGCCAAAAGTCCGAGAAGCGTTATATACTAAACTTTCATCTTAGCCAAAAGGCCCAGAAGCGATAAATACTACACTTTGATCTTAGCCAAAAGGCCGCAGGAAAACACTACCATGACAAGAAGTACTTGATTTAACCCAGATGTAATTCTCCTACTCACCTTGCTAAGACGTAGCCATGCGCACTGCAGCGCTTCCTCCGGTGTTATAGGGTGACTGGCTTTCCGACCTCTGCGGCAAGGACAAATGGAAATGAATCACTTCTGTTTCCAGAAACATTAAACAGCAGGACTAATAGTTAGTGTACTGCCATCAAGATACATAAAGATTGTAAGATTATTTATTCTGGAGGTGAGGATCGGCATGGGGGAGTGGCAATAGTTTTGGACCGGAAAACATCAACGTCTGTTCAGGGATATTGGGCCGTGTCGGACAGAGTACTACTAGTTAAATTGAGTGGCAGACCTTTTAACATAAATATTATTCAAGTATATGCCCCAACAGGAGAGTCCAGTGAAGATAGTGTAGAGGAATTTTATAATGACATAGAGTCTGCCTTAAAGAAATGTAAAAATTCAGAAATAAACATTATAATAGGGGACTTCAATGCAAAAGTAGGAAATCAAGGGGATAGATACACAGTAGGAAACTATGGTTTAGGAGAGAGAAATGAAAGAGGATACAGACTAGTAGAGTGGGCAAAAGAACAGGAAATGATTGTAGGAAACACCTGGTTCAAGCAACACCCTAGAAGATTATGGACCTGGAGGAGTCCTGATAGCAGGATTAGAAACCAGATTGACTACATTCTCATTAGCAGAAGATTTAGAAACGCCCTAACAGTAGCAAAAACAGTTCCCAGTGCTGACTGTTATAGTGACCACAGATTACTCACAGGAACATTGAGGATAAAGTTGAAGAAAGTCAAGTATACAACAGGGAACACTAAATATGATTTGTGTACATTGAGTAATGACAAGGAAATACAAAACAAATTCAACATAGAAGTACAGAACAGATTTGAAATATTGTCTGATCTAGAGATCCTATTCCAGGATGTGGATGATCAATGGGAAATGTTAAAGAATTCAATCAATATGGCTGCAGAAACAACTATTCCAAAATTAAAGAAGGTGGGTCGTAAGAAATGGATGACTGAGGAAATTTTACACTTAATGGAAACAAGAAGACTCAACAAAAATAATCCTGCCAAATATGAAGAAATTCACAGACAAGTCAGAATATTATGTAGGAAGGCAAAAGAATCATGGCTTGAGGAAAAGTGCTTAGAAATTGAAAAACAACACAACAGTCAAAATACCAAATTAGTGCACAAAAGGATTCAGGAACTTACTAATAAAAGAACAAGTACATCAACAGGCTGTCTAAGAACTAAAGATGGCAAAATCATAATAGAAAAAGATCAGATTCTACATGTATGGACAGATTATGTGAAAGACCTGTATAATGATAACAGAGAGGAACAGTATGCTATTAGATTTAATAATGAAGGACCAGCAATTTTAAAGATGGAGGTTCAAAATGTTCTTAAGCATATGAAAGCTGGCAAGGCCCCCGGTGCAGATAACATCACAACAGAAATGATTAAAGCTTTAGAAGAATTTGGACTAGAGCAAGTCACTAGACTGCTGAACACATTATATGATACTGGAGATATACCTTCTGAATTATGTAATTCTGTATTTATTGCAATCCCAAAGAAATCAGGAACCTTAGAATGTGATCAACATAGAACAATTAGTATAATGAGTCACATCACAAAGATTTTGTTACGAATTATCATGCAAAGAGTGAGGAAGAAAATACAACCTGAAATAGGGGAAGAACAATGTGGTTTTGTAGAAGGAAAGGGTACAGTAAATGCTGTGTATATGCTGCGAACAGTTATTGAACGTGCTTTAGAAGTAAACAAGGATATACATCTTTGCTTTATTGACTACACAAAGGCTTTTGATAGAGTAAGACATGTCAACATTGTGGATATGCTTGCAGATCTACAAATTGATGGGAAAGACATTAGACTTATACAAAACATATATTGGAAACAACAAGCTGCCATAAGAATTGATAATGAAGTAGGACAATACCAACCTATTAAGAGAGGTGTTAGGCAGGGATGTGTAATGTCTCCAGATCTTTTTTCCTTATACAGTGAAAATATTTTCAGAAATGTAGAAGACCTAAATGGAATCAGCATTGGAGGACGAAACATAAATAACATTAGATATGCAGATGATACAGTATTGATTGCAGACAATGCACAGGATCTGCAACAATTAGTAGACGCTGTGGTTGTACACAGTGAGCAGCTGGGGTTGGAATTAAATTGTAGGAAGACACAGGTTATGGTCGTCACTAGGAAGAACGAAGTACCACAATGTAATATACAAGTAAATGGGAATATTCTTCAACAAGTGAATCGGTTCAATTATCTCGGAACAGTCATAGCATCTGATGGCAGATGCCTTGAAGAGATTAGAACAAGAATCGCCATTGCGAAAGTAGCCTTTAGCAAGATGAAAAACATTCTGACCAATAAATTGATGTCAATTGAAACGAGAAAAAGAGTGTTGAGGGGATACATAGAGCCTGTTCTTTTGTATGGATGTGAAACTTGGACAATGTGCAGTCAAGCTGAAAAACATCTGATGGCTGCAGAAATGTGGTTTCTTAGGAAAATGCAAAGAATACCATGGACAGATAGAAAAACCAATGACCAAGTACTACAAGAGACAAATGAAAATCGTAGATTGATTAGAGAAATTAGACGTAGACAGTCAAAATTTTTTGGACATGTTATGAGAAGAAATGGACTGGAGAACTTGGTGACAGCTGGCAAGATCGAGGGGAACAGACCAAGAGGAAGACCGAGAGGAAAATACCTGGATGGCTTGGCCACATGGCATGGACGAGACAGGAACACTGAGCTGATCCACGACTCTGGTGATCGAGTGAAATGGCGAATCATGACCGCCCACGCTTTCCGGCATGGCACATGATTGATTGATTGACTGCCAACCAGTACTGTCGTTCCCAGAAGTCGCCTTTAAAGGTCTTAAATGCCTTAAATCGTCAAAGCTCTTCACAAACGCCTCCTTCCCCCCCCCCCCCCACGTCAAAACATCTCGCAAAAACGTCGATATCTCCCACCCTACCCTCGGTTCAAATTTCACCATAAACGTCCTAACTTCCCCCAAAACGTCCATAGTCACCAAAAACGTCACAAATTCTCCAAAAATATCCAATCTTCACCCAAAATGTTAAAACTCCTTCGTCATCACCCCCCCCCCCCCACCGCCCCTCGCATTTTCATTTCAAAGTGTCTTTGAGTCCTGCGTCCGCCGTCGTGTCGATCTAGCCTGTTCTCCCAGGAAGCACGCATTCTTTTGCTATTCTTTCTAAACCACTGTGACCTAGATGTGTCCAAAGTCGTTTCAGATCCTGCAGAATATAACCATGTTTTATAGGCTATATTTGTAATGACTATGTTGTGTTTGAAAATATTGCTGGTCCAAGATTTGTATTCACCCTCTGTAAAGTTCATGCAACATAATAGGTAAATACAAAACTTGGTCCGGCAATATTCTCAAACACTGCACAGTCATTACAAATACACCCTGTGTATTGGATCCAGATGTGATAGTAAAGATAGAGGCCACACTTTGAAGGGTATTGGGTTTATGGTGCTAGCCCCATATTGTCATAGACCAATCTCGGTGTGTGATGTGGACAATATTTTGCCTGACGTATTTTCTTTCCAGAATATTTCCTGGTACCCATTTTCATCATCAAGTGCCGTGCCGGCTGGCATAGGCGTTCATGGCTCTCCACAGATCTCGGTCTTTGGTGTTCTGGATCAACTCTGCTGATAATATTCCTCCATGCCACCGTCTCAGTCCACCCAGCATCATTTCTTTTGGTCTGCCTCGCCTCTCTTCCCCTCGATCTTTCCAGTTGTCACGATGTTCTCCAATGCCTCTCTTCTCATCACATGACCAACGAAAGCTGTTTGTCTCTTTCTTATTGTTGTATATAGTGTTCTAGTTTCATTAGCCACTTTCAGGCAATCGTTATTAGTTACTCTGGCAGTCCAAGGAATTCGCAACATTCGTCTTAAAAACCACATCTCTGTTGCTTCTAAGTTCTTCCTAATTTGTTCATTTACATTCCAAGATTCGCTGCCATATAGCAAAACTGGATCTATATAGCATTTTAGCACTCTCTTTCTTACATTCATTGAAGCGACTTAATGCTCCCAGGACCCATTTTAGAGCCAGGAAATCACAGTCAAATAATTCTGGGGTTGAATGCGACGTCATGTAAAGGATATGCAACCATGTTAGGCTGGGACGACCGGGAGCCAAGGTTAACTTTTCACAATTATCCGCCTTGATGGAGTTTTCAATATATGACACCCCCCCCCCCCCCTCCCCAGGTCGGCAGACACAGTGTTACACCTTTGTGTTAGCGCGGCTCCCGTATTTGACAGTATCGCCAATTAACTTCCCATAATATTTCATGGAGATGTTCAAAGCAGACTCTAATCACGATGAAAATGACACGAATGTTTCACGGTCAAACAGGCAACATTTCGTGTATTGCATATATCATCTAGCCAGATTTCTTAAGTAGGCTAAGCCAAACCTTAAAATATACGTCAACACACCATGCGTTGTTTTATACACGCAAACGATCGTTGGTCACACGTGGAGCGTTGTTTGGGGCAGAAAGAGGGAATTAACATAATTAAAAAAAGCGAAAATATGGATAAAACAAAGAAATAACTTACGATTCATCTTCATCTTCAGTTTTCTGACGTTTCTCCATCTTCAGCTGGATCTCCGCCAACAGCTTCAATGCCTGCTCCCTTTGTGACAGGTGCACGTTCTGTGTGTGTGTGTGGGGGGGGGGGGTGATTGTGAGGGTGGGTGTGCGTGTGGGTATGAGGGTGTGGGTGTGTGTGGATGTGTGTGGGTGGGTGTGAGGGCGGGTGTGTGGGTGTGTGTGAGGGCGGATGTGTGGGTGTGTGGGCGGGTGTGTGGGTGTGTGTGAGGGCGGGTGTAATGGCGGGTGTGAGGGTGGGTGTGCGTGTGGGTATGAATGTGCGGGTATGTGTGATGTGTGTATGGGTATGTATGTGTGTGTGTGTGTGTGAGCGTGTGTGTGTGTGTGTGTGTGGTTATGCACAAGAGATAAAGTCATTAATGTAATGAGATAACACTGTGGGTGGGTGGATGAGAGAGAGAGAGAGAGAGAGAGAGAGAGAGAGAGAGAGAGAGAGAGAGAGAGAGAGAGAGAGAGAGAAGTCACGCATGTAATGAGAGACATAAGAGTGATGTATGTATGTATGTGTATGGACGGCCATGCGTGTAATGTAAGTGTAATCGATTACCACTATATAAACAGCCCAAGCTAGACCCTCACCATCCTTCTCCTCGTCTTTCCCCTCCATCTCCTTCTGCGATGCATCTCCTTCCCCCCCCCCCCCGTTGTAGTCTAATGTTCGCCGTCTTCTCCTATTTCTTCGTCGTCTCCTTTTTCTTCGTCTTCTTCTGCTGCTTCTACCCCCCCCCCCCCTTCTTTTCGTAATGGTCTTATGTGGATGTGTCCCTGTGAACGAAACGTCCAGGAAGCTGTATCTCTGTGCTGTTGTGTAACTTTTGCTTTAGGCAGTCGAATGGTTCCAAGATGGAGTGGTTGAGTTGGGAAGATTATAGGAAGGAGTGGATATGGGAGGGGGTGGAGTGGGTAATTTGAAGGTGGGGGAGAAGTGAATATTTGGGGCGTAGTCAATACATGTGCTTCTATTTCTAATGCACTGGAATGATTTATTGCGTGTGAATTAGCTTTCAGTATTATCAGTGTCCCTCGCCATCAGGTGAACCCACTCCGACTTCAGCGGTAATTGTAATTTATGTCGCCAAGTCAAGAACGAGAAGTCAACATTATAGTCTGACAGACAGGTGTAGGGATTGAACCCGCTACCTCGGCATCAGCAAACCAGATATTTAAGAACGCGTACTCGTACCTATTGGACCAAACTGAAATGTGTATTCAGCATCAATGATACCTCGGGTAAATGGTATGATATAAGAATGGGTAGACCACAAAAACAATCTTCTTTCTTCATTCTTTCTATTTCTTTCTTTCTTTTCTTCTGTCTGTCTGTTTTTCTTCTTCTAGTCCATGCCGTGTGGCTTTGGTGATCATGTCTGCCCACAGACTCTTGCACAGTCTCTTGCACAGCCAATCATTTCTGATACCGACATTCTCCATGCCATGACGTCAAACTGTCCGACTTCTTCTATTTTGGTTTCCCCTTGTCTCTCTTCCCCTCCAACCTTCCCATTGAGACGACATACTTCAGCTTTCCTCTTATCATGTCCTGAATGCTGTGATGTCGGTTCCTAAATCAATCAATCAATCAATCAAATCCTCTTATCATGACATGCCCAAACAAACAATGTGCACTGTCTTCTTCTGATACGAGTAAATAGTTCTGTGTGTGAGTTAACTTCATTCAGGGTATCTTTATTTCTCTTTCTATCCGTCCACGTTCTTTTCATCATCATCATCATCATCATTTATCATCATCATCATCATCATCATCATCATCATCATCATCTTCCACTTCTGCCGTCAAGCGGCGTGGGGAGGATTAATTTGCGTTCCAGCGCCGGGTGGGCGGCACTGGATAGTGTCATTTCGTGTGATTGTACAATGTCTTTGATGTTTTCAATCCATTTTCTTCTTGGACGTCCTCTTGGCCTCGTCGCAGATGATCTTTGATGTAAGGCCAGTGATGGTAGTTGATAGTGTTGCATTCTAACGACATGGCCAAACCACTTGATCTCTCTTTCAATAAATGTGGCACAAGGTGTTGATCCCACTGTCTGTCTGATAACAGCATTTCTTACTCGGTCTCGGATTGTTAAGTTGGCAGCTCTCCTCTGGCATCTCACACTGCAGGTGATGATTTTGCGAAAGTGTGATTTGGATAAAGTCCAAGTTTGAGATTGGTAGCAAAGGGTTGGTGTGAATATGTTGTTTATTATCTGTCGTTTTTCGTACATGGGTATATTTGGATGTTTCAGTAAGGGTGATAGTTGATATGTAAGTGCACTAGCTTTTTGATATCTGATTTCGATTTCTCTGTCCAATCTGCCATCTTCTGTGATCATACTTCTAAGATAGTTGAATTCTTTAACTTGTTTCAGAGTTGTGTATTTATCTGTATACTTAGTGGACCAGGCGATCTGCTAACCTGCATTACTTCGGTTTTGGCGGTGTTTATACTCATATTGTATCTGCTGCAGGTTGTACTCAGATTATTAATATGATTTTGTAGTCTGCCCTCATCGCTGATCGTCTGCAAATAGAAATTCGTTTAATTCCTGTGAATCAGTTGTTTCATATGGAGTAAAGATTTCAAAATTTTCTGAATCTGTTATGTCCAGGCTTGCTTATTTAGATATTCTGTCCATGCAGATATTAAATAGCAGAGAAGAGAGCACATATCCCTGTCTCACTCTTGTATTGACTGTGAACATATCTGATATACCTGCTTGTGTTCTTACTGCACTTCGGCTCGAGTGGTAGATGTGTATGATGTTTTCTAGCAATTGTCCTTGTATCCCATAGTCTTCAAGTATGGTCCACAATCTGTATCTGTCTACTCTATATGTTGTTCTCATCATTCTTCTATAAAACCATATCTTCCAAGCTTCCATATCAATCCTAACTCGTCTGCTAAATTGTCCATGATTGGCATCAGTGCCTCAGGATTGGTTTAATCGGTACCATACAGTAACCAATAAACAGGAAAGAAATTATAGAAACAGACAACTAACCGTTATTGCTGCAAGGTCTTTGTCTGAGCCGCTTTCCTCAACCGTTTCTGTGAAGTGAACAAGCATGACAAACGGAGAACTAGCATTAGTTTACCCCTCACCTTTCTGAACTAAACAATTATTCTCAGTGCCAGTAACTTCTAAATCAAATAAAACAGTGTAACAGGAAGCATGGGAAAACTCTAATTTATTAGAGAAATTTGATGTAGACAATCAATTTATTTTGTTCATGTTATGAACAGGTCTTAGGCAGATATGACTGAGCTACCGTATGACAGTAGACTACTATCCGTTCTTTTTTTTCGGTAGCCCGAACGTTGGGCGGCAGTCACCTAACCTGACACCTCACACTGTGCCAACTGCTTCAGGCGGAGGAACAAACCTTAACTGGGAGGATACAAACTTTATCCTAGTGCGAGATAATACAATCGTGGGGTAACGTAGTATAGCGTGGCATGATATAGTTTAATAATTGCGGGGTAGCGTAGTATAGAGTGGCACGGCATAGTTTAGTAATAGTAGGGTAACGTAGTATAGCGTGGGGTAGCGTAGTATAGTGTGGCATGACATAGTTTAGTAATCGTGTGGTAGCGTAGTATAGTGTTGCATGACATAGTTTAGTAATCGTGGGGTAGCGTAGTATAGTGTTGCATGACATAGTTTAGTAATACTGTAGAGTAACGTAGTATAGTGTGGCATGATATAGTTTAATAATTGTGGGGTAGCGTAGTATAGTGTAGCATGGCATAGTTTAGTAATACTGTAGAGTAACGTAGTATAGCGTGGGGTAGCGTAGTATAGTGTTGCATGACATAGTTTAGTAATCGTGCCATAGCGTAGTATAGTGTTGCATGACATAGTTTAGTAATCGTTGGGTAGCATAGTATAGCTTGTGGCAGCGTAGTATATCGTGGCATGGCATAGTTTAGTAATCGTGGGGCAGCGTAGTATATAGTGTGGGGTAGCGTAGTAATGTGGCACGGTATGGTTTAGTATTAGTGGGGTAACGTAGTATAGCGTGAGGTAGCGTAGTTTAGTAATCTTGGATTAGCGTTTTACAGCGTAGAGTAGCGTAGTATAGCCTAGGGTAGCGTATTTTAGTGTGGGGGTAACGTAATATAGCGTGGGGTATCGTAGTATAGCGTGGGGTAGGGTAGTTTAACGTGGGGTAGCGTTGTATAGCGTGGGGAAGCGTAGTATAGTCTGGCACGGCATAGTGCAGCGCAGCAGAATATAGATCAGAACAGTAGAATACCGGAGCCGTGGAAGCGAAGTGGCTAGTACCCGTTCTTGCCGGCCCAGTAGTCATATTCAAAACCAAACCAACAAGGGGGTTTGTTTGTTGATTGGTCAGTTGAAGGGTCCGATGCAGATTGGAACCTATGACTATTGACCTGGTAAGCTAGTGTCTAGCCTCTACTCTACCGTGGTGAGCATGGAGTTGAATAGAAGTGACATTAGACGAGACAAATAAGACCCGACAGGTGAGACCCGACAGGTGAGACCCGACAGGTGAGACCCGACAGATTATACCAGACATATGAGACCAGACAGATGAGACCCGACAGATGAGACCCGACAGATTATACCAGACATATGAGACCAGACAGATGAGACCAGACAGATGAGACCAGACAGATGAGATCCGACAGAGGGAACCCGACAGAGTGGGCCCGACAGAGGAGACCCGACAGAGGGGACCCGACAGATGAGACTCTACAGATGAGACCCGACAGATGAGACTCGGCAGAAGTGATCCGACTGACTTGACCCGACTAACTAGACAAGACACACGGACAGCCACACATACCTCCCAGGGTAAACTTGTGCAGCTGTAACTCTCTGCTGACCATGCCCATCCTGTGTGACGTATGACGTGTCCGTTAGTTTACCGCTTCCTGTCACAGACACTTTACACGATGTTTGATTTACACTAACGCATAATTTGTAACGTGATTACCGCTAAATCGATATTTCTGCCATAATTTTCGCTAATACATCATTTAAACTCTGATTTACCCCAGAACATAATTTACGCCGTGCTTTACACTAATGTAACGGACACAGTTCGTAATCCCGCATACCACGTTCGAAACACAACTGTGGACGATTTGGAAGCAGACCGCCTTACATTGTTTTTTTTATGAAATGGTATCGGTGCCGGTCGTTCAGAAAGCAATGGCAAACTACTGAACGTAAACTGCCCAGGAATCACGAACAGCCTAAATATGCTGGGGTTGACTGCTACGTCCTGTAAAGGATATGCAACTAACTTTTGAGCGGATACGTGAGCAACAATGGTATGAGCAAGAGCAATGTTCCATACCATCTCCCGACTTTCGAGAAGGGGAAGACTGATAACTTCATCTTCTGTGCATGATAACTTCATCTTCTGTGCATGATAACTTCATCTTCTGTGCATGCTAACTTCATCTTCTGTGCATGATAACTTCATCTTCTGTGCATGATAACTTCATCTTCTGTGCACTCAGGTCCTACTAATCAATGGCTACACCATTTGCATTCATTCTTATCTTTATTTCTATTAGTGTTTTTTCATTGTACTTTCCACTCAGTTGTCACTTCCTCTTTATCTCACGCGCTCTCCCTCTCTCTCCATCTCTTTCCATCTAACTCATCCTCTCTCCTCTTATCTCTCTCTTTCTCTCTCTCTCTCTCTCTCTCCCTCTCTCTCTCTCTCTCTCTCTCCTTTTCTTTCTCTTTCACTTTCTCTACCTCTTTCTTCCTCTTTACCATCCTTTCTCCATATCCTCCCCTTCCTACGCCACTCACCTCTCTCTCGTATATCTCTCTATAATATTCTCTCTTGTCTTCTCTCTCTCTCTCTCTCTCTCTCTCTCTCTCTCTCTCTCTCTCTCTCTCTCTCACATTCTCTTTCTTTTTCTCTTTCTCTCTCGCCCTCTTTTCTTCTTTCCTTCTCTCTGTCTCTCTACTGTCACCATCCGTCTAACCCCACATCTCTCTATATCCTTCCGCTCTTACTCTTCCTCTCCCGCTTTCTCATTTCTCCTTCTCCCTCCCTCACATAAACCAAACATAACCTACTTGGCCGTGTGGGGCATCTTGGCGTCCAAAGGCCGCACGCTGTCTTTTCTTCTGAAAAAAGGAAAGCACCAAACATTTAAACATATTCCACAAACTTCTTAACAGGATGACATACTCATCTCTTTACATGATAATGACATACTCTCATCTCTTTACATGATGACATACTCTCATCTCTTTACATGATGGCATACACTCATCACTTTACATGATAATGACATATTCCTATCTCTTTACATGATGACATACTCTCATCTCTTTACATAATGACATACACTTAGCTCTTTACAGGATGACATACACTCATACCTTTATATGATAATGCCATACACTCATGTCTTTAGATAAGGACACTCTCATCTCTTTATATGACGACAAACTCTCATCTTTTTTACACAATGACACTCATTTCTTTATATGACAACGTACTCTCATCTCTTCACATGGTAATGACATACACTCATCTCTTCACATGATAATGACATACACTCATCTCTTCATATGATAATGACATACACTCATCTCTTCACATGATAATGACATACACTCATTGCTTCACATGATAATGACATACACTCATCTCTTCACATGATAATGACATACACTCATTGCTTCACATGGTATTGACATACACTCATCTCTTCACATGATAATGACATACACTCATCTCTTCACATGGTAATGACATACACTCATCTCTTCACATGATAATGACATACACTCATCTCTTCACATGATAATGACATACACTCATCTCTTCACATGATAATGACATACACTCATTGCTTCACATGATAATGACATACACTCATCTCTTCACATGATAATGACATACACTCATTGCTTCACATGGTAATGACATACACTCATCTCTTCACATGATAATGACATACACTCATCTCTTCACATGGTAATGACATACACTCATCTCTTCACATAATAATGACATACACCCATCTCTTCACATGATAATGACATACACTCATTGCTTCACATGATAATGACATACACTCATCTCTTCACATGGTAATGACATACATTCATCTCTTCACATGATAATGACATACACTCATCTCTTCACATGATAATGACATACACTCATCTCTTCACATGATAATGACATACACTCATCTCTTCACATGGTAATGACATACACTCACCTCTTCACATGATAATGACATACACCCATCTCTTCACATGGTAATGACATACACTCATCTCTTCACATGATAATGATATACACTCATCTCTTCACATGGTAATCACATACACTCATCCCTTCACATGATAATGACATACACCCATCTCTTCACATGATAATGACATACACTCATCTCTTCACATGATAATGACATACACTCATCTCTTCACAAGATAATAACATACACCCATCTCTTCACAAGATAATGACGTACTCTCATCTCTTCACATGGTAATGACATACATTCATCTCTTCACATGATAATGACATACACTCATCTCTTCACATGATAATGACATACACCCGTCTATTCACATGGTAATGACCTACACTCATCTCTTCCCATGATAATGACATACACTCATCTCTTCACATGGTAATGACAAACACTCATCTCTTCACGTGATAATGACATACACTCATCTCTTCACATGGTAATGACATACACTCATCTCTTCACATGGTAATGACATACACTCATCTCTTCACATGGTAATGACATACACTCATCTCTTCACATGGTAATGACATACACTCATCTCTTCACATGATAATGACATACACTCATCTCTTCACATGACAATGACAAACACTCATCTCTTCACATGGTAATGACATACACTCATCTCTTCACATGATAATGACATACACTCATCTCTTCATATGATAATGACATACACTCATCTCTTCACATGATAATGACATACACTCATCTCTTCACATGATAATGACATTCACTCAACTCTTCACATGGTAATGACATACACTCATCTCTTCACATGGTAATGACATACACTCATTTCTTCACAAGATAATGACACATTTCTTTACATGATGACGTACTCCCATCTCTTCACATGATAATGAAATACACTCATCTCTTTACATGATAATGACTTAACGTGCGTGATTACGTCCAAATTACGGCGGATGTGAGGGTTAAGAATATGAAAGTAACAATGCAAGGTTGCAGGTGTGAGGTGGGAGTAAAGCAAAGATCTGGGGCCAGGGAGGTTAATTAAGAAGTTCCAAGCGAATGGGGGAGCCCTAAGACAGTGGTATTGTAGAGCATGCACCAGACTAGATTAAATCACCGATGGGAAGGCAAAACGTGCTAGCAGATGAATAGACAAAGAAAAACACCAAAATCGAATGTTCGTGGGAACCGGTAATTGGGATCAAGCGTGAAATAGAGTTTCATGGGGGTCCCGAGGAAACCGATAAAAAGAGCAGTAAGTGATGGATCTGGGGAATCTGAGTTTTGGGGGAGTTAGGAAAAACTTCGTCCGAGGGGATTAGACGTGGGAAAGTAAGAAAAACGTGGCCAAAAAGGATGGACTCAGGAGAGTTGGTTATCCTCGGTCTAAGTGAGAGTTAGGCGTAACAATTCATTTATCGTGGTATTATATAGGCCTGGGGAAAGCAGTGTTGTACTCCACATGATTAAAAAGGATAATTTAGATCTGTTCGAAACATTCATAAATATTGCTGTGCATTGTGTTCAATTATCTATATCTATAAAAGGTGATGTGTGTATGTCCGTCCATTCGTTATGCGTTCGCGAACGGTCCATCCGATCGAGATGAAATTTTCTACACGTCTTCTTCACATTCCACTGCAACCAACTGTCATAGTTTGGTTATAGGCAATACTAACATACTTACTAACATTTAATATTTAAATTTACATGAATTAACATAAGAAATTTTAAATAAAGGGACATAACTTTTAGTAGCATTGCTATATCTTAGGTTAAGTCCCCTGGCTAATATATATATATATATATATATATATATATATATATATATATATATATATATATATATATATATATATATATATAATAGATAGATAGATAGATATATAAATAGATAGATAGATAGATAGATAGATAGATAGATAGATAGATAGATAGATAGATGCATGCATGCATGCATGCATACATACATACATACATACATACATACATACATACATACATACATACATACATACATACATACATACATACATACATACATACATACATACATACATACATACATACATACATACATACATACATACATACATACATACATACATACATACATACATACATACATACATACATACATACATACATACATACATACATACATACATACATACATACATACATACATACATACATACATACATACATACATACATACATACATACATACATACATACATACATACATACATACATACATACATACATACATACATACATACATACATACATACATACATACATACATACATACATACATACATACATACATACATACATACATACATACATACATACATACATACATACATACATACATACATACATACATACATACATACATACATACATACATACATACATACATACATACATACATACATACATACATACATACATACATACATACATACATACATACATACATACATACATACATACATACATACATACATACATACATACATACATACATACATACATACATACATACATACATACATACATACATACATACATACATACATACATACATACATACATACATACATACATACATACATACATACATACATACATACATACATACATACATACATACATACATACATACATACATACATACATACATACATACATACATACATACATACATACATACATACATACATACATACATACATACATACATACATACATACATACATACATACATACATACATACATACATACATACATACATACATACATACATACATACATACATACATACATACATACATACATACATACATACATACATACATACATACATACATACATACATACATACATACATACATACATACATACATACATACATACATACATACATACATACATACATACATACATACATACATACATACATACATACATACATACATACATACATACATACATACATACATACATACATACATACATACATACATACATACATACATACATACATACATACATACATACATACATACATACATACATACATACATACATACATACATACATACATACATACATACATACATACATACATACATACATACATACATACATACATACATACATACATACATACATACATACATACATACATACATACATACATACATACATACATACATACATACATACATACATACATACATACATACATACATACATACATACATACATACATACATACATACATACATACATACATACATACATACATACATACATACATACATACATACATACATACATACATACATACATACATACATACATACATACATACATACATACATACATACATACATACATACATACATACATACATACATACATACATACATACATACATACATACATACATACATACATACATACATACATACATACATACATACATACATACATACATACATACATACATACATACATACATACATACATACATACATACATACATACATACATACATACATACATACATACATACATACATACATACATACATACATACATACATACATACATACATACATACATACATACATACATACATACATACATACATACATACATACATACATACATACATACATACATACATACATACATACATACATACATACATACATACATACATACATACATACATACATACATACATACATACATACATACATACATACATACATACATACATACATACATACATACATACATACATACATACATACATACATACATACATACATACATACATACATACATACATACATACATACATACATACATACATACATACATACATACATACATACATACATACATACATACATACATACATACATACATACATACATACATACATACATACATACATACATACATACATACATACATACATACATACATACATACATACATACATACATACATACATACATACATACATACATACATACATACATACATACATACATACATACATACATACATACATACATACATACATACATACATACATACATACATACATACATACATACATACATACATACATACATACATACATACATACATACATACATACATACATACATACATACATACATACATACATACATACATACATACATACATACATACATACATACATACATACATACATACATACATACATACATACATACATACATACATACATACATACATACATACATACATACATACATACATACATACATACATACATACATACATACATACATACATACATACATACATACATACATACATACATACATACATACATACATACATACATACATACATACATACATACATACATACATACATACATACATACATACATACATACATACATACATACATACATACATACAGACAGACAGACAGATCCCCACCAGGAACTGGACGAAGCCGGGCCGGGTCAGACAGACAGACAGACAGACAGTCGGGAACGGGAACTTATATGACTACTTATATGAATTAAATGCGATGCTCCCATCAGGGACTGGGCGAAGCCGGGCCGGGTCAGACAAACAGACAGACAGACAGATCCCCGCCAGGGACTGGGCGAAGCCGGGCCGGGTCAGACAGACAGACAGACAGTCGGGAAAGGGAACTTATATGACTACTTATATGAATTAAATGAGATGCTCCCATCAGGGGCTGGGCGAAGCCGGGCCGGGCCAGGTCAGACAGACAGACAGACAGACAGACAGACAGACAGACAGACAGACAGATAGATAGATAGATAGATAGATAGATAGATAGATAGATAGATAGATAGATAGATAGATAGATAGATAGATAGATAGATAGATAGATAGATAGATAGATAGATAGATAGATAGATAGATAGATAGATAGATAGATCCCCGCCAGGGGCTGGGCGAAGCCGGGCCGGGTCAGCTAGTAGTTAATAAATCTCATGTGTGCGCAAATCGGTGTTCTTAAGTGCCTAAGTGTTGTTGATAAGTATTCCAGCACAATATTCACACTTACATACCCTAGACACAACCACAGCCACTTCAATCTGTCAGCAGCATTGTGACAGAGAGGTAAACTGGAGAAACGTCAGATTTACAGTGTATCCGTTACAGTCAGATAAACTGGGGACTCGATATCAACAGACCGGGTGTACCAGCATATTGAAACAACGTCACGAGAATCATTTTCATAAACGTGTAAATCAAATTGTACACTGAAATAGCTGGCAGTTTACACGCCGGAGCAGTACAGCGCGAGTTAAAAATACACGTATGCAAATCACCCAGGGACGGGACATCAACGGTGGACTGTTGTCCGCGACAAGGATTACTTCGCTGAGAATAACGGTGGAGAATTAAAGAATGTAAGAGGACACAGGAAATTTAAGTCAAGAAACAACTACAGAGCCAAGAGTTATACGCTGGGTTTGTCGATACTAGCGTTACATTGAACTATATAAAAGACAGCAGACGTTGTAAAGTTGTGACTATACTAGATTTGTGAACATACCAAATAAAGTGGTGCGATGAACACAAATTTGTGAAGATTTTGATAACCAATAAAGAGAGTGATTGATATAAACTGTCAAACTATTTGACACAGTGGAGGTGAAATTCACGTCGTGAAACGCCAGAGTTAGTGGGCGAGGAAAACAGGTCGTGTCCGTACAAGGATAGTGAACGGCTGATCTATAGTTCAGCCGTGTTGTGAAAAACACAGCCGGGAAAAACGTGTCTCAGGTCAAGTTTACACCGGGAACCGATTGACCAAGAGAGCGGTTTCCGTGTAAGCAGATTACAACAGCCGTGAAAGAGTTCATGTCAAAGGGAACTCGCAAGTCTACTTTTTTTTTTTTTTTTTTTTTTTTTTTTTTTTTTGGTTTTGTTAATTCGTTGGTGACAATCAAAGTTCGTTTGTATTCATCGTTATATCACCTGACATGTGTGTGTGTGTGTGTGTGTGTGTGTGTGTGTGTGTGTGTGTGTGTGTGTGTGTGTGTGTGTGTGTGTGCACGTGCGTGTGCGTGCGTGTGTGTGTTTGTGTGTGTAACAATATTTCCAAGAACTTTCTACAACTATTTTGTTACATATTCAATTGAGTATAGATAATATCTTCACTCTCCCCCCCCCCTCCCCATCACTACGGAGGGAAAATGAAGTATAGAGGAGATCAGAACCCTACTACGGACAATGTCCCAAAATCATTATGGCCACGAGTGATTGAGTACAGAGTGATAGTATCAACATGATTAATTGACGTACAGCGGGAGAGCTTGAGTACTTTGTGAATTTACACAAGACTAGAAGCAGTGTCTTTATATTTACAGTTGACTGACTGCCAGCAATCTGTCCACAATTACAAAACTGCCTACTTTAATGGACTATATTGAAGCGGGCGACCGGTTAGGCTTGACAGGAAGAGATTTGTACGAGTTTGCAGAAGGAAAATTGAAATAACAACACCAATTTGAGAGAGAACAAAGACAGAGTGAGCGGGAAGCCAATCGTCTACAGGAAGACAAAGTTACACAAGTCAATATAATGAAACTAAAACTTGAAAAGTTCAAACAAACAAATTCTATTGAAATTTCAAAACAAACGCATAAGTTTGAGATGGAGAAGGCGATTGCACTCAAAATGTTAGAGCTTGCGTCGAATGAACAGAACGACGAAGGCATAAAAAATTCTCACACATCAAAGCGACTAAAACTACCATACTTTACAGATAGAGATAATATCCAGGCATATGTGGACGTATATGAGGCAGCGGCAGAGGCTTTAGGAATTCCAGAAGCAGAATATGCTATGCGACTCAGTGAATATCTTACGGGCAAGGCATTGGATACAATGTTCAATCTACCCGTGTCAGAAAGAAATAACTATACGATTCTGTGCTAACGCCAGCTTATGAAGTTTAATCTCACTGAACATGAATACAGAACTAAGTTCAGACAATTTGTGCCAGAGAAAAATCAGGACTTTAAGACTTTGTCAATACTTTGAAGAATCTATTTAATAAATGGCTAGAGTTAGCAGAAGTAGGAAGAGACACCAATCGTCTAGTGAACCTAATGCTATGAGACAAGGTGTTATCATCATGTAATACAGACTTGGTGGCTTTCTTTCAAGAACGAAAACCGAAGGACATTCCAAAGTCACGAGATATATCTATCCATGGGTAGGTTTTCGTTTTCAAACATTTTTACCAGGATACTGGCCTTATGGCCTGCTGTTTGCGATTATAACATGTACAGCTTTCCTGCGGGACCTCTTGTTTCCCGCCTGTTACAATGAAGACTAGGTATCCGAATTCATTAGTCGTTAGATACCATGGGTTCATGGAAAAATTAGTAGCCCTATGCTGGGATCGAACCCGAACCATCTAAGCCTGAGGCAGACATAATAACCTCAGCCACGGCTATTCTCAATATTCAAATGTAAATTCACATGGTTATCTCTTCAATGATAATTGTATGTTTTATCTTACCCGCTTTACAAAATAAAACCCTGGTTACAAAATAAAGCCCAGGTTACAAAATAAAACCCACGTTACAAAATAAAGCACAATTTACGAAATAAAAACCACGTTAAAATATAAAACCGACGTTACAAAATAAAATCCACTTTATCACGCGGGGAAGTCAATAAGTAAGACACACATGGCTGTAGAACAATAACTAAATATGATAACAACTTGAAACCACTTTGTCTTTATACATTCATTGTCCCTTTATTTCTTAACATAATTTCCACCAACATTGATGTATGTGTCCCATTGTGTTATCAGCCCCCCCCCCCCAAAAAAAAAATAAAAAACCGGCTGCATAGAACTGCGTGCTCTATTTTCTAAACCACGTTTTCACTTCACATTCAACTTCGGCGTCATTCGCGAAATGTCTTCCGCTAAGGTGGGTTTTCAGTGGACCAAAATGGTGGAAATTGCCTGGGGCTAAGTTGGGACTGTAAGGTGGATGTTCCAGAACTTCTCACCCTAGTTGGTTAAGTTTCTCCTGGGTTAATCGCGCTGTATGTGGTCTAGCATTATCATGAAGAAGCAACACTCCTATAGTCAGCAGTCCAGGACGTTTTCTTCGAATTGCATCATGAAGCATCCATAGCACTTCACAATATGATTGAGAATTCACAATGCCACCTTTTTTCTTGAAATTGTTTAAAAGCACTCCTTGACAATCCTAGACCACTGTCAGCATAATCTTCCCTGCTGATGGCGTAAACTTGAATTTCTGGACACAAGTCGAAGAAGTATGTTTCCATTGCATTGAAGCACGCTTTGATTCGGGCTGGTAATGATGCACACATGATTCGTCCCCAGCAACAATCCTATTCAGCATGTCTTCTCCTTCATCTTCATATCGACAGAGATGATGCAAGGACAGGCCAAATCGGTTCATTTTGTGTCTCTCCTTTAATTGTCTGGGTAACGACCTTGAGCACACTTTCTTAAATTTCAATCGATCATGCATTATGCTGTATGCTGAACCATGTGAGCACCCTATTGCAGATGCTACATAGTCTATCGTTACTCGCCTGTCACCTCCAATCATCTCCTCCACCCGCTGTACTGATGCTTCTGTTGCAATCTCAACAGGACGACCAGATTTCATCAACAATTTTAGAGCGTCCTTGAGAAAATGTTTCTACCCAGCTATGCATCTTTACCGGATAAAGATTTGTCAGATTAAACAGGAAGCATTTCCTTATGAATGTCCTTTGCAGGCAGTCCTTTTGCCCACACCAAAAAAAAAAAAAAAAAAAAAAACGCACAACAGTACAGTCGCTATTTCGTTTATGCGCTGTGCATGCGCATGAGACACCTACTGCCACCTGACAAATGGGAATATAAAGTTCGATGTTGCTGTCTACTAATGACACCTGTAGAAAACACCAACTACATTTACCTGCCATCCCACAGAACTGTGTGACTTACTTATTGACTCACCCTCGTATATTAAGCCCACTTTACTAAATAAAGACCGCTTTAATAAATAAAGCCCACCTTACTAAATAAAGCCCTCTTCAATTAAAAAGTTTAATTTTATAAATAAAACCCACTTTAATAAATAACGCCCACTTTAATCAATAAAGCCCAGTTTACCAATACCCGCGTTACAAAATAAAACCCACTTTACAAAATAAAACCCACTGTCCACCTTCATACTGAAGTTGGTAATCACTTATGTATTTATAGCGTCTAGAAGCAGCAGTGGAAAATATGGTAGCGTACTGGCCATACGTTGGCCTGCCGGCCCGGCGGCCATCTGTTAGAATCTGCACCGAGACAGATGTTGTAAAAACTTTGACCAGGGCTGACAGATTAGCCCAGCCTAAACACGAGTACCAGAAATGTCTTGGAACGTAAAAACTGCCGACGTGGTACAGGATATATTTTTAATGATTGTTTAGTGTTTGAAAATATTGCCGGTCCAAGTTTTGTATTCACCATCTGTAAAGTTTATGCAACACAATAGATAAAATACAAAACTTGGACCGGCAATATTTTTATACACTGCACAGACATTACAAATACACCCCGTACTAACCACATCGTCAACAGAGTGAGAATCGGTCTATAAATGTGTGGCTCCATCACAATATGTCCACGGCACCTGGAGGGGTGTAAACAGGTCCTTTAGTTAGACCTCTGTGTGGCCGAAAAGATAAACGCGCTCGCTCTAAGACATCCTGTGCACTGATGTCGGGTAGGATGTTCAACTCCTCATCTAATCTCATCTCATCATATTCCTCTTGTATCTTGCGGTGTCGAGGTGAAGTATAAACAGCGGGAGAGTGCCCGCTTATGGGCTTCATGTATCGATATTGCCATGGACTCTGTTATTCCCTGCGTCCATCATTTACGTGGTCGGCCTCTTCCTACACCGGCAATAAGCTGGACTTAAAACGTTGACTTCTCATTCAGAATGCAATGGCAAACTACTGAACGTAAAATTGTTTAGAAAACCGACTTAACATTGTTACTTACTAGGTCGATCCGGTGTAAAAAATAGATACCAGGAAATGCAGTGGGAAGCAAGGGCGACCGGCACGATACTGAGCACATAACCCACCGTGTGCTGATTGGTTTATAAAATTATGGGTCTGGTATCATAGCCCGGTGCGTGTTAAGCAGCGTGAAATGGTCCCTTTCTTTACTTACTGCACAGACTACATGGAACCAGAAGAAGAGGCCGACCATGTAAACGATGGACAGGATAGAGAGAATAAGGGTCTGTACAAATGAGTGATATCTGCTTTCAGCATGTTAAGAGCTTACACAGTTTAGAGTGGGGGAGCAGAGGTTATAAGGTCAGTGTGACACTTCTACAGCCGAGGAAAGCGAATAAATTAACATGCTCTGGTGATCGGACATGAGTTTGACTTACCCAAATTTAGGTGATATAAATTTAAGTTCTCCTCGTTTAGGTCTCTGGAAAGAAACGTCATTCATTAAACCGTAGGTAGTTTGGTACATAGATATATAAGCTCATGTGTTAAATTCATTAAATATTAGTTAGTTTGGTGCATAGATATATAAGCTCATAAGTTGCATTCATTATATATAGTCGTTAGTTTGGCACGTAAATATATAAGCTCATATGTTACATTCGTTAAATCGTAGGTTGTATAGTACGTAGATATATAAGCTGACATGCTGGTGATTACATCCGTTAAATCGTAGGTAGTTTAATCCAATAGATGCTCCCTATTTGTGATTGTCCAAATGAAGCCCGCCACATTTTATCATATTTCTCTTTCTCTAGTCCAGGGGTGGCCAACATTTTCAGCCGGCGGGCCAAATTTCAGAAATAATATTTCCTGCCGGGCCACGCAGCTAATTGTTTTTGTTAAATTAAAGTAAACAAGCTAGCGTGCTATGCTTCGACCACATGGTCGTTTCCCACTCCGCGGGCCACAACATGACTACCGGCGGGCCACATGTGGCCCGCGGGCCTCGTGTTGGCCACCCCTGCTCTAGTCCATCCTCTCTCCCCGCAATGCTTCCAAACTTTGCCTTCTGGTATTATTTTCTTTGCGTCTTAGTAAGTGACCGAGGTCAGATCATCTTCTCTGTTTTCACTTTAAGAATTCATGTTTATTCTGTTAGTTTTCTATTACATTACGTCTCTTTTACCACAGTAAGACTGTATCGGGTTTATCATTTGTTCATGTTTCAGAACCATGAAATAATCAGAACTATTTAAAAAAACAATAACATAAAAAGACACCCACAGTGAGACTGATGACACATTAAAGTTCCCCAGAGGTGGCTTTTAGACAGAGACAGAACAGACATCCATACATTGACAGACACGATGGTAAGACATAATATACACAGACAGAACAATAGAACAGAAAGCCAGACAGAGACTCGAGCAGCACGATAGACAACGAAACAGACTTTGTTGACAGACAAACAGCAGACAGACAGTGTAGACACAAGGGACAGACATCCAGGCATACACATCTCATCTCATCTCATCATGTTCCTCTTGTACCTTGCGGTGTCGAGGTGAAGTATAAACAGCGGGAGAGTGCCCTCTTATGGGCTTCATGTATCGATATTCCCATGGACTCTGTTATTCCCTGCGTCCATCGTTTACGTGGTCGGCCTCTTCCTCTGCTTCTCTCTGGTCTATACATCATTGCTTGTTGTGGTATACTGTTAATTGGTAACCTACTTGCATGGCCAAACCATTTGACTTGCTGCCTTCTAATAAAATGTAGTGCAGCTATAACCCCCAATTTAGTCCTGATTTCTTCATTTCTGATCTTATCTCTTCTTGATACGTTGAGTATTCTTCTCAGGAATATCATTTTTGTTGTTGTGATTTTTCTTTTCTCTTTTTCTGTCATTGTCTAGGTTTGGCATTGGTAACATAGAGTTGGTGGGAAGATTGTGTTGTAAAGTGCTTTCTTAGTAGTTATTGATACATGTTTGTTCTTTACAATTGGTGCCATTTGTCCAATGAGTTGGTTTGCCTTATTGTATCTATTTTCGATCTCGTCTTCTGATTTGCCATTTGATGATGTTATACTTCCTAGGTACTTGCAACTGTTTACTTGTTTCAAGAGATGTTCGTTTAGGTGAATCATTGTTGCTTTTTCTTCTTTAGTTATAGTCAATACCTCTGTTTTACTTGTGCTAATTTTCATGTTTTGTTCCCTACACATTTCGTTTAGACTATTCAAGTGGTCTTGTAATTCAGCTTATGATTTTGCTATTTGCTTGGTCGTCCGCAAGCAGGAGTTCTCTAGTGGTTAGATTTGCAGATGGTTCTTCTTCTGTGTTCTCGTCATGCGGTGTTCTTGCGGTCTCTGTTTGGCTGGTTTCTTTACGTATGTTGTCTATATCTTATATATAAAAAAGAATGTAATATGTATGTCTGTCTGTATGTCCTTTATGCGTTCGCCAACGGTCCATCCGATTGAGATGACATTTTCTACACATCTTCCTCTCATTCCCGCGCTGCCAACTGTCATATTTTTTTTAGTGTGAAATCGGCTACTTACTTAATATTATTTAATATTTCATTTTTCATTATAATTTCAATATAGCAAGGGAACTTAACTCTGTAAAAGTTATTTAAAGGGGCATAACTTTTAATAACATTGCTATATACCTTATAATCATATTGTTGCATGGTTTTCAAAGACTTATAAACTCTTTGTCTATAGTTATTTACCGGCATATGAGTTATAATAAATAATGATTTAATCTTTAAGTCATTTTTAAAGTTTTTATAAAAATAATGCACAATGCATAACATTGTAACTCATCTTTTTATGCTTAAAGAAGTTATCTACAGTCATGTTGGTGATTAAAAACAGTGTTCACAAAAAATAATGGATGGTGTGTGGAAGGACATTCTTTTAAGTAATTTTTTTTGTTGTTGTATGAATTTAATGAGACGCTCAACGCCAGGAGCTGGGCGAAGCCACGCCGGGTCAGATAGATAGACAGACAGACAGACAGATAGTCGGGAACGGGAGCTTATATGACTACGTATATGAATTAAATCAGATGCTCCCCACCTTTTCGCTGCAGTTATCTGCAGGCATATGCGTTATAATCCTCCTCCTCCTCTCCCCTTCTCCTCCTCCTACCCTCTTCCTCTTCACCTCCCCCTCCTCCCTCTCCCTCCTCTTCCTCCTCCATCCTCCTCCTCCCTCTTCCACCTCCTCCTCCCTCTTCCACCTCCTCCTCCCTCCTCCTCGCCCTCCTCCTCGACCTCCTCCCTCCTCCTCGCTCTCCTCCTTCCTCCTCCTCCTCCCTCTTCCTCCTCCTAATCACTCCTCTTCCTTCCTCCTCATCCGCCCTCCTCCTCCTCTCTCCTCCTCCCTCCTCCTCCCTCCTTCTCCCTCCTACTCCTTCCTCTTCCTCCCTCCTCCCTCTTCCTCCCTCTTCCTCCCTCCTCCTCCTTCCTCCTCCTCCATCTCTTCCTTCCTCTCCTCCTCCCTCCTCTTCATCCCTACTCCTCCCTTCTCCTCCTCCCTCCCTCTCCTTCGCTCTCCTCCTCCCGCCTCCCTCTACCTCCTCCCTCCTCCTCCTCCCTCCACATCCCTCCTCCTACTCCTCCCTCTTCCTCCTTCCCTCTCCTCATCCTCCCTCCTCCTCCTCCCCTCCTCCTCCTCCCCTTCCTTCTCCTCACTCCTCGCTCCTCCTCCCTCCTCCTTCTCCCTCTTCCTCCTCCCTCCTCCTCTCTCCTCCTCCTCCTCCCTACTCCCTCTCCCTCCTCCTCCCTCTCCTCCTCCCTCCTCCCCCTCCATCTCCTGCGTTCTCCTCCTCCTACTTCCTCCTCCTCCCTCTTCCTCTTCCTCCTCCCTCTTCCTCCTCCTCCTCCTCGCCCCTCCTCGCTCCTCCTCCCTCTTCCTCCTCCTCCCCTCCTCCCTCCTCCTTCTCCCTCCTCCTCTTTCCTCCTCCTCTCCTCCTTCTCGCTCATCCTCCTCCCTCATCCTCCCTCTTCCTCCTCCTTCTCCCTCCTCCTCCCTCCTCCTCCTCTCTCCTCCTCTCTCCTCCTCTCTCCTCCTCCTCCCTCAACCTCCTCCCTCCTCCTCCCTCCTCCTCCTCCCTCTTCCTCCTCCTCCTACCTCCTCCTCCCTCCTCCTCCTCCTTCTCCCTCCCTCTCCTCCTCTCTCCTTCTCCCACCTCTTCCTCCTCCTCCCCTCCTCCTCCTGTGTTCTCCTCTTCCTCATTCTCCCTCCTCCTCCCTCTTCCTACTCCCTCTTCCTCCTCCTCCCCCTCCTCCTCGGTTCTCCTCCCTCTTTCTCCTCCTCCTCCCCTCCTCCCACCTCATCCTCCTTCTCCCTCCTCCCTCCTCCTCTCTCCTCCCTCCTCCTCCTCCCTCCTCCTCCTTCCTCCTCCTACAGACAGACAGACAGACAGACAGACAGAGACAGACAGACAGACAGACAGACAGACAGACAGACAGAGAGACAGAGAGACAGAGAGACAGAGAGACAGGGAGACAGGGAGACAGGGAGACAGGGAGACAGAGAGACAGAGAGACAGAGAGACAGAGAGACAGAGAGACAGACAGACAGACAGACAGACAGACAGACAGACAGACAGAGAGGCAGAGAGGCAGAGAGGCAGAGAGGCAGGCAGGCAGGCAGGCAGGCAGGCAGGCAGGCAGGCAGGCAGGCAGGCAGGCAGACAGACAGACAGACAGACAGACAGACAGAGACAGAGAGACAGAGAGACAGAGAGACAGAGAGACAGAGAGGCAGAGAGGCAGACAGGCAGAGAGGCAGACAGGCAGAGAGGCAGACAGGCAGGCAGGCAGGCAGGCAGGCAGGCAGGCAGACAGGCAGACAGACAGACAGACAGACAGACAGACAGACAGACACTCAGACACTCAGACACTCAGACAGACAGACACTCAGACAGACAGACACTCAGACAGACAGACACTCAGACAGACAGACACTCAGACAGACAGGCACTCAGACAGACAGGCACTCAGACAGACAGACACTCAGACAGATAGACACTCAGACAGACAGACACTCAGACAGACAGACACTCAGACAGACAGACACTCAGACAGACAGACACTCAGACAGACAGACACTCAGACAGACAGACACTCAGACAGACAGACACTCAGACAGACAGACACTCAGACAGACAGACACTCAGACAGACAGACACTCAGACAGACAGACACTCAGACAGACAGACACTCAGACAGACAGACACTCAGACAGACAGACACTCAGACAGACAGACACTCAGACAGACAGACAGTCAGACAGACAGACACTCAGACAGACAGAAACTCAGACAGACAGACACTCAGACAGACAGACACTCAGACAGACAGACACTCAGACAGACAGACACTCAGACAGACAGACACTCAGACAGACAGACACTCAGACAGACAGACACTCAGACAGACAGACACTCAGACAGACAGACACTCAGACAGACAGGCACTCAGACAGACAGGCACTCAGACAGACAGGCACTCAGACAGACAGGCACTCAGACAGACAGGCACTCAGACAGACAGGCACTCAGACAGACAGGCACTCAGACAGACAGGCACTCAGACAGACAGACACTCAGACAGACAGACACTCAGACAGACAGACACTCAGACAGACAGACACTCAGACAGACAGACACTCAGACAGACAGACACTCAGACAGACAGACACTCAGACAGACAGACATTCAGACAGACAGACACTCAGACAGACAGACACTCAGACAGACAGACACTCAGACAGACAGACACTCAGACAGACAGACACTCAGACAGACAGACACTCAGACAGACACTCAGACAGACAGACACTCAGACAGACAGACACTCAGACAGACAGACACTCAGACAGACAGACACTCAGACAGACAGACACTCAGACAGACAGACAGAGACAGTCGGGAACGGGAACGGGAGCTTATATGACTACTTATATGAATTAAATGAGATTATCCCCACCAAGGTCTGGGCGAAGACGGGCCGGGTCAGCTAGTATGTTATAAACAAGAAAGGGGACAGAACACAACCTTGTCGTACTCCGGATCTTATTGTGAAGGGTTCTGAATGTCCTCCAGTTGCTCTCACTATGCATTCACTGTTGTTGTATAGGCTTTTACATAGGTTTGTTAGATGTGTACTCACTCCATATTGTTTAAGGATTTTCCAACAGTTTGTTTCTATCTACTCTATCAAATTCCTTTTCTTGGTCGATAAAGGCTAAGTAAAGTGTTTCATTGAATTCGATTGATTTTTCTGTAAGTTGCCTAAGAACAAAAATGGCATCTGTGGCATCCCTTGTGTTTTTTTTCCTAAATCCAAGTTGTGTTTCGCTTAGCTGAGGTTCTATAATAGTTCGTAATCGTTTCTCAAACTATTTTCCCAGTATGACTCAACAATGAAATGCTTCTGTATTGTGTACAGTCTCTTTTGCTGCCTTTGTTTTTCCAAATTGGGATAATTATGGTCTTATCCCAGTCTAGTGGTGTCTGTTAGTTAGTTAGTTAGTCGCGGTTCCAACTTCACGGCAACGTGTCGTCCCCATATTGCTCCGTTCCTGTGCCAGTGAATATCACAAAATGCTCCTCACTGCCCCATGTGAACAATGGAATAGGCAGGAGTCTCGGCAATTCAACAGCCCGCACAGGTACACTGTGCATAATGCCGCCACCAGAATGCCAACACAGAAGTCCTCCACGAAAAATACAGTTCATCGTCGATGAAAACGGCAGTCACCAGAAATACTTCATTGACTGGGGTTTTATCCTATATGGCTCGGTCTCTTTCTTCAGGGCGACCCACCGAAAGCGCCGCACAAAGCACGAACTCCGTAGCTACAGCGACGACTCCCAGGAGTCTCCTGAAAAATGCACTCATGAACCGAAAAGGCAAACCAGTCAATCCAGCAACAGCCGGCTGTCATCGTTCCGAACATGCAGTTCACGCGAAAAACAACCGCGGACAGATGCAAAAGCATTCCACGCGAAATTCACAGCTCACAGTGTCGCGCCACGCACTCACTCAGTAGCAGGGCGACGGAACCATAGCCTCCTTAGTCGCCTCTTACGACATGCATGGTAGGCAACAGTGTTACTATTCTTTGCTCCCCTGTATGGGCCCCAGCAACACACGGGCGATGTGTGGTGTTTGTTGTTCTACCCAAACGTGGTTGAATAGTCTATGTAGCCATGCTGTTCCTACTTCTCTTGCTACTTTAATTAGTTCATTTGGTATTTCATCCTGTCCCGGTGATTTGTTCAATTGGGGCTAATCTGATGGCTTCTATAATTTCTTCTTTCAGTATGTCTGGTTCTAGTTCTTCGGTGGCATCTGTGTCGGTTTCTTGAATTCCTGTGACATCTGATGGGATGTTGAGAAGTTGTTCGAAGTACTGTTTCCATCTTATTAGGATTTGTTTTTGTTCACTTATTGGTTCTCCATTTTCGTTGTTAATTATTTCAGTTGGGTCAAAGGGTTCTCCTCTGGTTCTCATTGCACTTATGTTTTTATAGAAGTTTCTAGTTGCCTCCATGTAGTTTTTATTTAGAGTTTCTCCATACTCCACCCAGCCTGTTTTTTTTTTCTTCTCTCTTTACTATTCTATTCACATGTCTTCTCGCTATTCTATATTCTATGTAATCGCATTCCTGTTTGCTCTTCGACCACTTTTTATATTTTTCGTTTTTGTCTTTTACAGCTTTCTTTACTTCTGCGTTCCACCAACTTGTTATTGTCTTTATCCAGGCATACGATGACAGGAAACTAAAACAGCAAAACATACTCAATAGACACCCGGGAAATGGCTGACTCGAAACTAAGACAACAAAACAAACATTACAGACAGCTGATACTCGCACACACGGTTACGTGAAATTACGACATGACATGCACAACGCACAGACAAAAAGACACCCGGGAAACTTGTAACAACACACAACAATAGACATGATTACATTGACCGACCTACCGGTGGATCTAAAGTAGACGTGGGGCCATATCTCTGATCTGAAATTGATATCAATGATCATTACTTGCGCAACACTAAAACGTTGCTACAATACCAACACACTCACACAAACATTGGCTACTCCAGTGGTTCTCTACTTCTAAGATCACAGAACCCTCAAGGATGCAGATAATTATTTTTATTATTACTGTTTTTTTTGCGTATGCTCAATTTGAAATCAAGCGAGAAGTCATTTTAGTTCAGCTGGCCGGTGTAGGGGTTGAACCCGCTACCTCGGCATCAGCGTAATAACGAGCTGTCTTATCCATTCTGCCATGCTGACCTCCACATAGAAATGTTAAAATTAAGAG
>OY992876.1:131039996-131079996 GCA_963921405.1 Cepaea hortensis | reverse complement strand
CGCCATCTCACCATCACCAGTCTTGGCGACAATGGGCGGTCATGTTTCGCCATCTCACCATCACCAGTCTTGGCGACAATGGGCGGTCATGTTTCGCCATCTCACCATCACCAGTCTTGGCGACAATGTGCGGTCATGTTTCGCCATCTCACCATCACCAGTCTTGGATGATGCCTGTGTTCTTGTCTCCATTATGCCATGTGACCAAGCCATCCAGGTCTTTATCTCTCTGCCTTCCCCTTGTTCTTTGCCCATGAATGTTGCTAGCTTTCACTTTCACATTGTATTCTGGTTATAATGTGCCCAAAACTTCTGGATTATCTTGTGTCTAATTTATCTTATTAACTTACGGTTGTCACATTTTCTTTCAGAACTTTCTCATTCATTTTTTGTTGGGGGGGGGGGGGGGGGGGGGGAAGAGGGGTCTCTGTCTGACCATGGTATTCTTTGCAGTTTCTCTAGAACCCCCATTTTCACTGCCATTAGATATTTCTCAGCATGTCTGCCTATTGTCCATGTTTCACATGCTTATAGCAGTACAGGTTCTATTTAGCACTTCGTCAGTTTTGATTTCAGCGTTCACTTCTCGTTCAGAAAGCAATGGCAAACTACGAAACGTAAAATTGGCCAGTAAATCATCGACATGTTTAGGCGCAAAGATACATCAGATGGAAGATGTATCCCAGCGATAAAGAACATAATAGGATTAGCAAATAAATGCAGTTTATAAAATGAACATCATCTTATGCAATAATCCCTTCATTGGAGGTTAAGAAAGGTCACATATTGGGCACGCAGACCCGTCTTACTTTCGTCCCTTCCAACCACTCATCTGTAGGACATCAGTTATAATTACTAATTATTAAACTAGATAATTAGCTAGTGTGCATGTTGCATTCACACCGAAAACAACATTGCCAAATGAATGTTGTGAACATAAAAAATACACAGTACAATGTTATGAGACAGACAAACACACACATACATATATCCTACACTCTCACTCACATGCACACATTCATAAATATTATGCATACACATACATACTCACACACATGCTGGCATTTATGACTTCCTATGAAATCTTTTGCAGAGGCATCTGTGTATGTATCCAGTTCTTTCTTTTTTTCTTAACGTTAGCACGTTTTGAACTCAAGCGTAGTCCATACACGTGCTGATATTTTACTGCACTGGTCTGATGTTTGCTTGTGGATAAGCTTTCCTTATTACGAGTGTCCCTCACCATCAAGCGAACCCACTGCCATGACCCAAATTAATAATCAATTGGGGAGTCATGGCATATTGAAATATAGTCACGCCTGAGCGTGTGAATGACGTGGCTCAATGACCCGCGTGGCGCACGCCGCCGAGTCACCGGAACGGAACAAGGTCCGTGAATCGATGTGGCCTGACAAGACCTGATCGTTCGGTGCCACATCGATTGACGGATGTCAGTTGCGGCGATCGGGCAAATTTTGAGCTATAGCCTACAATGAGTGACGTTGTAACTTATATTCTAGTGTGATAATTTGGTCGTGTCTAGCATGAGCCGCGTGGTCTAGGTGATTACACGCCTGCCTCAGACGTCAGTGATCCGGGGTTCGATCCCGGGTCCAGTCAGGGATATGCTCTAATAACGAGCTCAAACGAGAGCGAAACTCGAGACTAGTGCTTCCAATTTGACGTGGTCATTGCCTTTGTTTCGTACCGGAATACGATCAGCGTGCCAATAGTGGGTTGTCTGTTCATTGTCCAGGCTTCCGCGCCGTATAGTAGTGTTAAATATAAATAACATTTAACAATTCTTATTTTTAATGCGCTGTTAATCTCTCTAGATGTTTATATTGGTTCCATAATGTTGAAAGCAGTTTGGGCCAATCCTAACCTCTTTTTATTATTTCTGTTTCACTTCTGCCATCATGTTATTACATGTCCAATATAGGAGAAACTTGCTACTGGGTCTAATTCTACAAGTTCTAAACGTGTTCTAATATGGAACACTAAACCACACGAAACAATGTCCATTGCACTACTAATAGCCTATGTATAGACTACGCTTGAGTCCAAAGCCAGCACACGCAAAAAAAAAATGTAATACGTGAGTTGACCTATTATCTGGAGTCCTGCGGGTTAACGATATTTTATATTTGTAATTAGAAAGAAGTCAATGCCGCGAACTGAGACATGCAACAACATTTCTGGAAACTAACATGGCGGTAACAATTACATACTTGCTGGATTCTTGTAGTCCCTCGATTCTGGAAATATGCGAATACTTGATTATAACATACTTTAGTGGTGCAGATCTGGCTTTCCTTGGTCAGTCTAGGTGTGTGTGTGTGTGTGTGTGTGTTTGTGGGTGCGTATGTGTGTCTGTGTGTGTGTCTGTGTGTGTGTGTCTCTCCGTGTGTGTGTGTGTGTCTCTCTCTATCGGTGTCTCTCTGGGTGTCTCTCTCTGAGTGTCTCTCTGGATGTCTCTCTCTCTGGGTCTCTCTCTCTCTCTGGGTGTCCCTCTCTCTCTCTCTCTGGGTGTCCCTCTCTCTCTCTCTCTCTCTCTGGGTCTCTCTCTCTCCCAATGTGTTACCCTTTTAAAATAAAGTTTGTTCGTTCGTTCGTTCGTTCTCTCTCTCTCTCTCTCTCTCTCTCTCTCTCTCTCTCTCTCTCTCTCTCTCTCTCTTGGTGTGTGTGTGTATGTGTATGTTTAGGTACATTTGTGTCTGTCTGTGTGTGTGGTTTGATATATGATTCTCTCTCTGGATGCGTGTGTATATGTGTATGTATTTGGATGTATCATTCTCTCTCTCTCTCTCTCTCTCTCTCTCTCTCGCTCTCTCTCTCTCTTGGTGTGTGTGTGTATGTGTATGTTTAGGTACATTTGTGTCTGTCTGGGTGTGTGGTTTGATATATGATTCTCTCTCTGGATGCGTGTGTATATGTGTATGTATTTGGATGTATCATTCTCTCTCTCTCTCTCTCTCTCTCTCTCTCTCTCTCTCTCTCTCTCTCTGGGTGTATGTGTCTGTTTGGATATATGTTTGTCTGTGTGTGTGTGTGTGTGATGTGTGTATGTGTATGTGTCTGTTTGTGTATATATGCCGATTCTTTGGGGTTGTGTGTATGTCTGTTTATGTGAGTGTCTATATCCAGCTGGGACTCTGTATATGTGTGGCTGTGTGGATCTGTCTTTTTGGATAATCTCTCTCTGTCTCTCGCTCTCTCTATCTCTCTATCACTCTCTGTCTCTCTCTCTATCTATCTATCTATCTATCTCTCTCTCGCTCTCTCTCTCTATCTATCTATCTCTCTATCTCTCTCTATCTCTCTATCTCTCTCTCTCTCTCCCTCTCTCTCTGTGTCTGGTGTGTGTCCAAGACGTCTGTTTGGATCTGTATCGGTGTCTGTCTGGATATGGCATGGTCTGTGTCAAGTATGCTGTAATGATGATCATCATGAAGTTTGCTGATGGTGATTGCACAGCCAATTATCTAGTTAATGATCATCATGAAGTTTGCTGATGGTGATTGCACAGCCAATTATCTAGTTAATGATCACCATGAAGTTTGCTGATGGTGATTGCACAGCCAATTATCTAGTTAATGATCATCATGAAGTTTGCTGATGATGATTGCACAGCCAATTATCTAGTTAATGATCATCATGAAGTTTGCTGATGGTGATTGCACAGCCAATTATCTAGTTAATGATCATCATGAAGTTTGCTGATGGTGAATGCACAGCCAATTATCTAGTTAATGATCATCATGAAGTTTGCTGATGGTGATTGCACAGCCAATTATCTAGTTACCCACTTGTATTTGGTCTGTGTCTAGTATGCTGTAATGATGATTATCATGAAGTTTGCTGATGGTGATTGCACAGCCAATTATCTAGTTAATGATCATCATGAAGTTTGCTGATGGTGATTGCACAGCCAAGTATCTAGTTAATGATCACCATGAAGTTTGCTGATGGTGATTGCACAGCCAATTATCTAGTTAATGATCACCATGAAGTTTGCTGATGGTGATTGCACAGCCAATTATCTAGTTAATGATCATCATGAAGTTTGCTGATGGTGATTGCACAGCCAATTATCTAGTTAATGATCATCATGAAGTTTGCTGATGGTGATTGCACAGCCAATTATCTAGTTAATGATCATCATGAAGTTTGCTGATGGTGATTGCACAGCCAATTATCTAGTTAATGATCATCATGAAGTTTGCTGATGGTGATTGCACAGCCAATTATCTAGTTAATGATCATCATGAAGTTTGCTGATGGTGATTGCACAGCCAATTATCTAGTTAATGATCATCATGAAGTTTGCTGATGGTGATTGCACAGCCAATTATCTAGTTAATGATCATCATGAAGTTTGCTGATGGTGATTGCACAGCCAATTATCTAGTTAATGATCACCATGAAGTTTGCTGATGGTGATTGCACAGCCAATTATCTAGTTAATGATCACCATGAAGTTTGCTGATGGTGATTGCACAGCCAATTATCTAGTTAATGATCACCATGAAGTTTGCTGATGGTGATTGTACAGCCAATTATCTAGTTAATGATTATCATGAAGTCTGCTGATGGTGGTTGCACAGCCAATTATCTAGTTAATGATCATCATGAAGTCTGCTGATGGTGATTGCACAGCCAATTATCTAGTTAATGATCATCATGAAGTTTGCTGATGGTGATTGCACAGCCAATTATCTAGTTAATGATCATCATGAAGTCTGCTGATGGTGATTGCACAGCCAATTATCTAGTTAATGATCATCATGAAGTTTGCTGATGGTGATTGCACAGCCAATTATGTAGTTATTGATCATCATGAAGTTTGCTGATGGTGATTGCACAGCCAATTATCTAGTTACCCACTTGTATTTGGTTTGTGACGGCCGGGTGGCTATTTCCTTAGCCTTTGAGCTGAAATAAAACACAGAAAAACATTGTCTTTATGCCTGGCTCTGTCTGTCTGCACGTGTCTATATCTGTATGTGGCTCTGTCTCTGTCTGTATGTGGCTTTGTCTGGGTCTGTGTGTGGCTCTGTCTGTATCTGTACGTGGCTCTGTCTGTCTCTACGTGGCTCTGTCTGTCTCTGCGTGGCTCTGTCTGTCTCTACGTGACTCTGTCTGTCTCTGAGTGTTTCTGTGGCTCTGTCTGACCGTGCCTCTGTCTGTCTCTATGTGGCTCTCTCGGTGTCTGCATGTGGCTCTGTCTGTCTCTATGTGGCTCACTCTGTGTTTGTATGTGGCTCTGTCTGTCTCTATGTGGCTCTCTGTGTTCTCTATGTGGCTGTGTCTGTCTCATTGTGGCTCTCTGTGTTCTCTATGTGGCTGTGTCTGTCTCATTGTGGCTCTCTCTGTGTCTGTATGTGGCTCTGTCTGTCTCTATGTGGCTCTCTGTGTTCTCTATGTGGCTGTGTCTGTCTCATTGTGGCTCTCTCTGTGTCTGTATGTGGCTCTGTCTGTCTCTACGTGGCTCTTTGGCTCTGTCTGTATCTGTACGTGGCTCTGTCTTTGTCTGTACGTAGATCTGTCTGTCTCTATATGGCTCTTTGGGTCTGTGTCTGAACGTGGCTCTGTCTCTCTCTCTGAAAGTGGCTCTGTCTGTCTTTACGTGGCTCTGTCAGTGGTTATGTATGTGTTTCCGTTTGTCTGTATGTGTTTTTCTGTATTCCTGATTGTGTGTTTGTTTGTGTCTGTCTTTCTTTGCACCAATTTATGACTGTGTATCTATACTAGTCTGTTGTCTGGATGTCTGCCTTTGTGCGTGTCTACCTGTCAGCCTGGTTTCCAATATATATATATATATATATCTGCGATTGTATTATGTACATCCACAGACAGAAAACACAGGGGACATGTATTGAACCGCTGATAGTCAAGACATTGATGTGACAAAAGTATATGTACAGGACAATGGGCTGAGAGTCTAGTAAAACTAGGCTTTTGCGGTTGTTAATGTCTGGTACACAAGTTGAGGGTTTTGCATGCTTTTCAGAAAAGTCGTGTAAGAGCAAACTTGCGTGGGGAGCGTTATGAACCTTACTGACAATAAGGGGATATTTAAGATTTTTTTCGCATGTCCTTTTACAGGACATTGCAGTCAACACCAGCATTTTTCAGCTGCTGTTGATGTCTTAGCAAGTTTTACGTTCAGTAGTTAGCAATTGCTTTCTGAATTACCGGCTCACATACCTACGTAAGTAACCAGCGCGACGCGACCGCTGCCGAATCTCGCGCAGCTGTGTTTCGTACGTGAGTATGGGGGATAACGAATAATGTCTTTAACTCCTTCGCAAGAGAGACCAACATTCAAGAGGATACCATGATGATTATGATCATTGACGGAGATTGGAGATTGGGCAGATAGGAGGAGATCAGAATATGGCAGATTAGAGATGGGGGAGCTTAGACCAGAGAGAGACAGGACAGTCGAGAAAGAGGAGAGAAAAGCATTGTAATTATTATTCAGATCGGACAGATCCGAGAGGAAAATTATCACTGTTGTTCCGACAGAAGTGAATAGGATCATTATTATTCAGGTCGGAGAAAGGTGAGATCGGAAACGAGAACATTATAAAACTTTTCCTTCAGAGAAGATTATTCGGAAAGGAAATCAATGGATTGGTGATGCATTATGTTCAGACACTCATTATTCAGAGTCGGTAAGATGCATTCTATCATTCAGGTATGCAGCGATTGATTTATAGATGGAGGATATTTACAATACAAAGAGTCAAATTAGCTGTTTAGCTGAGAGTATTCATCTAGAGTCCAACCACGCTTAATACAACACTCTAGTTGAAAATAAAGATTTTATATGGGGAGGGCTGCCGTGAGTTAACGACCTGGCTCCATGGTGTTAGTTCTGATATATAGTTTTCTTTGATTGGCCAATCAAAGTTGAGTGATGAAATCTGTGAAGACATTGGAGTACTTTATATAATTTTTTAAAAACATGTTCTGGACAAGGTGTTCACTTGTAGTTACAGTTGTTGACTTTATATTAGTGTCACTCAATTCTAGGATGGGTAGTAGATCACGTGCTGAAGAAGGAAAACAATAAATCCACTATACGATCATATGCGGTCATGAATTACATGGTGGTAACAGAGTCAGTGGACATCAGCTGTGCTGACAACGGTAAATATACGCACAGGTGATAACTGCCGTTACCAACGCTAACAACCACATACAGCCATGAATACAGCGACATGAAAGTCACTTCCTATCACACCTGATGGTGACAGCTAAACCTCCTACCGTGGCAAAGAAGGCCGTTCAAGACGTGTTCGACAATATTCAATTTTGCCACCACCCACTAACCCACTGAGGGGTTAGGTTTACTGTTTACACAGGTGAACAGAAAGAATAGCAGACATACAGAAAGAATTGCCGGCAGACAGACAGAAAGAATGGCGGACAGACAGACAGACATACAGAACTGCGGAAGACAGACAGAGGGAATAGCGGACAGACAGAATAGTGGAGAGACAGAATAGCTGACAAACAGAATAGTGGACAGTCAGACAGAATAGAGGACAGACAGACGGACAGAATAGCGGACAGACAGACAGACAGAGAGACAGACAGACAGAGAGACAGACAGACAGACAGACAGACAGACAGACAGAATAGCGGACAGACAGACAGAATAGCGGACAGACAAACAGAGAAAGAATATCAGACAGACAGACAGACAGACAGACAGACAGACAGACACAACAGAACAGAGGACAGAAAGACAGATAGACTAGAGGACAGACAGAAAGTATAGCGGACGGACGGACAGACAGACAGACAGACAGACAGACAGACAGACAGACAGACAGACAGACAGAATAGAGGACAGAAAGACAGATAGGCTAGAGGACAGACAGAAAGTATAGCGGACGGACAGAAAGACAGCAAGTATAGCGGACAGACAGACAGACAGACAGACAGACAGACAGACAAACAGACAGACAGACAGGCAGGCAGGCAGGCAGGCAGGCAGAATAGCGGATAAACAGGCAGGCAGAATAGGGGACAGAGAGACAAACAGATAGACAGAAAGAATAGCGGACAGACATAAAGGCAGACAGATAGAATAGCGGACAGACATAAAGGCAGACAGACATAATAGCGGACAGACAGTGGCAAAACGGCACCCATGTATAAATATCACGAAAGATACAACACATTTGCTGATTGACAGAAATTACATCGGATAGGCAGAAAGAACAGATACGATTCATTCTCTCTCTCTCTCTCTCTCTCTCTCTCTCTCTCTCTCTCTCTCTCTCTCTCTCTCTCTCTCTTTTTTTTTTTTTTTTTTCTCTCTCGCTCTCCTCTCTGTCATACACACACAAAGAGAAAGAGAATGAAACCTTTTATCCTTAATTTGATTTATGTCCAACAACCTGAAAAGAAAGCAATCATTTGAGAATTAGTTCAGTGTGTACCAGGCATCTCGCGATGCCATAGTTCAGTTTCTAACAATACAACCACTCCACGTCGTGTCTAGCTCCCCCGGTGACCAGTCACCCTGTCCAATCTTGTGTCTGACTCCCCCAATGACCAGTCAACCTATCTAGTGTTTTCTGGATCCCCCAGTGACCAGTCATGTGTCTGACTCACCCAGTGACCAGTGATGTGTCTGGCTCCCCCAGTGACCAATCATATGTTTGGCTCCCCCAGTGACCAGTCATGTGCATAGCTCCCCCAGTGACCAGTCATGTCATTGGCAAGTATAGCGGACAGACAGACAGACAGACAGACAGACAGACAGACAGACAGAATAGGCGTGGCTCCCCCAGTGACCAGTCGTGTGTCTGTCTCCCCCAGTGACCAGTCATGTCATTGGCAAGTATAGCGGACAGACAGACAGACAGACAGACAGACAGACAGACAGACAGACAGACAGACAGACAGACAGACAGACAGACAGACAGAATAGGCGTGGCTCCCCCGTGACCAGTCATGTGTCTGACTCCCCCAGTGACCAGTCACGTGTCTGTCTCTCATAGTGACCAGTCATGTGTCTGGCTCCCCCAGTGACCAGTCATATGTCTGACTCCCCCAGTGACCAGTCAACATTTGTACACACTTTAAGAGGTACTGGATACACGGTGCTAGACCGTTAGTCTGCATCACGCCGGCCACCTTCACTCCCCAGGGCATTTCACAGTACCTGGTTTATCCGGGTGACCCCCATGTCAATTTTAAAAATCAACTGCGATGCGAATCTAAGCCCCTGATTATCAGCCGGCCTTGGAATGTCTAGCCAATACACTACAGAGTGTCTCGCGATGACCCAGTGCTTGCTTTACATGTTTCTACACCTTAGTTAGTTAGTTAGTTAGTCATAGTTCCAACCTCACAGCAACGGGTCGTCCCCATTATGCTCCGTTCCTGTGCCAGTGAATATCGCACAAAACGCTCCCCACTGCCCAATGTGAAAAGTGGAAAAGACAGGAGTCTCGACAAACAACAGCCCGCACAGATACACTGTGCATAATGCCGCTGCCAGAATGTCAACACAATAGTCCCCCACGAAACACCCAGTTCATCTCTGATGGAATCGGCAGTCATTTTCCCATCTGGATGTTTCCTAGATGTTCACCCACACAGTCCACGAAAATACAGTTCATTGTCGATGGCAGTGGCAGTCAACCAGAAGCCCAGCAGCCATGCATTTCTGCATAAGGCAAAAACCGGTCAATCTGGGACATAGCCATCTACCATCGCTCCGAACATGTAGTCACGTTCCAAAAAACCTCGGGCAGATTCAAAAGCATTTCACACGAAACTCACAGCTCACAGTGTCGCGCCACGCACTCACTCAGTAGCAGGGCGACGGAACCATCAAGCCTCCTTAGTCGCCTCTTACGACATGCGTGGTAGGCTACAGTGTTGCTATTCTTTGCTTCCCTTATGGGCCCCGGCAACACACAGGAGTTCTACACCTTTCTGTTGATACATCCATTCATCTTTGCTACACCCATTCATTAGTTCATACACCCATTCATTAGTTAGTATACCCATTTGTCTGTTGATATACCGATTCATTAATTGATACACCCATTCATTAGTTGATACACCCAGCTGATAAACACATTCATCTGTTGATAACACAATTATCAGTTTATACACCCAGTCATTAGTTGATACACCTATTCATTAGTTGATACACCTATTCATTAGTTGATACACCCATTCATCTGTTGATATACACATTCATCTGTTGATACACCCATTCATCTGTTGATATACCCATTCATCTGTTGATACACCCATTCATCTGCTCATACACACATTCATCTGTTTATACACCCATTCATATGTTTATACACCAATTCATCTGTTGGTACACCCATTCATCTGTTAATACACCCATTTATTAGTAAATACACTCATTTATTAGTTCATACACCCATTCATTAGTACATAAACCCATTCATCTGTTAATACGCTCAATTTTTAGTCCATACACCCATTCATTAGTTCATACACCCATTCATTAGTTCATAAACCCATTCATTAGTACATAAACCCATTTATTAGTTCATACACCCATTCATTAGTACATAAACATATTCATTAGTTCATACACCCATTCATTAGTTCATACACCCATTCATTTGAACATAAACCTATTCATTAGTACATAAACCCATTCATTAGTTCATACACCCATTCATTAGTACATAAACCCATTTATTAGTAAATAAACTCATTCATTAGTACATAAACCCATTCATTAGTACATAAAACCATTCATTAGTTCATACACCCATTCACTAGTACATACACCCATTCATTAGTTCATACACCTATTTGTTAGTACATAAACCCACTCATTAGTTTTTACACCCTTTCATTAGTTCATACACCCATTCATTAGTTCATACACACATTCATTAGTTCATACACCCATTCACTAGTTCATACACCTATTCATTAGTCCCGCCATCCATTTCCTTGGTCGAACGCCAGATCTTATTTGGCACTGAATTTTTTAAGGCGCATCTATCATACACCGCTAGACCCATATTTCTATAGACCAATCTCCACTCGATGGCTGCTGCGGCCAGTGTCATGCCGGCCGCCTTTTCTCCCCAATACATTCTTGGTACCCATTTTAAGCTGGGCCTGCCTGGTAGCCCAGGTACACTTTAAAAAACAATGCGAACCCGCCCAGCGGCAGATCAGACATCGGGAGTCAGCCACTACGCCACCACTCCTTCAGTTAAGTCAATATTCGATGTTTGCCTTCGCTCAAGCGTAGCCCACACAGGTGCTACTATAGGGTGTATTTTTAATGACTGTGTAGTGTTTGAAAGACATGATTGATACAGGCATTGATAATGCACATTGGGAGCAAGTCGCCGCTGAACGTGTTGCATGGAGGGCAAATATCAGAAATGGAATAAAGTCAAAGGAGAAAATTATTGCAGAAAAGTCACACACCAAGCGTTTGAGACGTAAGATGGTGCATGATGGTGGAAATGACCACGTGTTCACATGCACCCACTGTGAACGGACATTTACAGCGCAAATTGGCCTTATCAGTCACACTCGCTACCGCCATAGTTAAAAGTTATTATGCCTTTTTAAAGCACAAACTATCGTCTGTCAAGACGGCAAGGTGCCAATGTATGTGTATAGTGTTTGAAATTATTGCCGGTCCAAGTTTTGTATTTACCTATTATGGTGCATGAACTTTACAGAGGGTGAATACAAAACTTGGACCGGCAATATTTTCAAACACTGCACAATCATTAAAAATACACCCTATACATCTGGTGCAATGCACTGATTTCTGCGTGGGGATTAACTTTCCCTATTACTACTGTCATCCGGCAACCCCACTCCGGCTTCTGTCCCCAAGTTAAGGGCGAGAAGTCAACATTTTAGTCCAACTGACAGGTGTAAGGGGCTAAACCTGTTACCACACCTTCAGCACACCGGAAGTTTAAGAGCTGGCAGTATTATCTATTGACCATGCTGACTCGGATTATATCATAGAAGCATTTAACTTGATTCAAAAACAGATCACTTGGTAGAGAACTTACGCGGTTCGGCTCGTAAGTGCCCTGGCAATGACTCGTTCAACCATTTGTTTCTTTTTGTACTGTAAAGGACAGTGTTAAATATCAGCTCAGTCGAATAGAGGTCAGGTATTAACTCACTCGGTCTAGCGGTCATATATCAACTTATCTGTCTAGAGGTCAAATATCAACTTATCTGTCTAGAGGTCATATGTCAACGCTGCTCAATACAGAGGTCAGGTATCCCTACTCTGTCCAGAGGTCAGATACCCCTGCTCGGTAAAGTTGTCAGATATTCCTGCTCGGTATAGAGGTAAGATAGCCCTGCTCGGTATAGAGATCAGAAATTCCTGCTAGGCCTAAGGGTCAGATATCCCTACTCAGTTTAGAGATAAGCATATGTTGTCAAATATCAACTCACTCGTTGCCGAGGTCAAATATCATCTTACTCATTGTAGAACTCGAATATAAACTCACTTGTTGTAAAGGGCAAATATCAACACAGTCCAACTTAGTCTAGAGGTCAAATGTCAGCTCATTTTGTCTATAAGTCAAATAAATTTCAGCTTACTAAGTCTAAATGTGAAATGTCATCTCACTGTCTGTAGGTCACACATCAACTCCCTCAGTCTAAAGGTAAAATCAACTCACTCGGTACAGAGTTCAAATATACATTAACTCGTTGTAGATGTCAACAAATATCCCTACGCTGTCTACAGGTCAGATACCCCTGCTCGATCTAAAGGTCAGATATCCCTACTCAGTCTAGAGGTCAGATATCCCTGCTCAGTATAGAGGTCAGATATCCCTGCTTAGACTAAAGGTCAGATACCCCTGCTCGGTCTAGGAATCAGATATCCCTACTCGGTCTAGAGGTCAGATATCCCTGCTCAGTCTAGAGGTCAGATATCCCTGCTCAGTCTAGAGGTCAGATATCCCTGCTCAGTCTAGAGGTCAGATATCCCTGTTCAGTTCAGGGGTCAGATATGCCTACTCGGTCAAGAGGTCAGATATTCCTATTTTGTCTATAGGTAAGATGTCCCAACTCGGTCTAGAGGTGAGCTATCCTTATTCAATCTAGAGATAAGCATATATTGAACAACTATTATAGCACGTGAAACACACTCTCAGCTTTCTACCTGGTTTATTATTCAGACGATTTGTGTTCTTGGCTTTTGTGCAGATAACCACACACACACACACACACACACACACACACACACACACGCGTGCGCGCGCGCGCGCGCGCGCTACTCTGGCAGCCCAATGTGTTCGCATCATCCTCTGTAAACAATAATGATAACGTGTAAGGGGGCGGGGATGTGATTATGACCATGGTAATGTTGACGATGATGTGACGGCGATATAGCAGCTGTAATCATGACTTTGGTGATTTCATGATGGTGAAGGGACAGTGACGACGATATAGCAGCTGTAATCATGACTTTGGTGATTTCATAATGGTGACGGGACAGTGATGACGATCTTGTTGATGATTGTAATGTTTGCAGTTGTTGTTGTTGTTGTTGTTGTTGTTGTTGTTGTTGTTGTTGTTGTTGCTCTGATCGTGAAGATGATGCTGGTCGTTACCATTGCTGTGGTAGGAATCACGACAATCATGACAGTAGATGGCTACGATTATCATCTTCGCAACAGTAGCTGATTAATCTGATGAAATATGTCATTATAGTGTAATGTATAGTTGTCGCAGTTATGATGATGCTATTTGTTGTACCGATGGTTTTGGTATTTGTTTGTCTGTTGTTATTGCGTTCGCCCGATTTGAATTCAAGCGTAGTCGATACACGTGCTACTACTTTTAGTGCAGTGTACTGAATTTTGCATATGGGTTAAAATTTGTTGCATATTATTTACAGGACGTAGCAATCAACCCTGGCATTTTTTACTGATTCCTGGGCAAGTTTACGTTCAGTAGTTTGCCATTGCTTTCTGGAGCATATGGGATAACTTTCCCTATTACCAATGTCCCTCGCCATCAAATGAACCCAATCCAGTTTCTGAAGTGCTCGTCATTTACGTCCCCAAGTCAAGGACCAGAAGTCAACATTTTAGTCCCAATTGACCATTGTAGAGAACGAACCCGCTACTTCGACATAAGCTTATCGGATATTTAAGAACGAGGCTCTTATCCATTCGGCCATGCTGACCTCCAGTGATTCAGATGATGATCATGATGATTATGATGATAAATGTCGTTACAGTGGTGTCTGTAGTTGTTGTCGTGGTGATGATGATGCTGTTTGTACCACTGGTTTTGATACTGATCTCGACAGAGACGGCAGTAGATTACTACAATGGTGATCATTAATATGCTAATTATAATTATGATAATAACGACTACGATAACAAATGTGATAAAGATCTTACATCGGCGTTGTTTGAGACATCCATCCCGCGTTGCTGCATTGGCAACAGCACAGTCCCGCACCACGAGTGGACATTGTCTGTCATATGATACAGGTGCAGTCTGTGGTGTTCTGAACCCATCATGGCGCCGAGTGTTGACATACATATGGCTTTTATTCTGAAATATGGGGTTGTATGGTAGTGCTTTCACAGATTCTGTGCCAAACAAACAGTAGGTTTGGACCAAACAAAAATGGATGGCGGAAAATGGGAAGCAGGGGTATGTCACAGTTATGACTTACAAGTTGTGAATATCGGAGCAGACATATTATATTAAAACGCGGTGACAACATTTTGACGATATATAAGTCCATGGCAAATACTGGAAGTCGCTTAAGACGATTAATCAGTTAAGATCTGGAGAGTTTCGGGACATGCCATCATGGTCCCATAATCTTAGAAATGGAAAATCCCAACTGCACCTTCAGGTGGTAGAGGATGGGTAACACACCATTGTGTGATAAATGCAGATCCGAGCACCGGGAATCCAGCGGGGTAAGTGGACAACTGTGCAGCTGAGCAGAGCAGGACACTCATTTGTCTTGATAGTCATAAATGGATTTCACGGGCAAAAAACACCTCCATTTAGATGATAAGGGGAAACCACCACATTATCTTCCCAAGAATTTCATGCATTTCAGATCTTGTACTGCCAGAGTAACTGTCATAATCTCCCCACCTGTTCTAACGCGTCGTCGTCAACGGCGCCTGGCAATTACGGCCAGGTCCACCTGTGAGCGACACTAACCACGCTGTGACAGGAATGGTCAGTCGGTGCATGCGTGGGACATGGAATCCACGCAAGGACACAACCCCGACTAGCGACAACTCACAGGGTTAGCGGCCAGACGGCCCGGTGGAGTTGCACAGGACAGACGGAATGAATGGTGTTCGTATACTTGTGTAGATGAACGATAATAGATAGAAAACCTGTGTGAGTATAGGAGACTGTGCGCTTGTGAGTTGTATACATTGCATTGATATATCTATTGATTGTATTATGGCATCGATATTGTAATTGCGCGATGCATGTAATTGTTGTGATGAGTGAGACGCGTGAATAAAGTGTTTGAATTGTATGTGCAGTGTGTCACGTCAAGTCATTCTGTGACAGTGTTTGTATCACATCTGTTGGTGATTACGAGCCTGTGTTATTGCTGAATGCAAGATTCTGACAGGTGTGAACGTGGGTGCATCGTCCAGCTTGAACCGACTATAAAATAGGTGTGAACGTGGGTGCATCGTCCAGCTTAGAACCATTTAAATAGAGATGCGAATGTGAATGTCCATCGTCCATCTTGGAATTAGTTGTAAAATAGGATTGAACGTGTGTGGAAGCGGAAAGTTTTGGAAAGTTTTGGAAAGAAAGCAACATGGAAAGTAAGTTGTTAAATGTGTTGAACGGATGTCAGTACGACTAACAAACATACTTGACAGCACACAAACCTACAAAACTTAGTTGACAACGCATACACCACATAAACGTACATGTCCTAATATTTTCTTCTTCCAAAAAGCAACAGGTTTTTGTGTCATCCGAAACCGTTAGCAAGTAAAGTTCATTTTTTCCGGGCAGTAACGATCAGGCAGCCATTCTCTGGTACAGTGTTTCAACATACTCCAGAGCTCCAAAGTCACTTAAGTATTATCTTTTTTTCCTACATACTTTTGGGTGTAAGTCTAGGCACAAGCTGTATTCGATAAATACTGTACACATTGTTCTATTTACTAACACCTTATAATTAACTTGTTTGTACATTCATTGTATCTGAAATATTTCATCATGTCCACATTGAATGATTTCATCGAGTCTGGGTTGAAATTAAAGTTAACTGGTGATGAGTTGACAAAATGGAGTGAGGCAAAATATGCAGAGTATATCCTATTACAGGAGAAAGCCAGAGAGCGGGAAGACAGAGCTGCTGAAAGAGAGTTGAAAAGAGCAGAATTAGAGTCTGAGTCTAGAAAATCAGAAGCTGCTTTAAAACAGTCTGAGTTAGGGGCCAAAACTAAACAGGCAGAATTAGATGCTAAAAAGGCAGAAACAGATGCCGAATTAAGAAAAGCTGAGATCTCTGCCCAGAGCAAGAGAGAGGAGCTTGAAATTAATGCACGAACGAAAAAGGAAGAACTTGAAATGCAGCTGAAAATTAAACAGCTGGAAGCTGAAACATCAGCAGATAGAGATTCTAGAAGGTCAGAAAGACTAGATAAAGAGAACCAGTACAAAACGTACCAAGGGATCGTCAAAAATTTCACCACGGGCGACTGCATTGCAGCCTTCACCCAAAATTTTGAAACGATAATGGACCATTATCAGATCCCAGAGACTGAATGGAACATTATATATATGAGAAGTCTTTCAGGGGAACCTCTCAAAGTGATAGAGACCATTCCCAAAGATCTTAGTAAAGACTATCAATATATTGTCCAAAATTATGTCACACTTCCTGTTAGATGAAGCAGGCTACAGAGAACAGTTTAGTAAATTAGCTCCAAAACCTACACAAACGTTCTCTGACTACATCTCAGTAGTACAGGATATATTTAGTAAATGGCTGTCAGCAGCCAAAGTAAATAACAACTTTGATAAGTTGAAAGATCTAATTCTTAGAGACAATTATTTCATCTCTACCACCACCATTTTCTAAATTTCTGGTGCAAGAATGTGAGTGCGAGCGTGTGCAACATATAGATAAACGAGGTTCGGCTTATTTCACAGCCAACAAACAGTGTTTTACTAGTGGATTGACTGACAAACACTTTGTAGCAGCCGCTACCTATGACAGAACGAAGTCAGGTCCCTACACTAAACAGAAACCCTTTAAGCAATCTGCTGATAAGTATTACCAATGCAGATATTGCCATCTTCCACATAATGAAAGTGATATGTGTGACAAACACCCAGGGTACCTCACATACTTGCAAAACTATATAGATAAGCAAGATAAGAAGAGAAAGAGCTATAAACGACTAACCAAATGCTTCCTTTGCAAGGCATATTACCACTGACGTCATGCTTGTAAAGGTAAACAAATGACCAGAAAGGCTAATGCAGCCATGTTTGATAGCTCTTCCTCAGACGAGGAACAAGTAGAAAATCATCCTGTTAATGCAGCACAGGCCATTGATGTATTTCATCTTGAAAAATGTTAAAACATCAATATGTTAAAACCATACTACAACAGAGACGAAGACCAAGACGAGACAGCAGCAAGCACAACGATAGTGGACCATGCTGACGATGACGAGACCGACGAAATATCGACCCCATCACTTGACACGACAAACAATCTGCATGACACCAAAATAAATCCTAATCTGACTCAGACAGAGACAGACAATTGCAGACAACTGTTACAAGACTGCGACATTTGTACGGATGACAAGACTTCTTCTGACAGACCATGTAACAACAATACAGCAGACATTTGACAGCATCAGACATCACGGACTGACAGTCAAACCATCGAAAGTCGACATAGCCTATAAAGAAATTTCATTTTTGGGTTATAAAATTAGTAATGGCTTTGTCATGACTGACGATAACATCGTGTCAAGAATTCTTAAATTGTCACTACCGACGACAAAGAAAGAATTGAGAAGTGTCCTAGGTCTGTTAAACTATTACAGACAGTTTATACCAAATTTTGCCACATTGACGGAATGTTTCACTAACCTACTAACAAATTACAAATCTAACAAAATTGTAAACAGCGAATGCCTAAGACCTGCATTTACAAAAGTGTTATCCTACTTTTCTAGTAACCCCATTCTTAAATCACCGAATTTGGACATTATTTTCAGATTAAGAACTGACGCGAGCTCCGTAGCGATTGGGGCAGTACTTTTGCAACAGCACGACCAAATTCGCTTGAAATTGAGGCCCTTGCTCTTGCGTACTCAATGAGAAAATTATCCAGATTTCTTCTTGGGAAACATTTCATAGTCGAGACAGACAACAGTCCGTTAACAATCATCACGACTGGAATTCCTACCAACCACAGGGTAGCACGATGGTCACTATTACTGCAAGATTTCAGTTTTGAAGTCAGGCATATCTCTGGCACACAGAATACGATTGCTGACCTTCTTTCCAGATGTCCTTACGACACATCCGATAGCCTAACTGTGCCTGAGCGCACACAGCAGACCAATAAGTAATCTGCAGATTAGTATAGCGCTCAGCATCACAGCGAAGAGTGAAATTATTTCAGTAACGCTGTGTAGAAATTGTGATAGGGACAATGTCCCAATGTAAATAGAGTACATATATCTTATAATTATTGTGATAATTGTGATGAATACTTGTGTTGTATGTGATCGAAAGGTAACATTATTTTAAATATGTATTAACATTGTAACGAACAGTGCTACGTGATTTCAAGACTTACTGTGCTTGAACTGTTCCAGTATCCGTAGTACCTGCTAAGCAGAGTGTTACGACGTATTTTACTCTGTGTGAGAGGGACAGTGACATCTGAATTCTACAGAACACTTTAATCCATATTTTGAAAGAAAGAGTAATCCAGCAGCTGTTCTTAAGAACTGTGTACTCCGTTCGGTTATATAACATCCCGACGAAAGAACATTGTTTTAGCTACATCTCAACACACCAGCTGTGTACTTCCTGTATTTGTGTAATTAAGTCAAAAACTAGCAGACTATAGTGTAATTCTCACAAAGAATTGACGCTTGATATAAACTTTGTGAGCTGAAAGTTTGCATATACAAACTGTATGCAAGGATTTTGATAGATGTAATCTGAGAATCATAAGTTGATTAACTTGTTCGCAATAGTGACATTTGGCTCGCTATTGTCAATAAGCATCAAACTATGACGCTTAGAAATTGATTTACTAATGTAATTTATTTTCTTTGAAAGCATATTAAAATTTATCGCCCATAGATTTTGTATTGTTTCACTGATTACAACCAAGGGAAACAATTGAAATTAGAGGTAATGTGTAACAGGTATAGAAATCATCCTGATGTTGCCAGATTGGCGACACATCAAGGTGACATCAACTATGCATGGAAGTAATTACCGAAGCTGTAGACCTACATGAGACTTTCCGACCAAATGAGGTTGGGGTCAAATGTTGGAGTCATCTTATAGGGAGGGACTCGCGGCCTGACATGTCGTGTTTGTAATTTTTGTTTATTTGTCGAGAGGTGGTTGCGTGGCTTGGAATATAGCATAAGTCGCTGATAGCTACCGGACTGGCTGTGTCAAATTGCAACTAACGTAAGAATCCATCTAGTGGATTGTACTTGAGGAGTGTTGCTTAATAGCATCATTAGAGAGTGTGTGTATACATCTTACAATTATCTACATATTTCAATATAAACCAAAGTGTCACGTCAGATGACAAACCCCGGGAAGGTTAACCCGGTCAACAAATGCCCGCAGAAGTCGGATGTGTCGGCCTAACGGCGCAAGAACGCAGCTCTGCCGTAAACAGGCACAACGCAGTCACATCCGGAAAAAAAAAATCCGGATGAACGCAGAAGAAGAAGAAGATGACAAACAATGGGTCGATTCTGACAGGTTTAATAAATAAACCCAATTGTATATAGAATACATGAAAGGATTCTCCTTTCATGAAAAGGAGGGCGGGAGAATGTCATAATCTCCCCACCTGTTCTAACGCGTCGTCATCAACGGCGCCTGACAATTACGGCCAGGTCCACCTGTGAGCGACACTAACCACGCTGTGACAGGAATGGTCAGTCGGTGCATGCGTGGGACATGGAATCCACGCAGGGACACAACCCCGACTAGCGACAACTCACAGGGGTTAGCGGCCAGACGGCTCGGTGTAGTTGTACAGAACATCGGAATGAATGGTGTTCGTATACTTGTGTAGATGAACGATAATAGATAGAAAACCTGTGTGAGTATAGGAGACTGTGCGCTTGTGAGTTGTATACATTGCATTGATATATCTATTGATTGTATTATGGCATCGATATTGTAATTGCGCGATGCATGTAATGGTTGTGATGAGTGAGACGCGTGAATAAAGTGTTTGAATTGTATGTGCAGTGTGTCACGTCAAGTCATTCTGTGGCAGTGTTTGTATCACATCTGTTGGTGATTACGAGCCTGTGTTATTGCTGAATGCAAGATTCTGACAGTAACTAACAATGATTGGCTGGAAGATGATAATGAAACTAGAACAGTATATACAACTATAAGAAAGAGACAAACCACATTTTTGGTCATGTGATGAGAAGAGAGGCAGCAAGAAATATCTTGACAGCGGGAAAGTTCGGTGGGAAAAGATAAATGATGCTGAATGAACTGAGGCGGCGGCGTGGAGCAGCAAGGTCGATCTAGAACACCAAGGACATAGATCATGGAAAGATATGAACACCTACGCCAGCTGACAGGGCACGTGATGGTGATGATGATGTTAGTTGGCAATCAATGAAGCAGCTGAAAATGTCGCAAACCTGCAGTACCTTGGCTCCCTATTCAACAACAATGGGAACTATTGAATGGAAGATAGACGGAGGCTGACCGTAGCGATGCAGAGATTACACAGTACTAAGAACCAATGACACAACACTAGCAAACTAGGTAATACATATCGCTAGACGTGACCTGACGTTTTCACAGAAGGGCGATATATCGCCTGACTCGGTTCATCGTAATATTTGTTTTGTTTCGTGGTATCTTCGGCAATTTCAATGCTGAATGAGCGGAAATTGACATGAGAATACTTCTTCATTTGATTGTGCACCATTTTATTCCAAACCTACTTTTTGTTTGGTGCTGAATCAGTTAAAGTACATTTTCTGATATATGGATGCGTGGAATTGACCAGTTAACAATAAAGAAGATAATTTGCTCTTTTGAGAGCTTACATTTTTATAGAAAATTTTGCTTGCAATGTCTTGGTCCAGGAAGAACAATTTGTATGTTTCAGTATTTTAAACATTTCTCATTCTAGACACCCTACCATCTCATCTCTTCATCATCCCATCCTGTTTCTCTTTTACTTTGGGGTGTCGAGGTAAAGCATAAACAGCGGGAGTGTGCCCGTTCATGGGCTTCAAATATCGAGATACACATGGATTCTGTTATTCCCTCTGCTCATCTTTTCCATGGCCGGCTTCTTCTTCTTGTTCCATTTGGTCTGTACATCATTGCTTCTTGTGGTAAAATATCAGTTGATAGCCTAGTTCAGGTCAACTACCAGCTACGCCAGAGAAGATCTGATACGAGGGCATGAGGACACCAGAGAAGAAAACGGATTGACGACATCAAAGACATTGTACAATCACAAGGAATGACACTATCCAGTGCCACCCATAGGGTGCTGAAATGTCAACTATTCCTCCCCACAACGTTTGACGACAAAAGTGGAAGATGATGATGAATATGAATTAACCTTTATCATTTCCTAAATAGCACATCTGTAAAGACTCTAGGGTCTTTTCTAAACACTGTCCAGCATTTACAGAGATACGTTGTAAAGACTTCGTGTAACATGCTAAAAATATTTTTTTTCTAACTTCCAACGACAGAGATTTATTGTATAAATTACTTTTCATTTCATAAAATGCACCCCCACTGCTCTATACTGTTCTGTCTCTGTGAAACACAATATTGAATAAGCAGCTATGGACAAACACAGGTGGTGGTCATTGAACGAACACACTTTATATTCATACAATTAAGAATTGGGCACGCTGGCCCGTTTGACACTGCCATGATCTCTCTGCTCTCTTGCATTATTTCATACAGTATTTCTTAGACAACGACGACAACAGAAACAATGTGCATTATAAACGCATATACAATGTGAAGTAGTCCATAAAACATGACTCACCAAGACTAATATTTGACATCTTAACAATTATAATTAGCCACGGCAGATGTAATGTACCACATTTAGGAGGTTTATTATACAAGTTGCCATTTGATATTATTATTATTAGAGGATTCGAGCCAGTTGGTGGGTCAGCTATCTCTATAAAATGCTTCAACAATATGTGACGAGGACATCGGCGGTTAAGAGGCGCCATAGACAATCTCCACCCCCTACCCCTCACCGTTTTTGTTGAATCATTTTAGACAAAGGCTAATGGAGCCAAAACATACACACGCCGGCGGAAGGCAGTGGGAAACCACCGCTGTATTTATCCCTTGCTAATACTTTCAATCATTATGAGATGCCATCATGAAAAGCCATCACGAGATGAAAACATGAGGCAATCATGAGACTGCTTCATGGGATGCCATCATAAAATGCGATTGTGAGTGCCATTGTGAGATGCCATCAAGGGATGTCATTTGGAGATGCCATCAGGGGATGTCATTTGGAGATTTCATCATGGGATGGCATCACATGATGACCACTTGAGGATCCCAAGCTGTCTTTGAAGAAACCCCATCTCTACGACCCACAGACCCTAAATATATCAAGACAATAAACCTGCGACTGGCCTAGCAAGCCGGGGGGGGGGGGGGGGGTTCATACTGCTCGGGAAACAACTAAGAAGTATAATCGGATCAAGCACTAATAGCAAAATCAGAAGCAGAATTACAAGACCACATGAATAATCTAAACGAAGTGTGTAAGAAACATGACATGAAAATTAGCACCAGTAAAACAGGTGAGCACCAGTAAAACAGAGGTGATGACTATAACGAAAAAAGAATAAAAAACAACAGCGATTCATCTAAATGAACACCCCTGAAACAAGTAAAGAGCTTCATGTACTTAAGAAGTATAATATCACCAAATGGCAAATCAGAAGACGAGATCGAAAATAGATGCTATAAGGCAAACCAACTCACTGGAAAATGACACCAATACTAAAGAACAAACAGTTATTAATAGTTCCCAAGAAAGCAATCTACAACACAATCTTCCTACCAACTCCATGCTACCAATGCCAAACCTGGACAATGACAGAAAAAGAGAAAAAAGAAATTACAATAGAAATGAGATTCCTGAGAAGAATACTCAATGTATCAAGAAGAGAGAACATTAGAAATTAAGAAATCAGGACTAAAGTAGGGGTTATAACAGCGCTAGATTTTATTAGAAAACAGCAAGTCAAATGGTTTGGCCATGTAACTAGGTTACCAACTAACAGTATACCATAACAAGCAATGATGTACAGAACAGATGGAAGCAGAAACCATACCGACCACGTAAATGATGGACAGAGAGAATAGCAGAGCCCATGGGGATCTCGATACACGAAGCCCATATACGGGCACTCTCCCACTGTTTATACTTCACCTCGACACCGCACAGTATAAGAGGAACAAGATAATGATGATGAATGAACAAGTCATGAGGCTGACCTGTCCATATCTGAAATCTCTTCAAAGGCGGCAATGAAAGGCGACAGCCTGATCTCATCGTGCAGACAAAACTCCATCTTCCTCTTCTTGAGAATGCTGTATGACGACTTGGAGCCTTTCTTCCCCTGTCGCCGCGAGGGAGAAGTCATCTTCGTTAGTCGTGGAGTAGAGCTGAAAATGAACATAAATAATACTTATGAAACGGCCATATGTGAAAACAACGGCATCACACTGTAAATGATTCGTTTCTTTACAGTTAGGTTATAGTAGATACGCTCTCATAAAATGCTGTGTATATGCTGCGAACAGTTATTGAACGTGCTATAGAAGTAAACAAGGATATACATCTTTGCTTTATTGACTATACAAAGGCTTTTGATAGAGTTAGACATGTCAACATGGTGGATATGCTTGCAGATCTACAAATTGATGGGAAAGACATTAGACTTATAAAAGACATATATTGGAAACAACAAGCTGCAATAAGGATTGATAATGAAGTGGGACAGTATCAGCCAATTAAGAGAGGTGTTAGGCGGGGATGTGTGATGTCTCCAAATCTTTTTTCCCTATACAGTGAAAATATTTTCAGAAATGTAGAGGATAGAAATGGAATCAGCATTGGAGGACGAAACATTAATAACATTAGATATGCAGATGATACAGTATTAATTGCAGACAATGCGCAGGATCTGCAACAATTAGTAGATGCGGTTGTTGTACACAGTGAGTAACTGGGGTTAGAATTAAATTGTAAAAAGACTCAGGTTATGGTCGTCACTAGGAAGGAAGAAGTGCCACAATGTAATATACAAGTAAATGGAAATATTCTTCAACAAGTGAATCGGTACAATTATCTTGGAACAGTCATAACATCTGATGGGAGATGCCTTGAAGAGATTATAACAAGAATCGCCATGGCGAAAGTAGCCTTTAGCAAGATGAAAAACATTCTGACCAATAAAAAGATGTCAATTGAAATGAGAAAAAGCGTGTTGAGGGGATACATAGAGCCTGTTCTTTTGTATGGATGTGAAACTTGGACAATGAGCAGTCAAGCTGAAAAACATCTGATGGCTGCAGAAATGTGGTTTCTGAGGAAAATGCAAAGAATACCATGGACAGACAGAAAAACCAATGACCAAGTACTACAGGAGACAAATGAACATCGTAAAATGATTAGAGAAATTAGACGTAGACAGTCAAAAAATTTTTTGACATGTTATGAGAAGAAATGGATTGGAGAACTTGGTGACAACTGGCAAGATTGAAGGGAACAGACCAAGAGGAAGACCGAGAGGAATATACCTGAATGGCTTGGCCACATGGCATGGACGAGACAGGAACACTGAGCTGATCCACGACACTGGTGATCGAGTGAAATGGCGAGTCATGACCGCCCACGCTTTCCGGCATGGCACATGATATATATATATATATATATATATATATATATATATATATATATATATATATATATATATATATATATATATATATATATATATATATATATATAAAGTTGCATGTCCTTCACATGACGTAGCAATAAACCCCTCCATTTTCGCTGTTCGTGATTCCTGGGCAAATTTTACGTTCAGTAGTTTGCCATTGCTTTCTCAACGACCGGCTCCTTTACCTTTTTCGAAAAAACCAGCACCGCTGTGTTTCGAACCCGGGTATACGGGCTCACAAACCGCGTTCGCAAGCGTATATATACATATAAACGATGCATCACAGAAATAAAGAACATAACCTTCTTAAAGTCCATGCTGCATGGGCAACATATGGTCCCTACAATTCAGCCCAGGCATTGTGATATGGAGAGGATTTTGTGCCATTTTGTAAGCACAATGTAACAAACTGTTGTCTGAGCATAGCCTACGATGGGTAGCGTTGTGATGTTCTGTTGTGATAATTTGGTGTGTCCAGTGTGTGCCGCGTGGTTACACACCCGCTTCACACGCGTGATCCGGGACTGTTTCCGGATCCGGTCAGGGATATGCACTACTGACGAGCTCAAATGAGGGCGAAACTCGAGTATAGTGCTTCCATATTGACGTGGATAGGCCTTAGGTTCATACCAGAATGCGATCGGCGTTGCCAGTAGTGGGTTGTGCTCAATATTTAAACTGTTGTCTGTCAAGACGTCAAGGTGCTTGTAGTATGTAAGAAGATCTACAGTTCCATACGCCAATAGCAATATCTACCAAGATACTGTACACTACATGCATGTTTGCAGACAACAGACTGACCTATCTGCGGGCGCCTGTTGGTTCAATGGCGAATGTTTTGAAGTTGGGTGATCTTCTCAGTAATGTTGTCTTTGAGGCTACTAGTATTTCTGAAATACACAATACAATGTACTTTCAGTTTTAATGACTACTACTACTACTACTACTACTACTACTACTACTACTACTACTACTACTACTACTACTACTACTACTACTACTACTACTACTACTACTACTACTACTACTACTACTACTACTACTACTACTACTACTACTATTGCTATTGCTACTACTAAATGAAAGTGTACCCTCACCTTGTACGATGGATAGCTGCAGTCTTGCTCCAAAGGAAGGTGGTGCTAAGATGCGGGAGTTGGTCTTCAGAGCCGATAACGATATGTCCAGGATTGCCGCAGGGTTCACAACTGTCACCAGTACTATTCTACGTGTATACGGTGCCGATCACTGAACAACAGTTGGCGGGAGGGGTAGGACTCTGTCATTTGCTGACGACATTCTCGTGTATTGACATGGTCGAGATAGACAGGCGGCTGTCAATGATATGCAGGGCGAACTAGATCGATTTTCCCCAAGGTGTGCTGATGTCAGTGCCATTGTCAACCCTGCAAAGGCATCAGTTACATGGTTCTCTCTAAACAACCATATTGTGAACACAGACCTGCCGGCAGCGAGAATGGATGGGAGCATTTTGAGTAGAACCCAGACGATGACATATCTTGGCGTGAGGCTTGATCGTAGCCTGTCTTTCAGAGATCATGTCGATTATGTCATAACGAAAGCTCGAAAAGGTTTGTCAGCAATGAGAGTCATGGCGACTGCCAATATCGAACAAAGACTGCTAATACTTCTGTTCCAAGGACTGGTGCTTTCACGCATCGAGTATGCCCTGGCCATCCTTACTGTCAGCCCTACACAGATTGGAAGACTTGAAAAGGTACAAAACGAAGCCATGTGCATCATTTTGGGCTGCAGGAGAGACACCAGCTGTGTGCCATGAGATACCTCCTTGACTTCCCGACAATGAACCACAGGATCAAGATCTGGAGAGCTCGTACATACTTAAAAATAAGTGCAGATGAGCAGCACCCTCTGCATGACGCTATATTCAGAGAAAAGGGTGAAAGGCTAAAGAGGGGACAATCATGGATGGGTCGAGCGGAAGATGTCGTCAGACAGGTCTGCAGTCTTACCAGTATCAACCCCGGCAAGGAATGGGTGCCGGTGCCTCCAGCTTTTAAGTGCACTTTCTCCTTCATTATCACACTCGACAGACGGTGCAGAGAACAGAACCCTGCCGCTGTCAATGCAGAGATCAACGCGCTCATCTATGAACACTCAGATAGCCCCGAAGTGCTTATCTATACTGATGGATCTGTTGTAAGCAGCAGAGAAGTGCATGGACATTTACAGCCTGTCCAGCGGACCGAACCGTTCAAGAATCCAGTGGTGCCCACTCTATGACCACGAGCAGCATGACGATGGAGGTGATGGCAGTAACACAGGCTTTCATATGGCTAGAATCACAGCATTATACCAACGTGTGTGTACTAAGTGATTCAATGAGCATGATTAGGAAGGTCGGAGCTGGATCTGTGCGTAGACAGTGGACTGAGTAGCTGCGGAGGTCTGTTGTCCGTAAAGTTACCTTCATCTTCGTCCCGGGACATGCGGGAGTCGAGGGAAATGAACGAGCTGATAAACTGGCTGGCTCTGTACCCCCTGCAGATGGCTAGCCCATGGATAGTGCTGATGTTATTAACGTCCTTAAAGATATGTCAAGAACAGAGGATTTTGACTTGAGTGAATCCACATCGCTGTCCAGGATGAAAGACTTGGGAGTAAGAATTGGCACGGCCAGACACGAGAGGTAAATCGGGAAAACGAGGTGCCTCGTAAACCAACACAGAACTGGCACTATTAGCCACCGAACGCTGATGCATATGCTGGGGAGAGGATCTGAGCACCTGTGGCGGGACAGCCCGGCAGCATCATAATTACACAAGTTTTCAAGGAATTACAGAGCCCACAATATTTTTCTAAAAGTCTCTCCCCAGAAGAGGATAAAAACGTAAGAGAAAAATACAGAGTCACTTAGAGCCCGCACTATCATTTTTACTACATTGGTAGATCAAAGCAACGTCTGGTCTCTACATCTAAGAGATTTTCCCTTTGATGTTCTGATCAACCAGACATCGCGGAGCCAGTCAGTTGAGATTGACGTGTTAGTTTAGAATCAAGAGGGTCAGCCAGACCCGTCTGAAATAATACATGGCAGTGCTACTCAGGGGAAAACCCCGTGGGATCCAAAGACGGCAATTTAATGCAGGCCTAACACCTATCTAAAAGTCCAGACTTTGTGGAGCCGGGACGTCTGTAATTGCCACCACAAAGGAGCAATTAGGACCAGATGCTTAACACCTCTCCGCAATACTACGGGGCAAAGTAGAAACCCATGGCTGACACATTCCGGCCAGCAACCGGGAAGGCTGGTGTTACCAGCCTATTGGAATGTAATGACGCAACTGCATTGCCGCCAAAGCAGGTTTCATTGTTTCAGGCGTGGGGGGCATCGGTCAATTTGATTGACACATGAAACTACCCTTCACAGGAAAGGAGGAGGGGTGAAAAGAATTTGGCACTTAATCCATCTAGGTAAATCGTCCTACATGAAAAATAGGTGGAGCTAACAGGAACTTGGACATATTAATTAACCAACCTGGAAACTAGCCAGGAATTGAATAGAATAAAACGACATGCATGGCCAGCAAGACTTCAGACGCAAATTCACAATAGCATTCTTAGGATACCTACTGGAGAAATATTAACATTTCGTTCTGTTGGACTTCTGTACGAAGTCGTATGACAGGATTTCCTAGCTATAACCCAGGTAAGACCATTACTCTGATTAGTTGTCTGCTAGTCTGAAGGCTTGTGTAGTTTCGTGTTCTGCATATTCTCCCAAACTTTACACTGGTGGATTTTCTTTGTACTTAATGTTCCAGTTCTAGCTTTACGATTTCACTGAGAACTATTTTCGTCTTTCATTCACCACTTGGTTGTCTGATTTGTTGTATGTGATAATTTGGAGAAATCCATTATCCAAGCTACATGAGCGTGTGGCTTATGCATGTACAGGAGATACATTTAGATTCATCCTGTATGATGTTAAACATTGGGGAGACTGACTACTTAGGAGAAATTCCTGAGAGCTACCAGTCTCTTGATAGCGTCCAATTAACATTGATTATTTGGACCAACACTTTGAGTGCCTACCAAGATTATGGTGAAACCACTTGGTTTGAGGAATGGCACCAGTTCACCTTGTCTGCATGATGTCTGCATGAGGACAGACATGACTTAGGACATTCAATATCCCAGACAGATTCAGGGAAGGCATTTAATGTTCGACAGGACTGTGCGACCAGCCCTTCCGACAAGACAGTATGAATGAATCAGAAAGGGAAAGAGTAAGTGAGGTGAACTTATATGGGAAACACTCCATTACACAAATGTATATGAATATGTATGTTTTGAGCTATAGATGTTCTAAATAGTTTTATTAATATATACATATATATTTATTTATTTAGAACTGATATATGTTATGTAACATGCCATCATATATATATCATCATACCATCATATATTATGACTTGAATGTATGTTTATATGAATGTATAGACATATGTGTTTGAGATGTGTAGACGTAGATACTACCCATCTCCGTTCGTTTCATTCCAGATCTCTTAGGAGCAATGGACAGTCAACAACCCATATCCGGAAGTGACTTAGCCTTGTGAAGGGACCAATTTGGACTCCTTCAATCTGACAGTGAACTGCGTCTCACTGGGGAAAGCATGACCTATGTGCTTCTGAGCTTTTCAGCCAGATGAGTTACGTATACCATAATATAATCATCATCATCATATGATCATCAATACTAGAAATAATAAACACAGTTGTTGTATTTTAAAACTCAATTTGTCCGTATAATTCTAAATGTGTATAAATGTTTGTGTAGCTTAATCAAGTACACACATTATTGTATCATTTAGTGGGGGTTCGCACATATTATCCAGAAGTGGGAATCTATGTCCGGGAGGTATCTTGCCTATGCAGTCATAAGTAACCAGATTACGTTGCATGTCTTAACTCCTCCTTTCTCACTTCTGGTGATACCAAGTACAGCCAAAACTATATAGATATATTCTATCTTCAACGAGCCACTTCTTGGCTGTTTTCTTGAGTATCAGGGACAGTGTCTTAAATCAGCATAAAAGACATTAGTTCCACGTTTTCTCTCTGGGATCTGGGTGGTAACTAGTCCCTTTCTGACAGAGTTAGGGGATCTTAAACTGCATCCAGAACTAAACACCAGTAGAAGAAGATGATTTTGGCTGAGTGGTTGCCCATCTGGGATCTAACCCCAGCCAGTTGGTGACATATTGGGACGGCTCGTCCGCTATAGAATCCGGGAGTAAACCCTAGAGCCTATTGGTCTGCTCGCCCGCTATAGAATACGGGAGTAAACCCTAGAAAACTTGGTTCGCTCGCAAGGAACGAACCTATTTCAAATCTGTTAGTCTGGTATTATTCTGGTCTTGCCCATGGATAGAACCTAGGTAATTCTCACTTACATTCTTAGCAGCATTAGTTAGTTATAATTTATTTCTAATGTAATAGCTTGCTTGATTGTAGGCAAGATTTTGACACATCAGGACTTCTCATCCATGATAGAATCAGAGAATAAATTCTAGACTATTGATTTTCATAAACCATTCTTTCATTCTTCACCCATTACATTTGCTAAGTATTAACTTAGGAATTTGTTTCTAGGGAAGTCTGTAGAATTTAAATAACTTGTTAAAAAGTTAATAATGGATAATATCATATGAGTTAATTTACATCATTCACCACTGTAGAATTAATAATCACATTAATTAGTGATATTAATTAGTTTATTGATGATTTACTTGATGATTTTTTGATTACATGCTTTATCATTTGATTTAATCATGAATAATTTGATAATTCTTAGTTAATTCAGTGTATGACGGACTGCTTTGCATCAACTTTCTCACTCTAATTCACTACTATCATTCTCATAGCAGTGTCTGTTCCTCTTGTCACTATCCTGCTCTAGCATAAATCTGACTAGCTCTCTGTAGGGTAATAATATAATTACTTACCTGAGTTTAAGCTGAGAAGAGATCATGGATGCACGCACAGATTTCTTAGAGTCCGCTAGAGGATGGGGCATAAGGCTCGGCTTAGTAGGAGAGAAGCTAGAACTATTTATTAGAGAAGAAATGGATTGGTGGGACAAAGAAGATGAGCAGATGATGAAAAGAGTTGCAGAATTAGAAGCAGATATGCGTCACAAAGCTGAAGAAGATGAGATTAAGAAGAAGCAAATTGAAATACTGAACATGGAGGAATCTAACAGCTCGACTGAGGAAAAGCCAATCACTCAAGCCGAAACTCTGATAGAAAGCAGGGAAGCTGACCGTCACAAAGAAGAGGCATGCATTCCTTCGCAAATCCCCATGGCTCAGAAAAACAAAAACTGGCGCACAGAAAGGCAGATGCTTCCCTCGCCTATTCCTAAAAATATTAAAAATAAACGGAATAGGAATAAATGTACCAAGCGTTCGGTAAACAGTCACAAACGTGATAAATGTTTACACCGCAATGAAAGCGGATTAGCTGGCTTGGCAACCCAGCAATCTCAGGAGCTTCCTAAGACTTCCCAAAGGAGAAAAATCCAGGAGGAGGAGGACCTGAGGAAAACTATTAAAGAGATTGAAGGCGAGACCTTACCCGACTCTTTTATTCCCTTCAGTTCAGAGAAACTAGGAGGGGAAATGAATTCAACTGAGACCGGAATTGATGTAAAACAGGATTCCAGTGTTTCTTTCTGTGGGGCCACACAAGATGAAATAATTATCAGTTTGAATTACTTATCTCAGGTGGGATATGGCATTGAAAATGACATCCCACAACATTCACTTCTATTGGATTTGGAACAAGAAAACCAGACCAGGGAGAGAATACCTCAATTGGACTTGGCACAAGAGAGCCCAGCCATGGAGGACAAACAAGACACGGAGGAGAATTCTTACGATGTCAGTATCTTGGAGTCTTTCGAAAAGGAAACTCAAGATACACAAAGCATTCATGTAGGTTATACCACGGACTCTGATTCAGGGACGATAAACATGTCTGCTAACAACAAAGAAGAAAATACTTCTTTGGACAGGATGAAGGTAATGCCTATCATCAACACAGCTGAAGCTAACAGGGGATCACAAATGATGGACTCTGCAGCGGAACAAAACCGGAGCGGTTGGTATACTCAACACTCAGGACCTTGTTTACCTTTCACTTCAACCAATGTTGGATGGGGAGAACAGCTGTTTATGTATACTTCTACAAGGAGTGATACAAATTCACAGTTCTTGGGGAACAACATGATTTCTCAAAGCTGGACAACTTCTACTAGCCTTATACTTTCAAACACAGATTCAAAATGGAACTCTGTTGAAGAGGAACGCACCTGGATAAATAATTATCGAGGGAAGAAAACTCTTAAATCAAGAGGTAGTCAACTGACATCCTACCAAGAAAGAGGCAAGTATGAGTTGAATGCACATCATAAAATTATGATGTTTAGCAAATTTCCTGCCAAAAGGAGGAGATTAAAGGATTTTATTATGATCTTTGGCCGACGGAGAAAAAGAAAATGGAGCAACATTACTGCGACCAATTCTTTTAAGAAAACACTGATGGCACTTCCTCTGCTTATAGGACAAGGGCCAGAAATTGAGTGGACAATAGCAGTCTCTCTGCGGCGCAGGAGAATCTTGTTATACATTTTGCAATTTCCCGGCTGGGAAAAAGTAAAACCTCCAGAGGACAGGACATTACCGAGCAATAGCCCGGAAATCCGACACAACACCAGGAGCAAAGATTTGCAAGATTTATCCTGGGAGAATGGACATGGGATATTTCTTTTGACTCATAGAACATCCCACTGCCACAAAGAATATTGGGAACCCAGACTGGGAGGCAGTTGGAGAACGGAGAGAACTTAGATACATTCTTGAATGCTGCCGAGGCTCTGTTATAGGCTTCATTAATGAACCTACTTAAATTGGAGAGCTATGTGGCGGGACAGCCCGGCAGCATCATAATTACACAAGTTTTCAAGGAATTACAGAGCCCACAATATTTTTCTAAAAGTCTCTCCCCAGAAGAGGATAAAAACGTAAGAGAAAAATACAGAGTCACTTAGAGCCCGCACTATCATTTTTACTACATTGGTAGATCAAAGCAACGTCTGGTCTCTACATCTAAGAGATTTTCCCTTTGATGTTCTGATCAACCAGACATCGCGGAGCCAGTCAGTTGAGATTGACGTGTTAGTTTAGAATCAAGAGGGTCAGCCAGACCCGTCTGAAATAATACATGGCAGTGCTACTCAGGGGAAAACCCCGTGGGATCCAAAGACGGCAATTTAATGCAGGCCTAACACCTATCTAAAAGTCCAGACTTTGTGGAGCCGGGACGTCTGTAATTGCCACCACAAAGGAGCAATTAGGACCAGATGCTTAACACCTCTCCGCAATACTACGGGGCAAAGTAGAAACCCATGGCTGACACATTCCGGCCAGCAACCGGGAAGGCTGGTGTTACCAGCCTATTGGAATGTAATGACGCAACTGCATTGCCGCCAAAGCAGGTTTCATTGTTTCAGGCGTGGGGGGCATCGGTCAATTTGATTGACACATGAAACTACCCTTCACAGGAAAGGAGGAGGGGTGAAAAGAATTTGGCACTTAATCCATCTAGGTAAATCGTCCTACATGAAAAATAGGTGGAGCTAACAGGAACTTGGACATATTAATTAACCAACCTGGAAACTAGCCAGGAATTGAATAGAATAAAACGACATGCATGGCCAGCAAGACTTCAGACGCAAATTCACAATAGCATTCTTAGGATACCTACTGGAGAAATATTAACATTTCGTTCTGTTGGACTTCTGTACGAAGTCGTATGACAGGATTTCCTAGCTATAACCCAGGTAAGACCATTACTCTGATTAGTTGTCTGCTAGTCTGAAGGCTTGTGTAGTTTCGTGTTCTGCATATTCTCCCAAACTTTACACTGGTGGATTTTCTTTGTACTTAATGTTCCAGTTCTAGCTTTACGATTTCACTGAGAACTATTTTCGTCTTTCATTCACCACTTGGTTGTCTGATTTGTTGTATGTGATAATTTGGAGAAATCCATTATCCAAGCTACATGAGCGTGTGGCTTATGCATGTACAGGAGATACATTTAGATTCATCCTGTATGATGTTAAACATTGGGGAGACTGACTACTTAGGAGAAATTCCTGAGAGCTACCAGTCTCTTGATAGCGTCCAATTAACATTGATTATTTGGACCAACACTTTGAGTGCCTACCAAGATTATGGTGAAACCACTTGGTTTGAGGAATGGCACCAGTTCACCTTGTCTGCATGATGTCTGCATGAGGACAGACATGACTTAGGACATTCAATATCCCAGACAGATTCAGGGAAGGCATTTAATGTTCGACAGGACTGTGCGACCAGCCCTTCCGACAAGACAGTATGAATGAATCAGAAAGGGAAAGAGTAAGTGAGGTGAACTTATATGGGAAACACTCCATTACACAAATGTATATGAATATGTATGTTTTGAGCTATAGATGTTCTAAATAGTTTTATTAATATATACATATATATTTATTTATTTAGAACTGATATATGTTATGTAACATGCCATCATATATATATCATCATACCATCATATATTATGACTTGAATGTATGTTTATATGAATGTATAGACATATGTGTTTGAGATGTGTAGACGTAGATACTACCCATCTCCGTTCGTTTCATTCCAGATCTCTTAGGAGCAATGGACAGTCAACAACCCATATCCGGAAGTGACTTAGCCTTGTGAAGGGACCAATTTGGACTCCTTCAATCTGACAGTGAACTGCGTCTCACTGGGGAAAGCATGACCTATGTGCTTCTGAGCTTTTCAGCCAGATGAGTTACGTATACCATAATATAATCATCATCATCATATGATCATCAATACTAGAAATAATAAACACAGTTGTTGTATTTTAAAACTCAATTTGTCCGTATAATTCTAAATGTGTATAAATGTTTGTGTAGCTTAATCAAGTACACACATTATTGTATCATTTAGTGGGGGTTCGCACATATTATCCAGAAGTGGGAATCTATGTCCGGGAGGTATCTTGCCTATGCAGTCATAAGTAACCAGATTACGTTGCATGTCTTAACTCCTCCTTTCTCACTTCTGGTGATACCAAGTACAGCCAAAACTATATAGATATATTCTATCTTCAACGAGCCACTTCTTGGCTGTTTTCTTGAGTATCAGGGACAGTGTCTTAAATCAGCATAAAAGACATTAGTTCCACGTTTTCTCTCTGGGATCTGGGTGGTAACTAGTCCCTTTCTGACAGAGTTAGGGGATCTTAAACTGCATCCAGAACTAAACACCAGTAGAAGAAGATGATTTTGGCTGAGTGGTTGCCCATCTGGGATCTAACCCCAGCCAGTTGGTGACAGCACCTATGGTCCTGTCCGGAGTGCAATAAAGATATCCCAACTGATAACTGATAACTACTACTACTACTACTACTACTACTACTACTACTACTACTACTACTACTACTACTACTACTACTACTACTGCTACAACTACTACTACTACTACTACTACTACTACTACTACTACTACTACTACTACAACTACTACTACTACTACGACTACTACTACGACTACTACTACTACTACTACTACTACTACTACTACTACTACTACTACTACTACTACTACTACTACTACTACTACTACTACTACTACTACTTTTTAAAGCGACTACTACTATTACTACTACTACTACTACTACTACTACTACTACTACTACTACTACTACTACTACTACTTCTACTACATCTACTACTACTACTTCTACCACCACCACCACTACTAATACTACTACTACTACTACTACTACTACTATTACTACTACTATTGAGTGAGTGGCACCTTGCAGTCTTGACAGACCAAAGTATGTGGATTGGAATTTGGCCAAAATTCCACTGGGCAGAGCTTCAGAGAACATGTGGTGCCCAAACGACATGTTCCCTCTCTCGGCCTTGCCTTGTTTGATATTATTACAGTTACTATTACTACTACTATTGCTACTACTATTGCTACTACTGCTACCACTACTGCTACTACTACTGCTACTACTACTATTACTATTGCTACAACTATTACTACCAATGCTATTACTACTACTACTGCTGCTGCTGCCCATAGACTACGTACATCTGTTACTTGCAGACATCGATGCCCAGACTATTGGGAAGGTGCTGGTAACAGCTGTGTGCTTTACCAAAAAGGCACATAAAGTTGGAGAAGACGCTGGTAAGTCGCCCATTGTCTTTCTGCATTCGTTGCTGCTGTTCCTGCTAATGCTACTGCTACTGCTGCTACTACTACTACTACTACTACTACTACTACTACTACTACTACTACTACTACTACTACTACTACTACTACTGCTGCTGCTGCTGCTGCTGCTGCTGCTGCTGTTGGTGAAAACCGTGATGTATGAGAACGTGCATTACAAATTTATGGAAACGTGATCGATGAACGTTTGCATTAAGAACTGATGAATATACAACGTTAAAAATAAAACCCCTAAAGAAAATCGCAGACAAAGCGAGACGGGCAAATTCAAACATTTCAAATGAACAATTAATTACATAAATACCCAGTCCGCACAAACCATTTGTTATGATGGCGGGGACTTGGCTCTCCGTGATAACTTTTGCTTTACGGAAAGGGCACGTGAAGTAGGAAAAGACGCTGGTAAAGTCACTCATTGTCTTTCTGCTTTAGTTGTCACGAGGGAACGACCACTTTGACTGGATGACAACGATGTTCCAGTTTCACTAGCCAAGTTGCTAGTAACGGCTGTGTCTTGTCATGATGGTGGTGGAGCAGTCACTGGGTGTTTGTTCAGGCCGCGGGACTCTGAGGTGGGCAGTCCCTGAAAAGTAAATCATAAATAGTTACTTCTGGAGCGGCGGTCAGCGTCGCCGAACGGTCAAGATCGCTTGCTCTTAAACTTCCGGTATGCTGATGCCGAAGTAGCGGGTTCAATACTTACACGGGTAAATTGGGCTAAAACGTTGACTTCTCGTACTTGACTTGGAGACGTAAATTACAGGTACCTAAGAAGACGGAGTGTGTCCGCCAAACGAAGGACACTAGTAATGGGGAAAGCTAATCCACAGACAAACATCAGCATAGTGCACTAGTAGTAACACGTGTATGGACTACGATTGGGCTCAAAGCGAGCGAACGCAAAATAAGAAACACTCTCTGTGTCTCTCTCTCTGTCTCTCTCTCTGTCTCTCTCTCTGTCTCTCTCTCTGTCTCTTTCTCTCTCTCTGTCTCTCTCTCTGTCTCTCTCTCTGTCTCTCTCTCTGTCTCTCTCTGTCTCTCTGTCTCTCTCTCTGTCTCTCTCTCTGTCTCTCTGTCTCTGTCTCTCTGTCTCTCTCTGTCTCTCTGTCTCTCTCTCTGTCTCTCTTTCTGTCTCTCTGTCTCTCTCTGTCTCTCTCTGTCTCTCTCTGTCTCTCTCTCTGTCTCTCTCTCTGTCTCTCTGTCTCTCTCTGTCTCTCTCTCTGTCTCTCTCTCTGTCTCTCTCTCTATCCCTCTCTCTCTCTCTCTGTCTCTCTCTCTATCCCTCTCTCTCTCTCTGTCTCTCTCTCTTTCTCTCTCTCTGTCTCTCTCTCTCTCCCTCTCTCTGTCTCTCTCTCCCTCTCTCTCTCTCCCTCTCTCTATCCCTTTCTCTTCTCTCTCTGTCTCTCTCTATCCCTTTCTCTCTCTCTATCCCTTTCTCTCTCTCTCTCTGTCTCTCTCTCTATCCCTTTCTCTCTCTCTGTCTCTCTCTCTATCCCTTTCTCTCTCTCTCTCTCTCTCTCTCTCTCTCTCTCTCTCTCTATCTCTACGCACGCTCGCAGACATAGTTGCACACAGACTACATACATATGTTACTTGCATACAGACATCGATGTCAAAGACTACATGCACCTGTTACTTGCAAACAGACATCGATGCCAAATATTATATACACCCGTTACTTGCATACAGACATCGATGTCAAAGACTACATGCACCTGTTACTTGCAAACAGACATCGATGCCAAATATTATATACACCCGTTACTTGCATACAGACATCGATGCCAAAGACTACATGCACCTGTTACTTGCAAACAGACATCGATGCCAAATATTATATACACCCGTTACTTGCATACAGACATCGATGCCAAAGACTACATGCACCTGTTACTTGCAAACAGACATCGTTAAAGATGACGGAGCACACAAGGGAATGTCCCTAGTGGTGTGATGTTGGTTTTTGACTCAGCTGAACTCATTTCTCATGCGATTTCATTGGCTGCAGAATTTCCCAACACTGATGTTTGTTAATTATATACACATAAACTCAATACTCTACCTGATAACAAGCAGGAGAGGTGACATAGTTCTCTTCAAAGCCTTAGTTATAAGGGAATGAGTGAATAAGGCAAATGGCTATGAAAGAAAGATGTGAGTGGGTGTAAACACCGCCGCCATTGTGGGTTTAGCGGCACTGACGTAATAAGCACTATGTGACGTGAACAGCTAGAGAAAAGGGTAAGTAAAGACACATTTTACTCGCTTTAAGGTGCATCCAAATGTACGGACGCGAATCATGGATAATTGGCGGAGAAGTGAAGGGTTCAGTGGAAGGTGTAGTGATGTTGCTTTATAGATCAATAACACCGCGAGAGGATAGAAAGAACAATGAAGATATATTGAAAGACGTGAACAAAATGAGCATGATATTCTTCTTCTTCTTTCGTTCGCTTGAAATATGTCTATAACTGCAATGTTGTCTCTTGTATGAATCTAACAGTCTTTTTTAGTTCACTCAGCGGTCCATAGAGTTTATCTTCCACTGTTGTCTCTCTAGGTTCGCCTGGATATGTTGTAGTTTGGGCAGTCCTGGAGTATGTGCTTTGCTGTCTGCGCCGCCAAACCACATGTGCACATGGCTGAGTCACCAATCTTGAATTTTGTATACATGTGGTTGCGTAATCTATTGTGACCTGTTCTGAGGCGCAGAATAATAACCTGATCTTGTCTGTCCACAACGTGGTAGTCGTCTTGAGTAGGGTTTGGTGGCCTTCTGACTGATTTTATCATTCTTTTCTTTTGGTGGAATGTAATGGGCACATCAGGCTGTTCTTCTTTTGCTCCTTCCTTAGCCAATCGATCAGCTCTGTCATTTCCGGGTATTCCACAGTAGGATGGTATGCTGACTGCTAAGTTCAGAAAGTAGTGTCCTTAGAACTGGTAATTTCCCAGACAGGAGTGCCTCTATTACTGATTTTGCATCTATCAATATCACCACAGATTGTCTACCATGGCTGGTATTTTGTAATTTCTCTATTGCTATCTTGATTGCCTCAATTTCAGCATCATAGTTATGGCAGTACTTTCCTGTTGGAACTCTGGCCGTGTCCCTAGTATTATTTGGGTATTCTATATACACTCCCGCTCCTCCATTTCGAACAGCATTTTGCGCTGACACATCTGTGTAGACTCGGATCCAGAGATCCTGTGGGTATTCGACATCAAGGAAGCTGAGAGTGGCTGTTCTGCGCTGCACACTGTTCTATTCTTCCTTGTCAAATATTCCTCTCACTTTTGTCTGGATTTGTAGCGATAGTCTATGTTCATCTTTCCATGGAGTTCGCTCTGGAATAGTTGTCAGTGGGATACCAACTGTGGGAA
>OY992876.1:131032496-131034996 GCA_963921405.1 Cepaea hortensis | reverse complement strand
TCATAACATGCCCAAAACATTTTTACTGTCTACGTCAAATGTCTCTAATCAGTTTACGATCTTCATTTGTTTCTTGAAGGACTTTGTCATTGGTTTTCCTCATTGCCCATTGTATTCTTTGCATTTTCCTCAGAAACCACATTTCCACAGCCATCAGATGTTTTTCAACTTGTCTGCTCATTGTCCACGCTTTACATCCATACAAAAGTACAGGTTCTATGTAGCACTTTAACCTCTTTTTCTCGTTTCAATTGATATCTTTTCTATTGGTCAGTATGGTTTTCATCTTAGTTTAGTTTAGTCGATGGATCAACAACAGGGCACACGGGTGTGACCCATAAGTGCTCCGTTCTTCTCCTAACTCAAACCTGAGTTTGGAGAACCTCACCTCAGTGCACGAACTCCGTAGCACCGGCGAGGATCCTGAAATACTTTGGGTAAATTTTTAACTCGAAATTTTGCCCGGGCAGCGCCGTTAGGCTACTCTTTTTCGATTCCCAACTGCTTAGGGATTTTTTACGTGTGCAACAATACACACGGGCGTCCGATCTCACTAACCAGAGACCAGGGGACATTTTATTACTAGAAGTCCACGAGAAAAAATCCCGGTCCTCACCGGGGCTTGAACCCGGGACCTCCAGCTCTCGAGGCGGACACCGTCTCACACCTCTCGTAATAGGCTGATATTGACCTAATTCTTTATCAATTCTTATGGCAGTTTGTTGTTTATAATATATGTTTTTTACAAGTCTAAGGTCTTTCCCATCAATTTGTAGATCTTTAAGCATCCTTATCATGTTGACATGTCTCACTTTATCGAAAGCCTTTGTGTAGTCAATAAAGTAAAGGTGTAGCTCTTTGTTTACTTCTATAGAATTCAATTACTGTTTGCAGTATATACACAGCATTTACTGTACCCTTGCCTACTACAAACCCACATTGCTCTTCCCCTATTTCAGGTTGTATTTTCTTCCTCACTCTTTGCATGATAATTCTTAGCAAAATCTTCGTGATGTGACTCATTATACTAATTGTTCAATGTTGGTCACATTCCACAGCTCCTGATTTCTTTGTGATTGCAAAAAATACGGAGTTACATAATTCATGAGGTACATTTCCAGCATCATATATTGTATTCAGCAGTCTGGTAACTTTATCTATTCCATATTCTTCTAAGGCATTAATCATTTACGTTGCGATGCTGTTTGAACCAGATTTTATATAAACTTGGACAAACAAAACTTGGACCTGCAATATTTTCAAAAACACTGCACGGTCATTAAAAATACACCCTATATATGTGTATGTTAGATCTAGACGTGGAGACCTGAACCTTTGGCCTTAACTTGTCTTTTATTCACCACTGTACTATATATAACACAGGTGTGACGATGATCCATTCTCTGATAATAAATGAAATAAATACAGTAATATCAATAATCCAGTGCAGGTCGGCATGGCTGAATGGGTTAGACGTGAGTTCTTAATCATCCGGTGTGTTGATGCCAAGGTAAGTGGTTCAACCCCTACACCGGACAGCTGGACTAAAATGGTGATCTGTCATCCATGACTTGGGGACGTAAATTACAAGTACCTATGAAGTCGGAGTGGGTTCGTCTGATGGCGAGGGACACTGTTAATAGGGAAAGCTAATCCACACACAAAATTCAGTCCAGTCACTACTATAAATAGTGTGTATGGACTACGCTTGAGTTCAAAGCGAGCAAGCACCAAATAATAATAATAATAATCCAGTAATAAAAGTATGTGTTAAAAATAGCAATCTAAAATCATTCTGTGATGAAATATTCAATATAAAAATGTGTCTTCATCCTACATAAAATGAGGGAGAATTGGGGGATTTAAGATAAGGAAGTGGAAGGTAGTTACTTGACTATAAAAGGCAGCTGTGGAACACTTTGCTATTATAAGGGAGGAAGGAGAATTGGGGGATTTAAGATAAGGAAGGGGAAGGTAGTTACTTGACTATAAAAGGCAGCTGTGGAACACTTTGCTATTATAAGGGAGGAAGGAGAATTGGGGGATTTAAGATAAGGAAGTGGAAGGTAGTTACTTGACTATAAAAGGCAGCTGTGGAACACTTTGCTATTATAAGGGAGGAAGGAGAATTGGGGGATTTAAGATAAGGAAGTGGAAGGTAGTTACTTGACTATAAAAGGCAGCTGTGGAACACTTTGCTATTATAAGGGAGGAAGGAGAATTGGGGGATTTAAGATAAGGAAGGGGAAGGTAGTTACTTGACTATAAAAGGCAGCTGTGGAAAACTTTGCTATTATAAGGGAGGAAGGAGAATTGGGGGATTTAAGATAAGGAAGGGGAAGGTAGTTACTTCACTATAAAAGGCAGCTGTGGAATACTTTGCTATTATAAGGGAGGAGGGAGAATTGAGGAATTCGAGAGAAGGAATGGGGAGGTAATCTTATATATAAATTAGGATGTGCGTATGTATCTCTGTATGTATGTATGTATGTCCTTTATG
>OY992876.1:130843427-131032296 GCA_963921405.1 Cepaea hortensis | reverse complement strand
CCCTCCTCCTTCTTCCTTCTCCTCCCTCCTCCCTTCCTCCTCCTCCCTTCTACCCCTCTTCCTCCTCCTCCCTCTTCCTCCTCCTCCTCCCTCCTCCCTCTCCCTCCTCCTCCCTCTTACCTCCTCATCCCTCCTCCTCTCCTCCTCCCTCTCCTCCCTCCTCCTCCTCCCTCCCTCCCTCTACCTCCTCCTCCCTCACTTCCTCCTCCTCCCTCTTTCTCCTCCTGCTCCCTCCTCCTCCCTCATCCTCCCTCCTCCCTCCCTCCTCCTCCTCCCTCCTCCCTCCCTCCTCCTCCTCTCCCTCCTCCTCCCTCCTATTCCTCCCTACTCCTCCTGTCTCCACCCTCCTCCTCCCTCCTCCACCTCCCTCTTCCTCCTCCCTCCTCCATTTAACCAAGACAGACAGACAGTCAGACAGATAGTCGGGAACGGGATCTTATATGACTACTTATATGATTTAAATGAGATGCTCTCCACCATGGGCTGGACTGGGTCAGACAGACAGACAGATAGATAGATAGACAGACAGACAGACAGTCGGGAACGGGAACTTATATGACTACTTATATGAATTAAATGACATGCTCCCCATCAGGGTCTGGGCGAAGACGGGCTGGGTCAGACAGACAGACAGACAGACAGTCAGACAGACAGATAGTCGGTAAAGGGAACGAGAACTTATATGACTACTTATATGAATTAAATGAGATGCTCCCCACCAGGGTCTGGGCGAAGCCGGGCAGGGTCAGCTAGTTTGACTATAAAAGGCAGCTGTGGAATACTTTGCTATTATAACAGAAGTTTGGGACTCCGGGGAAAATAAGGTTAGGAAACACTGCTATTGGTGATTGGTTCTTCTGTTGCTGACACCAGGACTTAGTAGTCAGCTTATTGTGGTAGTTTCTGGAAGTCTGTGCACACAGATGATGTTGATGACTTGTGCAACAGTGTTTTCTTCATGGAGTTGTCTTGTACACAGTGTCATATGCATGTGATCTACACAGAGATGTTGATCTGGAGTCTTGTACATAATGCTGTCTTGTATTCATAGTGTCTTGTGTATTCATATGTCCTGTACACACCGATGTCTTGTACATGCAGATGTCTTGTGTGTGTAGATATCGTGTACACATACATATCTGTGCATGAATATGTCTTGTACACACAGATGTCTTGTACATGGGTAAGACTTGAACACTCAGGTGTCTTGTGTATAGGTATGACTTGTACACACGTCTTGTGTATGGGTAAGAAATGTACACACATGTCTTGTGTATGAATTGTACACACATCTTGTGTTATGGGTAAGAATTGTACACACATGTCTTGTATGGGTAAGAATTGTACTCACATGTGTCTAGTGTGTAGTATGACATGTACACATGTCTGTGTATGAGTAAGAATTGTACACACATGTGTCTTGTATGGGTAAGAATTGTACACACATGTCTTGTGCATGGGTAAGAATTATACACACATGTCTTGTGTGTGGTAAGACTTGTACACACATGTCTTGTGCATCGGTATGATGTGTACAGTTTTCTACACAAGTATGTCTTCCAAACTGAGATGTCTTGTACACAGTGGCATCATGTTCACATATATGTTGTCTGCATGGAGATGTCTTGTTCACACAAATAGCTTGTAGATGCACATTTCTCATCCATAAAGATATCTAGTTTATGACGGTGTCTTGTTCACGCAGGTCTTTATACATGAGATGTCTTATACAGAAATGTCGTCTACACAGATGATTTTATACAAAGTCGTTTTCTGTGCGCACAAAGGTTATGTACACAGAGATGTCTTTACAAATAGAAGTGTTTTGTACACATAAATACCTTGTTCTCTATATATTATTTGTGTGTGGAATACTAGTGTCAACAAAAAAGAGTTGTGCCAGACCAGGTTCATCTCACGGTGTTGACTGTGTGGATTTTCACAAAAATAAGAAAAGGGATGGTATCCTCCCTCCCGATCCTGTATTAGTGGACCGGAAATCTAGCATTCTAGGACAAGGGCTACAAAAACTCCATATCGTATAAAAAAACATTTGGCAGTTGGAAGTAAAAAAGAAAAGCCTGCTGCCCTTTTCCAAATTAGAAAGTCTACCTACATAAAATATATAGCATTTGTGATTCTGCATACACACATTGGGATCCTCGCTGGGCCGTGGGGGTCGTGCACTGTGCTGAGACTCTCCTTGTGTGATCTATAGGGGAAGACTGGAGTACTTAAGTAGATATCTGTATGCAGTGAAAGTGACCCTTCACAAGCCAAACATTGATAGTTTCTAGTGGCCACCACCAGAAGCTGACATGACGTGTCATCACTGACCAGCTCTTGCATTTGCCATCCTAAGTATGACTGCTTGACCGGTGTGCCAGACACTCAGAAGTCTGTGGGCTTTGAGAAGGATTGTGTTTTGTATAATATCGGAGCCCTGTACACTCAGATTGCATGCAGGCAGGTGAGGTCTCTGGTTTTCTTCTCACAATGTTATCGCCATCATGTATTATTATTTGCTAACTATGGAGTTCAGGTGTGGTCATTTAATTGTTGCAGTCCCAGAACTTCACAAAATCACAAACAGCCACACACAAAAACCAATGCTGGGGTTGACTGGAACATCCTGTAAAAGATATGCAACTAACCCAGAACTTCACAGCAGCTGCCTAGTGGGGGAAATGATATGCAACAACATTACAAATTCACAGGTATCAGATACGCACAGCTTGTCAACAACATTACAAGCAAAGATTAAATTGCAACCTGCCATGCAAGTTGTAAGAGTCATCTAAGGAGGATTGACATCATACAGGCTACTGCAGCCCATAGACAACTTGAGCTGCAGAATCCAACTAATCATGAATGAGACTACATATAAGAGGGCTCAGAGTGAGTTAGTTGAGGGCTTTTGCTCCATTGGAAGATAAAGGTAAACAAAATAAGAAGATGGTATACACTTCATGTAACACAAAATTACAGGTTTTATGGCTTTCTTAGGTATCAGATATAAATGTTGTCAGATTTCTTTAGTATGTTCTGACTAAATATAAGAAGTACAATCGCACATAACACATTGGTTGGCATACATAAAGAATAGCCAGTCACACATGACACCTTGAATGGTACCCGTGAAGTCACATGACATGTTCTTGTGACAGAATGAAACAGCAAAAAAATGCAACCTAGGACATGAGACTTGTGTTGTTGGCAACCCAGGAGTGGAGCATGCACTAAGTGGCAACTCATGTTATTTATTCGAACAACAGCATGTCACGATGACATCAGGATCGCCAAGAGTTGCCTTTGTGGTGGCAGTTCCAGAAACAGAACTAGTCACTGTAATTATTATGAGACTTTAGGAAGATCACGTTTACAAAATATTTGTATGTACTATTTTGTATTTCCTGGCCAAAACCAAACAATATAGGACAAACATTTACAACACATTCTGCAAGCGGCGGGGAGAGCAATGTTCTCTAGAGGGCAGGTTATGGCATCTCCATGGTGAAGTTGTTAAGCCAGCTGCCTCATCCTTCTGAGGTTGTGGGTTCGATTCCAGACTCTGCCACTGGGTTTCTGAGTGCAAATGTTTTCTCCTTGGGATTGTTGCTTGAGCTATGGAGCTTGTCCTCTGTGCAACATTTATGGCAGGCTACTGTAGAAGAGACTGAGCCATATGGGATAAAACCTGGCCCAATGAAGTTGATCTTCTTGCCCTTAAACCCCTTTTAAACCTGATGACTCTATTCTGTCAATATTCACAGTTAAACCTGATGACTCTACACTGTCAATATTCACAGTTAAACCTGATGACTCTATACTGTCAATATTCACAGTTAAACCTGATGACTCTATACTGTCAATATTCACAGTTAAACCTGATGACTCTATACTGTCAATATTCACAGTTAAACCTGATGACTCTACACTGTCAATATTCACAGTTAAACCTGATAACTCTATACTGTCAATATTCACAGTTGAACCTGATCACACTATACTGTCAATATTCACAGTTAAACCTGATGACTCTATTCTGTCAATATTCCCAGTTAAACCTGATGACGCTATACTGTCAATATTCAGTTAAACCTGATGACTCTATCTATACTGTCAATATTCACAGTTAAACCTGATGACTCTGTACTATGAATATTCACAGTTAAACCTGATGACTCTACACTGTCAATATTCAGAGTTAAACCTGAAGACTCTATACTGTTAATATTCAGTTAAACCTGATGACTCTATAACTATCAATATTCAGAGTTAAACCTGATGACTCTATACTGTCAATATTCAGTTAAACCTGGTGACTCTATGACTATCAATATTCAGTTAAATCTGATGACTCTATACTGTCAATATTCAGTTAAACCTGATGACTCTATACTGTCAATATTCAGTTAAACCTGATGACTCTACACTGTCAATATTCAGAGTTAAACCTGATGACTCTATACTGTCAATATTCAGTTAAACCTGGTGACTCTATGACTATCAATATTCAGTTAAATCTGATGACTCTATACTGTCAATATTCAGTTAAACCTGATGACTCTATAACTATCAATATTCAGTTAAACCTGATGACTCTATACTGTCAATATTCAGTTAAACCTGGTGACTCTATGACTATCAATATTCAGTTAAATCTGATGACTCTATACTGTCAATATTCAGTTAAACCTGATGACTCTATACTGTCAATATTCAGTTAAACCTGATGACTCTATACTGTCAATATTCAGTTAAACCTGGTGACTCAATGACTATCAATATTCAGTTAAATCTGATGACTCTATACTGTCAATATTCAGTTAAACCTGATGACTCTATAACTATCAATATTCAGTTAAATCTGATGACTCTATACTGTCAATATTCACAGTTAAACCTGATGACTCTATACTGTCAATATTCACAGTTAAACCTGAAGACTCTATACTGTCAATATTCACAGAAAAAACATACCCATCTTAGGCCATCGCAGTTTTATTCAATCAGAAAAATTAATTACAGAAAATAAAATATAATTTCAATATTGCAAACACTGAAAATACTCATAGAAAAATAATGTATGAGATCATATACATGAACAATGCAAACAATGGTAAAATATGGACGATTATAGATGGGTTTTTTTAAATTCATTATGCTTTAAGCAGATGCTTCAAATCTTATGATACATGATTTACACACTTGAATTACAAGTCTCTTTCATTTAATGGAAAGTGATCTTTCTCAAATATGGTGTGTACATAACAAAGTGGGCTCCCATAAACACGGCTCTATCACGCCACTAATCTGATTATAAAACATGATCAACATTGTTCAAAGAATATTCCTGGCAACTCCCTAAATAAACTCTTCCTTTCCCACAGTTTTAAATTAACCCACTCTATACTAAGTATCAGAGCCACAGTAAATACAGACAAAATGCTCGCTTGATGGATTTTGATTTGTCTCAATTGACCTAAGCTCTCAGGTTGACCCAGCCTAAAACTGGTAGCAGAAAATGTTTTGGGAAACATCATGAGGGAGCTACAGTTGAGGCAAAACTGTAAATAATCTGAGAAATACTGATGACGCAGTTTTAATACTGAGTGTGAAAGTAGTCTGCAAACTAATCAGGGACATGATGGTTGAAGACAGTGACATGGGATTTTCATTAAACATTAGCAAAACTGAATTTTGGATCTCTGTGGTGAGAGATTTTCATTAAACATTCGTAAAACTAAATTTGGGACCTCTGTTATGTGGGATTTTCATTTTAAACATTAGCAAACCTGAATGTGGGATCTGTGGTGGGAGTTTTTCATTAAACATTCGTAAAACTGAATTTGGGATCTCTGTTTCAGAAATGTAGGAGATATAAATGGAATCAGCATTGGAGGACAAAACATCAATAACGTTAGATATGCAGATGATACAATATTGATTGCAGACAATGAGCAGGATCTGCAACAATTAGTAGATGCGGTGTTGTACACAGTGAGCAGCTGGGGTTGGAATTAAATTGTAAGAAGACACAGGTTATTGTCGTCACTAGGAAGAACGAAGTACCACAATGTAATATACAAGTAAATGGGAATATTCTTCAACAAGTGAATCTGTACAATTATCTCGGAACAGTCATAACATCTGATGGGAGATGCCTTGAAGAGATTAGAACAAGAATTGCCATGGCAAAAGTTGCCTTTAGCAAGATGAAAAACATTCTGACCAATAAAAAGATGTCAATTGAAACGAGAAAAAGAGTGTTGAGGGGATACATAGAGCCTGTTCTTTTGTATGGATGTGAAACTTCGGCAATGTGCAGTCAAGCTGAAAAACATCTGATGGCTGCAGAAATATGGTTGGTAAGGAAAATGCAAAGAATACCATGGACAGACAGAAAAACCAACGACCAAGTACTACAGGAGACAAATGAAAATCATAAATTGATTAGTGAAATTAGATGCAGACAGTCAACATTTTTTGGACATGTTATGAGAAGAAATGGATTGGAGAACTTAGTGACAACTGGCAAGATCGAAGGGAACAGACCAAGAGGAAGACCGAGAGGAAAATACCTGGATGGCTTGGCCACATGGCATGGATGAGACAGGAACACTGAGCTGATCCACGACGCTGGTGTTTGAGTGAAATGGCAAGTCATGACCACCCACTCTTTCCGGCATGGCACATGATTGATTGATTGATTGTTATGTGGGATTTTCATTAAACACATTTAAAACTGAATTTAGGAACTCTGTAGTTGGAGATTAATTGGCCATTAAACATTAGTAAAACTGAATTTGGGATCTCTGTCGTAAAATGGCCAAGCGATCTGCCTTGTGCCCCTGAAGGTCGTGGGGTCGTCAAGCCATATGCTTTGTATCCCGATGGTCGTAGGGTCATTTCATGACTGGTGCAGTTTTTTTAAAACCCCTGAGGGTTGTTACCGCAACTAGAGTGCCTGCTCTGTGCAACGCTTTTGGTGGTTCACACTGGGGAAAGAGACTGAGCCATGTGGGATAAACCTGGTACAATAAAGTCAACCCTCTTACATTTTAACTCCCTAAGAAAGGTCAGACAAGAATCTGTAATATCACACCCCCACATGTTCTAACATTTCCATTACAAAGACCTGTATCAAGGGCAGCAACAATAAAGACACATTTAATAGCAAAAAATTATTATAGAATATGAAAATAATACAGCACGAAGTGAAAATTAATAATAACTAAGGAAGTTTTGCAGAAAGGGTGCAAGCTTGACTCATTTAGTGAAACTGTGCAATGGTGTAACAGTTTAGACAACATAACTTAAAAATAAAATGATAATACATGTTGCATGTCCTTTACAATCATGGTAGGACTTCTGTGCAATGATACAGCAATGTGCTGACTAAAGGAACATAGAATATATTTGAACTTCTGCTACATGTCGATTATGGGGCCTTGTTACATGTGTATCTAACCATGTATGGCGTAGATAGATTGGGCATGCAGTGTTCACCATCCAACACACGTCACCAGTCTGAAATTAGGTCTAAGTTCTTGTCCCGACTGTCATTAGGCCAAGATATTCAGGCGTTTATCTCTCCTTCGGATTTGCCAGTTTTTAATTTTTCTAGTTTATTCCTCCTAACATGTCCAAAAACGTTATACGCAAAACATATAAATGTTTATTTGTTAAAACACTTTAAAAATTCACACAAATGGGTTGAATAATACCTTTCACAGGTAAACAGAATGTTCAGATAAACAGATATGAGGGAAAGTAAATACTTTGGACATGAAAACAGATATGTCTAGAAAAGATATAAGAAGTTCCTTCAGCTGTACAGAGAAGGCAAAGAAGAGGGAAAACTATAACATAAATGGATTCGAGATGCAGTCGATAATTTTCACATGACAGCAACACACGAGAAAACAAGCATAAGTACAATATTTGAGAATAAGCATCTTTCTGGAGAAGAAATTTGTTGGACCTTGAACTTATTTGATGCACCACAACTTAGACTACAGTGGATTAAAAAGAAGAAACATGGAAGAAAACTAAATTATAAACAGCGTTATGAAACTGAAATACTTTAGCCATAATAATCATCACAGTGTTTTGGAGAGGACAGTTATTGAAGGGATGGCTTCTAGAAAAAGAGGCACAACATTGAACATCTAGTGCATGACATTGAATAAGACAGGGCAACTGCAAATGATCAAGAATCTGGTCTCATTAGAGCTTTCTTCTACAAAGGAACTGGTCACATAACCTAACCACAGCATCTTATTAAAAACATCACTTCACTAATCTGATTATAAATATTAACATCTTTCAAGCAATATGCCTGGCAACTCCCTACTTTCAAACAATATTCCTGGCAACTCCCTACTTTCAAACAATATTCCTGGCAACTCCCTACTTTCAAACAATATTCCTGGCAACTCCCTACTTTCAAACAATATTCCTGGCAACTCCCTACTTTCAAACAATATGCCTGGCAACTCCCTACTTTCATGCAATATTCCTGGCAACTCCCTACTTTCATGCAATATTCCTGGCAACTCGCTAGACAAAATGTTCCTGTCCCAGTTTTAAATTAACCCACTTTATACTAACCATCGGAGCTGCAGCACATATGAGCATATGCAATCTTTGTTCCATTGGTGCTAGAATAATCTTAATCTCATTTCCATCTGCACTTGCATTATGCAACATGATGTTATCATCTCTGTTCCATCTACACTTATTGAATGCTAGAAAGATTATCTCATTTTGATCGGCACTTATTGAAGGCTACATGATGTTGATTTTCTCATCTCTTTCTCATCCAGCAAATCTTTAGAGTCTGTAATATCATCCATATAATCATAATCATCCTCACTCTCCCTCGGGGCATCCAGTGGGATCGGCAAGTAATCTTTATGAACCACCTGCATATTGCTTTTACTGTTGTGCTTCTTTGTGAGCCGTGACTTGACTAAATCTGGAAAGTTTGCCAGGTTGGCTGCTAGTCCCTGTTTGGATGCAGTTATTTTATGTAGTTTGGTGTCAGACGCAGATCTACACCTATGGGACATGGTGAATGCAGTACATTGATTCAGTGCTTCTGGAACTGTGAGAGCTGTGTTGGGCAGTGCAGACAGATGGCCTGAAGAGATGTGCCCGGTGAAATGTTTGAGGCCTTGGGATGTTACGTAAGGCTGGCCATCTGAGTGCGAGCATGATGAGCTTAATAGGTAATCAAACATTGGCATTTGTGATTCCACACTCCAGACATCGGGCTCTTGGTACGAGAAGTCCTGAGAGGAAAGACAGACAAGTTTGTACATGTTTGTACATTTGATAAAGTTTACACACATTTATGGTAGATAAAGTTTATACATCTTTATAAAAATTGAGTAGTATTAAGTTGTTAGGAATTGACATCACAGCACTTAGGACATTCCCATACACGTCTTCATCTTCAACAGCCAGCAAAGAGTCCCAGTACTAATGGTACCAGGTAGTCTGATTGTATTCATCTGGCCATTCTTTAGTACTCAAGTGTTAGCCAGATCTTCTGGCCACTCCCTGCTAAATCATTCTCTTCAGGCAATGATGTATCTGTTCTTCCTTCCACACTATACACATGATGCAGAAGGACCCTGACCATGTTTGCCAGTACCCCACCCAGTTGTGCAGAGCCAGCCAATCTGAATGCCTGCTCATTTTCCAACACACCAATATGTCGTTGGAAAAATATCAAACAGTGCTCCCTATATTTGATTGTTGAATTGAAGCCAGCAACTCTGCATGAAGTATGCCTGTCTTCACCTTTCTCATGTCAGTTCGTTACAGTCACGACTTGTGAGTGCGCTTTGTTTTCTTGTTAATAGAAATGATGGTTTGTACACATTTATGGACATGCTAAAGTTTAGACAAGTTTATGGGAGTTTGTACAAGTTTATTGAAACGATATACACGTTTTTGAAAAAGAATATTCTGTTATGGTAGGGATACAGTTTATACAAACTTGCAGTATAAATAATAAAAGCACAAATCGACAAAGAAAATGAAAACATTTTATGAAAATGACCATGAATTAAGTATGCAAAAGTAGTTTATATAAAATGTTGCACACAATTTGTTTTAAGGGAACCACATCTACTAGTGTACACTGAGCAAGGAACAACTACTTGTGGAGTGAGTTCCCTTGAGCAAGATGGCGGGACATTTCTTCGTCCCGTAAAATGGAACGTGTTTTTTCCGAAATGTGTATGGATTAAGTGTTTTTTCGTGGTGAAATGGAGTTCGGACCGTGCAACGGAGTTCGTGCACGCGCGTCCGGTCTTCTTTCGGCGTATCATCGGCGCCCGGTGGCGATAGTTAAGCCTAACATGACGGCCAGACGACCAGCTAGGACACAACGTGGTAAGAGGGCGGGCGCGCGCAGAAGGCGCTTAAAATGTGACAGATTGGGTATCGGAAATGTTCGAGTACTGTACTGGAACTGTGCATCATTTAGTCAACGCCGACCCATTCTTGAAAAACTACTCTACGGAAACGATATTGTAGTCTTGCAAGAAACACACCTCACCGACGGAACAGTCAATGTGGCGGGATTTCAGGGTTTCCTTAACAGGCGGCACCTCGGACAGGCCATTCTGGTCCGCGACAACATACTAGTGTCTGAGATCGATATGTCCGCCTGGAACAGCGATGCCCTGCAAGTGCAGGCATTAAGAATAATGAAACCAGTGCAGCTTGTAATCGTTAACGTCTATGCGCGAAATGGGAAGGTCGACGTGCGACAATGGCAGAGTTTGTTCGATATGGATGAAAGGCATATCATCTACTGCGGGGACTTCAATGCCAGAGGCAGTCAATGGGGGAATTGCATCACCAATAGACAGGGAGAAGATTTGGAGGACGCCCTGGCATCTGCTGCCCTAATCTGTCTGAATTATGGGAAGGTCACTAGAATGGCCACTCGACCAGGCGACTCTGACAGCATCATTGACTTGGCTCTGGTGTCGCCCACCATCGCACCAAGGTGCCGGTGGGGCATACTGGGATACCACGACAGTGACCACTACCCTTGTATCATCCTGATCAAGAAAGACGGGGCCATGAGTCAAAGAAACAAGACCAATGCCTTCCCGTACGACACCACTGGTCAAGACGCCATAAGCAAGATCAGAAGAAGGAAACTAACTTCCTCCCGTAGGAGACAAGAAAGATGGCTGCAGCCACCATGGTGGAATGGAGAGGTCGAGAAGGTGTGGCTGGGAAAGAGGCAGGCTGTCAAAGACTGGCAAAAGGCCAGAAAGGCTAACATGCCACAGGTTGAATTGGCGAACCTGAAGACTGAGGTCGTTAGGACGACGACTTTATTCAAATCCTGCGCCAAACAGGCCAAGGCCGACAAATGGGACGAGTTCTGCAGGAAGGTGTGCTCCGAGCAATCTCTTACGACATTCTGGCGCCTCCACAAGAGCATGAACGGTGCTGCACAACGTAGGGGTATTCCAGACTTTCAAGGCACAGACCTCGCATGGAAAAAGTCGGATGCGGATAAAGGTAAGGCCCTTCTTGCACGCTACATAGAACAGACTGACCAGAAAGACGAGCCCGCCAGACAGAGGACCACAACAACACTCTCTCAGTTGTGCGAGGGGGTCGGGACAGACGAAGAATGGACGATCACAGTTGACATATTGCGTGCGATGCTCAAGAAATCACCTAACACCGCCCCAGGCCCAGACGGCATCCGATATGGTGACCAAATGGTGATATCAGATGATGACATGGAAGAACTGGCCAGAGAATTCAACACCAGTATCCAGAGGGGTCAGGTCAAAGAAGAATGGCTACACAGCTACCTGCTGCCGCTGCCAAAACCGAACAAAGACCACTCCAAGATAAGCGGCTACAGAATCATTATGGTGTAGAATACTGTTGGCAAGCTACTGGAGAAAATTGTAGCACACAGACTTGCTTGGGACTTGGAACAGCTCGGCTGCTTCCCGCCCACACTTGGAGGATACAGACGCAACAAAGAGTCATGGCTGAATGCGGCGGTCTTTGCTCAAGATGTTTACGAAGGATTTCAGGTCAGAGAAGAGACATGTGCGGCCGCCATAGACTTAGAGGACGCATATAACTGAGTATCCTTCGAGCACTTGATGCAAACCCTCCTCAGACTGAAAGTGCACCCTCACCTTGTACGATGGATAGCTGCAGTTCTACTCCAAAGGAAGGTGGTGCTAAGATGCGGGAGTTGGTCTTCTGAGCCGATAACGATATGTCCAGGATTGCCGCAGGGTTCACCACTGTCACCAGTACTATTCAACGTGTATACGGTGCCGATCACTGAACAACAGTTGGATGGGAGGGGTAGGACTCTATCATTCGTTGACGACATCCTCGTGTATCGACAGGGTCGAGATAGACAGGCGGTTGCCAACTATATGCAGGGCGAACTAGATCGAATTTCCTCATGGTGTGCTGATGCCGATGCCCTTGTCAATCCTGCAAAGGCAACGGTTACATGGTTCTCACTAAACAACCATATTGTGAAAACAGACCTGCCGGCAGTAAGAATGGATGGGAGCATTCTGAGTAGAACCCAGTCAATGACAACTACTACCAGTGTATACTAATAGCAAATGGGATAGCACTGCGGCAAATCTCATCTCGTCAAGTAGCACATCTTGTGCACTCCGTCGCTCTTGTCACAGCCCACAAGGAAAACTCAATCTCTTGCCAGTTCCCCTGCCACATTGCTATTCATAAACTTCATGTTGGTCAACCTAATCTTTCCCCAGTAACAAAGCTGACCATTACTGTTCTTTTTAAGTAACTGTGTTGCTTAATAACATGGCAATGTATTTACACATCTGAGACACAATGTTTGAATCAGCTTTTATTTTGTTCCTCAAGGTTCAGATCTAGTTGAAAGTCAAGGGGCTGAGTGATCTCGAGGTATGGTGTCCGCCTTGAGTGCTGGAGGTCCTGGGTTCAAGCCCTGATGAGTGCCGGGATTTTTTCACGTGGACTTCTTGTAACAAAGTTTCCCCTGATCTCTGGGTAGTGAAATCGGAAGCCCATGTGTATTGTTGCGCAAGTAAAACATCCCTTGGCAGTTGGAAATCAAAAAGGAGTAGCCAGGGAAAAATTTTGAGTTAAAAATCTACCCAAAGTATTTCAGGATCCTCGCCGGTGCTATGGAGTTCGTGCACTAAGCTGAGATTCTCCAGACTCAGGCTTGAGTTAGGAGTAGAACAGAGCACTTATGGGTGATGTTGATCCGTCAACTAAACTAAAAAACTAAACTAAATCTAGTAGAAAGTCAGTGTTTTTCTCCTTCTTGGTGGATGGTTTTATACAAGAATATATCAGTAAGTTCATAAACTCCTGAATTTATCCTTCAGTGATTAATTAGTCCATGACTAATGTGTATATGTTGCAACAGGAGAAATACATGTTCTTCAAATTGTAACTATTTCTTTGCAGGTGTTGTACCATAGACAGAATGCTGTTTCATCTCTGCAATGCCATGGCCAGATTCCTTCACTGGACTTATTGTTAACATCCACCATGGGGCTTATATTGAGCATCCACCGCTAGACTAAACTGTTAACATCCATCATAGAGCTTATATTGAACATCCACGCTGGATTTATCCTAAACATCCACTGCTGTTGTTAAATATGAAGCCAAGGTAATTCAATGTTTGTGTCATTTTCAATGTTTCATTCTTAATTGTAACTTTTGGTTGACATGCAGCTTCTGATGTCAAGGTGGCCGAACAGATAAGAGCACTAGCTTTCAAACTTCCAGTGTGTTGATGGCGGGGTTGGTAGTATAACCCATACAAACAGCATTAAGTTAGATTGACTTCTTGCTCAGAAAGCTATGGCAAACTACTGAACACAAAATTGTCTAGGAAATCAATCTGGGGTTGATATCATGAAAAAAGACATGCATCTGTCTGTAGATGTGAATTGTTTCTTGTTAGTTGATCTTCACTGTTTTTGACAATTATGCTTAACCCAACACAAAAGGTTATTCAGTTACCTAGGGTCTTCTGAAAGACAGGATTAACCCAACAGAAAAACTGATTCAGTTACCTAGGGTCTTCTGAAAGACAGGATTAACCCAACAGAAAAACTGATTCAGTTATCTAGGGTCTTCTGAAAGACAGGATTAACCCAACAGAAAAACTGATTCAGTTATCTAGGGTCTTCTAAAAGACAGGATTAACCCAACAGAAAAACTGATTCAGTTATCTAGGGTCTTCTGAAAGACAGGATTAACCCAACAGAAAAACTGATTCAGTTATCTAGGGTCTTCTGAAAGACAGGATTAACCCAACAGAAAAACTGATTCAGTTATCTAGGGTCTTCTAAAAGACAGGATTAATCCAACAGAAAAACTGATTCAGTTACCTAGGGTCTTCTAAAAGACAGGATTAACCCAACAGAAAAACTGATTCAGTTACCTAGGGTCTTCTAAAAGACAGGATTAACCCAACAGAAAAACTGATTCAGTTACCTAGGGTCTTCTAAAAGACAGGATTAACCCAACAGAAAAACTGATTCAGTTACCTAGGGTCTTCTAAAAGACAGGATTAACCCAAAAGAAAAACTGATTCAGTTACCTGGGGTCTTCTAAAAGACAGGATTAACCCAACAGAAAAACTGTTTCAGTTACCTGGGGTCTTCTGATAGACAGGAATAACCCAACAGAAAAACTGTTTCAGTTACCTAGGGTCTTCTAAAAGACAGGATTAACCCAACAGAAAAACTGATTCAGTTATCTATGGTCTTCTAAAAGACAGGATTAACCCAACAGAAAAACTGATTCAGTTACCTAGGGTCTTCTAAAAGACAGGATTAACCCAACAGAAAAACTGTTTCAGTTACCTAGGGTCTTCTGAAAGACAGGATTAACCCAATAGTAAAACTGATTCAGTTACCTAGGGTCTTCAATCTTGCCAGTTGTCACTATAACTCACTTGTTAAGAATATTTCCATCTATCCGTACACCTTTTTCATTACAGCTGTTTCTTTAAAGCTGCACTTCTGTCAGCAAACCTCCTGTCCTCCCTTCTGTCAGAAAACATTGACAGATGGCCATACTCTGCCCTCCCTTCTGTCAGCAAACATTGACAGCTGGCCCTCCTGTCCTCCCTTCTGTTAGCAAACATTGACAGCTGGCCCTCCTGTCCTCCCTTCTGTTAGCAAACATTGACAGCTGGCCCTCCTGTCCTCCCTTCTGTTAGCAAACATTGACAGCTGGCCCTCCTGTTAGCAAACATTGACAGCTGGCCCTCCTGTCCTCCCTTCTGTTAGCAAACATTGACAGCTGGCCCTCCTGTTAGCAAACATTGACAGCTGGCCCTCCTGTTAGCAAACATTGACAGCTGGCCCTCCTGTTAGCAAACATTGACAGCTGGCCCTCCTGTTAGCAAACAATGACAGCTGGCCCTCCTGTCCTCCCTTCTGTTAGCAAACATTGACAGCTGGCCCTCCTGTCCTCCCTTCTGTTAGCAAACATTGACAGCTGGCCCTCCTGTTAGCAAACATTGACAGCTGGCCCTCCTGTTAGCAAACATTGACAGCTGGCCCTCCTGTTAGCAAACATTGACAGCTGGCCCTCCTGTCCTCCCTTCTGTTAGCAAACATTGACAGCTGGCCCTCCTGTTAGCAAACATTGACAGCTGGCCCTCCTGTCCTCCCTTCTGTTAGCAAACATTGACAGCTGGCCCTCCTGTTAGCAAACATTGACAGCTGGCCCTTCTGTTAGCAAACATTGACAGCTGGCCCTCCTGTTAGCAAACATTGACAGCTGGCCCTCCTGTTAGCAAACATTGACAGCTGGCCCTCCTGTCCTCCCTTCTGTTAGCAAACATTGACAGCTGGCCCTCCTGTCCTCCCTTCTGTTAGCAAACATTGACAGCTGGCCCTCCTGTCCTCCCTTCTGTTAGCAAACATTGATAGCTGGCCCTCCTGTCCTCCCTTCTGTTAGCAAACATTGACAGCTGGCCCTCCTGTCCTCCCTTCTGTTAGCAAACATTGACAGCTGGCCCTCCTGTTAGCAAACATTGACAGCTGGCCCTCCTGTTAGCAAACATTGACAGCTGGCCCTCCTGTCCTCCCTTCTGTTAGCAAACATTGACAGCTGGCCCTCCTGTTAGCAAACATTGACAGCTGGCCCTCCTGTTAGCAAACATTGACAGCTGGCCCTCCTGTTAGCAAACATTGACAGCTGGCCCTCCTGTTAGCAAACATTGACAGCTGGCCCTCCTGTTAGCAAACATTGACAGCTGGCCCTCCTGTTAGCAAACATTGACAGCTGGCCCTCCTGTTAGCAAACATTGACAGCTGGCCCTCATGTCCTCCATTCTGTCAGCAAACATTGACAGATGGCCATACTCTGTTCTTCCTTCTGTCAGCAAACATTGACGGCTGGCCCTTCTCTGTCCTCCCTTCTGTCAGCAAACATTGACAGCTGGCCCTTCTCTGTCCTCCCTTCTGTCAGCAAACATTGACGGTAGCCCTTCTCTGTCCTCCCTTCTGTCAGCAAACATTGACAGCTGGCCTTTCTCTGTCCTCCCTTCTTGTCAGCAAACATTGACAGCTGGCCCTTCTCTGTCCTCCCTTCTGTCAGCAAACATTGACAGATGGCCATACTCTGTCCTTCCTTCTGTCAGCAAACATTGATGGCTGGCCCTTCTCTGTCCTCCCTTCTGTCAGCAAACATTGAAAGCTGGCCCTTCTCTGTCCTCCCTTCTGTCAGCAAACATTGACAGCTGGCCCTTCTCTGTCCTCCCTTCTGTCAGCAAACATTGACAGCTGGCCCTTCTCTGTCCTCCCTTCTGTCAGCAAACATTGACAGATGGCCATACTCTATCCTTCCTTCTGTCAGCAAACATTGACGGCTGGCCCTTCTCTGTCCTCCCTTCTGTCAGCAAACAATAACAGCTGGCCTTTCTCTGTCCTCCCTTCTGTCAGCAAACAATGACAGCTGGCCCTTCTCTGTCCTCCCTTCTGTCAGCAAACATTGACAGCTGGCCCTTCTCTGTCCTCCCTTCTGTCAGCAAACATTGACAGTGTCCCTCCTATGTGCTCCATTCTGTCAGCAAACATTGACAGTGTCCATCCTCTGTCCTCCCTTCTGTCAGCAAACATTGACAGTGCCCCTCCTCTGCCCTCCCTTCTGTCAGCAAACATTGACAGCTGGCCCTCCTCTGTCCTACCTCTCAGGCTCTGATAGATATTCTAATGAACTTTCTCCCTCAGTGGCAAAGTAAGGGCAAACAACCATACAACAACACAAATAGGAAAGAAAATCACAAATGACAAAAAGCAAAGAAAAACATGTGCAGATCAAATGGTATTATTTATTTAATCATTGTATTTCTAAAATAAATATTTTGGGGCAAGTGCAGGAATTCAAATACCTATGCACATGGATAACATCGGTTGGAAGATTCATTCAAGAGATTTAAGAAAGAAAACAAAATAGGATACATAGAATGTAACAGACATTTTTAAAAAATAGAAAAGGACAAGCACAAACTACATTCTGTCAAATGAACATCATTTGTCCTTATCATTGTAAGTTACATTGGATGAGTTCTAACATATGGCTGCGAATTCTGGACAATTAGAACAGTGAAAGAAATATCTCTGGAGGCCTTTTATGTGGTTTTATGGAAGACTGTTGACAATTCCTTGGCAGTCAAAATAGCAATTTGGACAATTTGAGTGAAGTAACGTCACAAAGACAACATACCAGAACATCATTATAAAAACGGTCTTCAATTTTTTTTGGGGGGCCACTAAGAAGACAACAAATGGAACCTGATTTGTTGAAAGATCTATAGAGAGATAATTCTTGATAGCAAGACACGGAAGGGAGTCAAAACACAACACTGGAGATTGCAAGATGATCAACCACCAGTCGGCAAGGCATTTGATGATAATGATGATTTTACAGCTTTATGCAGTTCCACATTTTGCATACCTGCATGTAATGGTACTCCAGCAAGGCATTCATTGAATCCTGGCCTCGTTTTTCCTTGAAAGCAAGGGGATTTCTGTTATCCTGTAATCATTGCAATATTTGGCACTTTGTATTATTAGTATAAACAAAGCATGCATTTGCATTTCTTTTGTCAAGTCGTGAGTATTTAACTGATTCAGCGTCAAATGTGACTTCCCATTTCAACAGGACAATGATATATGGCAATTCTTGGGTCATTGTGTTTGTTATGTTTCATGTATCGTCTGCAATTTCAATGCATAGTGAATGGAAATGTCTGGTCTAAACCTGCTTTAAGTCACCTGTTTTCTGTATTCCTTGATCCCATTGTTCTTTCTGTGTTAAGAAATATACTTTTTACTGTTTCTGCCTGGGATGCGAAGATACTCAGAGACTTTTACTGACTACTTCCAATCACTGGGCATTGTCTAAATGAAGAGAATCAACCATGGTCTGGCTAAATGAAAAGAAATGGATCCTGCGAGTAGAATATTGCATGAGATATCGATTTGGCGAGTGAGCAGGATACTGATCAACTGGACAAGCGAGATATTGTTCGAGATATTGGTCTGGCAAGCGAGATATCATGTGAGAATTAATTGGGTGAGCAGTCCATCAAGTGAACCAGATATGAGGCAAGAAGTTCATCGAGCGAGCCAGATGCCGGGGCAAGCAAGCCAGATGTTGGGGCAAGCATCCCAGATATCTGAGTGAGAAGTCCATTGGGCAAGCCAGATATCAGAGCGAGAAGGCCAGATATTGGGACAAAAGAGCCAGATATTTCGGCGACCTGCATATGATGGGAGAAAAGAGCATGGTATTTGGGTGACCCCCATATAACGGGAGTATGAACCAGGTATTTGGGCGACCCCCATATAACGGGAGAAGAGAGAAAGGTATTTGGGCGACCTCCATATAACAGAAGAAGAGAGAAAGGTATTTGGGTGACCACCATATTAAGTTGAGAAGATAGCCACGTATTTAAGAACAAATAACGTATTTGGGCGACCCTTTTATGACGAGAGGAACGAGCCAGATATTTTGGCAACCGCCTTATAACAGGAGAAGAGAGCCAGATATTGAGCAAGAGTGGGGGTAAAAAACAGAGGCAGAGTGTGAGAGACAGAAGGAGTGTAGTGTGTGTCTTCCTCACACTCTACTATAAGGGTCACTCTATTTAGGGGAGAGACAAGTGACTCACTACAAGGGTCACTCTATTTAGGGGAGAAAAAAGTGACTATTACACACACACACAAAAGTCGCCAGGGTTGACTTCATTGCACCGGGTTTTATCCGATATGGCTCAGTCTCTTTCCACAGCACGGGCTGCCAAAACTGTCGCACAAAGCACAAACTCCATAGCTCCAGCGATGACCCCAGGAGTCTCAGAAAAATGCACTCGTGAACCGAAGGACGCAGCATGGAATCAAACCCACAACCTTCAGAGCCCAGTCAGATGCTTGACCACTTTGCCACGGAGACTCCCTGACTCTACTACAAGGGTCACAATATTTAGGGGGGAGATGAGTGACTCTACTACACAGCCCAACCTATTTAGGGGAAGTAAGGAGGGGCGAGGGGGGTTGAGTGACTACTATAAGGGACACTGTTTAGAGATACTACAATTGATACTATTTAGGGGAGGGGACAGGGGAAGCGTGACTACTACAGAGGTCACTCTATTGGGGGGGGGGGGGGGGTCGTGACTCTACTACAAGGGTTCCTTTATTGAGGGGTGGGAGGGTCACTCTATTTAGGGGAGAAGAGTGACTCTACTACAAGGGCCACTATTTAGGAGAGGTGGGAAAGAGTAACTCTACTACAAGGAGTACACACACTCAGTCTCACTCACCCCCTCTCACTTCCCCCCTCACCCCTTGTCATTCTCACCCTCTCTCACTCTCTGCCCTCTCACCCTCTGCCCCCCTCTCACTCCGCCCCTCATTATCACCCTCTCTCTCACCCTCTGCACCCTCTCTCTCACTCACTTAACCTCTGTCCCCCTCTCACACTCACCTTCTGCCCCCTCTCTCACTCACTCTCTGCCTCCTCTCTCATTCTCACTCTCTGCCCCCTCTCTCACTCACTCTCTGCCCCCTCTCTCATTCTCTCTCTCTGCCCCCTCTCTCACACTCACCTTCTGCCCCCTCTCTCACTCACTCTCTGCCTCCTCTCTCATTCTCACTCTCTGCCCCCTCTCTCACTCACTCTCTGCCTCCTCTCACATTCTCACTCTCTCTCGCCCTCTGCCCCCTCTCTCACTCACCTCTGCCTCCTCTCTCACTCACTCTCTGCCCCCTCACACATTCTCACCCTCTCTCATTCTCACCCCCTGCCCCCTCTCTCTGTATCATGCCTAATATGCATTGTTTATGCTTACAAAATCCATTTGGCAATGTTTTTTCCCCTATGTTAATGTAACATGCACATTTGATGAATGAAAGATGAGTTATTGAAAGGGCCAAATGTAAGACGGGCCTGCGTGCCCAATTTGTTACCCTTTTAAAATAAAGTTTGTTCGTTCGTTTGTTCTCTCATTATCACCCTCTCTCACACTCTGCCCTCTCTCCCCCATCTCTGTCACTCTCATCTTCCCCTGACACAGACAGATACCTTATCCACACTGAATTCAGATGCCCCATAATCCAGCAGCAGATTGACCAGATCTCGGCCATCTTCCAGACCATAGGCATAGTGAAGGGCAGTCCGGAAACACTGCAAGTCACAGACAGTAAAACACCAAATCACAATGTTTTCTCATCATAAATGCAGTCCAACTAAAGAAACAAAGAAGAAGACATCAAAATTCACAAACTGGACTTGATTTCTCTTCATTTCCCCAGCCGCCGCTGAGGTGAAGAGGCTATGAATGCCATGTGTAATCCTGGAGCAAACTAACTTCACTTCCTCACACTATGAAATTCCTCTTGCCTTTTGTATTCTTATTTTAACATCTCTACCTGTTTCTCTCCATCTTTGTCTACATTACCACCTGAATTCCACTTTACCTGTTTCTCTCCATCTTTGTCTACATTGCCACCTGAATTCCACTTTACCTGTATCTCTCCATCTTTGTCTACATTACCACCTGAATTCCACTTTACCTGTTTCTCTCCATCTTTGTCTACATTACCACCCGAATTCCACTTTACCTGTTTCTCTCCATCTTTGTCTACATTACCACCCGAATTCCACTTTACCTGTTTCTCTCCATCTTTTGTCTCGTCAAACAAACACGACCTCCGAACAATGAACCCAAGTTCATCCTCACCTTCCATCCACATGCCTATGCCATCAAGCACATTTTCCTGAGACACTGTCCCTCTTGGAATCCGATCCAACCACTCGTGAGGTATTCTCCAATGGCCCTAGGGTAATTTTCCGCCTTAACCAGAGCCTCAGAGACCACCTTGTGCATAGTCGCCTCCCCACGATTACTTCATCTGTGGGCACAATCGAATGCCATCGTAAGAACTGTCTGACATGCCCATACGTTGTTCAGACACCAGAGATTGCATTTCCCCTAGGCACCTTCACCTTGAAAGATTCTTTAACTTGTACATCCCGCAATCTGATTTATGTCATCATCTGCAAACGATGTGACATGAAATACATTGGCCAAACTAGCAGACGTCTTGCTGACCGTTTTAGAGAACACCTCAGAGACATCAATCAGGGCGCTGACAAACCTGTCCCCAACCATTTCAATTCCTCCAACCATAATGGAGTTGATGATGTATGTGTCACCGCATTAAAACCCTGCTACTCCAACAGCCCCGTTATGTTCAAAATTGAATGCCAGCTAATCAACAATCTGGGATGCATTTTGTCTACATTACCACCTGAATTCCACTTTACCTGTTTCTCTCCATCTTTGTCTACATTACCACCTGAATTCCACCTTGTAAAGTGGTTTCACCAATGGAGACCTTATTTGCTAGATTTTTCTTTCCTGCGCTTGCTTTGAACTCAAACTTAGTCCATGCTCTTGCTACTACTGAATTTTGTGTTTGGATTAGCTTTTCCTATTAGTCGCCATCAGGTGAACCAAATCCGACTTCAAGGGTATTTGTAATATATGTCCCAGGACAAGAAGTCAACATTTTAGTTCTACTGACCGGTGTAGGGGTTGAACCCGCTACCTTGGCATCAACACACCAGATGTTTTAAGAACGAGCTCTCTTATCTGTTCAGTCATTTACTTGATATACTCTCATTATCTTTGACATTCTCCTATGAATGTTGTCACCTACTTTCTGGTAACCCAGACATTAAACCCTGCTGAATAACTTGATATATATTTTATTATTACTATATGTACTTGAGTAAATCAGTGTAAGAATTTGTTACAATGTCCAGATGTACATGAGTAAATCAGTATAATAATTTATTACAACATCCAGTTAAATTGAGTAAATCAGTGTAAGAATTTGTTACAATGTCCAGATGTACATGAGTAAATCAGTCTAAGAATTTGTTACAATGTCCAGATGTACATGAGTAAATCTGTATAAGAATTTGTTACAATGTCCAGATGTAAATTGAGTAAATCAGTGTAAGAATTTGTTACAATGTCCAGATGTACATGAGTAAATCAGCGTAAGAATGTATTACAATGTCCAGATGTACATGAGTAAATCAGTTTAAGAATGTATTATATTGTCCAGATGTACATGAGTAAATCAGTTTAAGAATTTGTTACAATGTCTAGTTTATGAAAGTGCCTTGTCTGTCATGGCTATCTAGTTTACAACAGTACCTGGTCTGTAACATCTAGTTCCAAACAGTATCTGGTCTGTCATGTCTAGTTTCAAACAGTACCTGGTCTGTCAAGTCTACTTTCAAACAGTATCTAGTTTACAACAGTACCTGGTCTGTCAAGTCTAGTTTCAAACAGTATCTAGTTTACAACAGTACCTGGTCTGTCAAGTCTAGTTTCAAACAGTATCTAGTTTACAACAGTACCTGGTCTGTCAAGTCTAGTTTCAAACAGTACGTAGTATACATCAGTACCTGGTCTGTCAAGTCTGGTTTCAAACAGTATCTAGTTTACAACAGTACCTGATCTGTCAAGTCTGGTTTCAAACAGTATCTAGTTTACAACAGTACCTAGTCTACAAAGTCTAGTTTACAACAGCACCGGGTCTGTCAAGTCTAGTTTCAAACAGTATATATTTTACAATAGTACCTGGTCTGTCATGGCTATCTAGTTTACAACAGTGCCTAGTCTACAAAGTCTAGTTTCAAACAGTATCTAGTTTACAACTGTACCTGGTCTCGTACAGAATCCAGCCTCTGTTTCCGCTGATACACAAGCGTTTCCGCCAGAAGCTGCACAACTCCAACACTTCCTCTTAAGACAGCTTTGTGCAGCAGGGGCTGTCCATCACCCTGCAGATGTAAGGGAACTGTGTCACTCACAACCAACATCCCACAACTCAGGACATGTTCATCTCACTTAAAAGATGTGTACAGTTCCAGGAGTAAAGTAGTTACACACACACACCTACTCTGTTCTCTTTTGTTAATGAGTGTGAGTTAGTTTTTGTATATGCGAGAGAGTGTGTATTTGTGTGTTATTGAGTGGGTGCATAACTGTGAGAGTTTGTGTAAGTGTGTATGTAGGTATTTCTTTATGGCTGTGCGCGTGTATGTGTGTCTGGCTGCCTGCCTATCTCTAACATGGTAATATGCATTATGTTCACAACCTTCATTTGACAATGTTCTTTCCTGTGTGAATATAACATGCACTGTAGATAACTGATGTATGAAAGATGAGTGATTGGAAGGGTCGAGTGTAAGATGGGCCTGCGTGGCCAGTTTGTGACCCTTTGAAAATAAAGTTTGTTCATTCGTTGGTTTACAATCCTTCCTGCTGGTTCCAAACTAGATCCCTAATCCCAATCATCATGGCCGTATGTGGTATCATCTTGTTTCCTTTCACAGCAGACACTTATTAACAGACAGTATTATTTTTTTTTTCCTCATAATCTGATGCAAAATAAACTAAACACACTTGATGGGCTGTCACAACAATTAAGTATAAAAATTTATAGGAGAAAAGAAATATCCATCCATCCATCATGTGCCATGCCGGTAAGCGTGGGCGGTCATGTTCTGCCATCTCACTCGATCAACAGAGTCGTGGATCAGTTCCGTGTTTTTGTCTCGACCATGCCACAAGGCCAAGCCATCCAGATACTTGTTTCTAGGTCTTCCCCTTGGTCTGTTCCCCTCGATCTTACCAGTTGTCACCAAGTTCTCCAAATCATTTCTTCTCATAACATGCCCAAAAAATTGTGACTGTCTACGTCTAATGTCTCTGATCAGTTTACGATCTTCATTTGTTTCTTGAAGGACTTGTTCATTGGTCTTTCTGGCTGTCCATGGTATTCTTTGCATTTTCCTCAGAAACCACATTTCTACAGCCATCAGATATTTTTCAGCCTGGCTGCTCATTGTCCAAGCTTCACATCCATATAAAAGTACAGGTTCTATGTAGCATCTCAACACTCTTTTTCTCGTTTCAATTGACATCTTTTTATTGGTCAGTATGTTTTTCATCTTGCTAAAGGCTACTTTTGCCATGGCGATTCTTGTTCTAATCTCTTCAAGGCATCTCCCATCAGATGTTATTACTGTTCCGAGGTAATTGTACCTATTCACTTGTTGAAGAGTATTCCCATTTACTTGTATATTACACTGTGGTATTTCATTCTTCTTAGTGACGACCATAATCTGTGTCTTTTTACAATTTAATTCTAACCCTTGTTGTTCACTATGTGTAACAACCGCATCTACTAAATTTTGCAGGTCCTGTTCATTGTCTGCAATCAAGACTGTATCATCTGCATATCTAATGTTATTGATGCATCGTCCCCCAATGTTGATTCCTTCCATATTTTCAATATTTCTGAAAATATTTTCACTGTACAGGGAAAACAGATCTGGAGACATTACACATCCCTGTCTCACACCTCTCTTAATAGGCTGATATTGGCTTACTTCATTATCAACTCTTATGGCAGCTTGTTGTTTCCAATATATGTTTTTTACAAGTCTAAGGTCTTTCCCATCAATTTGTAGATCTTCAAGCATCCTTATCATGTTGACATGTCTCACTTTATCAAAAGCCTTTGTGTAGTCAATGAAGCAAAGGTGTAGATCTTTGTTTACTTCTATAGAACGTTCGATTACGGTTCTCAGTATATACACAGCATTTACTGTACCCTTGCCTACTACAAACCCACATTGTTCTTCTCCTATTTCAGGTTGTATTTTCCTCCTAACTCTTTGCATGATAATTCTTATCAAAATCTTCGTGATGTGACTCATTATACTAATTGTTCGATGTTGATCACATTCCAAGGCTCCTGATTTCTTTGGGATTGCAATAAATACAGAATTACATAACTCATGAGGTATGTTTCCAGTATCATATATTGTATTAAGCAGACTGGTAACTTTATCTATTCCATATTCTTCTAAAGCATTAATCATTTCTGTTGTGACGCTGTCTGGACCGGGGGTTTTGCCAGATTTCATATGATTAAGAGCATTCTGAACCTCCATCTTCAAAATTGCTGGCCCTTCATTGTTATTTTGAACAATATATTGTTCGTCTCTGCTATCGTCATAAAGGTTTTTCACGTAATCTGACCATACATGTAAAATCTGATCTTTTTCTATTATGACTCTTCCATCTTTTGTCTTTAGGCAGCCTGCTGATGTACGTGTTCTTTGATTAGTAATCTCCTGAATTCTTTTGTGCATTAGTTTCGCATTTTTACTGTTGTGTTGTTTTTCAATTTCTCTGCAATTTTTCTCAAGCCATGTTTCTTTAGCCTCCTTACATAAGGTTCTGACTTTTCTGTGAATTTGGCCGTAAGACATGGATGACTGAAGAAATTTTACAACTAATGGAAACAAGAAGACAGAACAAAAATAATCCTGCCAAATATGAAGAAATTCACAGAAAAAGAAATATAATGAGATTAAACCAAGCAAATAACAACCCAATCTCCCTTGTTAAAACCTCACTTTACGAGGCAGAATAATACAACAATTTGAGCAGCATAGTGGACGGAAGGTGATTGGATAAAGATATTAAATTAAGAATACAAAATGCAAGAGGAGTTTTCATACTACTAGGACATTTGTGGCAGCCAAAAGAAATTAAACTTTGTACCAAAATGAGATTTAACTCCAATGTTAAATCGAATCTACTGCACGGATTATGGAAACTACATGGAGAATGACTAAAAGAATTACTAATAATCTACAAACTTGCATTAACTACTGTCTGCACGAATAGTGGAATTAAAGTGATATGACATAATCACCAATGTGGAGCTCATGGGGAGAAATAAAAAATCTGAATATGCCAAAAGGTGAGGAAAAGACGCTGGTGCCAGATAAGACACACACTGAGAAAACCTGAGTAAAATGTAACTAGACACTCTCTTGACTGGAACCCACAATGCAAATGGAATAGTGGGAGAATGAAATGTACATTGATAAGAGAAAGACATAATACAAGGAGGATATGGAAGGAGACGTTAATAGTGGAGAATGAAAAATACATTGATAAGAGAAAGACATAATACATGGAGAATATGGAAGGAGATGCAAGGAATAGTGGGAGAATGAAATATACATTGATAAGATAAAGACATAATATATACATGGAGGATATGGAAAGAGGCGCAAGAGACAACAGATAGGATGGTTTGATGTGAATTGGTTGAGGGCATATGCCCCAAAGAATATAAAAGACAAAACAATAAAGGTTCAGTAAGCGAGACACCATCTTCTTCTAACTGTTGACCTTGAAGTGTCAAGGGCACGTGAAAGGTAAAAGTAAAGGATCCTTTTCCACACCTTTAGGGATGCTGGGTATATGGTACCTTATATTTGTATGGACTCAATCTGTATTTGAAGAGAGAGAGGGGGGGGGGGGGGGTGTCAACATCATGCTGGCTGCCTCGTTGATATGGACATTAACATGCTGGCTGCCTCGTTGATATGGACATTAACATGCTGGCTGCCTCGTTGATATGGACATTAACATGCTGGCTGCCTCGTTGATATGGACATTAACATGCTGGCTGCCTCATTGATATGGACATTAACATGCTGGCTGCCTCGTTGATATGGACATTAACATGCTGGCTGCCTCGTTGATATGGACATTAATATGCTGGCTGCCTCGTTGATATGGACATTATCTTGTTGGCTGCCTTTACTTCCCAGAACATTTCCTGGTGCCCATCTAAGGCTGGGTCAACCTCATCAGTTGAAAACCCCCCATCTCTATAGAGATTTGAACTCATGATCACAGGGCTGGTAGGCAGGCATGCTGGCCACTATGCTACAACAGCTCCCGGATCTCACATATCTACATCTAGAACTTACAGGTCGTCTGCAGTCAGCAAGGCAAGGGTCAAGGCTGTGGTCATCCGGATGCCGGAAGTAAATGATGTGTCTGACAGTCTCCTCGTCACATTCTTCTACAGCTTTATGTACAGCTCTCACTTGTTCCTGAAGTTTAAGAAATAGTATATTGTCTGTTCACATAAGAAATAAATAGCTTACTTTTGTGTGCATCTCTCTTTCTAAGTGCAAGCAGGGACTAGGATGACCAGCTCTGTTCTTCTTGGCATTTTGCCATCTCCTTACAGCACTACGCTGACAATGAGCTAGAGAAACTAGCAGACATGTACAACAACAGTATAGGGAGTGCTAGCATCAAGGAGGAATGGTTACACAGCTATCTGATTCCCTTGCCGAAGCCTGACAAAGACCACAAAAAAATTCAGGGATATCGAATTATAACCATGCAGAATACAATAGGCAAGCTGCTGGAGAAGGTAATTGCCAGGAAAATATCAAGCCAACTAGAGAGGCAAGGTGTTTTCCCACCTACCCTGGGTGGGTACCGTCCAAAAAGAGAAACCTGGACCAATGCAGCAGTCTTTGCCCAGGATGTCTATGAAGGTTTCCACTCAGGCACTGAAACCGTTGCTGCAGCGATTGATCTTGAGGACGCATACAACAGAGTACCACTGGATTTTTTAATGTTTCAGCTTCTTGAACTAAACGTAAGTCCATTCCTCCTTAGTTGGATCGCTGCAGCCCTCTTCCAACGGAAAGTAGTTTTTAGATGTGGCAGTTGGACTTTGGAACCAACAACAATATATCCTGGCCTACCACAGGGATCACCATTATCTCCGGTACTGTTCAACGCCTACACAGTGAGAATCACCAGTGAGCAGATCACTGGACCTGGCAGGACATTGTCATATGCCGATGATGTTTTAGTGTATCGTCAGGGTAAGGATAGAGAGGAGGTTGCTGGGGAACTACAAACCGAACTCAATCGCATAAGTACTTGGTGTGATGAAGCTGGGGCAATGGTTAACCCAACAAAGGCAACAGTGACTTGGTTCTCGTTGAATAATCATATTGTCAACAATCCAACACCAACTGTAATGCTGTGTTCAGAGACGGTGGAAAGAACGCAGGCAATGAATTACCTGGGGATACGGTTTGATCGAAGCCTTGCTTATAATGTGCACATAGACCAGGTGATAACAAAGGCCAAGCGGGGTTTGGCAGCGATGCGGGTGATGGCGGCAGCAAACTGTGAGCAGCGCCATCTATGTCTTCTGTACGAGGGGCTGGTCATGTCTGTTTTGGAGTATGCAATGGCAATCTTGACTCTCAGCCATAAGCAGATAGAAAGGATGGAAAGGATACAGAATGAAGCTATGCGCATTATTCTTGGATGTACAAGAGATACAGCATGCAGGGCGATGCGCTACCTTCTTGATTTTCCAACCATTGAAGAGAGAATACAAGTTTGCAGGGCACGCGCCTACCTCAGAATTAACGCAAACACACAACATCCACTGCATAGTGAAATTAGGAAGGTGAAGGGCAGCAGGTTAAAAAGAGGACGGTCGTGGATGGGTCAAGCCGAAGACATTCTTCAACAGGTGTGTTCACTTGAGGACTTAGAACCTGGCGAGGAGTGGGTGCAAGTGCCAACAGACTTCTGCACATCCTTTTCAGTTTGCATCCAATTAGATAGAAAATGCAGACAAGAAAATCCGGCTGCTGTTGAGGCTGAAGTACAAGCGTTGATTTTCGAGAATTCGCTAGACGGTGACGCGGTCATCTACACAGATGGGTCGGTCGTCCGACATGTGAGAAGCTCATGGGCCTTTACAGCTCGGGCCGGAGGGAGAATTGTGAAGGAGGACTCTGGTGCTTTCACTGAAACCACAAGTAGCCTGACCATGGAAGTCATGGCAGTAAGTAAAGCAATAACATGGCTCGAGACACAGACATTCACCAGGGCTTGTTTCCTTAGCGACTCAATGAACATGATCAAGAGGATAGAGGAGGGGTCGATCCGAAGAGAATGGTTGCTGCCTCTGAAGCGGTCTCGGCTGGCAAAGATTAGTTTCATCTTCGTGCCAGGGCATGCGGGAGTACAAGGAAATGAGCGGGCTGACAAGCTCGCAGGTGAGGCTACTGTGGAGGGCGGACGCGCCATGGACCAGGCTGACATTCTGAATGCTCTACGTGATGTGAGACTTTTGCGAGAACCAAGTGATGACTGTGAATCTACAACAATGGCCAGACTGCTAGAGCATCAAATTAAAAGAGGTGTGGCCAAACAAGAACACTACGCAGGAAGCCAAAGAAGATTGATAAACCAACACAGAACTGGCGTCGTTAGCCGCTACACGCTGCGGGATTTGCTGAGGAGGGGATCCGAGCACTTATGGACTGAATGGTTCGATGTGCAGCGAGGATGATCTGTCGACTAACTAACTAACTAACTAAGAAATAAATGTTATTGCACTAATACTGTTTTAATATTTTCTTGGACATCAGAAGCAGTCTCCTTATCACACTCTCCTATATTTTTATGTACAGCATTCACCTGCTTCTGAAGTTTAAGAAACAATGTATTTTATCTGTTCACAGAATAATCATCATCATCCAGTGCTTTGCCGGCTGACGTGGGCAATCATACCTCTCCACAAATTACGATCTCCTACGTAATGGATCAGATCCTGTGTTGACTCCCTTCCATGCCATGACACAAGACTGTCAAGAATCTTTTCATGTTGTCTTCCTCTATCTCTCTTTCTGCAAATCTTTCCAGTTGTCACATGTTCCAGTTTTTGTCTTCTCATAACGTGGCCAAAAAACGATGGCTGCCTCTTTCTGATGTTTGTGATAAGGTGTCTTTGCGACTCAGCTTTCCTTAAAACGTCCTGATTACTCATTCTGGCTGTCCAATTAATTTTCAGCATTCTTCTATAAAACCACATCTCCAAGGCTTCCAGAGATTTTTTTGCCTCTTTACTTATTGTCCAGGATTCACAGCCGTATGTTAAAACTGGTTCTATGTAACATGCAAGAACTTTTTTTCTAACTCTGAAGGACAGTGACTTATTTCACAAAACGTTTTTCATTTGATAGAATGCAGTTTTTGCTTGTACTATTCTGCTCTTTATCTTAGTAATGCATCTTCCATCTGATGTTATCCATGTACCTGGATATCTCAATTTCTGAACTTGGAATCTTAGTCAGTGCACATGGATATCTTCACAGAATAAATGACAATATAAAATGCCATATTCACACTCTTGAACAGTTTTATGTAAAGCATTCACCTGCTCCTGAAGTTTAAGAAACAGAATGTGTATTGTCTGTTGATAGAATAAATTTTTTTTTTTTTCCGCGTTTCCATCCTGTTTCAGGATATTGCGGTCAACACCAGCATCTTTCAGCTGTATGTTGATTCCTAGGCTAGATTACGCTCATCAGCACGCCACGACTTTCTGAGCGACCGGCTCCATACTCTCATAAGTCACTTTTGCGATTCGAACCACTGCTAATTCTCGTCGCGTCACGTGACGAGAGTATTCGGGGTTAGCGGAGAAAGCTACTAACCCCTCGGCCATGGAATAAATGGCATGTAAAAATGTCACTGCACACTAACTGTTTTAATGCTGGAAGTAAATGACCTCATCTCAGTCTCCTCATCACATTCTTCTACAGCTTGATGCACTAACCTGCTTCTGAAGTTTAAGAAACATCATGTATTTTGTCTGTTCACAGAATAAATGACTATATAAAGATGTCATTGTTTTCTGATTTGTGTGTGTGAAGTATTATCTTCACATGCAGGCACTTTAGTAAAGTTATTAGGAAGTAACTACCAGTATACCACAACATGCAATGATGTAAGACCAGATGGAAGCAGAGGAAGAGGCCGACCACATAAATGATGGATGCAGGGAATAACAGAGTCCATGGGAATATCGATACATGAAGCCCATAAGTGGGAACTTTCCCGCTGTTTATACTTCACCTTGACACCGCAAGGTACAAGAGGAACATGATGAGATGATGGACGGGCAGTCTCCAGCTGTTTATACTTCACCTCGACACCGCAAGGTACAAGAGGAACATGATGAGATGATGGACGGGCAGTCTCCAGCTGTTTATACTTCACCTCGACACCGCAAGGTACAAGAGGAACACGATGAGAGAGAGAGAGTTAGGAAGTAACGCTGATAATGTCATGAGCGTGGTTGCATGAGGGTTCGATGTCCGCATTTCTTGTCCATCAACAGAGAAAAAGACTAGGCGACATATTTCTCTGTGCATTCAGCCTACAAAATGTGATGGTCCTATCACATCACAGACCCATAGTGAGAAAAACTGCTTCGGGATAATATATATATAATTGCATTCAGTGCACAATATCTTCATATGTGCTCCAGTCTTTTTTAACAGATCATACATGGAGCACCTTTGCAGAGTGCATGAATTTAGCAATCAAGATCCCAATGCGTCTGTACCACCTGCTACAAATATTCATTTGTGGGTGGGTTGTCAAATTTCGAAACTTAGTCTGGCCCTACTTGGCCTGCTATTTTTTATTTGGAATTACCAAAGTATCTTTAGCATGCACACATGTCTTTATGCCCGTGTCTGTGAAGGCTAGATGTCCATCCACTACCCCAGAGTCTTAGGCCTTCCAACTTAATCTCTCTCAGTCGGCCTCTGCCACTTCTACTGTTGATATTTCCAATCATCGTATCTTTCAATGCCTCTTTTCTCATGACATGACCAAATGCCAATGTTTGTCTCTTTCTTATAGTTTTACAGCTAGCTAGTCGACAGATCATCTCCACTGCACATTGAACCACATAAATGCTCAGATCCCGTCCTTGTAAACCTCTCAGCACTGGTCGATGATTCCATTCTGGGTTGGCTGACTATTCTTCTGTGGGTCCCTGAATATTGATCTTGTCTGGACTCATCCCTTTAGACCTGCTCTTGCAGTCTGGTCAAGGGTGCTGACTTAGTCACCACGTTATTCAATTAATCGCCCTGCCTCTCTGAGCACATTCAATATTTTAGCCTGGCCCATTGGTAATCTGCTGTCTACAGTTGTCCCTCCTGCAAGACTACCTGCTTGTTCATTTCCTCTAGCACTTGTGTGTCCTGGCACAAATATGCAGCTGATCTTCAGATACTCTACTCACTGTCTTCGAGTCCAGCCCATCTTGATTTTCCTGAGCATACTCACTGAGTTGTAGTTGTGTATGATGTTCTCCTTTCATTAGCCTTTTCCAGGCAATTGGTAGTTACTCTGGCAGTCCAATGTATCCTTTTGTCTTATTTTTGTAAAAATCCAGCCCATACAGTGAATTGAACAAACTCTGAACAAGTTAGAGGCGGGTGTTGTGCCCTCTATGCCATTAAACCTTGAAACAACAAGTAACAACACGTAACAATGCAGAAACAAAGCACAACAATGCAGTCACAGAATTTATATGAAGCCAACCTGGTACAGCGGAAGATATCTATAGAATGTATCTGGCATGCTCTCTCTGTGGTTATGGCTCTGAGGACAAACATACACGGGGTAAAAGTTAACAGGCGTACAAATAAACTAATTAGAAGAGCATCATTATAATACATCAGCTCCTTGCAGAATGTTACGGCCCGCCATAAAGTTTCTCGACCCCTTGCCAGTTCTATAGCCTCAAGCACCCCTCATGACCATGGTGTCTGCAATGTCCTTTGTCCATCTTTGTGCTAGTCCAACTTTACATCTTTTCCAGAAACCACATTTTACATAACTGTTTTTCCAAGAAATAGTCACATGGCTAAAACAGGTTAGTTTCAGACACACCATACAGTTTATGTGCCAGTTTTCTTCAATGTTCAGATCTTGTATTTTTCCTTCTTTTTTATCTACAATACTTCTTCAGTGATGGCCAATGACCCACATCTGTGTGTTGTCACAGGAAAGATGTATGTTCTTAAAAATGTTACTATACCTTCTTTCCTGGTGTTGTGTCAGTATACCTGTGTGTTTCCAGGAAGCAAAGAATAGCAACACTGTAGCCTACCATGCATGTCGTAAGAGGCGACTAAGGAGGCTTGATGGTTCCGTCACCCTGCTACTGAGTGAGTGCGTGGCCGCGACACTGTGAGCTGTGAGTTTCGTGTGGAATGCTTTTGAATCTGCCCGAGGTTTTTTGGAACGTGACTGCATGTTCGGAGCGATGGCAGCTGGCTATGTCCCAGAGTTGGCCGGTTTTTGCTTTATGCAGAAATGCGTGGCTGCTGGGCTTCTGGTTGACTGCCGCTACCATCGACGATGAACTGTATTTTCGTGGAGGACTTTTATGTTGGCATTCTGGCGACGGCATTATCATTATGTACAATGAAATGTTTTTACATCTGCCCGAGGAAACATCTAGAAATGGAACAAACAACATCTAGAAACATCTAGAATGTGTAGGAGAACACCAAGGAAAACATCAGGATGGGAAAATAGCTGCCGCTTCACCGAAAACGGGCTGTGTGGTTTCGTGGAGGACTTTTGTGTTGGCATTCTGGCGACGGCATTGGTGAACATCTGAAAACGGAACAGACAACATCTACAGATGTCTAGACTGTGTGGGTGAACATCTAGGAAACATCCGGATGGGAAAATGACTGCCGATTCCATCAGAGATGAACTGTGTGTTTCGTGGGGGTCTATTTTGTTGTGTTGACATTCTGGCGGCAGCATTATGCACAGTGTACCTGTGCGGGCTGTTGTTTGTCGAGACTCCTGTCTTTTCAACTTTTCACATTGGGCAGAGGGGAGCGTTTTGTGTGATATTCACTGACACAGGAACGGAGCATAATGGAGACGACCTGTTGCTGTGAAGTTGGAACCGCGACTAACTAACTAACTAACTAGTTGTGTCAGTTTCTTTGTACTCTTTAACCTCTGCATTGCCATACAGATCAGAAGTACGTAACACTATAAAACACTCAATGAAAATGAAAGCTGTGACAATAAAATGACTAGGACTTTCAGGCTCGGAACAGGACATTGAGCACATCATCAGCACATAAACTCCCAAGGATCTCTGCCACATGCATCAGTGAGGCAGCTCTCCAGCAAACAGAACACATCTTCCCAACGGTCTCTGCCACCCACAACAGCAAGGCAACACTCCAGCAAACAAAGCAGTGCTAACAAAACTGCTCAGAATGTCCCATAGAGGGAATGGAAGTTTAGTCCTCAGGAGCAACCTCGCAAGATAAATTAAGGATGACTTGGCAATACTTAAAGATTTTAAGTCTGTCTCGAAGGAGATTCAAACACATGACCACTGGCTGGTAGGCAAATGTGCTAGCCACTACACCACAACTCTCCTCCCCTACCTGTAGTGCTGAGGAAATGTACTGGTATCCCTGGAGGATCAGGATCTGTCGGTTAAGGCTGTCCTCTTGGTAGATCCATCTAACCACTGCCTGAAAAATATTCAACATTATTTGATTCCTCATGAGTTGATTTTTCCAAGACGTTTTTAATTATTTGCATCTGATTAACTGTATTGTAATAATATATTAAGACATACTTATCTTCTGTCACAATGTGTTATCTTTAAAGGGATAAATCTGAGATATGTCATTTCAATCTTTTAATAATCATTTTTCTAATTACCAACAAGTGCTTGCTTCTTAATTTCATTTTAAAAATAACCATTCTAAAATAAAGAACATTTCTTGCAATTAGCATAAGTTTAAAAACGAATTCTTGCATTGCACAAAGAATGAATTTTAACATATGGTTGTGAATCCTAGACAACAAGTAACGAAACACCAACAAATATTCAGTTGAAGTTACGGATGTGGTTTTACAATATAATACTCTAAATATCTTGGGCAGCCAAGAAGAAAACTCTAAATGTTTTGAAAGTGGTTAAGACACAAAGACAACTTATCACAAACATCGGATAGAGGCTAAGACACAAAGACAACTTATCACAAACATCAGAAAGAGGCTAATACAGAGACAACTTATCATAAACATCAGAAAGAGGCTAATACAGAGACAGCTTATCACAAACATCAGAGGCTAAGGCACAAAGACAACTTATCACAAACATCAGAATGAGGCTAATACAAAGACAACTTATCACAAACATCAGAAAGAGGCTAATACAGAGACAACTTATCACAAACATCAGAAAGAGGCTAATACAGAGACAGTTTATCACAAACATCAGAAAGAGGCTAAGACACAAAGGCAACTTATCACAAACATCAGAAAGAGGCTAAGACACAAAGAGACCAAGGTAAAACTACAGCAAATAAACTTAAGTACAAGTGAACAGAACAAGATCTTTCCTATGGTAACATATAGACGTGACTCATTAACCATTTTGCAATCACTTACGAAGAAAGTCAGAGCTTTTGAATTTAAATGTTACAGAAAAGTTCTTAGAATAATGAGACCAAGAAGATGAAAAATATGCGGACTCCACAAGATATCGACGCCTAAGAAAACAGGCCTATAGATGGCATCATTAACTCACAAACAGCGAGTTTGGTCCATACACATGCTACTACTACTAGTAGTGCACTGTTTAATTGTATGTGAAAAATAGCATTCCCTATCACCAGTATCCTTCATCATCAGGCCAACACACTCTGGCTTCTGAGGTACTTGTAATTTAAATCTCCAAGTCAAGAACAAGAAGTCAACATTATAGTCCAACTGACCAGCAAGTGGAACAAATCCCCACCAGCTGACCAGCATGTGGAACAAATCCCCACCAACTGACCAGCATGTGGAACAAATCCCCACCAGCAGCCAACTGATGAACATGTGGAACAAATCCCCACCAGCAGCCAACTGACCAGCATGTGGAACAAATCCCCACCAGCAGCCATAAAAGAAATTTAAGAGTGAAAATGCCCATTCTTAGAGAGGATTCACAAGTAACCAATCAACTTACAGCATCTATAGCCTGGACCATCCACCTGCAGCCCGCCTCCTCTGCCAGCTCCCGTGGGCATCTGTTCAACTGGAGAGTCACAGACACAAAACTTCTTTAATGCACAAAATATTACATGACAGTCAAAGCTGGAGAGTCACACAAGCTTCTTTAATGCATAAAATATGATGTGACAGTCACAGCTGGAAAGTCACACAAACTTCTTAAATGCACAAAATATGACATGACAGTCACAACTGGAGAGTCACACACAAACTTCTTTAATGCACAAAATATGACCAATCAGCATATGAGGAGTGATGTAGTCAATATTACATCCCCAGGCATTTTCTGGCACTCACGTTAGGTAGCATCAACCTGGGAGACCTGTATAACTTCTGGCACTCACGTTAGGTAGCATCAACCTGGGAGACCTGTATAATTTCTGGCACTCACGTTAGGTAGCATCAACCTGGGAGACCTGTATAATTTCTGGCACTCACGTTATATAGCATCAACCTGGGAGACCTGTATAATTTCTGGCACTCACGTTAGGTAGCATCAACCTGGGAGACCTGTATAATTTCTGGCACTCACGTTAGGTAGCATCAACCTGGGAGACCTGTATAATTTCTGGCACTCACGTTAGGTAGCATCAACCTGGGAGACCTGTATAATTTCTGGCACTCACGTTAGGTAGCATAATATAATAATAATAATAATAAGTCTTTATTTACAAAGGGTTAAGAATTGGGCACGCAGGCCCGTCTGACATTCTGCCCTTCTTCTCTATTTCCTCTCATACATTCTTTCATTCAACATCACTTATGAAGCAACTTTTGACAACAAAAGAACATTAAAACGCATGAAAAATAATCAATAACAAATGACTCACTGAGGCAGTGTTTAACATGGGCATTATAAATACCTAAGGAGGGTGTAACGTGCCATACATAAGGGAATGTTTTTTGGCTAGTTGTCGTTTGAGATAAGTTACCATTATTGTCTTTTTTGTGTTGTTTGTTATGGGGGCATGTAGTCTGTACTAAGGTAGTGTTCAAACAGGTTACGAATGTATGTATCATGATTGGTGGTGTCTTTGATTTCTTGTGGAAGATTGTTCCACAACTGAGCGGCAGAGTATGCTAAGCTTGTTTTATATAAGACTATCCTAGGTTTAGGGACATGAAGTATATTTAGTCGTTCGCTATGTCTAGCGTTATATTTAAACAATGGCCAAAGGTAGTTTGGAGCATTTTGAAATAGGATTTTGTGAATTAGTTTGGTCTTATTAAAAAGCAGGCGCTTGTGGAGTGGCAGTAACCGGAGACGTTTATATAGGTTAGAATTGTCGGTAAGCTTTTCACCATTAATTAAACGCACTGCCCTTTTCTGGAGTGAATATAGGCGTTTTGTTATTGATTTGGAGCATCCATCCCAGACTGTGGAGCAGTAATCAATATGTGTTTGTATATGAGAAGTATAGAATATATTTCTTGTGTTTTCGTCAAGGAAATTTTTAATTTTGGCAAGTTGGTATACTTTTTTGGCTATTTGTTTAACTAGAGCATGAACATGTGAGTTAAAAGTTAGATTTTGATCTATGATAACACCCAGTGTCTTGTGCTCGGTGACACTTTCTACAGGCGTGCTGCCAATGTGCAGCTGAAGAGTTCTCTGCGAGTTTAGAGTGTGAAGTCTTTGCCTGGTTCCTATTAACATAGACTTTGTTTTAGTAATGTTAATTTGCATGCGGTTTGCATGACTCCAGTTAACTACACTATTTATTTCCTGTTGCAAGGATAATTCTAGCACATTACGATCAACAGCGTTTGTATATACTGTGCAGTCATCAGCAAATAGATCGCAGGACGACGACAGATTTAATGGAAGATCATTTATATAAATGGCAAATAATAGAGGGCCAAGAATAGACCCCTGAGGTACTCCAATATTAATGGTAATGGCTTGAGATAAAACTTTATTGTGTGATACTACTTGCTTTCTGTCTAATAAGAATGATTTTATTAATGTCACTATATTAAAACTTACTTTCATTGTTTCTAGTTTTTTAATTAGAATAGTATGATCTATCATATCGAATGCTTTCCTAAAGTCTATAAACACCGCTCCACATAGAGTATTGTTGTTAATATTTTGATGCCAGTTTTCTATCATGTTTGTTAGTGCCGTATGGCAAGAATATTTTGGCCGAAATCCTGACTGACTGTCAACTATCAGTTTATGGCGAACTAAGTGATCTAGCGTTGTTTTGTGGATGTGCTTTTCTAGCGGTTTGGATAATGAGGATAATATGGAAATTGGTCTATAATTACTCATGAGACGATCGTCTAGAGGACCAGCTTTTAAATGAGGATACACTTTAGCGATTTTAAAGGCTGATGGGAAGTGACCTCTGGTTAGATATTGATTATATATAAAAGTTAGTGACTCGCAGATCGCCGGTGCAGTATGGCGAAGGATCCGACTACTAATTCCATCTAGTCCTGATGAGTTATTGTTTTTTAGATTACGGAGATGAGTAAATACTTCAGTTGTCGTCATTAGCGGTATGTTGGAGGAAATGTGTCCATAGCATTTGTTCTCACAGAATGATGATAATAAAGATATGTCATGAGGCGCATCTGGTATTGCAGCCTTCAGTTGGTTTATGTCGGACTGAAAATATCTACTGAATTGATCACATGTAACCTGATTTGATGGTAATGATTGTGATGATTTGTGTTTGTTTGTCAAGGTATTAATTGCTTTCCATATATCTTTAGTGTTGGTTTTATCTATTACTATGTACTTAAAATAGTTTTTCTTTTCCTTCCGAATAACATATTGAACTTTGTTTCTCAGACTACGGTACATAGTTAGATCTCTATTTTTGTGAGCCCTGTCGCGATCTCTCATAAGTTCAACTACCTCCTGTGTGATCCACGGGGGCTTTGTGTGATGTTTAACACGAACTTCCTTAAATGGAACATGTTTATCAAATATACTTAGAAAGGTCTTTAGCCAGTGGTCCAGAGCATCGTCTGGGTCAGGAAGCTGGTAAACATAATCTAGAGATGAGTTGACCAAATCTTGGAAGAAGACGTCTCGATTGAAATTTTTGTAATTTCTATATTTTATGCTTATATGTTTGTGTTTGGGAGTTTTGGTGCCCCTTTTCGACCACGTGCAACATACTGGATAGTGATCGCTCATTGCATTGATAGGTACACTACATTCTGTGATGTTATCAGCACACGTAGTATAAATATGATCTATAAGTGTTGCAGATGATTTAGTGATTCTAGTGGCTTGTTTGACTAACTGTTGGAAATTATATGACTCTATTATGTTTTCCCATGTTTTGTTTGATTTGTTAGCGTCTATGTTGAAGTCACCTAGCAATATTATTTCCCTAGCATTACTAAAGACTACATCCATCATAGTGGTGAATTTTTCATACCATATATTTCCTGCACTGAGGTTTCGATAAAGATAGCCAACTACTAGCGGTATGCAATTTTGAAGTTTAACCTCTATCCATACACACTCAATCTCACAGGTTTCAAAGTCTAGCCTGCGGTGGGCGTTAAGCGAGTTGGAAATATAAACTGCAATACCCGTCTCTTGTTTCTGATAGGGATCTCTTCTAATGGTTTTAAAACCTCTGATAGCGATGTCATCATCTGAGATGTTGCCATTTAATCGACTTTCGCTAACGCCAAACATGTGAAAATTTTGATTAAGTATAAGTGATAGTTCGGGCAGCTTCCCTAATAGATGGCATATGTTTACATGCCCGATTTTGAGCCCATTATTCCTGAGCCAGTGTTCGTACTTATTAGACATTTCAACAATGCGTAATCACAAGTTTAAAAGCAAAACACACACACACAAAGTGAATACAACTTACGTCCCTTATTACAAAACACACTCTAAAGTACAGAGAAACAGTAATATCTCTGTAAATATATAAAAATACGTACACAGATCCGTAAGGAAGAGCAGTGAAGACCCCCTCACTCACCGTGAAAACACAATTAGAATTATTATAAAAGCTATACAGCTAAGTACTATCAATTAATATAAAGTCAAAACCAGTCAATGTTTGTAATAACTTATAACCTAATACGTTACTAGATCAAGTTATAACCAAATATGCAGATAAACGTTTAAGGAGAGGCTCTTTCTTGTACCGAGATCCGGTGTAGCTTTGTCCTAAGTTGCCAGGTTGTGTTGGTTGTTGGTATAGCGACATTATAAGTGCTTGACGAAGTGTAGCTGGGCTATACCGTGTGAGGTGCAACCATTCTGGATTACAATTAAATGGGTACTGATGATGTCTCATGGGTATGTAATGACTACCAACTAGAGCCTCTGGTTGGTGGCTAACAGGAGGTTGTGCTGGCACGTCGTTGTTGCTGAGAGTCGGATCCTTTCTGGGGAGAATAGGAATCATATCTTCGTAATTATTACCCTCCTGTGTGAAAGACGACGTATTTAACAGACTTGGTGTTGTGGTAGTGTCCCGTCTGGCTTGGATTTCAGGTGCAGTGGTTATGAGTGTTCTGCACACTTCTGTCCTATTGGTACTTGATGTGACGGGAGTATGTCGTCTGGCTTGAGTTTCAGGAGTAGCTAAAAGTGTCCGGCGCGATCCCGTATTGGATGTATGGTATGTCCGTTCTGGATATTTTAAATTCTTGGCGAGAAAACTGGTGCCCAATGTAGATAAATGTATTTGATCCTTGTAAAGACTCTTTTTTGGTGCACCAGCCTGTGAAGTGAATGATGCTGTATTGTTGATGAATTGTATCTTGTTTTGAGAACAGAACTTCTGCAACATGTTGTTATTTATGTCAGCTAGACGGCGCTGGTGTCCATAACTCGGTGATATGATGGAGGAGAAGAAAATGGATGAGTTAGGAAAAGTGTGACGTAATCCGTTCAAGAGTGCCAGCAGTTGAGACCCTGTGATTTGTTGGTTGTTCATGGTGTCGGTGATGCCAATATGTACGCTTGCCCTTCTGACGCTATGATTAACAGCCAACCTGCTAATCTTGTCTGTTAGCCGGTCTACACCAGCCCCAGGCAGTGGGATTATTGAAACAATGTCTTTGTCTGATGTGGCCATCCTGTCGCTGTATAAACCTTTCATTAAGGAATCGCCTAGTATAATATGTGTACAGTCAGGTCGTGCTGTCTGTACATGTTGGTTGTCAGCACGTCTCGACCGTTGTTTCATCCATTTCCGATTATCAGCAGTCTTTATGTCTCCATGTGGTTCTCCCGATGTATCTTGTTGGCTTGTCTTGCCCGTTTGCAGCATGTTAAAGCACTGTAAGTTTTCTGGTGACTTTTCTTGAAGTACTTCAAACCTATTGCTTATTTTGACGTCAATGGGGTAGACTGCTTGTTGTTGTTTATCTCCGTCTGCACATTGAGGTGTTTGTTGTTTTTTATCTTCCTCTGCGCGTTGAGTTGTTTTCATAGTGATTATCTGTTCTGGGTGGGATTGAGCTTCCCCAAGATTTCCCAAGGATGAAGCGGTTGTTTGAGAATTACATGCTTCTTCGGTTTGGTTTGTAGAGGACGCATTCTGTAAGATTTGAACTGTATTTCTCAGCAGCAAATTTTCGTCTCGCAGGAGTGCGACTTCTGTCTTGAGAGCATTGTAATCACTGCTTATCTTGTTGTTTGCTTCAATGTTGGTTGAAACAGTGACAATGAGTGCCTTTAGTGATTGTTCTAGTTCCTCAATGCGCTGTTTACAGTCGCACGAATGTCCATTGATAGTTAAGATGCTATTGTTATCTGAGGCAGGTACTTCTTCAACAATGTCAACATTGGGTTCTATGTTGTTTTGGATACGCTCCATTGGGTATTCAATAGCCAAGAGCGCTGGTGGGTTGGCAGGCCTCATGTTGATGTTGTCATGTACACTCATCGTATGAGTAGATTCGGTGAATGTCTGTGTCGAGTTTTCAAGTTCAACAAAATCTACTTTTAGCCAGGAATTAATGTTTTCATTACTGCCCTGTGTCATGAGTTTATTTTTACTGCGGTACAAATGTATCGTAATCACTGGCGTCGTAATCAGATCCTCAACGTGGGCCCCGTGCTTATCTTGCCTGTGTTCAATTAGTTCAAGCCTGTAGTAGTTGAGTAGGCAAGTTCGGAATGCCTCATAATAGAGTGTGTTGTTGAAGGAAATAGTAACACACTGTCCTGAGTTGGTGTGTTTGACGACTAGGCCATTGGGATTTATGCACTTGGATAGCTTATTCTTCACGGCCCTCTCTTTGTTTAGTGTGTAAGTTTTATTGACAGCCGATTGTAAACCTGAGCGAGTCCTTTCACCATTCACTTCCAATACGGAGCACTCTCCTTCCCCTGACATTATTGCATAATATTACGACTAACTAAACTTGAAGAACGCAGCAATCGCATTGTTATCTAGCCACGCCGCGGGCAATTTGAGGTCCTGTGGTTGTATCTGACACGCCTCGTGCACTTGATTGGTTGAAATTTAATAGTGTTCAACTATCACTCGAAATGAATATTAGATACAACCCACATTTTTGCGATAATAAATACTTGTATTAATCTAAAAACTATTTAACCACATCCTCAGAATCACAACAAGCACATTGATATAAAAATCCATGATAGGTGATTCAGCTTGCAGTAATAATAATCCGAGAAGTAAGAGATACAAAAACACGTCTTCACTCTCCGGCTACACTTTAGACCTGTATAATTTCTGGCACTCACGTTAGGTAGCATCAACCTGGGAGACCTGTATAATTTCTGGCACTCACGTTAGGTAGCATCAACCTGGGAGACCTGTATAATTTCTGGCACTCACGTTAGGTAGCATCAACCTGGGAGACCTGTATAATTTCTGGCACTCGCGTTAGGTAGCATCAACCTGGGAGACCTGTATAATTTCTGGCACTCATGTTAGGTAGCATCAACCTGGGAGACCTGTATAATTTCTAGCACTCATGTTAGGTAGCATCAACCTGGGAGACCTGTATAATTTCTGGCACTCACGTTAGGTAGCATCAATCTGGCAGACCTGTATAATTTCTGGCACTCACGTTAGGTAGCATCAACCTAGGAGACCTGGATCATTGTTTTAAATCCACCATAATGCAAATGTGGACATGTGACCACCAGTCAGGCAAGAGTGCTAGCCCCTACATTAGCACAGCTCGTGTTCCGTATACACACCAACTGAACTGATATGTTAGGTATTTATACTGCAGGTCAGCATGGCCAAATGGATAAGAGAGTGTGTTCTTAAAAATCCAGTGTGCTGATGCCGAGGTAAGGGATTCAACCTCTACACCGGACAGTTGGACTAAAAAATGCTGACTTCCTGTCCTTGAATAAGGAATGGACCTCTGAAATTGGAGTGGGTTGGCCAGATGGCAACTGACACAGGTAATAAGGAAAGCTAATCTCCAGGCAAAATTCAGTCCAGTGCTACTAGAAGTAGTGTGTATGGAAAAACTTGGGGTAAAAGTGAGCAACAGCAACAACAACAAATATCCCATATACATATGCAGTATAATCGTTATAGGTAAGTACCTGCAGGACCCTTTTACTAATCTAATGGAGAATTGGGCATATGGTTCTAGACCCATATTTGTAAGGAATAATCTGCACTGGGGAAGGGTGTGTGTGTGTGTGTGTGTGTGATGTCAGTAGCACAGTAGTTGCCTTTACTTCCCAAGACATTTCTGTTACCCATCTTAGGCTGGGTCAACCAAATACATAGAGTATTAACTGTTAAGCTTGGTATCAATCCCATAAATACATAGAGTATTAACTGTTAGGCTTGGTATCAATCCCATAAATACATACAGTATTAACTGTTAGGCTTGGTATCAATCCCATAAATACATACAGTATTAACTGTTATGCTTGGTATCAATCCCATAAATACATAGATTATAACCTGTTAGGCTTGGTATCAATCCCATAAATACATAGAGTATTAACTTTTAGGCTTGGTATCAATCCCATAAATACATAGAGTATTAACTGTTATGCTTGGTATCAATCCCATAAATACATAGAGTATAACCTGTTAGGCTTGGTATCAATCCCATAAATACATAGAGTATTAACTGTTAGGCTTGGTATCAATCCCATAAATACATAGAGTATAACCTGTTAGGCTTGGTATCAATCCCATAAATACATAGAGTATTAACTGTTAGGCTTGGTATCAATCCCATAAATACATAGAGTATTAACTGTTAGGCTTGGTATCAATCCCATAAATACATAGAGTATTAACTGTTAGGCTTGGTATCAATCCCATAAATACATAGAGTATTAACTGTTATGCTTGGTATCAATCCCATAAACACAAAGTTAACAGAGAATGCCTCACCTCCACTCTCTGTGTGACTAGGTAGGCTGAGCTTTTGCTGAGAATAAATTCCACCAGTTCATCCCCCACACATTTCTCTATACAGTGAAACAAAATGTTGCGTCCCTAGAGCAGACAGATAAACAACAATATACACTCAACACAATGTCTTCCCATTGTCAATTTGAAAATGAAGACACAAACAACTGATCCCACAAAATTCATCACCAAATGCATTTTGCATAAATCACTCAACATAAGATTCACTGTTTAAATGGCTAAGCCTTTGCTTTGTAAACAAAAAGACATGATATTATTCAGTTTAAAATTACCGTGGTAATCAGTTGAAATTACTGTGGGAATATTTGTGCTATACATTTCAGCTATAAGGACTCTGTTTAGTTTACTCTACATTGAGTGATATTGGCACCTGACACAATACAGCAAAATATGCCCAGGAATAAATTGTGCAACCTCTTCCTTGTGTCTTAATTATTCAAATTACATTAAATCAGCATAAAGGAACAAGCAAACATACCAATCAGTCTTTCTCAGCGGACAAAACAATGGAACACATTTATACTTAGCTACAATACTGAAATGTTATAATCCACAAATAAGTCAACCAAATATCTCTCAATTATATAAAAATGATCTAAAACAGTTGTCTGAGGAAATGAAACAAGACAGGAAGGACAGATGTGAATTTTGAAATATTGGAAATAGATAGGAATGAGTTTTACATTTTCTTCAAAGCAAACAAAGTTTGCACAAACGATTCTATACATACATGAAAATGAAACATATTCCACATTTGTTTCTTATTTGATCCAGGTGCCACAACCAAGGTCATCATGCTACTGACAACATTTGGTGATGATCACACCATTACACAATGTTTCATTTCAAAATGAAGTATTCAGTTACGAGCTGCCTGAGGTAGAGCCTTAGATTACCTTATAAAAGAGAGCATCAATTTTCACTGGCGCCACAGGAGTCACTGCTTTCAGCAAGTCTGAATTGATGGCAGGATGGTGTTCCAATGCAGCAAAGTACAGTGGAATATCTACCTGGCAAGTCAAATGAAAACAATGTTATGATGGTCATACAGGATTTTTTTTAATTGAGTCTTTTTCTCTTACTCCATTGGCTCCTATTGGTTCCCTTCCTATTCCCTGTCTTAAAATATTTTCTGCTCTTCTTTGTCTTCTTCTCAATCATCATCATTATCAAATAAAGTTATCAATCAATTAGCCGTCATCATCATTCAATGGACATGATTTTAGATTTTGAAAGGTTAATCAATTTCACCACAATGTAATATAGAAGTAAATGGAAATATTCTTCAACGAGTGAATCGGTTCAATTATCTTGGAACAGTAATAACATCTGATGGGAGATGCCTTGAAGAAATTAGAACAAGAATCGCCATGGTGAAGGTAGCCTTTAGCAAGATGAAAAACATACTGACCAATAAAAAGATGTCAATTGAAACGAGAAAAAGAGTGTTGAGGTGCTACATAGAGCCTGTTCTTTTGTATGGATGTGAAACTTGGACGTTGAGCAGTCAAGCTGAAAAACATCTGATAGCTGCAGAAATGTGGTTTCTGAGGAGAATGCAAAGAATACCATGGACAGACAGAAAAACCAATGACCAAGTACTACAGGAGACAAATGAAAATCCTAAATTGATTAGAGAAATTAGACGTAGACAGTCAAACATTTTTTTGGACATGTTATGAAAAGAAATGAATTGGAGAACTTGGTAACAACTGGCAAGATCGAAGGGAACAGACCATGGGGAAGACTGAGAAGTAAATACCTGGATAGCTTGGCCACAGGCATGGTCAAGACAGGAACACTGAGCTGATCCACGACTCTGGAGATCGATTGAAATGGAGAGTCATGACCGCTCATGCTTTTCAGCAGGGCACATGACAGATTGAATCAATTTTGGCGAAGGGGCCACGAACACAATTCACAATTCTGCATATAGCCTTCAAAACACAGCTGCTGACATGTTGTCTGTATCTTTCTGCTCTTCCTTCCTATTCTAGCTCTCCCTTATTATTCACATCATAATTCTTATTACTCCTCCTCCTGTCTCCTCCAACTCCACCTTCTCTTCCATCTTTCCCTCTTCTTCTTTTCTGTCTCTTTCTTCTCTTCCTTCTTATTCCAGCTCCTCATTTTTATTCTCCTTTACCTCTTATTCTTCCTCCTCCTCCATCTTCTTCTTCTGCCTCCTCCTCTTTAAATGCAAGCTCTGCAAACATTGCAACAAACAGGCTAATTCTATCCAGATCCATCATAATATGATGACAGAACCAGCACTCTTTGTATATGCTGTACCGACCATGTTTATCCAGATCTGTCAATATAAGATGACAGAACTAGTACTTTCAGCACATGCTGTACCAACCATGTTTATCCAGATCCATCAATACAAGATGACAGAACTAGCACTCTTTGCACATGCTGTACCAACCATGTTTATCCAGATCCATCAATATAAGATGACAGAACTAGCACTCTTTGCACATGCTGTACCAACCATGTTTATCCAGATCCATCAATATAAGATGACAAAACTAGCACTCTTTCCACATGCTGTACCAACCATGTTTATCCAGATCCATCAATATAAGATGACAGGACTAGCACTCTTTGCACATGCTGTACCAACCATGTTTATCCAGATCCATCAATACAAGATGACAGAACTAGCACTCTTTGCACATGCTGTACCAACCATGTTTATCCAGGTGCCACGACCAAAGTCATCATGCTACTGACAACATTACCCAGCTCACACCAGTGCAGTCACCTGTACTTGGGGAGAATAAGTTTAATAAATGGACTTTATCCCACACCTTGTAGTATATTGGGTATATGGTGCTAGTCTCATATTTGTGTAGACCAATCGGCATGTGAGGTGTCATGTAGTCTATATCACACTGACCACCTTCACTTCCCCACCCATTTCCTGGTGTCACTTTCAGGCTGGGTCCACCTGGGAGCCAATTATAATGTTTTAGATCCTCAATCTCTGGGATGTGAACTCATGACCACCGGGCTTGGCAGTCGAACGTTACTTTGGGAGAATTCCTAGATAATCCCAAAATGGAAGCTGCCACAGAAGTGTGTAAAGATAAATATAATCCCAGAACATAAATTACAACACATGTGTGTAAAGATAAATATAATCCCAGAACAGAAGCTGTCACAGAAGTGTGTAAAGATAAATATAATCCCAGAACATAAATTACCACACATGTGTGTAAAGATAAATATAATCCCAGAACAGAAGCTGTCACAGAAGTGTGTAAAGATAAATATAATCCCAGAACATAAATTACCACACATGTGTGTAAAGATAAATATAATCCCAGAACAGAAGCTGTCACAGAAGTGTGTAAAGATAAATATAATCCCAGAACAGAAACTGCCACAGAAATGTGTAAAGATAAATATAATCCCAAAACATAAATTACCACACATGTGTGTAAAGATAAATATAATCCCAGAACAGAGAGGGCAACATAAGTGTATAAAGATAAATATAATCCCAGAACAGAAGCTGTCACAGAAGTGTGTAAAGATAAATATAATTCCAGGACAGAAGCTGTCACAGAAGTGTGTAAAGATAAATATAATTCCAGAACAGAAGCTGTCACAGAAGTGTGTAAAGATAAATATAATTCCAGAACAGAAGCTGTCACAGAAGTATGTAAAGATAAATATAATTCCAGAACAGAAGCTGTCACAGAAGTGTGTAAAGATAAATATAATCCCAGAACAGAAGCTGTCACAGAAGTGTGTAAAGATAAATATAATTCCAGAACAGAAGCTGTCACAGAAGTGTGTAAAGATAAATATAATCCCAGAACAGAAGCTGTCACAGAAGTGTGTAAAGATAAATATAATCCCAGGACAGAAGCTGTCACAGAAGTGTGTAAAGATAAATATAATCCCAGGACAGAAGCTGTCACAGAAGTGTGTAAAGATAAATATAATCCCAGGACAGAAGCTGTCACAGAAGTGTGTAAAGATAAATATAATCCCAGAACAGAGAGGGCAACATAAGTGTATAAAGATAAATATAATCCCAAAACAGAAGCTGTCACAGAAGTGTGTAAAGATAAATATAATTCCAGGACAGAAGCTGTCACAGAAGTGTGTAAAGATAAATATAATCCCAGGACAGAAGCTGTCACAGAAGTGTGTAAAGATAAATATAATCCCAGGACAGAAGCTGTCACAGAAGTGTGTAAAGATAAATATAATCCCAGAACAGAGAGGGCAACATAAGTGTATAAAGATAAATATAATCCCAAAACAGAAGCTGTCACAGAAGTGTGTAAAGATAAATATAATCCCAGAACAGAAGCTGTCACAGAAGTGTGAAGTGGTTGGCCTTCTGAACTCCCACATTCCCCTAGGCATTGGTTTTGAGCCTGTAGACAATACAATACCTAAACAAAGTTAAGGAAACATCACCAACCTAGACCTCATTCTTGCCACTCTGTAAGTGCTAATCATGACCAAATTACATTATAACATTCCTCTCTACGAGTGTTTAGTTTCAATACTGGTCCTGCCAACTCCACTGTAAGGGAAACAAATCTACATCTTACAAGTGCACGAACCATAATGTCATCATCACCAGTGCCCTGCCAGCTGGCGTAGGCATTTAAGTCTCTCCACAGATCTCGGTCTTTGGTGTTCTGGATCAACTCTGCTGATGATATTCCTCCATGCCACTCACCATGATAAATAGGAAGCTAAAACGTACAACTTTCATGAAAAGAATGTGCAGTTACCTCATGATCTCCCTTGATTGTAATGTCCACCCTGGCACCTCTGTCCAGCAGTGTGTGCACCATGTCTGTGTTGCCTTGTTCCAGAGCGTAGAATATAGGAGTTTTGCCCTGGTCTCCCTGTGGACAAAGTTAACCATAAAACATATAATAAGACCGTCTATTCATCTTAGAAATACTACTACTTTCATCCTTCAAAAGAAAGGCATTACATCTAGTTTTTTGTTTGTGTGTTTTGTTTCTACTCTCTCACATTAAATTCAAGAATAATCCACACTGGGCCAGCTTTCCCTATTACCAGTGCCCTTCACCATCTCGCGAACCCATTCCAACTTCAGAGGTACTTGTAATTTACACCCCCAATTCAAGGACGAGAAGTCAACATTTTAGTCCAAATGACATGATGTAGGATTTGAATCTGCTACCTCGGCATCAGCACACTGTAAGTTTAAGAGCGAGCAGTCCTATCCATTCAGCCATGCTAATCTCCATTACACCTAGTCATATGTCTCAGTGTCGACTTCAGCATGCATTCATGTTGGGCTTACTTCCTCAAGACAGATTCCATCCAAGGAAATGGGTTCTATCTACCTTGGGTAGGTTTGTTGTTCCTAACAATTTTACCAGGGAAGTAGCCTTGAGGCCTACCATTTGAAATTTCTAACTGCTGTAGGATTTGATTTTTTTTAATTAAACAACTAACATACAAAATGTTTGTTTTTTTTATTGTTCAGGTCTGAAGTTAGGTATCTGATCTATCTCAAGCCTAAGCTTCTTCCTAATTTACTGAAGAACATTTAGTCAGAACATTTGGGAACATTAAGATTTCTGTGCTTTCAAGTAAGTATTCTTCTACCTGTCTACCAATCCACCAGTCAACCAACCAACTCACCAGCCTACAAACCAACCCACCCAACCCACCCAACCTGCAGCCAACCCACCCACCCAACCAACCCACCAGCCAATTTACCTAACAACCAGCCAACCAATCTACCCACCAGCCAACCAACCATCCCATCAATCGACCCAATAACCAAACCAACCCAATTAAGTATTCTCTCCCATTTTGCTTTTGTGAAAAACATTTGGCTGAAACATTCACTTGTATCTATATGCGTGTGTCTGCCAAGCTTTCTAATCAAAATATATGTTCACACATTTTGCTGCCTAGCTTAATGTTCACTTATTTTACTACCTAGCTTAATGTTCACTCAATTTATGTCTAGCTTAATGTTCACTCATTTTACTACCTAGCTTAATTTTCACTCATTTTATTACCTAGCTTAATGTTCACTCAATTTACTATCTAGCTTATTGTTCACTCATTTTGCTGTCTAGCTTAATATTCACTTGTTTTACTGACTAGCTTAATGTTCACTTGTTTTGCAGTCTAGTTTAATGTTCACTCATTTTGCTGTCGTGCTTCATGTTCACTCGTTTTACTGTCTAGCATAATGTTAACTCTTTTGTTGTGTAACTTAATGTTCACTCATTTTACTGTCTAGCTTTATGTTCACTAAATTTACTGTTTAGCTTAATGTTCACTTGTTTTACTATCTAGCATAATGTTCACTCATTTTGCTGTCTAGCTCAATGTTCACTCATATTACTGTCTAGCTTAATGTTCACTTGCTTTACTGTCTAGCTTAATGTTCACTAAATTTACTGTTTAGCTTAATGTTCACTTGTTTTACTATCTAGCATAATGTTCACTCATTTTGCTGTCTAGCTCAATGTTCACTCATTTTACTGTCTAGCTTAATGTTCACTCATTTTGCTGTCTAGCTTAATGTTTACTCATTTTGTTGTCTAGCTTAATATTCACTCATTTTGCTGTCTAGTTTAGTGTTCACTCATTTTACTGTCTAGCTTAATGTTCACTCATTTAACTGTCTAGCTTAATGTTCACTCATTTTGTTGTCTAGCTTAATGTTCACTCATTTTGCTGTCTAGCTTAATATTCACTCATTTGATGTTTAGCTTAATGTTCTCTCATTTTGCTGTTTGGCTTAATGTTCACTCATTTTACTATCTTGCTTAATGTTAACTAATTTTACTGCCTAGCTTAATATTCACTCAATTTGCTGCCTAGTTTGATGGTCACTCAATTTGCTGTCTAGCTTAATGTCCACTCATTTTGCTGTCTAACTTAATGTTCACTCATGTTGCTGTCTAGCTTAACATTCACTCATTTTGCTGTCTAGCTTAATGTTCACTCATTTTGCTGTCTAGCTTAACATTAAATCATTCTGCTGTCTAGCTCTACATTTCAATAAAAATTAATTAAAAATAAAGTAAAAATATCAAGGATTCCTTTTCTATGCCATAGGTGGGTACATGGTACTAAAGCCACATTTATTTACCATTCTGTGCTCAACTAGTGGTGTGATCAACATCAAACCAGCCACCTTTTCTTCCCAGGTAATTTCTTCATATCCAGTTTAGCTTGGATTGACCTGGAAACACAGGTCAAATAAAATCACCTCAATTTGTGGGGATGTGAACACAAGACCAGCAGGTAGGCAGGCAAGCAAGCTAGACACGGCGCTGCCATGGCTACCTTATATTTACACAATGGTTTCCTCCCAGTAGCAGTTTCATGCTATAAGTCTAGGATGTGATAGCACCATCACATTTTTTTACCCTAGAGCAAGGAGTAAGAGGTGGCCAGTCTTTCCCCTCACTGTGACCAGTGACCAGTCTAGATACCTTAAGAATATTCCTACCAGGTTTCTAAAATTAATGTTGATCTTGAGCTTCTGACGGAGCAAACGCCTCACCATCTGAGTGTCTCCGGCCAGCACACAGTGAGCAAATTCCTGTTGATGATATAAAAATAACGGTCATACGATGCAAGAAACTCCTCTAGGAAAATAATAGAATCATGCTTGCGGATTCCACCACCCAGTGTCCAGTCCACAACAAGAAAACATATGTGTAATTTTTTTATATATATATATTTCATGTAGTTGTGTCGGTGAGTGAGTGTTGTTTGTGTGCTGATGAAGACTTTGGCCGCAGTGTCCATTTTGTCACTTGTGATTGTGTTCTCGTAAAGCTTTCAGATTCTACTTCTCGTGATTTTAGTGATTCAATCATTATAGGGAAATAATAGAGGGGAATTTAGGAATTCAAATACTGTGTCATGAGATTTGGTTACTTGTTCACTTCCTCTATATTATATGTCCTTTACATGGAAGGCACTGGTACACATTTCATACAGCCGTCTTCTTGCAAAAAGCAAAAGTGGTAAACAGATATTGCCTCTTAGCTGGAAGGTAGTAGCTCTTCAGCTGGGAGATAGTAGCTCTTTAACTGGGAGATAGTAGCTCTTTAACTGGGAGATAGTAGCTCTTTAACTGGGAGATAGTAGCTCTTTAACTGGGAGATAGTAGCTCTTTAACTGGGAGATAATAGCTCTTTAACTGGGAGATATTAGCTCTTTAACTGGGGGATAATAGCTCTTTAACTGGGAGATAATAGTTCTTTAACTGGGAGATAATAGCTCTTTAACTGGGAGATAGTAGCCTTTAACTGGAAAATAGTAGCTCTTCAGCTGGGAGACAGTAGCTCTTTAACTGGGAGATAGTAGCCTTTAACTGGAAAATAGTAGCTCTTCAGCTGGGAGACAGTAGCTCTTTAACTGGGAGATAGTAGCCTTTAACTGGAAAATAGTAGCTCTTCAGCTGGGAGACAGTAGCTCTTTAACTGGGAGATAGTAGCCTTTAACTGGAAAATAGTAGCTCTTCAGCTGGGAGACAGTAGCTCTTTAACTGGGAGATAGTAGCCTTTAACTGGAAAATAGTAGCTCTTCAGCTGGGAGACAGTAGCTCTTTAACTGGGAGATAGTAGCCTTTAACTGGAAAATAGTAGCTCTTCAGCTGGGAGACAGTAGCTCTTTAACTGGGAGATAGTAGCCTTTAACTGGAAAATAGTAGCTCTTCAGCTGGGAGACAGTAGCTCTTTAACTGGGAGATAGTAGCCTTTAACTGGAAAATAGTAGCTCTTCAGCTGGGAGACAGTAGCTCTTTAACTGGGAGATAGTAGCCTTTAACTGGAAAATAGTAGCTCTTCAGCTGGGAGACAGTAGCTCTTTAACTGGGAGATAGTAGCCTTTAACTGGAAAATAGTAGCTCTTCAGCTGGGAGACAGTAGCTCTTTAACTGGGAGATAGTAGCCTTTAACTGGAAAATAGTAGCTCTTCAGCTGGGAGACAGTAGCTCTTTAACTAGGAGATAGTAGCCTTTAACTGGAAAATAGTAGCTCTTCAGCTGGGAGACAGTAGCTCTTTAACTGGGAGATAGTAGCCTTTAACTGGAAAATAGTAGCTCTTCAGCTGGGAGACAGTAGCTCTTTAACTGGGAGATAGTAGCCTTTAACTGGAAAATAGTAGCTCTTCAGCTGGGAGACAGTAGCTCTTTAACTGGGAGATAGTAGCCTTTAACTGGAAAATAGTAGCTCTTCAGCTGGGAGACAGTAGCTCTTTAACTGGGAGATAGTAGCCTTTAACTGGAAAATAGTAGCTCTTCAGCTGGGAGACAGTAGCTCTTTAACTGGGAGATAGTAGCCTTTAACTGGAAGATAGTAGCTCTTCAGCTCGGAGACAGTAGCTCTTTAACTGGGAGATAGTAGCTCTTCAGCTGGGAGATAGTAGCTCTCCAGCTGGGAGACAGTAGCTCTTTAACTGGGAGATAGTAGCCTTTAACTGGAAAATAGTAGCTCTTCAGCTGGGAGACAGTAGCTCTTTAACTGGGAGATAGTAGCTCTTCAGCTGGGAGATAGTAGCTCTTCAGCTGGGAGACAGTAGCTCTTTAACTGGGAGATAGTAGCTCTTCAGCTGGGAGATAGTAGCTCTTTAACTGGGAGATAGTAGCCTTTAACTGGAAAATAGTAGCTCTTCAGCTGGGAGACAGTAGCTCTTTAACTGGGAGATAGTAGCCTTTAACTGGAAAATAGTAGCTCTTCAGCTGGGAGACAGTAGCTCTTTAACTGGGAGATAGTAGCCTTTAACTGGAAAATAGTAGCTCTTCAGCTGGGAGACAGTAGCTCTTTAACTGGGAGATAGTAGCCTTTAACTGGAAAATAGTAGCTCTTCAGCTGGGAGACAGTAGCTCTTTAACTGGGAGATAGTAGCCTTTAACTGGAAAATAGTAGCTCTTCAGCTGGGAGACAGTAGCTCTTTAACTGGGAGATAGTAGCCTTTAACTGGAAAATAGTAGCTCTTCAGCTGGGAGACAGTAGCTCTTTAACTGGGAGATAGTAGCCTTTAACTGGAAAATAGTAGCTCTTCAGCTGGGAGACAGTAGCTCTTTAACTGGGAGATAGTAGCCTTTAACTGGAAAATAGTAGCTCTTCAGCTGGGAGACAGTAGCTCTTTAACTGGGAGATAGTAGCCTTTAACTGGAAGATAGTAGCTCTTCAGCTCGGAGACAGTAGCTCTTTAACTGGGAGATAGTAGCTCTTCAGCTGGGAGATAGTAGCTCTTCAGCTGGGAGACAGTAGCTCTTTAACTGGGAGATAGTAGCCTTTAACTGGAAAATAGTAGCTCTTCAGCTGGGAGACAGTAGCTCTTTAACTGGGAGATAGTAGCTCTTCAGCTGGGAGATAGTAGCTCTTCAGCTGGGAGACAGTAGCTCTTTAACTGGGAGATAGTAGCTCTTCAGCTGGGAGATAGTAGCTCTTTAACTGGGAGATAGTAGCCTTTAACTGGAAAATAGTAGCTCTTCAGCTGGGAGACAGTAGCTCTTTAACTGGGAGATAGTAGCCTTTAACTGGAAAATAGTAGCTCTTCAGCTGGGAGACAGCTCTTTAACTGGGAGATAGTAGCCTTTAACTGGAAAATAGTAGCTCTTCAGCTGGGAGACAGTAGCTCTTTAACTGGGAGATAGTAGCCTTTAACTGGAAAATAGTAGCTCTTCAGCTGGGAGACAGTAGCTCTTTAACTGGGAGATAGTAGCCTTTAACTGGAAAATAGTAGCTCTTCAGCTGGGAGACAGTAGCTCTTTAACTGGGAGATAGTAGCCTTTAACTGGAAAATAGTAGCTCTTCAGCTGGGAGACAGTAGCTCTTTAACTGGGAGATAGTAGCCTTTAACTGGAAAATAGTAGCTCTTCAGCTGGGAGACAGTAGCTCTTTAACTAGGAGATAGTAGCCTTTAACTGGAAAATAGTAGCTCTTCAGCTGGGAGACAGTAGCTCTTTAACTGGGAGATAGTAGCCTTTAACTGGAAAATAGTAGCTCTTCAGCTGGGAGACAGTAGCTCTTTAACTGGGAGATAGTAGCCTTTAACTGGAAAATAGTAGCTCTTCAGCTGGGAGACAGTAGCTCTTTAACTGGGAGATAGTAGCCTTTAACTGGAAAATAGTAGCTCTTCAGCTGGGAGACAGTAGCTCTTTAACTGGGAGATAGTAGCCTTTAACTGGAAAATAGTAGCTCTTCAGCTGGGAGACAGTAGCTCTTTAACTGGGAGATAGTAGCCTTTAACTGGAAGATAGTAGCTCTTCAGCTCGGAGACAGTAGCTCTTTAACTGGGAGATAGTAGCTCTTCAGCTGGGAGATAGTAGCTCTTCAGCTGGGAGACAGTAGCTCTTTAACTGGGAGATAGTAGCCTTTAACTGGAAAATAGTAGCTCTTCAGCTGGGAGACAGTAGCTCTTTAACTGGGAGATAGTAGCTCTTCAGCTGGGAGATAGTAGCTCTTCAGCTGGGAGACAGTAGCTCTTTAACTGGGAGATAGTAGCTCTTCAGCTGGGAGATAGTAGCTCTTTAACTGGGAGATAGTAGCCTTTAACTGGAAAATAGTAGCTCTTCAGCTGGGAGACAGTAGCTCTTTAACTGGGAGATAGTAGCCTTTAACTGGAAAATAGTAGCTCTTCAGCTGGGAGACAGTAGCTCTTTAACTGGGAGATAGTAGCCTTTAACTGGAAAATAGTAGCTCTTCAGCTGGGAGACAGTAGCTCTTTAACTGGGAGATAGTAGCCTTTAACTGGAAAATAGTAGCTCTTCAGCTGGGAGACAGTAGCTCTTTAACTGGGAGATAGTAGCCTTTAACTGGAAAATAGTAGCTCTTCAGCTGGGAGACAGTAGCTCTTTAACTGGGAGATAGTAGCCTTTAACTGGAAAATAGTAGCTCTTCAGCTGGGAGACAGTAGCTCTTTAACTGGGAGATAGTAGCCTTTAACTGGAAAATAGTAGCTCTTCAGCTGGGAGACAGTAGCTCTTTAACTGGGAGATAGTAGCCTTTAACTGGAAGATAGTAGCTCTTCAGCTCGGAGACAGTAGCTCTTTAACTGGGAGATAGTAGCTCTTCAGCTGGGAGATAGTAGCTCTTCAGCTGGGAGACAGTAGCTCTTTAACTGGGAGATAGTAGCCTTTAACTGGAAAATAGTAGCTCTTTAGCTGGGAGACAGTAGCTCTTTAACTGGGAGATAGTAGCTCTTCAGCTGGGAGATAGTAGCTCTTCAGCTGGGAGACAGTAGCTCTTTAACTGGGAGATAGTAGCTCTTCAGCTGGGAGATAGTAGCTCTTTAACTGGGAGATAGTAGCCTTTAACTGGAAAATAGTAGCTCTTCAGCTGGGAGACAGTAGCTCTTTAACTGGGAGATAGTAGCTCTTCAGCTGGGAGATAGTAGCTCTTTAACTGGGAGATAGTAGCCTTTAACTGGAAAATAGTAGCTCTTCAGCTGGGAGACAGTAGCTCTTTAACTGGGAGATAGTAGCTCTTCAGCTGGGAGATAGTAGCTCTTCAGCTGGGAGACAGTAGCTCTTTAACTGGGAGATAGTAGCTCTTCAGCTGGGAGATAGTAGCTCTTTAACTGGGAGATAGTAGCCTTTAACTGGAAAATAGTAGCTCTTCAGCTGGGAGACAGTAGCTCTTTAACTGGGAGATAGTAGCCTTTAACTGGAAAATAGTAGCTCTTCAGCTGGGAGACAGTAGCTCTTTAACTGGGAGATAGTAGCCTTTAACTGGAAAATAGTAGCTCTTCAGCTGGGAGACAGTAGCTCTTTAACTGGGAGATAGTAGCCTTTAACTGGAAAATAGTAGCTCTTCAGCTGGGAGACAGTAGCTCTTTAACTGGGAGATAGTAGCCTTTAACTGGAAAATAGTAGCTCTTCAGCTGGGAGACAGTAGCTCTTTAACTGGGAGATAGTAGCTCTTCAGCTGGGAGATAGTAGCTCTTCAGCTGGGAGACAGTAGCTCTTTAACTGGGAGATAGTAGCTCTTCAGCTGGGAGATAGTAGCTCTTTAACTGGGAGATAGTAGCCTTTAACTGGAAAATAGTAGCTCTTCAGCTGGGAGACAGTAGCTCTTTAACTGGGAGATAGTAGCTCTTCAGCTGGGAGATAGTAGCTCTTCAGCTGGGAGACAGTAGCTCTTTAACTGGGAGATAGTAGCTCTTCAGCTGGGAGATAGTAGCTCTTTAACTGGGAGATAGTAGCCTTTAACTGGAAAATAGTAGCTCTTCAGCTGGGAGACAGTAGCTCTTTAACTGGGAGATAGTAGCCTTTAACTGGAAAATAGTAGCTCTTCAGCTGGGAGACAGTAGCTCTTTAACTGGGAGATAGTAGCCTTTAACTGGAAAATAGTAGCTCTTCAGCTGGGAGACAGTAGCTCTTTAACTGGGAGATAGTAGCCTTTAACTGGAAAATAGTAGCTCTTCAGCTGGGAGACAGTAGCTCTTTAACTGGGAGATAGTAGCCTTTAACTGGAAAATAGTAGCTCTTCAGCTGGGAGACAGTAGCTCTTTAACTGGGAGATAGTAGCCTTTAACTGGAAAATAGTAGCTCTTCAGCTGGGAGACAGTAGCTCTTTAACTGGGAGATAGTAGCCTTTAACTGGAAGATAGTAGCTCTTCAGCTCGGAGACAGTAGCTCTTTAACTGGGAGATAGTAGCTCTTCAGCTGGGAGATAGTAGCTCTTCAGCTGGGAGACAGTAGCTCTTTAACTGGGAGATAGTAGCCTTTAACTGGAAAATAGTAGCTCTTCAGCTGGGAGACAGTAGCTCTTTAACTGGGAGATAGTAGCTCTTCAGCTGGGAGATAGTAGCTCTTCAGCTGGGAGACAGTAGCTCTTTAACTGGGAGATAGTAGCTCTTCAGCTGGGAGATAGTAGCTCTTTAACTGGGAGATAGTAGCCTTTAACTGGAAAATAGTAGCTCTTCAGCTGGGAGACAGTAGCTCTTTAACTGGGAGATAGTAGCCTTTAACTGGAAAATAGTAGCTCTTCAGCTGGGAGACAGTAGCTCTTTAACTGGGAGATAGTAGCCTTTAACTGGAAAATAGTAGCTCTTCAGCTGGGAGACAGTAGCTCTTTAACTGGGAGATAGTAGCCTTTAACTGGAAAATAGTAGCTCTTCAGCTGGGAGACAGTAGCTCTTTAACTGGGAGATAGTAGCCTTTAACTGGAAAATAGTAGCTCTTCAGCTGGGAGACAGTAGCTCTTTAACTGGGAGATAGTAGCCTTTAACTGGAAAATAGTAGCTCTTCAGCTGGGAGACAGTAGCTCTTTAACTGGGAGATAGTAGCCTTTAACTGGAAAATAGTAGCTCTTCAGCTGGGAGACAGTAGCTCTTTAACTAGGAGATAGTAGCCTTTAACTGGAAAATAGTAGCTCTTCAGCTGGGAGACAGTAGCTCTTTAACTGGGAGATAGTAGCCTTTAACTGGAAAATAGTAGCTCTTCAGCTGGGAGACAGTAGCTCTTTAACTGGGAGATAGTAGCCTTTAACTGGAAAATAGTAGCTCTTCAGTTGGGAGACAGTAGCTCTTTAACTGGGAGATAGTAGCCTTTAACTGGAAAATAGTAGCTCTTCAGCTGGGAGACAGTAGCTCTTTAACTGGGAGATAGTAGCCTTTAACTGGAAAATAGTAGCTCTTCAGCTGGGAGACAGTAGCTCTTTAACTGGGAGATAGTAGCCTTTAACTGGAAGATAGTAGCTCTTCAGCTCGGAGACAGTAGCTCTTTAACTGGGAGATAGTAGCTCTTCAGCTGGGAGATAGTAGCTCTTCAGCTGGGAGACAGTAGCTCTTTAACTGGGAGATAGTAGCCTTTAACTGGAAAATAGTAGCTCTTCAGCTGGGAGACAGTAGCTCTTTAACTGGGAGATAGTAGCTCTTCAGCTGGGAGATAGTAGCTCTTCAGCTGGGAGACAGTAGCTCTTTAACTGGGAGATAGTAGCTCTTCAGCTGGGAGATAGTAGCTCTTTAACTGGGAGATAGTAGCCTTTAACTGGAAAATAGTAGCTCTTCAGCTGGGAGACAGTAGCTCTTTAACTGGGAGATAGTAGCCTTTAACTGGAAAATAGTAGCTCTTCAGCTGGGAGACAGTAGCTCTTTAACTGGGAGATAGTAGCCTTTAACTGGAAAATAGTAGCTCTTCAGCTGGGAGACAGTAGCTCTTTAACTGGGGGATAGTAGCCTTTAACTGGAAAATAGCTCTTCAGCTGGGAGACAGTAGCTCTTTAACTGGGAGATAGTAGCCTTTAACTGGAAAATAGTAGCTCTTCAGCTGGGAGACAGTAGCTCTTTAACTGGGAGATAGTAGCCTTTAACTGGAAAATAGTAGCTCTTCAGCTGGGAGACAGTAGCTCTTTAACTGGGAGATAGTAGCCTTTAACTGGAAAATAGTAGCTCTTCAGCTGGGAGACAGTAGCTCTTTAACTGGGAGATAGTAGCCTTTAACTGGAAAATAGTAGCTCTTCAGCTGGGAGACAGTAGCTCTTTAACTGGGAGATAGTAGCCTTTAACTGGAAAATAGTAGCTCTTCAGCTGGGAGACAGTAGCTCTTTAACTGGGAGATAGTAGCCTTTAACTGGAAAATAGCTCTTTAGCTGGGAGACAGTAGCTCTTTAACTGGGAGATAGTAGCTCTTCAGCTGGGAGATAATAGCTCTTCAGTTGGGAGATAATAGCTCATCAGTTGGAAGTTAGCTGGCAACCTTGTAGACAGGACATTGCAGTCAGCATTAGCATTTTTCAGCTGTTGTTGATGTTCTTGGCAAGATTACGCTCAGTAGTTTGCCATTGCTTTCTGAGCGACCGGCTCACATACCCCTAAGCAACCAATGGGACGCAATTCGCTGCTGAATCTCGTGCAGCTATGTTCCTCACGTGGATATGTGGGATTACGGAGAAAGTCATTAACTCCTTCACCAGGGAGACCGGCAACTTGTAGATACTTGTTCCTTAACTGGGAGATACTGGATACTCTTCAGTTTGGATATAATACCTCTTCAATTTGGAGATAGTAGATCCTAAACATAGTATCTTCAATATTAGAAACCAACTCAACATATGTCTACTTAATTTTAACACAAATAACTAACTCAACTAAAAGTATTTGCAGCTTCAATAATAGAAACTGACTCAACATTGTTGTTTGTAACTACAGTACTAAGAGCCAGCTGAACATATTTCCGCTTAATTTCAACTCGAGAAAAGAATTCAACATAGCTGTTAGTAATATCAATACTAGAAACCATTTCAAGACAGCTTTTTGTAACTTCAAAACTGGAAAAAAAAGTTAATGTAGTAATTTCAATACTAGAAACCAACTCAACATTTTTCTACTTATGTCAATACAAGAAACCGATTCAAAATAGTTAAATTAAATTATATAAACCAATTCAACATTGTTGTTCATAACTACAGTACTAAAAACCAATTCAACATTGCCATTCTTAACTCCAACACAAAAAATCAACTCATCATCCCCATTTTAATTCTCTAATACAAACAGTCAAGGGTTCAAAATCAGCCACAGATAATTAAAGAGCAGACCACCTTGTCTTTATTTCAATGGTATGAATGTCAGTCATTCAGAAAGCAATGGCTAACTACTAAACATAAAAATTGCCTATTAAACCTCAAACAGCGAAAAGATGCTGGGGTAGACTGTGAAGTTTTGTAAAAGGAGATGCAATTAACTTACAAGAAAGCAATTCACCATAGCCTTTCTTAATTTCAGTAAAAGAAACCAACTTAATGGTGTTGTTAGTAACTTCAGTACTAGAAATCAACTCAGCTCCTAACTTCAATACAGGAAATCAACTATACATATCCATTCTTAACTTCAGTACAACAAACCAACTCGACATATCCAGTTCTAATTTCAGTAGAAGAAACCATCCCAACATATCCATTCTTAACTTCAGTAGAAGACACCATCTCAACATTTCCATTCTTAACTTCAGTACAAGAAACCAACTCAACATATCCATTCGTAACTTCATTTCAAGAAACCAATTCAAAATATCCATTATTAACATCATACAAAGAAAGCCAACTTACCAATTCAAGAAACCAACTCAACATATCCATTATTTCTCATCATAGAAGAAACCAACTTACCATTGATGGCCGTATACTGCTTATAACTCGGATGATATTCTCTGTACCGTGTTCCATAGCCAACTGGAGCAATGTCTTGCCATTCTGAAATATCAATAATGGAAGAACATATATCTTTACACTATAACATATGCATCTTCCGTGTGAAGAATAAATATGTTGTCTTCCTCTTCTGCTCTTCATCCCCAATAGTAGCACAGGCCTCAAGTAATTCACGCAAAGCCCTCCACCTTCTATGATCCCCGCAGCTGCCTCGATGTCCATTAAAAATGATCGATCTCTAATTCTCTTCTGTGTTTTTAGAGCGCCCTCTGTATCATTTGCCCTGTGGGTTCCAGAGGTTCTCTTCGGATCCTTCCTATTACTCATTCCATCTTCATACTCCTCTTCCTTCTTCTTCACCTCACTTCTTCAAAGTACTAGAAATAGAAATTGATGGATGGATGGGGAGAGAGAGAGACGCAGAGAGAGAGAGAGAGAGAGAGAGAGAGAGAGAGAGAGAGAGAGAGAGAAAGGGGGGAGAGAGAGAGACAGAGAGAGAGAGAGAGAGAGAGAGAGAGAGAGAGAGAGAGAGAGAGAGAGAGAGAGAAATGAAGAGACAGACAGAGAATGTATGTATGTATATTTCCTAGTGCGAGGAAATGCAACCTAAAGACCAAATGTCATGGTAGAGCAGACCAGGCCCTAAGCCTTGGTCGGCAACTAGTCTTGGGTGGAAACTCCGACAGGCGGACAGTTAGAGCATCGCTTTGCTGATCTAGCAGCTTCTGCATCTTGTCTTGTTCTAGACGTATTTGTGTTACCTTTCTTCTGGAGAAAACTAGACAGGCCGAGAGAGGGATCATGCTGCATGGGCAACACGTGGTCTCTAAACTCAGCCCAGGCTTTGTGTTATGGAGAAGTATAACTCCATTTTACAAACTATCGTTTGTCAAGAGACAAGGTGCCAGTCAGTCAGTCATGTGTGTCTGCCTGCCCGCTTCGCTCATAAAATGGTAATATGTTTTATTTATGTTCACAGCATTCATTTGACAGTGTTCTTTCTATGTGCATGTAACATACACAATAGATAATTAATGTACGAAAGATGAGGGATTGGAAGGGCTGAATGTAAGACTGGAGTATGAGCCCAATTTGTGACACTGTGAACATAAAATTTGTTCGTTTATTATTCTGCTTCTTCTTCAGATGTCTGGTCAGGAGCAGACACCGCAATCATGACTTTCCAATCCAGCCTGCTATTTTATATTTGAATGAAATTTGTGTTACTATCTATTGCCTATGTTACTATCAGTTTTTCACAATCTTCCTCTGCCAGCTAGTATGTCCCCAAATATGGCTAATTTCTCTACTCCACCTTGCCTCTTTTTCTGCTCTTCCTCCATTTACCTCAGTGACGTGTTGGAGGGAGATGTAAAGACGTGTATGCACTCTTTCTAATGCTCTTTGTAAGCTGGTATTCTTTTCTCTAAGGTTGTTATTGACACCATCACTCTTATCTGTTACATGGTCTTCCCTTTGCTCTGCATCCATTATGTTTCTTCAATGTGGCTAATTGTGGCAGATAGACAGTACTAGGGCATTCTTGTGAGGAATTCTATCCATTCCTCCTTCTGAAGTGAAAATTGACCCTAGATATTTAATTTTGTTGGTTTGTTTTATTTCCGAGTTCTTTACTTTTATAGGCAGGGTTTCTGACTGTCTACCTATCAACATTGTCTCTGTCTTGTCAATGCTGTTTTTCATGTTCTGTTTTCTGCTCTGCCCCACAGATTTCAGCTGCGTTTGCATGTCTGATGTATGAGAGTTCAGGTTATCCGAGTCTAGAAAAGGCGCAACTAGAGACTTGTCCTTCCAATCCAGCACTTCAATAATATCTAGCTCCCTTGGGACTACTTAGCAAAGCTTCCCTTCCCCTTCTGACGCTGAGAAACTAGTGAGGCGAGCAAGATCACACACCTGTACAGACATACCATACCTTCTGGACATCCACTCTGCACCAGGCGTTGATGAGCCGACGAATGGTCACTGCATCATCCCGGGCCACCGCTTCCCAGATGCCAGGCTGTGAAATATTTGAAGCTCATGATTGTTAATAAGACATTAAGTACTATATGCAACAATGTTTCACAGTGAAGATAAATTTGATTTCTAAGCCATGAATTTTGAAATATACAGGAAATACTATATGTTATAACAACTTGTAATAATGAGGAATAATGTGGTCTCTAAGGCATGAAATGTAAGATATAGAGGAGATACTATATGTTATCACAACTTGTGATAATGAGGAATATTGTGAGCTGTAAGCCATGAATTGTGAGATATACAGGAAATACTATACGTTATCACAACTTGTGATAATGAGTGATAATGTTATCTGTAAGGCGTGCAAAATGGTTGTATTGTTAAAGCTGGCTGAGGCAATTGCCATTCATTTACAAAAGCCAACTTTGTGCAAATAAAAAGACACGATAGTTTAAAATTACAGTGGTTGACAATTTAAATTACTGTGTGAATATGTGTGTTGTATATTTCAGCTTGAAGGATGTGTCTGATTGCTTTAGTTTATGTTGTATGATTTCTGCAGTTTGTACTTCATAAGATACAGCTAAATATAACAGGCAATAGATCATGCAATCTATTATTAGTGTCTTCATTATTTAGACACTAGATTTATGTTTGATCCCTCCCATGTCCTATCTGACTTCAACTATGCTGTTACTGTTATTTGCCAATTTCAAAACTGAAAGTTACTCCTACATAAAAATGTGTGCTTTGATTTTGTTTTTAACTGTCTGGGTTGTAATTTACTGTTGAAAGTTATAGAGTTAATTATTTAAGTCAGTTTTCAGCGGTGGTAAAGACTCCACCGTGAAGCAAACACAACAGATGGCTTCCGATCATCAGAACAAGTCCCGTTTCCCCCCCCCCATTCCCCCTTCCTTCCACCTTCGATGAACGTTTCGGCCTTGTTACCTCCTTTACTCTTTGGGAGTGGGACTCTCAGGGAGTGGTCATAACTCCCAAGTGGATTTTCCCTGTCGTCCATTTGCCGTTCGCGCCTCCATTTATTTATAAAAGTTAAAGTGGTATATTTAAAATCTATAACTAAAGAGTTAGTTGCATGTCCTTTGCAGGACATTACAGTAAACCTCAGCATTTGTTGGCTGTTTGTGATTTACTAGGCAATTTTAGTTCAGTAGTTTGCCATTGCTTTCTGAACTATCAAAATTAACGCACAATTATCTGATTCCAAATTCTCTGTAGCTAATATTAATAACTAGGGCAGTGGTTCTCAACCTTTTTTGGCCCATGCCCCCCTTTACCATATGTTCAGAATGTCATTCCCCCCCCCCCCCCTTTGAATTTCCTCCCAATAAATTCTCCCCCACCCTTACACAGTATACATAAAAATGGAAGCTAAATTTAATAACACATACTAGAACAAGTCTAGACATCTACATAAAACATGATTTGCATGTCTACTTACGTTATAAAATGGATTTCATTAGGGCGAGAAGTACAGAATCGTAAAATTTAGAGGGAAAAACAATATCAAGTAACTGGTTCTTGTATTAATACGATCTTAAAATAATCTTAATTTCCCCCCCCCTCCCCTCGGGAAACCCTAAAATTCCCCCCTGGGGAGGGGAATTCCCCACTGGTTGAGAACCACTGAACTAGGGGGAAAAACGAAACAAATTCAGTAGAAGTTAGAAGCTACCACATCTTGACTGCGTGGAAATATTGATTCAAATATAGTCATACCGACCCTTTAAAACTAACAGTTGTATATAAAACTAACAGTTGTATATAAAACTAACAGTTGTATATAAAACTAACAGTTGTATATAAAACTAACAGTTGTATATAAAACTAACAGTTGTATATAAAACTAACAGTTGTATATAAAACTAACAGTTGTATATAAAACTAACAGTTGTATATAAAACTAACAGTTGTATATAAAACTAACAGTTGTATATAAAACTAACAGTTGTATATAAAACTAACAGTTGTATATAAAACTAACAGTTTTATATAAAACTAACAGTTGTATAGTCACTCACGAAGAAAACAAACAGGCTTTAGTGAATGGTGTACTAACCACATATCTGAGGAACACATCCCGCACCGAGCCGGACAACCTCGGACATGTTGTCACGAGTTCCAGGGGAAACTCTCCACGCTGGTGAAACAAGTGGTAAACAGATGTGAGCTATCAATGAGATCAAGAGCAGACCATTGAGTTAGTCTGTTAGGGCACTTCAGAAACATACACAGGCTATCAGAATTTCGTACATAATTAATAGTCAATAAGTCAGTCAGGCGGGTGGGTGGGTTAGGTAGATAAGTAGATAGTTTTTATCTTCATTGAACACCGAGTTTCTGACCACAAGTGCCCAGCCCCTCTCATGTTTCCCTTAGCGTGTAGCGACTGACCCCACCAGATGTGTGTTGGTTGACTATTCTCTTTTGGTTTCCCGCACAGCGCTGTTGTCTAGCTAGAGTGGTTAACAAGAATTAGGCGAACTGCAGTAAAGCTTAAAAAGCAATGAATGAATCACCGAAAAACGAGAAGTAAATATTGTGAGCTTTACTAGAGCACGATTACAAGTGACAAAATGGACGTTGCGGCCAATGCCTTCGTCAGCAATAGAACCCAAAAAAAAAAAACTAGACAAACAAATACACGAAAGACCTACATGAAAGTATTAAGGGTACTTATCTGTATCATAGCTTGAGCGGCTATCCGTGGATGGAACTCCTTGATCACAGAGTCTACCTCCTCATAGAACGAATCCTTCACATCATCAGAGGAAGCGAGTGTCGGTGTATATGCAGTAATAAGTGGCAAACCCACAAGAGGTTGCCAAGCGCAGGGATAATAGTCTTTCATTACCTCCAGCTGGGATATCAATCATTCCCAGTAGCGAATTCTTCAATGCAAAGCCCACACCATGTTGCCTTTTTCCTGCCTGCCCTCTACCCTTCCAAAAAAGGTGTAATTGTTTTCCCTGAGTGACCCTTCTTCAGCGAGGCGAGTCTCCTGCAGGCCAGCAATATCAATGTTAAGACGATTGAGTTCGGCATCAATCACAGCAGCTTTTCTCACATCGTCAATATTGGTCAAGTCAGTGGAAAATCCTGGACACATGCTTCTTACGCTCCAGGTTGCAAGTCGTAGCTTGAGGTTTCTATTTTTGTCTTTTTATTAGTACCTGGTGCATTAGTTTTACAGTCTGCGATATGATTTTGTCCTAGCACCAAGCACCCATTGAAGCAGGCGGGCTGTGGCGGATCAGCACCCAATTGGCCGAGGAATGCCCAGTTTGAGGCGGGCGGTAGCTAATCCGTGACATCTGTAGGTGTCGCCCACCATCAGAGGCAACCCGTGGCGCCCCATGTCTACGCCTATTTACAAGGACTTATATCCCGTAAATGTTGGCTCTGGCTTTGATTCCGAGACCGGTTAAGACCAAGGGTGGAGTCATTGCCTCTCCATAGCACAAAGCCTGGGCTAAAATATAGAGATCATGTGTTGCCCATGCAGTATGATCTCTCTCTGTCTCTCTCTCTGTCTGTCTCTCTCTCTCTCTCTCTCTCTCTCTCTCTCTCTCTCTCTCTCTCTCTCTCTCTCTCTCTCGGTCTGCCTAGTTCACTTCAGAGGAAAGGTAACACCTATACATCTGGAACATGACAAGCTGCAGAAGCTGTCGGATCAGCAAAGCAGTGCTCTAACTGTCCGCCTGTCAGAGCTTCGATCCTTGACCAGTTGTCAGCCAAGGCTTAGGGCCTGGTTTGCCCAGCCATGACATTTTGTCTTTATGTTGCATTTCCTCGCACCAGGATAAGGCTTGTGTACCCTCCAAATTGATCTCTTCCACCCGAAGCGGTTGGCACAATGTGGGGTGTCGGGTTTGGTAAGCGCCGCCCAACATTCGGCGCTAACAGAAAGCAGGTAGTACCGTCTACTGTCATACGGTAGCTCAGTCATATCTGACTAAGACCTGGCAGATGCAGTTGTATAAATATAGTGACTAAAGTAACATAACTCTGTCAGACAGGTTACCTTATTGACAATATAGTGACTAAGTAACATAGCTCTCTCTGTCAGACAGGTTACCTTGTTGACAATATAGTGACTAAGTAACATAGCTCTCTCTGTCAGACAGGTTACCTTGTTGACAATATAGTGACTAAGTAACATAGCTCTCTCTGTTAGACAGGTTACCTTGTTGACAATATAGTGACTAAGTAACATAGCTCTCTCTGTTAGACAGGTTACCTTGTTGACAATATAGTGACTAGGTAACATAGCTCTGTCAGACAGGTTACCTTGTTGACAATATAGTGACTAAGTAACATAGCTCTCTCTGTCAGACAGGTTATCTTGTTGACAATATAGTGACTAAGTAACATAGCTCTGTCAGACAGGTTACCTTGTTGACAATATAGTGACTAAGTAACATAGCTCTCTCTGTCAGACAGGTTACCTTGTTGACTATATAGATGTCAGCGTTGCAACGAAGGAAGGCCTCGACGATGCTGCAGTCCGGCTTGTCGTGCTTCAGGTAACACATGAGTGCCGTGTTGCCATGCTGTGTGTTGATGAAAAGACAAGTTGAGCTGGTATATCATGATACATAACCGTCAACTGAGGTGAGGAATGAAATTCTTGAGAGCTATATTGAGCCAAGGCTGATGTATGGAAGCCAATCATGGGCAATTAGTAGATAAGTGAGGAATTGTGTGGAAGCTGCGGAGATGTAGTTTAATAGAAGAATGATGACAACACTGTGGATGGATAGAAAGAGTAATGAAGATATCTTGAAAGAAGTTTACTCACAAAAAGAACTGGTTACTTGCATTAGAAAAAGACATCCCACACTCTTTGGGCATGTCAAGAGAAGGGGAAAGCTGGATGAAGTATGTCGTCACAACCGGGAAGGTGGAGGGGAAGAGAGGCAGAAGGAGACCAAGAGTGAGATGCTGGATAGTCTGACATCATGGCATGGAGGAACATTGGTATCAGGAATTATTAGCAGCACGCGAGACAGAGGGGTGTGGACAGACATGATCATCAACGTCACACGGCATGTCTAAAAGAAGATATGATAAAATGCTACCGATCTCTTAACATGTATAAGGAAGAATGGGCTTTCTCTGAGAACTTGGTTGAATCTGTTGATAATTAACAGCCTCAGTACCACACAAAAAGTATGGGTGCGGAAAATTGAAGTAGGGGTTTTCACAGTTATGACTTAAAAGCTAATATGGTAGCAAATATGTTGTATTACAACGCAATGACATTCTGGCGATGTATAAGCCCCTGGTAGATACGGGAAGTCACTTAAGACGATTAATCATCCCTTGACAATTAATCAGTTAAGTTTATAATCCCGCGGAGGAAATATATTCATCTAAGGTCTAATACCGGACAGTCTGTATGCGCTGCAGTGAACCGTGGCCTGGCTACGCCCTGGAATGTTTATATATGAATTCATTGCACCTTTCAGCCGACACATCCGACTTCTGCGGTTTATTTTTTTTTTTTTTTGCCATCCATTTTATGTTTGATAGAAACCTACTTTTGTTTGGCCCTGAATCTAGTTAAAACTGAAATCTTCTAGAATATTCAGCAACTACCCAAAAGAACAACAGTAAGTCAGCAACGTAGCTTTCTACCCGCCTGACCGCGGGCTGGGTAGATGGTGCTAGACCCATATTTTAATAAACCAATCGGATCCAAGAGCTGATGCCGTCAGTATCACACCGGCAGCCTTTACTTCCCCAGGCATTCACCGATACAACGATCAGTGTCTTGTCCCCAGGCATTCACCGATACAACGATCAGTGTCTTGTCCCCAGGCATTCACCGATACAACGATCAGTGTCTTGTCCCCAGGCATTCACCGATACAACGATCAGTGTCTTGTCCCCAGGCATTCACCGATACAACGATCAGTGTCTTGTCCCCAGGCATTCACCGATACAACGATCAGTGTCTTGTCCCCAGGCATTCACCGATACAACGATCAGTGTCTTGTCCCCAGGCATTCACTGATACAACGATCAGTGTCTTGTCCCCAGGCATTCACCGATCCAACGATCAGTGTCTTGTCCCCAGGCATTCACCGATACAACGATCAGTGTCTTGTCCCCAGGCATTCACCGATACAACGATCAGTGCTTTGTCCCCAGGCATTCACCGATACAACGATCAGTGTCTTGTCCCCAGGCATTCACCGATACAACGATCAGTGTCTTGTCCCCAGGCATTCACCGATACAACGATCAGTGTCTTGTCCCCAGGCATTCACCGATACAACGATCAGTGTCTTGTCCCCAGGCATTCACCGATACAACGATCAGTGTCTTGTCCCCAGGCATTCACCGATACAACGATCAGTGTCTTGTCCCCAGGCATTCACCGATACAACGATCAGTGTCTTGTCCCCAGGCATTCACCGATACAACGATCAGTGTCTTGTCCCCAGGCATTCACCGATACAACGATCAGTGTCTTGTTCCCAGGCATTCACCGATACAACGATCAGTGTCTTGTCCCCAGGCATTCACCGATACAACGATCAGTGTCTTGTCCCCAGGCATTCACCGATACAACGATCAGTGTCTTGTCCCCAGGCATTCACCGATACAACGATCAGTGCTTTGTCCCCAGGCATTCACCGATACAACGATCAGTGTCTTGTCCCCAGGCATTCACCGATACAACGATCAGTGTCTTGTCCCCAGGCATTCACCGATACAACGATCAGTGTCTTGTCCCCAGGCATTCACCGATACAACGATCAGTGTCTTGTCCCCAGGCATTCACCGATACAACGATCAGTGTCTTGTCCCCAGGCATTCACCGATACAACGATCAGTGTCTTGTCCCCAGGCATTCACCGATACAACGATCAGTGTCTTGTCCCCAGGCATTCACCGATACAACGATCAGTGTCTTGTCCCCAGGCATTCACCGATACAACGATCAGTGCTTTGTCCCCAGGCATTCACCGATACAACGATCAGTGTCTTGTCCCCAGGCATTCACCGATACAACGATCAGTGTCTTGTCCCCAGGCATTCACCGATACAACGATCAGTGTCTTGTCCCCAGGCATTCACCGATACAACGATCAGTGTCTTGTCCCCAGGCATTCACCGATACAACGATCAGTGTCTTGTCCCCAGGCATCCACCAATACAACGATCAGTGTCTTGTCCCCAGGCATTCACCGATACAACGATCAGTGTCATGTCCCCAGGCATTCACCGATACAACGATCAGTGTCTTGTCCCCAGGCATTCACCGATACAACGATCAGTGTCTTGTCCCCAGGCATTTACCGATACAACGATCAGTGTCTTGTCCCCAGGCATTCACCGATACAACGATCAGTGTCTTGTCCCCAGGCATTCACCGATACAACGATCAGTGTCTTGTCCCCAGGCATTCACCGATACAACGATCAGTGTCTTGTCCCCAGGCATTCACCGATACAACGATCAGTGTCTTGTACCCAGGCATTCACCGATACAACGATCAGTGCTTTGTCCCCAGGCATTCACCGATACAACGATCAGTGTCTTGTCCCCAGGCATTCACCGATACAACGATCAGTGTCTCGTCCCCAGGCATTCACCGATACAACGATCAGTGTCTTGTCCCCAGGCATTCACCGATACAACGATCAGTGTCTTGTCCCCAGGCAGTGGAGACCTTAAGTCCGGCAGCCTTTACTTCCGAAGGCATTCACCGATCCAACGATCAGTGTCTTGTCCCCAGGCAGGGGACAGCCTTACGTCCGGCTTGATACTGACCACATCACACACCGAATGTCAATTGGTCTATATATGTGATAAGAGAAAATAGACGTAGACAGTCAACATTTTTGGACATTTTATGAGAAGAAATAAATTAGAGAACTTGGTAACAACTGGCAAGATCGAGGGGAAGAGAACAAGGGGAAGACAGATGTAAATACATGGATGGTAGAAAGATCATGAATATGAAACAGTGTATACAGTAGACAGAGACAAACAATGAACAAGTCTGATAGAAAGATCATGAATATGAAACAGTGTATACAACCATAAGACAGAGACAAACAATGAACAATTCTGATAGAAAGATCATGAATATGAAACAGTGTATACAACCATAAGACAGAGACAAACAATGAACAAGTCTGGTAGAAAGATCAAGAATGTGAAACATTGTATACAGTAGACAGAGACATACAATGAACAAGTCTGGTAGAAAGATCATGAATGTGAAACACTGTATACAGTAGACAGAGACAAACAATGAACAAGTCTGGTAGAAAGATCATGAATATGAAACATTGTATACAGTAGACAGAGACAAACAATGAACAAGTCTGATAGAAAGATCATGAATATGAAACAGGGTATACAACCATAAGACAGAGCAAACAATGAACAAGTCTGGTAGAAAGATCATGAATATGAAACAGTGTATACAGTAGACAGAGACAAACAATGAACAAGTCTGGTAGAAAGATCATGAATGTGAAACAGTGTATACAGTAGACAGAGACAAACAATGAACAGTCTGGTAGAGAGATCATGAATATGAAACAGTGTATACAACCATAAGACAGAGACAAACAATGAACAGTCTGGTAGAGAGATCATGAATGTGACACATTGTATACAACCATAAGACAGAGACAAACAATGAACAAGTCTGGTAGAAAGATCATGAATGTGAAACATTGTATACAGTAGACAGAGACAAACAATGAACTAATCTGGTAGAGAGATCATGAATATGAAACAGTGTATACAGTAGACAGAGACAAACAATGAACAAGTCTGGTAGAAAGATCATGAATGTGAGACAGTGTATACAACCATAAGACAGAGACAAACTATGAATTAATCTGGTAGAAAGATCATGAATATGAAACAGTGTATACAGTAGACAGAGACAAACAATGAACAAGTCTGGTAGAGAGATCATTAATGTGAGACATTGTATACAACCATAAGACAGAGACAAACAATGAACAAGTCTGGTAGAAAGATCATGAATGTGAGACATTGTATACAACCATAAGCCAGAGACAGTGTTCTTTGGTTGTATAATGAGAAGAGAGGCAATGAAAAACATCGTGACATCTGGGAAGATCAGAGATAGAAGCGGAGAGGCAGGCCGAGAGAAATGATGCAGGATGGACTGGGGCAGTGGCGTGGAGGAATATCATCAGTAGAATTATCAAACCGAGATCTATGGAGAGACATGAACGCCTTACTCGGTTGGCATGGCACATGATGATGAAGCTACATGAAGTTGTTCGAAAATGGCGGGGACTGAAGTATGCCCCAAGAGGGGTACATTTAGTCACCCTCGCCCGTTATATCTGACTATGATACTGGGACATCCTGCAAAAATAGATATTACACAGTTATATGTGCAAGAAATAAGAGGACATGAAATGGTCACCATAGCCCAATATGCCGTCTTCTAGTTAAAGGGTGCCTGTAATCACTTGAAATCCGTACAACAGTATGAATAGTGGGATTGCCTTAACATACTGAATGAAATATACTTTACTAGAACACGATCAATCAATCAATCATGTGACATGCCGGAAAGCGTGGGCGGTCATGACTCGCCATTTCACTCGATCACCAGAGTCGTGGATCAGCTCAGTGTTTCTGTCTCGTCCATGCCATGTGGCCAAGCCATCCAGGTATTTTCCTCTCGGTCTTGCTCTTGGTCTGTTCCCTTCGATCTTGCCAGTTGTCACTAAGTTCTCTAATTCATTTCTTCACTAAGTTCTCTAATTCATTTCTTCTCATAACATGTCCAAAAAAATTGACTGTCTACGTCTAATTTCTTTAATCAATTTACGATTTTCATTTGACTCCTGTGATACTTGGCCATTGGTTTTTCTGTCTGTCCATAGTATTCTTTGCATTTTCCTCAGAAACCACATTTCTGCAGCCATCAGGTGTTTTTCAGCTTGACCGCTCATTGTCCAAGTTTCACATCCATACAAAAAACAGGCTCTATGTATCCCCTCAACACTTTTTTTCTCGTTTCAATTGACATCTTTTTATTGGTCAGAATGTTTTTCATCTTGCTAAAGGCTACTTTCGCCATGGCGATTCTTGTTCTAATCTCTTCAAGGCATCTCCCATCAGATGTTATGACTGTTCCGAGATAATTGTACCGATTCACTTGCTGAAGAATATTCCCATTTACTTGTATATTACATTGTGGTATTTCGTTCTTCCTAGTGACAACCATAATCTGTGTCTTTTTACAATTTAATTCCAACCCCATTTACTCACTGTGTACAACAACCGCATTTACTGATTGTTGCAGATCCTGCTCATTGTCTGCAATCAATACTGTATCATCTGCCTAACACCTCTCTTAATAGGCTGATATTGTCCCACTTCATTATCAATCCTTATGGCAGCTTGTTGTTTCCAATTTATGTTTTTCATAAGTCTAATGTCTTTCTCATCAATTTGTAGATCTGCAAGCATATCCACCACGTTGACATGTCTAACTCTATCAAAAGCCTTTGTGTAGTCAATAAAGCACAGATGTATATCCTTGTTTACTTCTATAGCACGTTCAATAACTGTTCGCAGCATATACACAGCATTTACTGTACCCTTTCCTTCTACAAACCCACATTGTTCTTCCCCTATTTCAGGTTGTATCTTCTTCCTCACTCTTTGCATGATAATTCTTAGCAAAATCTTTGTGATGTGACTCATTATACTAATTGTTCTATGTTGATCACATTCCAAGGTTCCTGATTTCTTTGGGATTAAAATAATTACAGAGTTGCTCTAGTCCAAATTCTTCTAAAGCTTTAATCATTTCTGTTGTGATGTTATCTGCACCGGGGGCCTTGCCAGCTTTCATATGCTTAAGAACATTTCGAACCTCCATCTCCAAAATTGGCGGTCCTTCATTATTAAATCTAATATCATACTGTTCGTCTCTGTTATCATCATAAAGGTGTTTCACATAATCTGTCCATACATGTAGAATCTGGTCTTTTTCTATTATGATTTTGACATCTTTAGTTTTTAGACACCCTGTTGATGTACTTGTTCTTTTATTAGTAAGTTCCTGAATTCTTTTGTGCACTGTTCTTTTGCCCACTCTACGAGTCTGTATCCTCTTTCATTTCTCTTTCCTAAACCATAGTTGCCTACTGTGTATCTATCAGTTATCACCTTGATTTCCTACTTTTGCATTGAAGTCCCCTATTATGATGTTTATTTCTGAATTTTTACATTTCTTTAAGGCAGACTCTATGTCATTATAAAATTCCTCTACATTATCCTCACTGGATTCTCCTGTTGGGGCATATACTTGAATAATATTTATGCTAAAAGGTCTGCCACTTAATTTAACTAGTAGAACTCTGTCCGACACGGCCCAATATCCTTGAACATATTTTGATGTTTTCCGGTCCAAGATAATTGCCACTCCCCTTTGTCGACTTTCTCCTCCAGAATAAATAATCTTAAAATCTTCATCTATCTTGATGCCTGCTGCTGTCCATCTCGTTTCGCACATCCCTAAAATATTAATTTTCTCTCTTTCCATTTCTTGTTTTATGTTATCTAATTTTTCGTCGTCGTTTAACGTCCTAATATTCCATGTTGCTAATTTTAATATCTCTGTCCTAGGCGAATCATAATGTACTAGGCACTTTTAAAGAGGTAGTTTGCCGTTGCGTTCCTCTATGGCAGTGACCATACTGGCCGTGTGACCGCAACCATTGTCTCGTGAAAGAGATCCTCAGCCTGACGTCGCGAAACTTGAGACCATTACCAACAACTATCTGTCGGCTGCCCTCTAAATTTCATCCACCACCTGCCTTCCGTGGCTTCTTTTGAACACTTCCAATAAACGAATACGAAATAACACCACATAATCCACAAGAAAACACTAAACAGCCTCTCCGGAAGAATAAACGCGTCACGTCGACGCCATTTGTACCGGAAGTCCACAGAACACGATCACAAGGAACATAATGCACGTTACGGCTAAAGTCTTCGTCAGAACACAAACAATAAACATACACCGACATAACTACATGAGAAAAAAAAGTATATATATGCGTGTGTGTGTGTGCGTGTGTGTGTGTGTGGGGGTGGGGGGTGGGGGTGGGTGTGGGTGTATGCGTGTATATGTGTGTGCGTGTGTGTGTGTGTGTGAGTGTGTGTGTGTGTGTGTCTGAGTGTGTGTTTGTGTGTGTTACTCATCTGTTTTCTTGTTGTGGGCTTGATTCGTGTGTGGTTGAATACCCTGTGTATAGTTATAACATTGCGGATGGACCGGAAATGTGAATGAAAACTAGAACATAGAATGAGCTTAAATGGATACCTCGTTTTGTGCGTTGATTTGTGCGCCCAAATTACGCAGCAAATACACCATCCTTGACCCCTGCGTGCCAGACGTGGAGTTCTTGATGAAACTGTCCGTGGCAATAAAAAAGACGTTACGCATCTGTGGAAGCGAGAGAAAGAGATACAGATAAATAAATGGTTATCTTTAATACCAGATGATACAAATGGCAATAAAAAGACATTTACGCGTCTGTGGAAGAGGGGGGGGGGGAGAAAGAGAGAGATAAAGACAAATACATGTGTATCTTTAATGCCAGTTGATGCCAATGGCAATTTTTTTTTAAAGACATTACGCATCTGTGGAAGAGAGAGAGAGAGAGAGAGAGAGAGAGAGAGAGAGAGAGAGAGAGAGAGAGAGAGAGAAAGAGAGGGCGGGAGGGAAGGGAGAGAGAGAAGAGATAAAGATAAATATTTAATCATCTTTAATATCAGATACTACCAGTGGTAATAAAGTAGACGTTACGCAGCTGTGAAGTGAGAGAAAGAGATAAAGATTTAGTGTTGCCATATCTCTCCTGACTGAGAACCCAGGGACATTTCTCGTAAGCATTTTTTTCTTTTTAAATCACATATGTTACCACACACAAAAAAAGTAATACTGCCACTTAAAACAGGATTAAAAGCAAGATTAATGCCTTCATTGCACCTGTTTTATCCCATATGGCCTCTTCTTATGTGCTTACAGCTATGCACATAACTGAGAGAAACCGACTAACCGCATGGACCAAAAGATAATGAACAGGAAACGTGCGGCTGCGCACGCGGACATTTGATGCTTCCAAGCTAAAGTCCTTACCATCGAGAACGAATATGATTTTTTTTTCGTTCGTTCGCTTTGAACTCCAGCGTGCTCCACTCTGGACTTAGTTTTGCATATGGGCTGTTCCTTCGCCATAATACGAACCCACTCCAGCTTCTGGGGTACTTGTAATTTATGTCCCAAAGTCAAGGACGAGAAGTCAACATTTTCGTCCAACTGACAGGTTTAGGAGTCGAACCCGCTAATTTGGCATCAGCACACCGAAGTTTAAGAGCGAGCGCTCTTATTCATTCAGGAATGCTAACATTCATGTGGATTTAATTAAATGTGTCATTTTACAGAAAAATAAAACCAGGACAAATGGACGTCCTTAAAGCAATTTTTCAGGACAGTGAATTATTCCTTAAAAAACGGGTCTGTCCAAGAAAACCTGGATTTATGGCAAGTCTAGGCGAGTCAAGTCGGATTTACCCCAACATGTAAAGCTCAACTATCTGAGTAATTGACCCTCGCTCCCATTAGTTAGTCATCTCCCTTGTATGTGTTATGATTTCGCTCCGCTGTCAATATGTGGTAGTATACCACTGTGTGATTTGTGATACACAGACATATCACTTGTTGGGGATCCATAAAGGCATTTAAAACAGCCCGAGAAATACATTTACTGGTATTGGACAGCATTCATAGAATTAGATCAATGATATAAAGACTCGTGGACAACTGGACAATATACATCAATCGCCTTCAAATTAATATACGGTGTGGGTGAAACTGTGGTCAGCCGCGGGATTATTAATGTGAGGCTGGGATGGACGCTAATATAACTTCGCTTATGGGGTTGAACAGGGTAGTGGTAATTGGGTGGGGGGGGGGGGGGAATGACCGACCGAACAATACGACGCATGGCCAATCAGTAGGACTTAATATTTATTGGCACTCGTAGAAATAGAGGCAGGAAACAGAAGTTAAGGTCACAATAGACAATATAAATAAGACACCTTATACGATACCGCAGCATAATAGCATTGATGTTGCACTGGTTTGCAATAACATTAACAATAATAATACAAACAATAATTAAATTAAATTAAAGTTACCTTCAGACAAAAAGTAAGTTTGGACCAAACAAAAATGGAGGGCAGAAAAGTTGTTTATGTGGTAGTAGACATGTTGTATTATAACGCAATGACAACATTTCGGTGATATATAAGCTCATGGCACATAGGGAGAGTCGCTTAAGATGATTAATCATCCCATGACACTTAATCAGTTGATTGCGTTTATTACAATAAAGGTTCTTTTATATATTTATTTATTTATGTTTTTTTTAATGATTAAGTCATGGACATTGTTCGTAATCCCGTATATCCACGTGGGGAAAACAGCAGCTCCGAGAATCGGCAGCAGTTCGCGCCGCGCTGGTAACTTACGGAGGGGAAGTGAGCCGGTCGTTCCGAAAGCAATGGCAAACTACTGAACGTAAAACTTGCCAAGTACATCAACAGCAGCTGAAAATGCTATTGTTGACTGCAACGTCCTGTAAGGGATATGCAACAATAGAAGAAGTGTAAATATGAAAGTAAGTACAAGTACAGAGAGACCTCTTGTACACGCTTTCACTGATCCGGTGGCAAACAAAAGTAGGCTTGGATAAAACATGGTGCACAATCAAATAAACAAGATCATAATGCAAATTTCCGTTCTCTGAGCATGGAAGTTTCGGAAGATATCAGGAAACAAAATAAATAACACGATGACCTTAATATGACGATATATCGTCCTTCTGCCCAAATGCGAGGTCACAATTGATGATATATTATCCTTCGCCACAATTAAGGCGCACTGGGCATAATTTATCGAACCTTTATGTTTATAGACAAATCGGCTTTCGTGGGTCAGCATCAAGCCGGCTGCCTTTACTTTCCAAGGCATTTCCTGGTACCCAGTTTAGGCGGGGTCAACCTGAGGACCCTGTTTTGTTATAAGTCTGCCCTTATGAGGACAACTGCTCCGTGGCGAAGGTTTTACGGACGCAGTTCGTATTCCCGTATACCGTGTTCGAAACACAGCTGTGGGCGATTTGGTAGCAAGCCTCCTTACGTTGGTTTCTTTTATGAAATGGTATGGGTGCCGGTGGTTTAGAAAGCAATGGCAAACTACTGAACCCAAACTTGCCCAGGGATCACGAACAGCCAAAATATGCTAGGGTTGACTGCTATGTCATGTAAAGGATATGCAACTAACTTTTTAACTTATGAGGACTCGAACCATTGACCATAAGGCCGACAGGCGAGTGTATAGCCATAACGGTAATGAATGAATCGCTCAAAAAACGAGAAGTAGATTGTGAGCTTTACTAAAACACGACTACAAGAGACAAATTGGACGTTGCGGCCAAAGTCTTCGTCAGCACAGAACAAACAAATACAAACCGACACAAACCTACACGAAACACACTATGACAATATTAAACTAATTAAAGGTACTTATCTGAATCCCTTGCTTGAAAAGACTAAACGGCTCACGGGTATAGGCGGCAGACATGACACTGACCACGTGTCTCAGAAAGGACCAATCGAGCTGAAACTATGGATCTGGCACCATGTACCCAAACATACCTCACGTTATTAAACTGGGTAATTTACTACCTGGTACCCCAGATATCCTCTGCCCCAACGGACCCCAAATAGAAGGATTGCAACAGGCACCTTCTGAGTGGGAAAAAAAAAACAAGTAGGTGTGGAAGCTCCACCAACTAGCCCTTTTCAGAAGTACTCCAGGCTGAAAGATACCATTACAGTCTGAGTGCCCATTTATTGGAGTCAACTCATCCATTGTAATTGATGTTAGTTACAGTTGACTGCCTGGAAATTGATAGATCAGCCACGCGAAAATGGCGCGTTAATTGCCGGTAAAATAGAATATAAGTGGGTACGAAGGGAGGCAATGGATAAATTATCTTGTAATTAGTTAGCTGATTTTCTCCCCTTGTTATTTCAAAACTGAAATGTTCAGTTCATTCATGATTTTGTTTTATTTGCGGTGACTTTGGATTGTGATCTCTTGTAAGAAAAAACAAAATCTTCTTATTCTCATTCCTCTTCACAGCATGACGTAACTATGAACAAATGCAAAGAAAGCAGCAGTCAACTTAAACTTGTTAAGAGTTTGTCCTAAAATAAAGCGGGTGTTTTCTTTGTTCTGCATGTGATGGACATTCCTGTAACAAATGTTTACCTGTCATTTTACAAGTCAAAAAGTCACATTCATCATTATCTCCCATCTGTAGTTGATTATACAGGTAGATCTTAGCCTGGGTCATCACTGGAGCTTTGGAGTTCGTACTTTAGTTGATTATACACGCGGTACTTCAGCCTGTATCATCGCTGGAGCTATGGAGTTGGTACTTTAGTTTATTATACATGTGGTACTTCAGCCTGGGTCATCGCTGGAGATATGGAGTAGGTACTTTAGTTGATTATACATGTGGTACTTCAGCCTGGGACATCGCTGGAGCTATGAAGTTCGTACTTTGTAAGATGCTCTCAGCAGCTAACTTGCCGATCTGTGAAGAGTTCGAGCCAAATGGGGTAAAACCCGGTGAATGAAGTCCACACTCTGACCTTTAACCTTCTGTAAAATGACTACAGGCACATCCACAAATTAGTGGCTAGACGCTCGCCTGCCGACACGCTGGTCATGGGTTCGAAGAGGATTCGGATTTTGTAAACTGATCTGGGCTCCCAGGTGGACCCCACCTAAAACAGTTACAAGGAAATACCATGGAAAGCAAAGGCCACCAGCGTGACAAGTGAACAAGTGAATCGGTACAATTGTCTCGGAACAGTCATAATATCTGATGGGAGATGCCTTGTAAAGATTAGAACAAGAATCGCCATGGCGAAAGGAGACTTTAGCAAGGTGAAAAACATAGGCTACTGACCAAAATAAAAAAGATGTCAACTGAAACGAGAAAAAGAGTGTTGAGGTGCTACATAGAGCCTATTCTTCTGTATTGATATGAAACTTGGACAATGAGCAGTCAAGCTGAAAAACATCTGATGGCTGCAGAAATGTGGTTTCTGGGGAAAATGCAAAGAATACCATGGACAGACAGAAAAACCAATGACCAAGTACTATAGGAGACAAATGAAAATCGTAAATTGATTAGAGAAATTAGACGTAGACAGTCAAATTTTTTTGGACATGTTATGAGAGGAAATTGATCGGAGAACTTAGTGACAACTGGCCAGATCGAAGGGAACAGACCAAGGAGAAGACCGAGAAGTAAATACCTGGATGGCTTGGCCACATGGCATGGTCAAGACAGGAACACTGAGCTGAACCACGACTCTGGTGATCGAGTGAAATGGCGAGTCATGACAACCCACGCTTTCCGGCATGGCACATGATTGATTGATTGATTGATTGATTGTGGAGCAATTAACTGCCAATTCGATATTGAATGATGGATATCCTCGCTTGATCTTCCATCCCAGGACTTGCAGTATCACTATGTATGCTGATGCAGTTTCACAACCAGCTAGTCTATCCACACTTTCGTTTCCTACAACACTCCTCTGTTCTGGCACACAGATAAATGTAAATTTTGCGAACTATTGACCCCTTCTTCCTCTTCGACTTTTTCTTCTACAACTTCATCTTTTTCTTTATCGTCTTCTTCGTCTTTTCTTCTTCTTTTTCGTCTTCTTCATCTTCATCTTCTTCGTCTTCAACCTCGTCGTCTTTATCTTCATCGTCTTCGTCTATTTCTTTGTCTTCTTCTATGTCTGCTTTATCTCCTCCTCCTACTCCTCATCATCCTCCTCCTCCTCCTTCTTCTTCTTCTTCTTCTTCTTCTTCTTCTTCTTCTTCTTCTTCTTCTTCTGCTGCTGCTGCTTCTTCTTCTTCTTCTTCCTGGGCAGATGCTAGTCTGTGGAACATCCTGTGCAGACGATAAGCTGCATAATGAAGGAAGGCGCGATCATGGTCTCCACTGTGATACAGCCTGTCAAGGACTACACACTTGACACACAATCTCTTCTGTAATAAAGTCTGTCAACGACTACACACTTGTCACACAGTCTCCACTGTGATACAGTCAGTCAAGGACTATATACTTGACACGCAGGCAAGGACTACACACTTGACACACAATCTCTTCTGTAATACAGTCTGTCAACGACTACACGCTTGACACACATTATCCACTGTGATACAGGAGGTCAAGGACTATATACTTGACAACAGTCAAGGACTATACACTTGGCACACAGTCAAGGACTATATACTTGGCACACAGTCAAGGACTATACACTTGGCACACAATCTCCACTGTGATACAGTCTGTCAAGGACTACCAACTTTGAACGCTAAGAGAAAGCAAGCAATTCTAATGCACGCTAAGAGAGAGTAAGACAGTCAAAAGCACGAGACAGCAAAACGATTAAAGGCATGCTAAGATATGGCAAGACAGCCAAAAGCACGCTGAGAGACAACAAGAATGTTACATCAATTCTAATCAGTGATTGAAGACAGTCAGTACCCACGTCCTGCACTCATCGGTTGGACCTCAACCAACCCACCCCAAGCCCCTTGTCTTTAGCTATTCCATGCAGCTCTGCCCAAGACCTTCCAAGAACCCTGGCTGGTATATGGTGCTACACCTTACAGACCAATCAACACTCGTTGCCTGATATGGTCAGTACCACACCGGCCGACTTCACTTCTCAATATATTTCCTAATATCCATTTTAGGCCGGATCGCCCTGGGAGCCAGAGTTAATTTTAAAACCCACATCGATGGAGATCCACACCAATAACTCCTGTAGTGGGTGAAGAGTGCTAGCCACTGCCATAACGCGATTAAACCATCCCCAGCTCTCGGTTTATCAAATGATACAATAGTGGGAAAGTTTTATCGACCAGATTCAACAACAACAAATCATGGTGACATAATGATTAATAGATCAACTCACGCTGAGCTGGTCGGTACAAAATAAGCTAAACGCCCCGCAAACAAAGTCCCTTTACTTTACATTAAAAGTAAACATGATGAGTTTATTTTTCTGCTCGGAAATCGTATCTCTGTGTTTACACACAAACCGCTCGCCATAGATTGATGACCAGCAATGCGCTTTATTCCAGCCAATGTTGAAAAGGGTTGTATGTAGAGCAAACAACTTCAATCATTCACTGCCAGCAGCCCCAATCATTCACTGAAAGCATCCCCAATCATTCACTACGCGGGACAACATAGATCATGTTCGCTTGACATCAATCAAAGGCAAGAGCAATTTTACGTTCGGGCGATGGGATCTGGGAGAATCTGGATAGCAAATATTCTGGGCATAAATGTTTAATTTACAAACTCTTTTAACTGTCCGTCCGTCGGTATTTCTCCCGCCCGACTGCCCTCACTTCCGTCCGTCCGCACGTCCGTCCGACTGTTTGTATGTCTGTATTTTTATCTTTCTCTCATCCCTGTATGTTTGAATCTCTCCATTTGTCAGCGTCTCTGTCTAATTATCTAGCTATCTGCCTGTCTGCATATATTTACGTCTGTCTGTCTGCCTGCCTGCCTGTCTGTCCCTACGTTTTTCTTACTATCTCCACCCCTCAGTGATAGCTGTTACATTAACCCATGCACACCTACTGATTGTTACATTAACCCACTCAAACCTACTGACTGTTACATTAACTCACTCATATCCACTGAATGTTACATTAACTCACGGAGTCCCAACATATTGTTAGAAAGTCTACTGAGAAGGCACACAGCGACTCACAACTTGACTGCTCTAGTGTCTTATCTATTGTTATACAAGTCTAGCGAGGAAGTAGACGACGACACAGCTTGACTACGCTAGTGTCTGCCTATCTATTGTTATACAAGTCTAATCAGGAAGCAGACGACGACTCACATCTTGACTATTTTAGTGTCTATCTATAGTTATACAAGTCTAATGAGGAAGTAGACGACTCACAGCTTGACTACACTAGTGGCTATCTATTGTTATACAAGTCTAATGAGGAAGTAGACGACTCACAGCTTGACTACACTAGTGTCTATCTATTGTTATACAAGTCTGATGAGGAAGTAGACGACTCACAGCTTGACTACACTAGTGTCTGCCTATTGTTATACAAGTCTAATGAGGAAGTAGACGACTCACAGCTTGACTACACTAGTGTCTATCTATTGTTATACAAGTCTAATGAGGAAGTAGACGACTCACAGCTTGACTACACTAGTGTCTATCTATTGTTATACAAGTCTAATGAGGAAGTAGACGACTCACAGCTTGACTACACTAGTGTCTATCTATTGTTATACAAGTCTAATGAGGAAGTAGACGACTCACAGCTTGACTACACTAGTGTCTATCTATTGTTATACAAGTCTAATGAGGAAGTAGACGACTCACAGCTTGACTACACTAGTGTCTATCTATTGTTATACAAGTCTAATGAGGAAGTAGACGACTCACAGCTTGACTACACTAGTGTCTATCTATTGTTATACAAGTCTAATGAGGAAGTAGACGACTCACAGCTTGACTACACTAGTGGCTATCTATTGTTATACAAGTCTAATGAGAAAGTAGACGACTCACAGCTTGACTACACTAGTGTCTATCTATTGTTATACAAGTCTAATGAGGAAGTAGACGACTCACAGCTTGACTACACTAGTGTATATCTATTGTTATACAAGTCTAATGAGGAAGTAGACGACTCACAGTTTGACTACACTAGTGTCTATCTATTGTTATACAAGTCTAATGAGAAAGTAGACGACGACTCACAGCTTGACTACACTAGTGGCTATCTATTGTTATACAAGTCTAATGAGGAAGTAGACGACTCACAGCTTGACTACACTAGTGTCTATCTATTGTTATACAAGTCTAATGAGAAAGTAGACGACTCACAGCTTGACTACACTAGTGTCTGCCTATTGTTATACAAGTCTAATGAGGAAGTAGACGACTCACAGCTTGACTACACTAGTGTCTATCTATTGTTATACAAGTCTAATGAGAAAGCAGACGACTCACAGCTTGACTACACTAGTGTCTATCTATTGTTATACAAGTCTAATGAGGAAGTAGACGACTCACAGCTTGACTACACTAGTGTCTATCTATTGTTATACAAGTCTAATGAGAAAGTAGACGACGACTCACAGCTTGACTACACTAGTGGCTATCTATTGTTATACAAGTCTAATGAGGAAGTAGACGACTCACAGCTTGACTACACTAGTGTCTATCTATTGTTATACAAGTCTAATGAGAAAGTAGACGACTCACAGCTTGACTACACTAGTGTCTGCCTATTGTTATACAAGTCTAATGAGGAAGTAGACGACTCACAGCTTGACTACACTAGTGTCTATCTATTGTTATACAAGTCTAATGAGAAAGCAGACGACTCACAGCTTGACTACACTAGTGTCTATCTATTGTTATACAAGTCTAATGAGGAAGTAGACGACTCACAGCTTGACTACACTAGTGTCTATCTATTGTTATACAAGTCTAATGAGAAAGTAGACGACAACTCACAGATTGACCACTATAGTGTCTGCCTATTGTTATACAAGTCTAATGAAGAAGTAGACAGAGATTCACAGCTTGACTACACTAGTGTCTATCTATTGTTATACAAGTCTAATGAGAAAGTAGACGACGACTCACAGATTGACCACTATAGTGTCTGCCTATTGTTATACAAGTCTAATGAAGAAGTAGACAGAGATTCACAGCTTGACTACTGGTGTCTGTCAAGAGAGAGAATGATGAAGACAAAGAGAAGAAGTAGAAAGAGAAGATGAAGAGAAAGAGATAAGAAAGAAACATGAGAATGAAATGGTCAAGCCGTTTGACTCGGGTTCCGAAGGTTGTGGGTTTGATTCCGGGCCTCGACCTTCGGTTCACGAGTGAAATTTTTCGGAGACTCCTGTGGGTCGTCGCTAGAGCTACCGAGTTCGTGCCTGGTGTGACGATTTCCGCGCTGCGGAAAGAGACCGAGCCATTTGGGGTTGAACCCGGTGCAATGAAGTCGACCCTGTCAACTTTTAAGCGACTTTTCTTTTAGACAGAGAGAGAATGATAGAAGCAAATGAAAGGAAAAGAAAAGAAATGGAAGAAAGGAAGGCGGCAGAAGAAAGAGATAAGAAAGAAAGATGAAAATGAAGGAAATGCATTTTTATACACGACCACGGGAAACATAATACGTCACGTGACAAAATGGCTGCGCACCGACGCCATGTTCTATCTACATTATCCCGCCAGCTTTAGACAGATAAAAAACTTCGAGCAAATTGTCAAGATGAATTTAGTTCATGGCAACTACTTCTCTACTTGCTGCTCCTTCTTTTGTGTGTGTGTGTTTTTTTTTTCTCTTCCTCCTCGTGCTCTTCGTCCTTCTCTAATTCATCTTTTAATTGTTTATGTTTCGTGTATGTTTACAGTGTTCAATTTACGTTTTATTTTATTGTAAATGTAACAGCCATAGTAAATAGCTGTGTGGGAAAGATGAGTAAATGAAAGGGTCGATTTGTGACACTTTGATAATAAGTTGATTCGTTCGTTCTCTTCTTCTTCTCCTCCTCCTCCTCCATCTTCTCCTCCTCCTCCTTCTGCTTCACTTACTCCTCCTCATTCTTTAATTTCCTCCTGCTCTTCTTCTTGTGCTCTTCGTCCTCCTCCAATTCTATTTTTTTTTTTTATTTCTTCTTCTTGTTCGTCTCCCTCTTATCCATCCACCGCCCTCTCCCCCTCTCTAATTCATCGTTATCCCTGCTTCCTCTTACGCCAGCTCAAGTGCTGACTATGGCAAAAGTCGACTTTCCACTCCTCTGTGCCATCTGACAGTTAACTCTCCACTCATCTCTGCCTTCTGATAGTTAGCTCTCCAGTCCTCTCTGCCATCTGACAGTTAATTCTCCAGTCCTCTTTGCCATCTGACAGTGAACTTTCCACTCCTCTCTGCCATCTGACAGTTAACTCTCCACACCTCTCTGCCATATGACAGTTAACTCTCCGCTCCTCTCTGCCATCTGACAGTCCACTCTCCACTTCGCTCTGTCATCTGATAGTTAACTCTTCACTCCTCTTTGCCAGCTGACAGTTAACTATCCACTCCTCTTTGTCATCTGACAGTTTCATGAAGTTGGTGTTGCTCGAATTATTATTTATCGTCCAGCTGTCTAAAATACCCTCGCACATCTGTTTTCTTCACTCCTCTGACTCTCTTGTCAGTATGTTCCTTCATAAAGCAAATTTATCTGTTCTGCATTGTCTATTAACCTTCTCCATAAATGTCATGGACAAACAGAAAAACAAATGAACAAGTCCTGCTAGAAGTAAATGAAAACGGTAAACTGATTAGAGAAATTAGATGCAGAGAGTCACCATTTTTGGGCGCGTTATGAGAAGACAAACTAGAGAACTTAGTGACCAGCTGGTAAAATTGAGGGGATAAGAACAAGGGGAAGGCGGGAAAGTAAATATCTGGATTGCTTGACCACATGGCATGGTCAAGACAATAACACAGGGCTGATTCACGACTCTGGTGCGAGATGACGAAACATGACCGCCCACGTTTAAGGGCAAAGCACATGATGATAAATGTCATTGATGCTTTCGATGAGTGATCCACTGCCACCTGCAGGTAGCTCTAAAAACGAACCTCAGATCATAAGGCAGATGGTTAGACCACCTGGCCACGGAGACCCCTCTCCTACTGTCGAGGCCAAGTCGGTGTTCACGGAAACGAAAGGGCGGACTGGCTAGTCCCCGGAGGTGGAGCAGGGGAGACTGGATACTGTCTATAAATTAACGAGAGAATACAAATCGATGACCACACGTGACTAAGACTGATAGAATCAGCCATCCAATTTGGCACTAGAAGGAGGTAGTTAGCGGAGTCGATGACCAACTAGCCACCGGAACAGGCCGTATCTATACGCCTCGGTGTCTTCTGGGAGAAATTGAGTACATGCGTTGTTATGTGATGTGTTGTGATGTGATAAGATGTGTTGTGTTGACGCGATGGATGTGATGTGTTGTGACGCAATGGATATGACATGATGTGTTGTGTTTTGTCGCAATGGATGTGACGTGATGTGTTGTGTTTGTTGCGATAAATGTGACGTGATATGACGTGTTGTGTCGCGATAGATGTGATGTTTTGTGTCGCAATGGATGTGACGTGATGTGATATGTTGTATCGCGATAGATGTAACGTGATGTGACACGATGGCTGTGACGTGATGTGAAGTGTTGTGTAGTGACGCGATACGATGTAAGGTGATGTGATGCAATGTGATGTAAAGTGGTGTGATGTGTGGTGTTTTGTCGCAATGGATGTGACGTGATGTGTTGTGTTGAGTCGAAATGGATGTGACGTAATGTGATATGTTGTGTCGCGATAGATGTGACGTGATGTGACACGATGGCTGTGACGTGATGTAAAGTGTTGTATAGTGATGCGATGTGATGTAAAGTGATGTGATGTGTTGTGGCGCGGTGGATGTCATGAATGTGATTTGTTGTGACGCGATGGATGTCACGTGTGCGATTTGTTGTGTAGTCAAGCCGGATCAAGTGCAGATTAAAGCAGACCGGTGGGGGTCATTTGTTGTATAGTCATCCGATGTGATGTAAAGTGATGTGATGATTTGCTTGGAGATCGATGCGATGTGACGCTATGCGATTGCATGTGACGTGGCTGAAGTGATGGTATGTGACATACATGATGCGACGAGATGTGATGCTACTGTTATGTGACGATTTCTACTGTCAGAAGGTCTCAATAAAGACGTTGAACATGCATTGATGTATAGTTTGTTTTAAGGTACTGACAGTAGAACATGGTTTCTATGCTGCAGACACAATAGTGGCATACTAGTCCGATTATAACACAGTGTAACGAGATAGTAACCCACAGTATAGTGAGATAGTCAAGAACCGTACAATGGCATAGTAACCCACAGTCTAATGAAATAGTAACACACAGTATAGACTATAGTGAGATAGCCAAGAACCGTACAATGACATGGTAACATACGTTCTAATGAAATAGTAACACACAGTATAGTGAAATAGTGAACCCCCGTACAATGACATAGTAACACACGTTTTAATGAAATAGTAACACAGAGTATAGTGAGATAGTGAACCACCGTACAATGACATAGTAACCCACATTCTAATGAGATAGTAATATACAGTACAGTGATATAGTGAACCACAGTACAATGACAAAGTAATCCATGGTCTAATGGGATGGTAACACACAGTATAGTGAGATAGTGAACCACAGTGCCAAGCTCTCCTTTACTAAAAATTGGCCATTTGCTTCTGCTATGAATCCCCAGGCAATTTTTTTTTCGCCTCTTAACACAGTCATCTGCATCTGCAGACAAGGAAAATCTCCTGCATGATTCTCTGCATACAGTAAAGGGCCACAGTCTGTTAAAAGGAAGATCATGGATGGCTCAGGCAGAAGAGACAATCAAGGAAGTGTGCCCACTTGAGAAGATTGGCAGAGTGCCGAATAGAAATTCAGACTTGTGAGCCATTTATGGTGAGGCTTGGGAGGTCAGCTTTAACAATCTTATTGTCCAGAGTGAGCTGTTTGATTTATGTCCCTCTCCTGCTTGTATGCAAGAACATTATCTGCAAATGTTAGTATCCTTCCAACCCCTGGTGCTTCGAGGTTTGCAATCTTGCTCCTTACACATTGAAAAGCTTAGGTGAAATTTCTGACCCCTGTGGTAGTCCAGGGGCTATGATACATGGCTCAGAGTTCTATGTACCCAGCCGGAGAATACAACCAGCTGCAATCCAGATCACCAACCAAGGACAGACTCATCTCCGTGAGAGCGTACATCGAAATATCATATCTGACTCTGCTGTACGCGTCCTCGAGATCGAGTACTCCCACCGTCGTCTCCTGTCTGTTTTGGAACCCTTTATAAACATCACATTTGTTTGTTAAATATCATTGTTGATTGTTAAGATATTCCTATCGTTGGCATAGTTGATTCTAAGATATTCCAATCCTTGGCATTGTTGATTAACGTATTCCAATCATTGGCATAGTTGATTGTAAGAAATTCCAGTCATTGGCACAGTTGATTGTTAAGATAGTCCAATCGTTGGCATAGTTCATGTCTACACTTTTACATTGTAGCTTGAATGTTATTTCCAATCTGTCACATTCTTGCTTTACTGATACCCCCAGCAACTGACATAACTGCTGTTATGAGATCCACAATCTGTGAAATTATTTCTTTTCTGATATTGCCATTCTTTGACATGGTTGCTTGTGTGATATTTCTAATTGCTGATATGTTTCTTTTGAAAACTTCCATCTAGTGACATGTTTGTAATTATATTTCCAACCTGTAGCATTTGTGCATTTGTGATATTTCCAATCTTTGACAGTTTTGCATTCATTATATTTTCAATGATATTTCCCCTTTATATTTTCATTCTATGACAATTTCGCATTTATGACATTTCCAATCTGTGGCATTGTTGCATTTATGCTCTTCCCAAGCTGTATCAGTGTTGCATTTATGTTGCTTCCAACCCGTGGGCCATGTTTACTGTCCTTGTTTTCTCCAACAACAACAGATAAGATTAGATAAAATGTCCAGTATCAATACACAAAATGGCGGCTTCCCCATAACCCACAGAAAAATCAATCGACCTCCAAGTGTCTCCATTGTTCAACAAGGAAGCACAACCACAATTCTCATCAACAACTTTTTCAAAGAAGTGTTTTTATGAACAAGATGTTATCTGGGTCAGATCTGAGCAAATCTACGGCCAGAATCCGAGATTGGCAAACTGGAGTTATCTCGCAGTTATCCACCAGACGAAGTGTATCGGTAATGACGTTCGTTAAGAGGGAAATTCAATTCCAGAGTTAACACCCCTGTTCTCAATTTTCCAAATTTGGAAATGTGAAGCCTGGGAGTTTAACCCTAGTGCTGGCTACGTGGCTGTGATTTAGTGTCTGCTTGTGTGTGTGTGTGTGTGTGTGTGTGTGTGTGTGTGTTTGTGTGTGTGTGTATGTGTGTGTGTGCGTGTGAGTCTGTGTGTGTGAGTAAGATGTCTGTCAGCATGTCTGTATGCGTGACAGTGTATGTGTCAGAGTGTGTGCACGATTGAGTGTGTGTGTTTGAATCTCTATATGTGTGTTTGATTCTCTACGGGGCAGTGGACACGTATGTGTGGATTTCAGCGTGTGTTTATGTGTGTGAGTCGGCATCAGCACGTGTGTGAGTATATGTCAGTGTACATGTGTGTGTGTGTGTGTGTGTGTGTGTGTGTGTGTGTGTGTGTATGTGTGAGTGTTTGTCCGCATACGTGTGTTCGCACGTGTTGTATCAGTGTATGTAAGTCAGTGTGTCACCATGTGTTCATGTGCGGATGTCAGACTGTGTGTGTGCAAGTGTTGTGCGCGCATGCTAGGAGATCTGACGCCGTCGGGCAGATGGCAGATAGACAGACAGGCCTGGCTGGCCAGCCGATCTACCGACGGCTAGAGGGACGGACAGACGGGGGAACGGACTGAGAGAGGGAGAAAGGGAGGGGCGGGAGGGAGCAACGGGCGGACAGATAGGTCAGACAACCACCGACCGGATGCTAGAGGGATGCTCGACAGACATACGGAGGTTTGGATGGGCGAAGAGTTGAGGGGGAACGGAGAGAATGGGAGAGATGGAGGAACGGGAGCGGTGAACAACGGACAGACGGAGGTTTGGACGGACGGAAGGAGAGGGGAGGAGGAACGGAGAGAACGGGGGAGGAACAGGAGGGACGTAAGGACGGACAGACATATTAAAATTCTCTCCCCTGAAAGTATGTCAGAAATCCAAGTTATTCCCCCTCTTTATTTCCGTAACCGGGTCAAAACAAAAGGTAACTTAAAAGAATTCCGGATTGAGGGAAACGAAACAAATTGAGCATAATTCTGTCACTTGAAGACCTCTATGAGTGGCTAAAATCTGGCGTCTTATCTACAGATCTGACACTAAGAGTAACGACTTAATAGTTCAGCGGGCGCGCAACGCCCATCTAGAACTTTGTACCTTATACAGATATTATATTTTTAGTAGTTCGCGCACGTTTAAGAGGTGAAAACAAATGAATTGCTAAAATGCTCATCTAATCAATATGCCTTCATTAACACCATCTTCTTTGTACTCTAGGGGCAGTGAACGCAATTCGATACTCCCGATATATACGCTTCGAAGTCAGCAGCACGCGATTTGGAAGCAGATCGTCTTGCGTCGATTTTCACGAATGTTAAGAGTGACGGTGTTAAGACTGCCGGCCGACCGGTCTATAGAGATATGGGTCTGGCACCGCTTGCTCAATGCACTGTAAGACGTGAAAAGAGTCCTTTATATTAGGGACGTTCATTTGAAACCCGTTCCAATGCCTTTATTACAGAAGCATGAAAGAAACATTAACAGGTGTGGTAGAATTAAGCAAAGCATTAATTTTGAATTAATTAGGCACCATGGGTTGGTCAGAAGAAGTCGCCGTAAGCATTCAGGCAAGCATCCCATTGCTTAGGTAGGCGGCGAATGCCGTCCGCAAGAAAAGATTTGGTTGCTCACTGAACCAAGTGTTTACCGCGTTCATTACGTCTGCATCTGTGTGAAATCGTTGCCCACTGTGAGCTTCTTTTAGAGGTCCGAACAAATAAAAATCACATGGTGACAAATCGGGACTATAGGCTGGATGTTGCAGAATTTCCCACTTCTTCTTTGCTAATGCTTCCTGCACAATCTTTGCGACATGCGGAGGAGCATTATCGCGCAACAAAATCACACCGCGAGAAAGCATGCCGGGTCGTTTATTCTTGATGGCTTTTTGCAGCTTGTCTAGTGTTTGCAAGTAGTGGGTAGAGTTGATGTTGACGCCAGGTTCTTTAAATTCGGCCAACAATAGCCCTTCATTGTCAAAGAATGCGCTCAGCATAACCTTACCAGCGGAAACCTGTAGCTTGAATTTTTTGGCTTTTGGTGATCCAGCATGCTTTTATAGCATGCTCACTCTTTTGCTGCTAGGCTCAAAGTGGTGACACCATGATTCATCGCCTGCCACTGTGCGGAAGAGAAATGCATCACCCTCCACCCTGTAAAGCAGCAAGTGGTTCAAACACCATCCCATGCGTTCTTCTTTTTTGGTGGTCGGTCAACATCCGTGGTACAACTGTGAACACACCTTCCGATATTGCAGTTTCTTATGAAAGACTTTTTGAATTGCCCCAGTTGACACATCAAATTCTTTCGCTAGCGAGCGTATGCTTCGACAACGGTTCATCTGTACTGCTGCATCAATTGTGGCGATGGTCTTTTTTGTTGCAACAAAATGCTCTTCACCCGGCCGTCGAAGATCTGTCGTGAACTGACGTCCTTTCCGAAACATTCGTGCCTAATCTGTCACTGTTGTCTTCGACACACATTTGTTACCGTATGCTGCCTGCATTCTTCGATGAATGCCCACTGGTCGACATTCTTCAAATGAAAGAAACTGAATCACCACTCTTTGAGCTTCTTTGGACGGATTTTGGATGAACCCGGCCATTTTCTCAACGGTCAGAAACAGAACCTATGCATCATTGGACGATACGTACGTGCTCCTTTATTCATTGGTCAGTACCTATCACATCACTATGACACGATCAGGTTCAACGTACGCAATTACGCGCGGTGCGACACGAACGGATTTCAAATGAACGCCCTTTGTAACTTAGAGTGACGAGTTTTTGATGATAGTGGGTTGGTAAACCATGATCGCTAATGGTCATCTGCAATACACATGATAATGATGATGATTCGATGAGACTAACCATCAGACTCATACCCCTGAGAGATGTGCGAGGGTGACATCTAAGACACACAGACGCGACAAAACACTTGAAACCGGCACAGGACATACAAGTGGCTAGAAGATCTCAAGACTGCTCGAATTTTCTGTCTTTTTTGGGGGTTTTAATCGATACCCGCTATGTTTTTTCCCCCGGCATCCCACGTTATTATAAGACATGGAATCCTCTTCCTGGTTCGTAGCGATGAAACCTGTAGCTGAGCTACGGCCATTTACGTCAGCTCTACGATACTTGTGCTTTTCAAAAAAAAACTGATTGGTATTAATTGGCACTCACAGAATCAAAGGAAAGATGTAGAGATAAGACGGCAGATTACACATTATAAAAGTGAAAGGTAGACTGGATTTGGAAACTGCTATAAACGATGACATGGTCGAAAGGAAAGGAAGCTCGCTCTTAAACTTCCGGTTCTCTAAAGGCGATGAAGGCGGTTCAACTCTTACACTGGCATTAAGTTGAACTTAAGGCGTTGACTTCGCGTTCAAAAAACAATTATGACAAAGTAACTATAATAATGAAAAACCAGATATTTATAAAACAATAATGAAGATGGTCGCAGCTAAAACTTGCAACCTATCCTTTGTAACAATATCACGTGTAAATATTGCATTCGCATTACAAAAGCTACAAGCTACGGAACGTATAATTGCCTTGAAAATGAAGTTGAAGGCGACGTCCTGCAAAGTATAAGCAACCTTGTTTATTCCCCAACTGAGAGCAACGCAACATTGGATCAATAAGTAAACCAGCAAACACGTAAAGTAGTACTGATAAGCTTTAGTTACTTAGCAAGTCGACATATCATCCTCATCTCACATAGAACTATTCAGTTCATTAGTGCTCGCATTCCCTCCTCAGTAAATCCCACAGTGTGTTAGCGGCTCAGGACACCAGTTTTGTGTTGGTTTGTTAATCTTCTTTGGTTTCCTGTATAGTGTTCCTGTCTGGCCACACCTCTTTTAACTTGCTGTTCTCGCAGTCTGACCATGAATGTAGATTCACAGTCATCACTTGGTTCTCGCAACAGTCCTACTTCTCGTAGAGCATTGAGTATATCAGCTCGTCCCTTCTCCACAGTAGCCTTACCTGAAAGCCTTTTAGCCTGCAAATTTCAGTGTACACCCGCATTGCCTGGCACGAAAATGAAACTAATTTTTGCCATCAATGATCGCTCCAGAAACAACAAAAACTGTCTGCCTGAGCATACTCATTGTGTCACTCGAGCTTTACTTAATGCCATGACTTCCATAGTCGGCTTCCATAGCAGCTTTACTAAAACACTATCTTTTTCGTGTTGCATATCTCTTGCAGGACGTTGCAGTCAACACCGGCATTTTTCATGCTGCTGTTGATATACTAGGCACATTTTTTTACGTTCAGTAGTTTGCCATTGCTTTATGAAAGACCGGCTCCCATACCAACACGGTATAACACAACGCGACACGGTCTGCTGCACAAATCGGTCGCGGCTGCGTTTCGAGCGCATGGTAAGCGGCTCACGAACCGCGTTCGCAAGCCTTTGGCCACGGAGATCGACAAAACACACTCTGCTGCACAAATCGGTCGCGGCTGCGATTCGAACGCCTGGTAAGCGGCTCACGAACCGCGCAAGCCTTTGGCCACGGAGACCGACAAAACACACTCACAGATGACAAAATATACATCGCGGTAAAAAGCTTTTCGACAGAACACAAACTGTGAAGACAATGATGCAACTACATTAAAGTTTGTTGAAAGGCTTCTTAGTCCCACTATGTGCTTTTCGGTCCGTTGTGGTTCCCCCCGGGCCTATCTGCCATTGTTAGTGGATAGTCATTTGGTAATTGGAGTTTGCAGTTTGGATGCCAGCCTCTGCACCCTGGTCGGATCAAGTGCAGATCAAAACACGACCAAAGTCGCCGGGTGGAAGTTTGAAGATATCTGAATCCTAGCGCACAAAAATCAAACTGCGTGCCACAAGCTCAGCTAGAAAGCCCAGACACGTTAGAGGCACCTCCAGGTACACGTGTAATTGGTCCAGCAGTTGGTATCCTTGTGTAAGTCAACTTCCACCGATACTAACGTCTTCATGTGGGCATTTTTTGGGATAGAGATGACCTTCTCTCTCCGATTATCATTCCTTCGGTTAGACTCTCTCAGCCAGGCTCACTAGCCCCTCTCTGAGATATACTCTCTCAGTCTGTATCTCCCAACTGGACCTCCTTAACCGGACTTTAACCGGACTCCCTCAACCGAACTCCCTCAACCAGACTCTCTAAACCCGACTCCCTCAACTAACTCCTTCAAACAGACTCCCTCAACCAGACTCCCTCATCCAGACTCCCTCAACCAGACTCCCTCATCCAGACTCTCTCAACCAGACTCCCTCAACCAGACTCCCTCAACCAGACTCCCTCAACCAGACTCCCTCATCCAGACTCCCTCAACCAGACTCCCTCAACCAGACTCCCTCAACCAAACTCCCTCAACCAGACTCCCTCATCCAGACTCTCTCAACCAGACTCCCTCAACCAGACTCCCTCAACCGAACTCCCTCAACCAGACTCTCTAAACCCGACTCCCTCAACTAACTCCTTCAAACAGACTCCATCAACCAGACTCCTCAACCAGATTCTCTTATCTAGACTCTCTCAGTCAAACTCCCTCATCCAGACTCCCAACCTGACTCCCTCAAACAAACTCACCCAACCAGATTCCCTCAATCAGACTCCCTCATCCAGACTCTCCCAACCCGACTCCCTCATCCAGACTCTCCCAACCCGACTCCCTCATCCAGACTCTCCCAACCCGACTCCCTCATCCAGACTCTCCCAACCCGACTCCCTCATCCAGACTCTCCCAACCCGACTCCCTCATCCAGACTCTCCCAATTCAACTCCCTCAGCCAGACTCCCTCAACCAGACTCCCTCAATCAGACTCCCTCAACCAGACTCCCTCAACCAGACTCCCTCAATCAGACTCTCTCAACCAAACTCCCTCATCCAGACTCTCTCAACCAGACTCCCTCAACCAGACTCCCTCAACCAGACTCCCTCAATCAGACTCTCTCAACCAGACTCCCTCAACCAGACTCCCTCAACCAGACTCCCTCAACCAGACTCCCTCATCCACACTCTCTCAACCAGACTCCCTCAATCAGACTCTCTCAACCAAACTCCCTCAACCAGACTCCCTCATTCAGACTCCCTCAACCAGACTCCCTCATCCAGACTCTCTCAACCAGACTCCCTCAACCAGACTCCCTCAACCAGACTCCCTCAATCAGACTCCCTCGACCAGACTCTCTCAACCAGACTCCCTCAACCAGACTCCCTCAACCAGACTCCCTCAACCAGACTTCCTCAACCAGACTCCCTCAACCAGACTCCCTCAACCAGACTCCCTCAATCAGACTCTCCCAACCCGACTCCCTCATCCAGACTCTCCCAATTCAACTCCCTCAGCCAGACTCCCTCAACCAGACTCCCCCAATCAGACTCCCTCAACCTTCTCCCTCAACCAGACTCCCTCAATCAGACTCTCTCAACCAGACTCCCTCAATCAGACTCTCCCAACCCGACTCCCTCATCCAGACTCTCCCAATTCAACTCCCTCAGCCAGACTCTCTCAACCAGACTCCCTCAACCAGACTCCCTCAACCAGACTCCCTCAACCAGACTCCCTCAATCAGACTCCCTCAACCAGACTCCCTCAACCAGACTCCCTCAATCAGACTCTCCCAACCCGACTCCCTCATCCAGACTCTCCCAATTCAACTCCCTCAGCCAGACTCCCTCAACCAGACTCCCCCAATCAGACTCCCTCAACCTTCTCCCTCAACCAGACTCCCTCAATCAGACTCTCTCAACCAGACTCCCTCAATCAGACTCTCCCAACCCGACTCCCTCATCCAGACTCTCCCAATTCAACTCCCTCAGCCAGACTCTCTCAACCAGACTCCCTCAACCAGACTCCCTCAACCAGACTCCCTCAACCAGACTCCCTCAATCAGACTCCCTCAACCAGACTCCCTCAACCAGACTCCCTCAATCAGACTCTCTCAACCAGACTCCCTCAACCAGACTCCCTCAATCAGACTCCCTCAATCAGTCTGCCTCAACCAGACTCCCTCAACCAGACTCCCTCAACCAGACTCCCTCAACCAGACTCCCTCAACCAGACTCCCTCAACCAGACTCCCTCAACCAGACTCCCTCAACCAGACTCCCTCAACCAGAATCCCTCAACCAGACTCCCTCAATCAGACTCCCTCAACCAGAATCCCTCAACCAGACTCTCTCAATCAGACTCCCTCAATCAGACTCTCTCAACCAGACTCCCTCAGCCAGACTCCCTCAACCAGACTCCCTCAATTAGACTCCCTCAACCAGACTCCCTCAATCAGACTCTCTCAACCAGACTCCCTCATCCAGACTCCCTCATCCAGATTCTCGCAAACAGACTCATTCATCCTGACTTCTCAACTATACTCCCTCAACCAGACTCCCTAAACCCAACTACCTCAACCAGACTCCCTCAAGCAGACTCCCTTAACCAGACTTATCCAGCCCGACTCCCTCAACCAGACTTCCTCAACCAGACTCCCTCAACCAGACTCCCTCAATCAGACTCCCTCAATCAGACTCCCTCAGCCCGACTCCCTCAACCAGACTCCCTCAACCAGACTCCCTCAATCAGACTCCCTCAACCAGACTCCCTCAACCAGACTCCCTCAACCAGACTCCCCCAACCAGACTCCCCCAACCAGACTCCCTCAACCATACTCCCTCAATCAGACTCCCTCAACCAGACCTCCTCAACCAGACTCCCTCAACCAGACTCTCTCAACCAGACTCCTTCAACCCGACTCCCTCAACTATACTATCTCAACCTCTTATCTACTATGAGTCAAGCTATGAATTACTATCTGCACTTATCTCTTGTGCACCCTTTCGGTCCCATAAATAGATTGTTAATGTATATCTTTGCATATTGGTGTTATTGGTTAAATCCCCACAGACTGGTCTTATTTAAAATATTGGCATGCTAAATCAAGCTCGGGTCAAGTGTTCAACATTTCTCCTTAGTCCTCATCCTTCGTAGGCTGCAACGTTCAACACCATCTCCACCTCCACCTCCTCCTGACATACTGCTTTTGCTGTAAAGCGTCGCAGAGAGGATATGCGTGTAATTTTTCTGTATTTCGTTTGTCTGTTGCTTTTGCTCTCCTATTTGATTTCTTCAACGTCTGTCTATTACTTCACCTAGCCATCTCATCCTGGGTTGTCCTCTCTCTTCTATCCCTATATTCTCATGTAGAACGCGCTAGCCGAAGGTTGGTCTTGTTCAATTCTAGCGACATCTCTGAATCATTGAATTCGTTTGTGTTTCATGAATGCCATGTTAATGTTTCTAATAAGAACTGTAATTTATTTAAGGTTTATGACATTACATTTGGAACTATCTCCATCTGGTGGAACTATGTTGTGTTGTCTAGTTAATCATATGCGTTGATTGGCTGGCTCTGCAAAACTTGGTGGAGTATTGATGCATGATCAGGCAGACGTGGTTGCGGCCTTGTGGGAGCACGTGTACACCTCGGAGGTGCAAATGGATCACCATGGTCTGGCAAGAATACGACAGCGTGGAGTGACGAGGGGATCTGGCCGAGGCTCGACGCTTAGAGGAAAGGCTCGACGCACATATAATCAGATTGCTACTGGTACTATTTGGGTTGGAACTCTTCGCTGGCTTCTGAGGATGGGGACGGAGCGCTTATGGGAATGCCCCGAATGCTGTGATGTCGGTTCCTAAATCAATCAATCAATCATAAGCGTTGTACCGTGTCTTACGCGCCTTTCAACTCATGTACCTGATTCCGCCAAGAATTTGTTGGGATCTGCTTTCCTAGACTTCTCTTATAATTATCTAGATTTCTCAGTAAGGCAGCAATCAATGGTTAGGAAGGCAATTTTTTTTATTTGGCTGTACATTTCTGAAAGTGGCCAGCGAAACTTATCATTACAAAAAATCGGCTGCTGTAGGCGCCATTTTTTTTAAACCGGAACATAGAGAAGTTGATATAGCACACGGGTTGCCACTAACTCCGCCAGACATCAGGCCATGAGTTAATTTTGAGCGAAAATATCGATTAAAACAAGTATATATTTATGAGAGATCTCAATTGCCAGAGAGCTCATAGATAATTGCATGGTGTAAAAGCATTGCCAACTTCAAATAATCTTTTAATCCTGTATTCATTTTAATGTTCAATGTCTTTTGCCTTACATTTCCGCACTTTTCACACGGGTGAGCACCAATTTGCAAATCTTCCTCAAAGGAATCGTTTTCTTCAAATAAAATTGGAACATCTTGGCATAAAAAGTGTTTCGGAGAAACTCTTCATAAATGACCCTGTTAGGTTAATTTGCCATCACTCAAAAATCTGCACACGTCTAGAGATCAACGGTTCTTGGCGTAGTAAACTAAGGTTTTCGTGATCGCGTAGAGGTAAAATCTCCATCGCACCAACAGTCCCTAGTTCAATCCCTATTATTAACAGGATTTGAACCCCTTTGCTTACAAATTCAAGTTTACAATCCCACACCACCACCATCAACAACTTGAGAGTAAAAAATAGGACTTTCCTTGAACATCAGGAAAATCTAAACAATGATTATCATCATCATTTTATCATCATCATAAAGTGCCTTGCCACCTAGCGTAGGCATTTATGACTCTCCAAAGGATATCGGTCTTTGATTTTCTGGATCACCTCCGCAGTTGATATTTCCACCATGCCACCGTCTCAGTCCATCCTGCACCATTTCTCTTGGCCTGCCTCTGCCTCTCTTCTCCTCGATCTTTCCAGTCGTCACGATGTTCTTAAATGCCTCTCTTCTCATCACATGACCAAAGAAAGCTGTTTGTCGCTTCTTATTGTTGTACATAATGTTCTAGTTTCATTAGCCTCTTTCATGCATGACTGTATCACACACGCGCAAAAAATATTACACCTAAGAGACAATGGAAGAGAAAATGCTTAACCAAGCAGATACATTTAAATACCTAGGGTTAACCATAACATCAGATGGAAGAAGCGTGGCTTCGAATAAGAACAGAATATGTCAACAAATATGTCGGTAAGGTGTGGGATTTTTTTCTGTCGGGGGCAAAAAATAAAATCCTAACCTGCACAGTTCGCGGCGACTGCACTAGCCAGGCGGCCTTTATTCCTCAGGCTCAAAGACCCCTCTGCCATACACCGCAAGGTACTATATTGGCAGTAAATGACAGTTTGACAGTTATGTCAACAAAAACTGCATGTCAGAAAATGAAAGCTATGTTATGCAATAAGATTTTGTGTTTGCTCGCTTTGAACTCAAGCGTAGTTCATGCACGCGCTAATATTTCTAGCGCAATGGACTGATTTTTGCGTGTGGGCTAGCTTTCCCTATTTCCAGAGTCCCTCGCCATCAGAACTCACCCCGACTTCTCAAATTCAGAGATACTTGTAATTTACGTCCCGAAGTTAAGAACGAGAAGTCAACATTTTAGTCCAGCTGACCGGTGTAAGAGCTGAACCCGCTATATCGGCATCAGCACACCGGCAGTTTATGAGAGAGCGCTCTAATTCATTCTGGAGCACTTATGGGTTGCACCCGTGTGCCGTGATGTTGATCCATCGACTAAACTAAACTAAACTTATGGGTTGCACCCGTGTGCCGTGATGTTGATCCATCGACTAAACTAAACTAAACTTATGGGTTGCACCCGTGTGCCGTGATGTTGATCCATCGACTAAACTAAACTAAACTTATGGGTTGCACCCGTGTGCCGTGATGTTGATCCATCGACTAAACTAAACTAAACTTATGGGTTGCACCCGTGTGCCGTGATGTTGATCCATCGACTAAACTAAACTAAACTTATGGGTTGCACCCGTGTGCCGTGATGTTGATCCATCGACTAAACTAAACTAAACTTATGGGTTGCACCCGTGTGCCGTGATGTTGATCCATCGACTAAACTAAACTAAACTTATGGGTTGCACCCGTGTGCCGTGATGTTGATCCATCGACTAAACTAAACTAAACTTATGGGTTGCACCCGTGTGCCGTGATGTTGATCCATCGACTAAACTAAACTAAACTTATGGGTTGCACCCGTGTGCCGTGATGTTGATCCATCGACTAAACTAAACTAAACTTATGGGTTGCACCCGTGTGCCGTGATGTTGATCCATCGACTAAACTAAACTAAACTTATGGGTTGCACCCGTGTGCCGTGATGTTGATCCATCGACTAAACTAAACTAAACTTATGGGTTGCACCCGTGTGCCGTGATGTTGATCCATCGACTAAACTAAACTAAACTTATGGGTTGCACCCGTGTGCCGTGATGTTGATCCATCGACTAAACTAAACTAAACTTATGGGTTGCACCCGTGTGCCGTGATGTTGATCCATCGACTAAACTAAACTAAACTTATGGGTTGCACCCGTGTGCCGTGATGTTGATCCATCGACTAAACTAAACTAAACTTATGGGTTGCACCCGTGTGCCGTGATGTTGATCCATCGACTAAACTAAACTAAACTTATGGGTTGCACCCGTGTGCCGTGATGTTGATCCATCGACTAAACTAAACTAAACTTATGGGTTGCCCCCGTGTGCCGTGATGTTGATCCATCGACTAAACTAAACTAAACTTATGGGTTGCCCCCGTGTGCCGTGATGTTGATCCATCGACTAAACTAAACTAAACTTATGGGTTGCCCCCGTGTGCCGTGATGTTGATCCATCGACTAAACTAAACTAAACTTATGGGTTGCCCCCGTGTGCCGTGATGTTGATCCATCGACTAAACTAAACTAAACTTATGGGTTGCACCCGTGTGCCGTGATGTTGATCCATCGACTAAACTAAACTAAACTTATGGGTTGCACCCGTGTGCCGTGATGTTGATCCATCGACTAAACTAAACTAAACTTATGGGTTGCACCCGTGTGCCGTGATGTTGATCCATCGACTAAACTAAACTAAACTTATGGGTTGCACCCGTGTGCCGTGATGTTGATCCATCGACTAAACTAAACTAAACTTATGGGTTGCACCCGTGTGCCGTGATGTTGATCCATCGACTAAACTAAACTAAACTTATGGGTTGCACCCGTGTGCCGTGATGTTGATCCATCGACTAAACTAAACTAAACTTATGGGTTGCACCCGTGTGCCGTGATGTTGATCCATCGACTAAACTAAACTAAACTTATGGGTTGCTCCCGTGTGCCGTGATGTTGATCCATCGACTAAACTAAACTAAACTTATGGGTTGCACCCGTGTGCCGTGATGTTGATCCATCGACTAAACTAAACTAAACTTATGGGTTGCACCCGTGTGCCGTGATGTTGATCCATCGACTAAACTAAACTAAACTTATGGGTTGCACCCGTGTGCCGTGATGTTGATCCATCGACTAAACTAAACTAAACTTATGGGTTGCACCCATGTGCCGTGATGTTGATCCATCGACTAAACTAAACTAAACTTATGGGTTGCACCCGTGTGCCGTGATGTTGATCCATCGACTAAACTAAACTAAACTTATGGGTTGCACCCGTGTGCCGTGATGTTGATCCATCGACTAAACTAAACTAAACTTATGGGTTGCCCCCGTGTGCCGTGATGTTGATCCATCGACTAAACTAAACTAAACTTATGGGTTGCACCCGTGTGCCGTGATGTTGATCCATCGACTAAACTAAACTAAACTTATGGGTTGCACCCGTGTGCCGTGATGTTGATCCATCGACTAAACTAAACTAAACTTATGGGTTGCACCCGTGTGCCGTGATGTTGATCCATCGACTAAACTAAACTAAACTTATGGGTTGCACCCGTGTGCCGTGATGTTGATCCATCGACTAAACTAAACTAAACTTATGGGTTGCACCCGTGTGCCGTGATGTTGATCCATCGACTAAACTAAACTAAACTTATGGGTTGCACCCGTGTGCCGTGATGTTGATCCATCGACTAAACTAAACTAAACTTATGGGTTGCACCCGTGTGCCGTGATGTTGATCCATCGACTAAACTAAACTAAACTTATGGGTTGCCCCCGTGTGCCGTGATGTTGATCCATCGACTAAACTAAACTAAACTTATGGGTTGCCCCCGTGTGCCGTGATGTTGATCCATCGACTAAACTAAACTAAACTTATGGGTTGCCCCCGTGTGCCGTGATGTTGATCCATCGACTAAACTAAACTAAACTTATGGGTTGCACCCGTGTGCCGTGATGTTGATCCATCGACTAAACTAAACTAAACTTATGGGTTGCACCCGTGTGCCGTGATGTTGATCCATCGACTAAACTAAACTAAACTTATGGGTTGCACCCGTGTGCCGTGATGTTGATCCATCGACTAAACTAAACTAAACTTATGGGTTGCACCCGTGTGCCGTGATGTTGATCCATCGACTAAACTAAACTAAACTTATGGGTTGCACCCGTGTGCCGTGATGTTGATCCATCGACTAAACTAAACTAAACTTATGGGTTGCACCCGTGTGCCGTGATGTTGATCCATCGACTAAACTAAACTAAACTTATGGGTTGCACCCGTGTGCCGTGATGTTGATCCATCGACTAAACTAAACTAAACTTATGGGTTGCACCCGTGTGCCGTGATGTTGATCCATCGACTAAACTAAACTAAACTTATGGGTTGCTCCCGTGTGCCGTGATGTTGATCCATCGACTAAACTAAACTAAACTTATGGGTTGCACCCGTGTGCCGTGATGTTGATCCATCGACTAAACTAAACTAAACTTATGGGTTGCACCCGTGTGCCGTGATGTTGATCCATCGACTAAACTAAACTAAACTTATGGGTTGCACCCGTGTGCCGTGATGTTGATCCATCGACTAAACTAAACTAAACTTATGGGTTGCACCCGTGTGCCGTGATGTTGATCCATCGACTAAACTAAACTAAACTTATGGGTTGCACCTGTGTGCCGTGATGTTGATCCATCGACTAAACTAAACTAAACTTATGGGTTGCCCCCGTGTGCCGTGATGTTGATCCATCGACTAAACTAAACTAAACTTATGGGTTGCCCCCGTGTGCCGTGATGTTGATCCATCGACTAAACTAAACTAAACTTATGGGTTGCCCCCGTGTGCCGTGATGTTGATCCATCGACTAAACTAAACTAAACTTATGGGTTGCCCCCGTGTGCCGTGATGTTGATCCATCGACTAAACTAAACTAAACTTATGGGTTGCACCCGTGTGCCGTGATGTTGATCCATCGACTAAACTAAACTAAACTTATGGGTTGCACCCGTGTGCCGTGATGTTGATCCATCGACTAAACTAAACTAAACTTATGGGTTGCACCCGTGTGCCGTGATGTTGATCCATCGACTAAACTACACTAAACTTATGGGTTGCACCCGTGTGCCGTGATGTTGATCCATCGACTAAACTAAACTAAACTTATGGGTTGCACCCGTGTGCCGTGATGTTGATCCATCGACTAAACTAAACTAAACTTATGGGTTGCACCCGTGTGCCGTGATGTTGATCCATCGACTAAACTAAACTAAACTTATGGGTTGCACCCGTGTGCCGTGATGTTGATCCATCGACTAAACTAAACTAAACTTATGGGTTGCACCCGTGTGCCGTGATGTTGATCCATCGACTAAACTAAACTAAACTTATGGGTTGCACCCGTGTGCCGTGATGTTGATCCATCGACTAAACTAAACTAAACTTATGGGTTGCACCCGTGTGCCGTGATGTTGATCCATCGACTAAACTAAACTAAACTTATGGGTTGCACCCGTGTGCCGTGATGTTGATCCATCGACTAAACTAAACTAAACTTATGGGTTGCACCCGTGTGCCGTGATGTTGATCCATCGACTAAACTAAACTAAACTTATGGGTTGCACCCGTGTGCCGTGATGTTGATCCATCGACTAAACTAAACTAAACTTATGGGTTGCACCCGTGTGCCGTGATGTTGATCCATCGACTAAACTAAACTAAACTTATGGGTTGCACCCGTGTGCCGTGATGTTGATCCATCGACTAAACTAAACTAAACTTATGGGTTGCACCCGTGTGCCGTGATGTTGATCCATCGACTAAACTAAACTAAACTTATGGGTTGCACCCGTGTGCCGTGATGTTGATCCATCGACTAAACTAAACTAAACTTATGGGTTGCACCCGTGTGCCGTGATGTTGATCCATCGACTAAACTAAACTAAACTTATGGGTTGCACCCGTGTGCCGTGATGTTGATCCATCGACTAAACTAAACTAAACTTATGGGTTGCACCCGTGTGCCGTGATGTTGATCCATCGACTAAACTAAACTAAACTTATGGGTTGCACCCGTGTGCCGTGATGTTGATCCATCGACTAAACTAAACTAAACTTATGGGTTGCACCCGTGTGCCGTGATGTTGATCCATCGACTAAACTAAACTAAACTTATGGGTTGCACCCGTGTGCCGTGATGTTGATCCATCGACTAAACTAAACTAAACTTATGGGTTGCACCCGTGTGCCGTGATGTTGATCCATCGACTAAACTAAACTAAACTTATGGGTTGCACCCGTGTGCCGTGATGTTGATCCATCGACTAAACTAAACTAAACTTATGGGTTGCACCCGTGTGCCGTGATGTTGATCCATCGACTAAACTAAACTAAACTTATGGGTTGCACCCGTGTGCCGTGATGTTGATCCATCGACTAAACTAAACTAAACTTATGGGTTGCACCCGTGTGCCGTGATGTTGATCCATCGACTAAACTAAACTAAACTTATGGGTTGCACCCGTGTGCCGTGATGTTGATCCATCGACTAAACTAAACTAAACTTATGGGTTGCACCCGTGTGCCGTGATGTTGATCCATCGACTAAACTAAACTAAACTTATGGGTTGCACCCGTGTGCCGTGATGTTGATCCATCGACTAAACTAAACTAAAAATGTTCATTCTGCCACGCTAACCATCATGCAATATCACAATCATTGGCTGTCAGATAGAGCGCTGAAATGTTATACAGAACCTGTGTTGTCGTATGGTAGTCAATCATTGGCTGTCAGATAGAGCGCTGAAATGTTATACAGAACCTGTGTTGTCGTATGGTAGTCAATCATTGGCTGTCAGATAGAGCGCTGAAATGTTATACAGAACCTGTGTTGTCGTATGGTAGTCAATCATTGGCTGTCAGATAGAGCGCTGAAATGTTATACAGAACCTGTGTTGTCGTATGGTAGTCAATCATTGGCTGTCAGATAGAGCGCTGAAATGTAATACAGAACCTGTGTTGTCGTATGTTAGTCAATCATTGCAGCGTGTACCATTGCATAAAAGTCTTCATCTGATCTTATACTATTGAAGAGTCAATGGTCATTCAGTCTGTACATTGTTGTATGTATGCATGATGTATCATTGCATACACATTTTTCTTTAGTCGCAAGCAATAGTGATGATCACATGCATAATTGAAGACCATAAGCACTAAGTGAAGATCACATATATAAGTGAAGATCACGTGATTCAGTGAAAATCACATGTGTCAGTGAAGATCGCAGGTATCAGAGAAGATCACATGCATAAGAAATGAGCCTATGTTCCTTCATTCTACACCGTTGCTGTCATGTTTTACCATCATCATCAAGTGTCATGCCGGCTGGCGTAGGTGTTAATGACTCTCCACAGATCTCGGTCTTTGGTTTTCTGGATCAACTCAGCTGTTGATATTCCTCCATGCCACGGTCGCAATCCATCCAGCATCATTTCTCTTGGCCCCTGCCTCTCTTCCCCTCGATCTTTCCAGTTGTCACAATGTTCTCCAATGCCTCTCTTCTCATCATATGATCAAAGAAAACTGTTTGTCTCTTTCTTATTGTTGTATATAATGTTCTAGTTTCATTAGCCTCTTTCAGGCAATCGTTGTTAGTTACACTGGCAGTCCAAGGAATTCGCAACATTCGTCTCAAAACCCACATCTCTGTTGCTTCTAAGTTCCTCTTAATTTATTCATTTACATTCCACGATTCACTGCCATACAGCAAAACTGGTTCTACATAGCATTTCAGCACTCTCTTGCTTACATTCAGTGACAGTGACTTATAGCATAATATACTTTCATTTTCTGAAATGCGACTTTTGCCTGCCCTGTTCTGCTCTTAATATCTGTTGTACATCATCCATTTGATGTTATAAATGAAACTAGATATTTAAAACTATCCACTTGGTGAAGAATTTACTCTTTTATCTATATTTCACATTTGGGTGGCACCTTTTTCTTTGATATCACCATTGTTACGGTTTTCTTGACATTCAAGAATAGTCCTTTCTTTGCACTCTCTGTAACAACAATGTCCAACAATTGTTGTAGGTCTGTTGCATTATCCGCCATCAATACTGTGTCATCTGCATAGCGTATATTGTTTATATTATAACCTCCGATTAGTATTCCTGGCTTCTCTTTGATCTCTCTCATTATTACTTCGCTATAGAGGGAGAAGAGATCCGGTGACAAAACATTGTCGTACTCCCAGCCTTATTTGTTCATAATTTCCTGTTTTATTTCCAATTTTAATTGCTGCTGCTTGGTTCCAGTACATTTTTTTTATTATTATTATTCTGAGAATCTTCCCGTAAATGTTAATAAATTCCAACATTTTAATCATTTCATAATTTTTTACTTTATCAAATGCCTGAGCATAATCTATGAAACACAAATATATGTCTTTCTGTGTCTCTGTTGGTCTTTCTAATAATGTCCGTAATGTATATATTGCACTGTTTGTACCATTCCCTTCCACAAATCCATGCTGTTCTTCACCAATTTCCATTTTCATTTTCTTTCTTGTTCTTGTCATTATAATTCTGAGTAGTAGCTTAGTGACATGGTTTATAAGGTTAATAGTACGAAAATCTTCGCATTTAATTGCTCCTGGTCTTTTTGATTTAAGTTTTATAGCATGCTATATCATTACACAAGAGTCATGCTCCGATCTCTTGTACAACTGAAGATTTGTCAGTCTGAAAAAGGCGCTAAAGAAGACAGCCAACCAGCCTTCTCACAGCCAAGGACAATCGTTTATCTAGGAATATACAATGTATGTCCATAACAATTTCCGTACGTTTGTCTTACTATCCAGCTCTATGACGAAGGCCTTACGGACGCAATTCGTAATCCGCGTACCGCGTTCGAAACACAGCTGTGGGCTGTTTGGAAGCAGGCCGCCATGCGTTGGCTTTCTATACAATGGTATGGGTGTCGGTCGTTCAGAAAGCAATCGCAAACTACTGAACGTGAATTTGCCAAGAAATCACGAACAACCCCCGCCCCCTCCCAAAAATGCTGGGATTGACTGCAACGTTACGTAAAGGATATGTAACTTTTTTTTCCTTTTTTTTTTCTTTTTCTTTTTTTTTTTTTTTTTTTTTGGGGGGGGGGGGGGGGCCTTACTAAACGAAAGCACCCACGTATACCACAGCCATCCGTTTTACAAACGTATAGGACACAAACATGTATAGCAAAAACTGCATTCTATCAAATGAAGAACATGTTATGCAATAAGTCCATGTCACTGGAAGTTGGAAACAGAATTTTGCATGTTACATGGAACCAGTTTTATCACACGGCTGCGAATTCTGGACAATTAGCAAACATGCGAAAAAAATACCAGAAAGCCTAGAAGAATACTGAAAATTCACTGGACAGCCAAAATGAACAATCTGGACATTATAAGGGAGGATGAGTCGTAAAAGACAGCTTATTAAAAACATCATAAAGAGGCAGTCATAATTTTTGCGACATTATGAGAAGACAAAACCTGGAATATGTTGTGACAACCGGAAAGATTTGTGGAAAGAAAGACGGAGGAAGACACCGAGAAAAAATCCTTGACAGTCTTGTGTCATGGCACGGAAGGAAGTCAACACATTGAGCTGAGTCAAGAACTGACATTACAGCACGCAGGACATTCCCATACGTGTTCCGTCCTCATCTGCAACAGCCAGCGAAGAGTCCCGATACTAATGGTACCAGTAGCAGTCACATTATGTGTCCGTCTGTGGGTTCGATTTCGCCTTTCAGTTCACGAGTGCAGTTTTCTCAGAGACTCCTGGGGATCGTCGCTGGAGCTACAAAGTTCGTGCTTTGTGCGACGCTGTTGGTAGGTCATTCATTCATTCATTCATTCATTCATTCATTCATTCATTCATTCATTCATTCATTCAGTAGCATGTCCTTTGCAGAACCTCGCTTCTATAACAACGTTCCGGAAAACCTTTCGATCATAAACAAGATTTCCCGCGTCCGGTACACACATCTGGGGATCATCCGCCATATTCCGCACCCATCTTCTCTTTGGCCTCCTTCTTCCTCTCTTCCCAAGCATATACCCTTCCATTATTGTTCTCTCCAAACTTTCGTGACGTTTCAAGTGACGAAAATCCCTGCTCAAATAGACCGAGCCATATGGGATCAAACCCTGCGCAATAAAGTCAAAACTCTCGCCATTCAATCAATCATGTGCCATGCCGGAAAACGTGGGTGGTCATGATTCGTCATTTCACTCGATGACCGGAGTCGTGGATCAGCTCAATGTTCCCGTCTCGTCCATGCCATGTGGCAAAGCCATCCAGGTATTTTCCTCTCGGTCTTCCTCTTGGTCTGTTCCTCTCGATCTTGCCAGTTGTCAATAAGTTCTCCAATCCATTTCTTCTCATAACATGTCCAAACAATTTTGACTGTCTTCGTCTAATTTCTCTAATCAGTCTACGATTTTCATTTGTCTCCTGTAGTACTTGGTCATTGGTTTTTCTATCCGTCCATGGTACTTTTTGCATTTTCCTCAGAAACCACATTACTGCAGCCATCAGATGTTTTTCAGCTTGACTGCACATTGTCCAAGTTTCACATCCATACAAAAGAACAGGCTCTATGTATCCCCTCAACACTCCTTTTCTCGTTTCAATTGACATCTTTTTATTGGTCAGAATGTTTTTCATCTTGCTAAAGGCTACTTTCGCCATGGCGATTCTTGTTCTAATCTCTTCAAGGCATCTCCCATCAGATGTTATGACTGTTCCGAGATAATTCTACCGATTCACTTGTTGAAGAATATTCCCATTTACTTGTATATTACATTGTGGTACTTCGTTCTTCCTAGTGACGACCATAACAGGTGTCTTCTTACAATTTAATTCCAACCCCAGCTGCTCACTGTGTACAACATCTCGCCATTACACCCCTTTAAACCTAAGAATTGATTTTACATATTTAAATGCCCTAGGGTTTCCCTCTAATTCCCATCGTTATTTATCATATCAATGATCCGCATTTTGTTTATGTGAACAAAAATCAGGAAAATATTGTCATCGAGTATTTATTTTCCCTTTTTAGCGAAAACTCGACAGCACAAAAGAGAGACGAATGTTATTGGATTTCAAATGTTACACAAAATGTCAAGTTGCAATCAATATTCTAGAGTATAATTGGGGTTTGCATGATCTCTTATCATTTCAGATTGTGAAGACTGAATTGGTAGAAAGATGGAAATTGTTTGCGCTATTTTCTCTCTTTTCTAGGATTATTTTCGAATAGTGACGCGCATGCATGCAATATGGATTTTATATTATCGTGATCTCTGTCACGTTGTTAGCAATGTTCGATTAGTTTTTACGAAATTTCGACAATTATAACGTGATTTTTTTTTGTTTATTTTTGCATAAACTATTTCAGCCCAATCCAACGTATTGTGTGAAACATAAAATACAGCATAATGCGTTCTCTTTATTTATACATTTGGGTACGCATGCCAAACCCGTTCCAAGCCCATTGAACGGTCCGATTTTGTGAAGACACATGAATGGTGTAGCATAGGTGGTAGTGCAAACGCAATTGAAATACCACTACTTTTATCGTTTCTTTACTTAATCGGTCGACATTGTCAAGCGGGGAGTTTGACAGTAGTAAACGCTTATATAGGTCCAGACACTTACGATTGTCAGATATACACGCTCATACAGGCCCAGACTTTGATTTGAGGCACTCAGCTGAGGGATATGGCTGAACGCCTCTAAGTCAAATCCCCCGGATGTGAGGGCCTGGCCGCTACTTACCTTCTGCTCTTGGAGGTTTGATGCCGAGCCGGCAGCATCTGTAGTCTGCCTTGTTCCAGACGTACTGGTCATCCTTTCCTCTGGAGAATGCAAGGCAAGCCGAGAGAGGGATCATGCTGCATGGGCAACACATGTTCTCTAAATCCAAGCCAGGCATTGGGCGATGGAATTCTAGCTCTAGTTCCAATCCTCAAACTTTCGTCTGGAAAGACGGCAAGGTGCCACTTACGCACGCCAAGGAAATCTGGCTTTCCCTGTAGCCGTTACTAGCAGTGTCCGTGGCGGTGTGACAAGCTGTCTGCCTAGCGTTATGAAATTCAGGTTCGCTTTGAACTCCGTCATTTGGCCCACGAACGATTTTTTTTTATTTTTTTTTTTGCGGGGCGGGGGGGGGGGGGGGGGGGGCTCTTGTCGCTGGATCTATGGAGTTTGCGCACTGTACGACACTTCCGAGAGACCGTTCTCCGGAAAGACGACTGAGCCATATGACGTCCCCCTTCCCGGAATATTTCGGCCCTTTACCTTCCCAGCATTCTGTGGGGTATGGCCTTCCCAGGTCATGACTCAGGGTGGTTTTCTCGTGTCTAAATTTGTACTTTGGTTCGAGGCGTTCGAGTCGTTTTCCCCCAGCACTGCGCTGCAATGGCACCGATCTTGTCAGGGTGTCATTCTGTCTTTCCAAATCATAAATCCGTGTATAACAGAGGGATCACAGTCAGGCTGTGGCTTGAGCGCTTATCTGTCCGTGGGGTGATCACGTGTTTAAATACCCTTCAAGTTAGATTTATAAAATTGATTTTGATTCACATTTAACCCAGCCTTAAAAAGTTGCCAAGAAATTTCAGGTAAAATGTAATGTTGAATATCATGTTAAATACCACGTTAAATGTTATTTTAAGACACGTTAAATGTCACGCTAAATGTCGTGTTAAAAGCCACATTAAATGCCATGTTACATGTCTCGTTAAACGTCATTCCCTTGTACCTGAGGCTGGGTTTCGCTTGTACCTGGCTTTGAGTTTCACTTGTCATGGCGCTGATTTCCGCTTGTACCTGACGTTGGGTTTCGCGTGTACCTATCACTTGGTTTCGATTGTAACTGGCGTTGGGTTTCGCTTGTAACTGGCGTTGGGTTTCACTTATCATGGCGTTGGTTTTCGCTTGTTCCTGACGTTGATTTTCCCTTGTACCCGGCGTTGGGTTTCACTTGACGTGGCGATGGGTTTCACTTGTCATGGCGTTGGTTTTCACTTGTACCTGGCGTTTGGTTTCCATTGTACCTGGCTTTGGGTTTCACTTGTCATGGCGTTGGGTTTCACTTGTCATGGCGTTGGGTTTCACTTGTCATGTCGTTGGGTTTCACTTGTCATGGCTTTGGGTTTCACTTGACATGGCGTTGGGTTTCACTTGACATGGCGTTGGGTTTCGCCTATACCAGGCGTTGGGTTTTACTTGTCATGGCGTTGTGTTTCGCCTATACCAGGCGTTGGGTTTCACTTGTCATAGCGTTGGGTTTTGCCTATACCAGGCGTTGGGTGTCACTTGTCATGGCGTTGGGTTTCACTTGTCATGGCATTGGTTTTTGCTTGTACCTGGCGTTGGGTTTCACTTGTACCTCGCGTTGGGTTTCACTTGTCATGGCGTTGGGTGTTGCTTGTCATGGCGTTGGGTTTTGCTTGTCATGGCGTTGGGTTTCACTGGTCATGGCATTGGGTTTCGCTTGTACCTGGCATTGCGTCTCACTTGTCATGGCGTAGGGTTTCATTTGTCATGGCGTTGGGTTTCACTTGTCATGACGTTGGGTTTCACTTGTCATGGCGTTGGGTTTCGCCTATACCAGGCGTTGGGTTTCACTTGACATGGCGTTGGGTTTCGCCTATACCAGGCGTTGGGTTTTACTTGTCATGGCATTGTGTTTCGCCTATACCAGGCGTTGGGTTTCACTTGTCATAGCGTTGGGTTTTGCCTATACCAGGCGTTGGGTTTCACTTGTCATGGCGTTGGGTTTCACTTGTCATGGCATTGGTTTTTGCTTGTACCTGGCGTTGGGTTTCACTTGCACCTCGCGCTGGGTTTCACTTGTCATGGCGTTGGGTGTTGCTTGTCATGGCGTTGGGTTTTGCTTGTCATGGCGTTGGGTTTTGCTTGTACCTGGTGTTGGGTTTTTGCTTAACATGGCGTTGGGTTTCGCTTGTCATGGCATTGCGTCTCACTTGTCATGGCGTAGGGTTTCATTTGTCATGGCGTTGGGTTTCACTTGTCATGACGTTGAGTTTCACTTGTCATGGCGTTGGGTTTCGCCTATACCAGGCGTTGGGTTTCACTTGTCATGGCGTTTGGTTTCACTTGTCATGGCGTTGGGTGTTGCTTGTCATGGCGTTGGGTTTTGCTTGTACCTGGTGTTGGGTTTTTGCTAGACATGGCGTTGGGTTTCGCTTGTCATGGCGTTGGGTTTCACTTGTCATGGCGTTGGGTTTCACTTGTCATGGCATTGGGTTTCGCTTGTACCTGGCATTGCGTCTCACTTGTCATGGCGTAGGGTTTCATTTGTCATGGCTTTGGGTTTCACTTGTCATGGCGTAGGGTTTCACTTGTCATGGCGTAGGGTTTCACTTGTCATGGCGTTGGGTTTCACTTTGTCATGGCGTTGGGTTTCGCTTGACAAGGCGTTGGGTTTTGCTGGACATTGTGTTGGTTTTCGCTTGTCATGGCGTTGGGTTTCACTTGTCATGGCGTTGGGTTTCGCCTATACCAGGCGTTGGGTTTCACTTGTCATGGCGTTGGGTTTCACTTGTCATGGCGTTGGGTTTTGCTAGTCATGGCGTTGGTTTTCACTTGTACCTGGCGCTGGGTTTCGCTTGTACCAGGCGTTGGGTTTCACTTGTCATGGCGTTGGGTTTCACTTGTCATGGCGTTGGGTTTCACTTGTCATGGCGTTGGGTTTCACTTGTCATGGCGTTGGATTTCGCCTGTACCAGGCGTTGGGTTTCACTTGTCATGGTGTTGGGTTTCACTTGTCATGGCGTTGGGTTTCACTTGTCATGGCGTTGGATTTCGCCTGTACCAGGCGTTGGGTTTCACTTGTCATGGCGTTGGGTTTCACTTGTCATGGCGTAGGGTTTCATTTGTCATGGCTTTGGGTTTCACTTGTCATGGCGTAGGGTTTCACTTGTCATGGCGTAGGGTTTCACTTGTCATGGCGTTGGGTTTCACTTGTCATGGCGTTGGGTTTCGCTTGACAAGGCTTTGGGTTTTGCTGGAAATTGTGTTGGTTTTCGCTTGTCATGGCGTTGGGTTTCACTTGTCATGGCGTTGGGTTTCGCCTATACCAGGCGTTGGGTTTCACTTGTCATGGCGTTGGGTTTCACTTGTCATGGCGTTGGGTTTTGCTAGTCATGGCGTTGGTTTTCACTTGTACCTGGCGCTGGGTTTCGCCTGTACCAGGCGTTGGGTTTCACTTGTCATGGCGTTGGGTTTCACTTGTCATGGCGTTGGGTTTCACTTGTCATGGCGTTGGGTTTCACTTGTCATGGCGTTGGATTTCGCCTGTACCAGGCGTTGGGTTTCACTTGTCACGGCGTTGGGTTTCACTTGTCATGGTGTTGGGTTTCACTTGTCATGGCGTTGGGTTTCACTTGTCATGGCGTTGGGTTTCACTTGTCATGGCGTTGGATTTCGCCTGTACCAGGCGTTGGGTTTCACTTGTACCTGGCTTTGCGTTTCACTTGTCATGGCGTAGTTTCACTTGTCATGGCGTTGGGTTTCACTTGTTATGGCGTTGGATTTCACTTGTCATGGCGTTGGAGTTTGCTTGACATGGCGTTGGATTTCACTTGACATGGCTTTGGTTTTCGCTTGTCATGGCTGTGATATATTTTCGCAAGCCGTCAAAGTCGCTGTGAATATTCCCCGTAAAACAATTTGAGATTGACACCGAAACTGTGATGGTTTGTTCCCCGCTTCTAAACTCCTAAATTTACAACGATTCATTTTCGACGATTCAACCAAAAACTTGGACGGGAAAGCCAGGATAAAAACCAGCAACGACCGGTTCACGGCCTTATTGTGATACCACAGACTCGTTGTCACTAGATTAAGGCCTACTGTGAATACTGGAAATTGTAGCCTCTAAAATCTCTACACACGCTAGATGAATAATTATTTAGTCAAGAGAAAAAAGAAGGAACAAAAACTAGCAGCCAGTATATTTGGAAACACAACCAAAATCTAGGACCTGAAATCTTGGTGTTGACATGTGGTGTTGGAGCCATTCTCAAAAAGAATGAAGGTAAAACCAATAATGTTTTAGATTAGCTAAGTCTGTGACCCTGTTTCCCAAGAAGAGTTGGTAAGTCAATGTGTTGTAAACCATGTGATTAGTCCTTAAGAAATTAATTTAGTAGAAACTAAATATTATATTCAGTTATCATAGTCATGGATAAACTGTACATTAGGATAAACCACAGTGAGTCTCCTTTTCTCCCAGTTAAACAACTTATTTAATGTTTAAGCATTGGACCAAGAGTGTACATTTTAATTCTTAAGTAGTTAAACTCAATCAGCAGTGATTTAGAAGTTGGTGAGTAACTTAAGATTTAGAAGGCTAAGAATACTTAGTGCAGTGGTAAGAAAACTATTTTAAATGTGCAAACACTGGTAAGACAAATTAGTGTAATGTGTAATAGTTAAGTAGGTTTTTTTTTTACATGAGCACATGACAAGTCAAGTAGTTTCTTTTTTTTTCCCAGGAGCACATGTATCATAATTGTATGTAGTGAGCCAAAGGTATTTTCATTGTTGTTAACATGTGGATTTATCATTTGTGAGACACATAATAATACCTAACCAACCGCCACGCAAGTGGGGTTATGATGTATGATGAATGAATGTGGACTGGGTATATCACATAAATATATGTATTTAATTTTTTTAAATGTATTTGATGAGGGCATGTGGGGATCCATGTGTAATTTAATTATTGCTAAACAGGAGGAATCATCCTTTGTGAATCTCATAAGTATGCCTAATGATCACATAAGTCTATGTCACCGAAGAACGCATGCCTGTGGTGAGTCAGGTGGGATTTCATTATTGTAAACAAATGGTAATGTATCATTTGTGAACCACATCAGTATGATTACTTGTCATCCATACAGATATGATTGTGTCTGATGAATGATGCTGGAGTGATTAAGATTCCATTGTACTGTCATTGTTGTTGAATCTGTGAATTTATTCTTTGTAAAGCACATACATATGCTTAATTATCATCCAAACAGATATGACTGTGTATGATGAATGGTTTATGGAAGGATGAGATTCCATTGTGATGTAAATGGTGTTAAACATTTAAAGTTATCATTGGGAAATCACATACGTATAATTACTTATCTTACAAGCAAGTATGAGAATGATTTCTGATGAATGAGTGAGAATGGGTGAACAGAAGTGACATGTTAAGAAGGAGTATAAGCTAGCAATCAATCTCATGATAAAAGGCAACTTTGATGTGTAATGTCCTGTCTATCACAAGAAAACATTTTCGGCATAGCCTATACACTACTTAACATATTAGTGCACTCCGACGCATGACACCACTTTGTATTAAATATAACTCATGGTACCATCATCTGGTTTTGTGCCCTAAGCACGACACAACCCATTTTACATATCACGCATACTTCACGCATCTGGATTTGTATCTTAAGCAAGACCCCACTTTGTATTATAGATCATTCATGTTACAGCATATGGGCTAGTGTTCTGATGATGATGATGATGATGATGATGCTGATGATGCTGGATGATGCTGGATGATGCTGGATGATGCTGGATGATGGATGATGGATGATGGATGATGGATGATGATGATGATGATTGATGATTGATGATGGTGGTGGTGGTGGTGGTGGTGGTGGTGGTGGTGGTGGTGGTGGTGGTGGTGGTGGTGGTGGTGGTGGTGGTGGTGGTGGTGGTGATGCTGATGATGATGATGATGATGATGATGATGATGATGATGATGATGATGATGATGATGATGATGGTGATGATGATGATGATGATGATGATGATGATGATGATATAATGATAATGATGATAAAGATGATGATGATTGTAATAACAATGATGATGATGATAAATGAAGCGCAAGCATATTACAGACACGGTGAAGATGAGGGAATATACTCGCCTTGAAACTTTTGATTAGAAAAGAATTCACCAGAATACTATACCAGAATGGATACCATAATGTACTTATATTGTTTATAAGCAACTACTCATTGCAATGGGGAATGATTTAAAAAAAAACTTAATGTATGAGACCCTTTTTCTTTAATGGAAGAAGATGTAGAGAAAATAACTAAGTACAGAAGAGGATGGAGAACATAGTTGTCAAATTCCAAATCAATCAATGTCGCATGATTGCGCACTCCGTCTTGTTCACTGCTGCACATCACAATTTCAGAACACACTTCTCACTAAAGGTTCGCACTGGGCAGTATCGGAATGCTAAGAATGTGGCATCAGATCTAAGAATAGAACTGACACCAGTGATGGACAGGTCATGTGGTGGAGGCCTGCTCTATTCATTGGGTGGCCTACAAGAATCGCGTCGCCCGCGAAATGTTTTGGGTCCAGCGACGCTAACTTTCAGCACATGCAGATCGACCATCAAAGCATTCAGATGTGGTTTAGGTCTCTGTATGTCCCTCAGCCTGATTCAGAAGGAATGCTTCAGACTAAATTATGCCTGAGTTTGTTTATTTCTGAGTCAGGTAAAGCTTTAAGTATGAGAGTGTGTGTGTGTGTATAAGTTCCGGCACGAATATATATATATATATATATATATATATATATATATATATATATATATATATATATATATATATATATATATATATATATATATATATATTCTTCTATCAGAAGATAAGCGCCAACTTTCACCCGGCCCCAAAATGGCTACTCTCTGCCAGCACTGATGTAGATATATGACGCCCTTTATCTTTCGTTTTCCAGAAGAGTTGCTGTACAATCACTATGTCTTAAGCTGTGAAAAGAGGCACTTAAGCCCATACTGCTATTCCTAAACTACTGGCTGTCTGACTGCGTTCAGAGCAGGTTAGTACATGATAAACTATGATCTGTGTGCTCTATGTGTCGCTTTAGTTGCAATCCACAGCGAACAGCCAACACACGCGAATGCGAGAAGGAGGAATGAAAGACTCTACCTCTTATCTGATATGTTCGTGGCGTGAAGACAGAATGTGTGTGTAACTGTTTAGCCTCCATGACTGGTCCAGCATTTATACTGCTATGATTTATTCGAACAAGCATTTAGCACTCTGACGAACCACAGTCCAGCTAACAGCCCAACACCAGCACTCAAGTGAACGAATAAAGGAAGGGGGGTGTCAGAATGAGAGAATGAGTACAATGTGTGTCTCATCTTTCTTTCACTCTGTGTGTGTGTGTATATATATATATATATATATATATATATATATATATATATATATATATGTGTGTGTGTGTGTGTGTTTGTGTGTGTGTGTGTGTTTGTGTGTGTGTGTGTGTGTGTGTGTGTGTGTGTGTGTGTTATTGAATGAGAGGCAGTGTAAATCCTCATAAGGAACATTTCACATAGACCTCCACATTCATACCAATTATATGTAATTATATTAACTTTGGAGTGAAATTAATTAATGTATGTTTCTTTACATTTGATGCAACATGTGGAATGTAGTTTATTAAACCATCACCCTGTTTGACCGAGTAAGTAAAGGACATAATATGCTTTTATGCATAAGCACTTCTAAACTGTCAAGTGGAAATCTCACCCCAGTGTCAGAAGAAGTAAGTAAAGGAAATGACAGAAGAGGTGAGAGGGTATAAACAGGGAAGTATCCAGGCAGACTAAAACAATGGTGGCAGCATTGAGTTTGAGTTAATATGTATGAGATGAACAATCACCCTGTTCTGTTCCATTACTATGTAGGGATCAGATATGCTGGGTACATCTCATCATTTACTCTCCATCATTCTTTTCTGGCCTTGTCAGTCACTGTGTCTGTGTCCTCTGTGAGAACATCAGCCAACAGGCCACTATTTACAGGTGCAGTAAAAGAAAGCTTGCCCAATATAATTGCTGATGTCTAATGCCAGTACAAGGAGAGACACTGTAGCTCTTGACTTGTAGGTACTTCCTGAATCTGCTACCTTCTGTAACTCATGTCTGTAAACTCTTTTCATTCTTGTCCACTGGAGAATCATCATCCTTTGGCTAGATATAAATGTGTTCACCATGTTTATCCACCTCAGGTGAGGATGACGGTGTTCGCAGATTGTCATGATCCAGAGTTGCAGAACATTGCCCAAATAGGTACAATGGATCTGTCTAGAGCAGATCTGTAATATAAAGGTGCAACAGGAATCTGTGGCCAGGACCAAGAATATTCAATGAGTCCCCACTGAACTGTGCCCAAACCTGATCTGTGTTTCATGATTGATCTGGTAATTGACTATATCTGAAGTGTAGAAACAGTTCTAAGATCATTAGGATCAATTTTATACCTCAATGCAAATTACTTACAAATATGGCAGAAGTTTGGCAACATTTCATCACTGCTATACTTTGATTTTACTCAGTGAAACTTTATACTTGTGAGAACAATCAATAACTTTCAGGAACAGAGAGTAGTCATGAACTCCTCTGATTCATACAGTGTGTAGAGACTGTTTAGACCAGTGTTTCCCAACCTTTTTTGTACCGTGCCCCACTTAAGCCTTTCTAAAATTCATATTGCCCCCCTCCCCCGCCCCATGCCCCCCCCCCCCCCCTCAACATATACATTATTTTTAATATTCAAAAATTGAAATGTTCACTAAAGAAACTTGAATGATAGGTTTTAGGAAGAAATCACTAGGTAATTATTGAGCAAACACAGTAAGAACATTTTCAAAACATATAATGGAGAACTGAAATTCAAGTACAAAATAATTTTAATGAAAGATTTTTCTATATTATTTTAATTATTAGTAATTATTTATTATTTAAATTTAGTGAGATCCTTGCACTTGATGCTTGCTGCAAAGAGATCTTATGTCAGGTTCCAATTTAGTTAACTTCAGTCTCAAATCTCCCTGTTTTGTTATATTCAGCCGATTTCTTCCATTTTCGAATTGCCCCCCTTAACAGTCAAATTGCCCCCCTGTGGGGCGTGGGCCCCACGTTGGGAAACACTGGTTTAGACTATTTGTTTTACAAATCCTTGAGAAATTTTCCAGTACCATCTGGGGTATTTATTACAGAAACAATAACAGGCTAACTGATGGGAAGGCTTAGTGGCCAAATGACTGAAATCATCAGTGAACTTAAATGAGAGTTCTTAGTTCTAATGTTGAATATGAACATTATCTCAATGTCTTGATGTATTTCATATATGTCATAAATGCTACACTTGTTTAATTCCACAGCTTTAAGGTTAATAAACAAAATTAACTTTTCCTGCATTATTCTGTCCAATACATTGTGGTGTGACAAAACTTTTCATTATTATCTATGTGTTTAGTTAGTGTAACTACATCACATAAAGGTAGTATCTGGAACTACAGGTGACTGGGTAAACACTAATAGACAGCTAAATTCTGTTCTATTGTAATCTCCCAGGTTCCAGTTTACTCAGAAAAGGGAACTTTAAATTGTATTAATTCCTGTGACCATTTCACCTAAAAGGGAAAATGATCATAGGTGGGGGACTCTCGAGCTAACTAAGTTTCTCTTTTCGGGAAGGAAGATTTTGGAGGGAAGAAATTAACATTCATGGGGAAACCCCTAGATTTCCAGAGCGATTATGGGACACTTTGGCTTCCAAGGACCCATCCCCTCCAAATGAAATCAGTCCCATCCTCATAGCGATACTTCATTGTGGGGTAATTCGAGGTGGGTACTGCTTCCAACTACCAATATGTCACAATCAAGGTATTACTCAACCTGTAGACCCTGATGACAGGCATAGGTGAAGATGAAACTGCACATCTGCTAGTCTAAACATTAAACATATAATAATGGAAGGTTGGGTGGAGAGGAAACAATTATGTTGGTGATAACTAATTGAGAACACCAAGATTATCTTTCTCCTATGTTAATTTTCTTTAGGAATATGATTCATTTTATTGATTTCACTTGTTGTGTTCTTGGGAGTTTACAGCATTTCATTTCTCATGTTCATATTGATGATATCATTAGATTTATGATAGATGCTGAAATTTCAGGTAGTGACTATAACCACATAGATCCAGACTTGACTTTGTGAATGTAGCACCTTGTTGAGTGAGCACCTTGTTGAGTGAAGCACCCTGATAGAGTGGAGCAGCTCATTTGAGTGATGCCCTTGACAGAGTAGTGCAGAAAGCTATTCACCTGCAAGATTTTCCTCTATCCATGAAGGACAGGTAACACAGATAATATTCATGAACCTGAAAAGGTGAGAACTAGAGCCAATATTTTGCTCAGACCTAGAACAGATCAACACTAAGAATAAATAACATATAGTCAATGACTGATTGCCACAAGGGACTCACAAACCTAGAAGTGGAGAAACCAGAGTTAAACAGTTCTTTTTTTTCAGATTACCCACACATGCCAGTAGAAGATGAGCAGTACATGTAATTGAAAGAATATAGCTGAGGATATAAACCTTATATTTGGCACATCAATGATGTATAGTTATAGATAGACGTATATGTCCTTATTGAGATTGTATTTTTTTAATGCAATGTTCAAAAGCCAAGCTTCTGTTTATTAAATCATCAAAATGATGTCATTTATTGAGTGTTTTTCTTGTCGTAGTAAAATTGTTTTAATTAACAACCATAGATTAATAATTATTTAGTTGGTAGAGGAGAGGCAAGGAACCACCAATAGGATATTTTGAATACTCAGTAAAACTTCATTGTTTTCCTGGAGGTATTCCTTGGTTCTCCCAAACTCTATTTAATGGTCTCAAACCACTGACCCAGTAATTATAACGCCACAGAACCATCCCTTTATCTCCCACCAACCATCTCCTTATTATCAAATATTTTCCGTCACTTAGGGGCCTGTGCCGCCAGGCGGGACCTAAGTTTTATTGACATGAATATATTGATAATACCAAAACTAACCTGGCTTTCAAATAAATATTATGCGTCCATTCGACCTCGGCCGACCTCCTGTCACTCCGCCCAACGTTCGACTCGGTGCTCCGTAAAATGTCTAGTTATGTTCGTTGGTTCTGTGGCGACACCGTGTAGCAGTCAATTAATATCCTCTTCTTCTGCTAATTCAATTACAGTCACTGTTTCTTGTGCCAACACCATTCCGTAGCCAACATCCAACTTTGCACTGCCTCCTTCTTCCATTCCCTGTCCGTCTGTCCCTGTTGTTATCCTAATTGCTAACTGACGTTTTTCCCTGTTTCTAAGTCGTCCCTTAGATTTCCGTCGAGGATTTCTCTTTTCTTTTCATGACGTCATTTCGCCTGTACGCACTATATGGCATTTAACATATCATAACCTAGGCGTGTTGTTGCAGGACACTCGCTTGCTGCTCGATGGTCTCGGGTTCGTTCCCCAGTGGTGCACATTCGATTTTTTTTTAAATTTAACTGAGCTCCCGTATCGACCCGGCATAAAAGGTTACTGAGAAATGTCTTGGGAAGTACAGGAAGGCCGGTGTGATACTGCCCACATAAGCCACCGAGTGCCGACTGGTTTATCAAAATATGGATCTATCACCATATGTTCAATACGCCCGAGGCGTGTAAAAAGGACACTTCATTAGAAAATATTAGGGACGTTCATTTGAAACCCGTTCCAATGGCTTTATTACAAAAGCATGAAAGAAACATTAACAGGTGTGGTAGAATTAAACAAAGCATTCATTTTGAATGAATTATGCACCATGGGTTGGTCAGAAGAAGTCGCCTTAGGCATTCAGGCAAGCATCCCACTGCTTAGATAGGCGTCCGCACAAAAGGATTGTGGTTGCACATTGAACCAAGTGTTTACCGCGTTCATTACGTCTGCATCTGTGTGAAATCGTTGCCCCTTGAGAGCTTTTTTTAGAGGTCCGAACAAATGAAAATCACATGGTGACAAATCAGGACTATAGGCTGGATGTTGCAGAATTTCCCACATCTTCCTTGCTAATGCTTCCTGAACAGTCTTTGCGACATGCGGACGAGAATTATCGTGCAACAAAATTACACCGCGAGAAAGCATGCCGAGTCGTTTATTCTTGATGGCCTTTTGCAGCTTGTCTAGTGTTTGCAAGTAGTGGGTAAAGTTAATGTTGACACCAGGTTCTTTAAAGTCGGTTAATAATAGCCGTTCATGGTAAAATAATGCGCTCAGCATAACCTTACCAGCGGAAACCTGTAACTTGAATTGTTTGGCTTTTAGTGATCCAGCATGCTTCCATTGCATGCTCTCTCTCTCTCTCTCTCTCTCTCTCTCTCTCTCTCTCTCTCTCTCTCTCTCTCTCTCTCTCTCTCTCTTGCTCAAAGTGGTGACACCATGATTCATCGCCTGCCACTATGCGGAAGAAAAATTCATCACCCTCCACTGTGTAACGCAGCAAGTGGTTCAAACACCATCCCATGCGTTCCTCATTTTGGTGGTCGGTCAACATCCGTGGTACCCACTGTGAACACAACTTCCTATATTGTAGTTTCTTACGAACGACCTTTTGAATTGTCCCAGTTGACACATCAAATTCTTTCGCTAGAGAACGTATGCTTCGACAACGGTTCATCTGTACTGCTGCATCAATTTTGGCGATGTTTTTTTTTTCCTTTCTGTTGCAACAATATGCGCTTGACCCGGTCGTCGAAGATCTGTGTGAACTGACGTCCTTTCCGAAACATTCGTGCCCAGTCTGTCACTGTTGTCTTCGACACACACTTGTTACCGTACGCTGCCTGCATTCTTTGATGAATGTCCACTGGTCGATATCCTTCAAATGAAAGAAACTGAATCACCGCTCTTTGAGCTTCTTTGGAAGGATTTTGGATCAACCTGGCCATTTTCTCAACGGTCAGAAACAGAACCTATGCATCATGGGACGATAAGCACGTGCTCTTTTATTCATTGGTCAGTACTTATCACATGACTATGACATGATCATGTTCAACGTACTCAATTACGCGCGGTGCGGCACGAACGAATTTCAAATGAACGTCCCTTATAAAATTAACCTGCAGGTCCGCATAACCGAATGGTTAAGAACGCGTGTTCTTAACCAACCGGTGTGCTGATTCCGAAGTAAGGGGTTCAACCCCTACACCGGAAGCTGGACTAAAATGTTGACCTGTCGTCCTTGACTTCGGGACGTAAATTACAAGTACCTCTGAAGTCGAATTGGGTTTGCCTGATGGCGAGGGACACTGTTAATAGGGAAAGGTATACTGCATTCAAAATCCAGTCCATCGCTACTATAAATAGTTTGTATGGACTGCGCTTGAGTTCAAAGCGAGCGAGTGCAAAAAAAAAATTAACCTGGCCAGCAAGTATACATACAAAGACCTAGGTAGATGCGCGCACACATCACCAAAAAAAAAAAAAAAAGTGACACAAACATGACAAAAACCCATGTTCATAAAATGTATTGCAAAGTGTTCGAATCAAATTCTCTAAGACTTCTGCGTTATTAATGTATAAATCCAAATAAAGATGTACAAATTGCATAAAATGCTTTGTATTTTCCTCATGTCGTCTCACTCCTAAATAAAACCGTTAGAATGAAAAAGAAAAATACAATCAAAGATGAGTACCAAAATACTAATTCCGCGGATTTTCGTGACTTACTGGTTCATGAATATTTGATCAGTTTGTATCTTTCCTTCGGCCACGGCGACATTGTAATTGGGTTTCCCATACTTGGTCAATAATTGGCACCCAACAAGAAGAGACGGGCGTACTGATGTAAATGTTGGTTCATAGATGAACACGCATGTATTGTTTAGCGCTCATAGAAGTTGAAGATAGAGTAGAGATTATAGGACGCATTAGACAACATAAACATTGACAACTATAGTTAGCAACCGGGATTCTAACCTGTGACCTCCAAATGAGGGGACGGCTTGGGGTTTGTTCATTGAGGGCCTATATTTCAACAGATGATAAACGAAAGAAAGAAAGAAAGAAAGAAAGAAAGAAAGAAAGAAAGAAAGAAAGAAAGAAAGAAAGAAAGAAAGAAAGAAAGAGCACAGAAGATCGCACAACCTCCGTGTTGGTGCTCTGATTCCAATGTACCTGTACAGATGCTCTGGATTCTGGTTCCTATGTACCTGTACAGGTGTCTGATGCTCTGGTTCCTATGTACCTGTACAGGTGCTCTTGGCTCTTGTTCCTATGTACCTGTAAAGATGCTCTGATGTTCTGGTTCCTATGTACCAGTACAGGTGCTCTGATTCTCTGGTTCCTTTGTACCTTTACATGTGTTCTAAGCCCTGGTCCCTCTGTACCGGTACAGGTGCACTGTGCACTGAGCCCCGCCTGCTCAGTATAATGGCAATAATGCTGCTATTGTCCCAGGACAGTGTTGACTGACAGTCGGTTATATGTGCCCTGTGTCCTCTTCTTGCTCCGCTGCACCCACCACCACACTAGCGACAACGACAACGGAAAAAGAGAAAGAAGGTATAAAGGCAAGCGATGAAATATTGATTGTCACGCTTGATTTGGCTATTTGGCCTCGACTTTGCTGTCAAGAGATGTGTTTACAGTTCATTGATCACAAGTTTCATGGTTCTGCTCCGAGTGAGACGTGATCCAGTTGGTGTTGCCAGTTTATTGCTATTGATTGTGTGAAGTTCGATGCTTGGCAACAGTCACGCAGTGTGCTTCCAGGGGGGTTGGGCACAGTTCTCCTAAATGTCACATTACCAGCCACATACTCTTAGGAGCGGCTGGCCGAATGGCTAGAATAGCGGATTATCATTTGGGAGACCCGGGTTCGAATCCTCGGTAAGATGTGGAGTTTTTTTTTCTGTTGGGGGTAAAAATAACACTCAAACCTGCACAGTTCGCGGTGATTGCACTAGCCAGGCGGCTTTAATATCTCAGACTCAAAGACACCCCCCCCCCTGTGGTAGGACCACAAGGTACTAACTATATTGGCAGTAAATGGCAGTTTTTTATACTCTTAGTGGCAATGAACGCGTTTCACAATTGCTCTGACATACCGAAAGGAGGGTTCGAAACCAGCTCCAGGAGATGTGGAAGCAGACTGCCTTGTGTTGATTTCATTGGCAAGAGCGTCAGTGGTTCAGAAAACAATGGTAAACTATTGAAAGTAGAAATTGCCTAGTTACCAGTTCATTGCATGTCCTTTGCAGGACTTCGCAGACAACTTCAGCATTTTCTTTTAGATGTTTGTGATTTACCAGACAAGTTTGCATTCAATAGAGTTTCATAGCTTTCTGAACGACCGGAACTCATACCATTGAATAAAAACAACTCAATACTTCACACACCAACACATCTTCCCCACATACCCTAACTACTACTTCAACCCAAGACCAACCAATATCAATAAAATCACAAACAACCGCCCCACCAGCATTCTACGGCGCCACCAACATTCTACCACCATAACACAATAAACAGCTTCATTGGAGATTCCATGCCCGAGCCCCAAGAGAATTCCCGCCTTTGTACAGAAGTGTTAAGTGGGGCGGACACCCAATGATCTTGGGATTGTCGTCCAATAAAAAAGCCATGCCACCGGGGCCTCTTGGGACAGGTCATCGGATGATTGTGACCTTGAAGAGGTTGCTGGCAGAAGTAATTTCCGGTGAGAAGGGAACTGTCTCCTTTATCTGCTATTTGATGTCTCTTGGGGCTTCACGGTCGGAGAAAAAAGAAGGGGGGGGGGGGCGTTACCATGGGACATAAAGGGGTGGTTGGTTGGAGATAAAGGGATAGTTGGTGGGAGATAAAGGGGTGTTTGGTGGGGGATAATGGGGTGGTTGGTGGGAGATAAGGAGATGGTTGGTGGGAGATGAAGGGATGGTTGGTTAGAGATAAGGGAATAGTTGGTAGGAGATAAGAAAATTTGTTGGTGGGATATAAATGGGATAGCTGGTGGGAGATAAATTAGATGGCTGATGGGAGATAAAGGAATAGTTGGTGGGAGATAAGGAGATGGTTTGTGGGAGATAAAGGGATGGTTGATGGGAGATAAGGGAATGGTAGGTGGGAAATATAGGGGGTAGTTGGTGGGAGATAAGGGGATGGTTGGTGGGAGATATGGGGATGGTTGGTGGAATATAAGGAGATGGTTGGTTGGAGATAAATGGAATGGCTAGTGGGAGATAAGGATATGGCTGGTGAGAGATAAATGGAATGACTGGTGGGAGATAAAGGCATGGCTGGTGGGAGATAAATGGGAAGGCTGGTGGGAGATAAGGAGATGGTTGGTTGGAGATAATGAGATGGTTGGTGGGAGATAAGAAGATGGTTGGTGGGAGATAAGGTGATGGTTGGTGGGAGATAAGGAGATGATTGGTGGGAGATAAAGAGATGGTTGGTCGGAGATAAGAAGATGGTTGGTGGGAGATAAGGGGATGGTTGGTGGAAGATAAAGGGATGGTTGGTGGGAGATAAGGAGATTGTTGGTTGGAGATAAGGTGATGGCTGGTGAGAGATAAATGAGACGGCTGGTGGGAGATAAGGAGATAAGTGGTGGGAGATAAGGAGAGGGTTGGTGGGAGATAAGGAGAGGGTTGGTGAGAGATAAGGAGATGGTTGGTAGGAGATAAGGAGATGGTTGGTGGGAGATAAGGAGATGGTTGGTGGGAGATAAAAGGATAGTTGATTTGAGATAAAGGGGTGGTTGGTAGGAGATACGGGGATGGTTAGTCGGAGATAAGGAGAGGGTTGATGGGAGATAAGGGGATGGTTGGTGGGATATAAAGAGATGGTTGGTGGGAGATAAAGAGATGGTTGGTGGGAGATAAGAAGATGGTTGGTGTGAGATAAGGAGATGGTTGGTGGGAGATAAGAAGAAGGTTGGTGTGAGATAAGGAGATGGTTGGTTGGAGATAAAGAATAGTTGGTGGGAGATAAGCAGATGGTTAGTGGGAGGTAAATGTTATGGCTGATGGGAGATAAGGAGGGGGTTGATGGGAGATAAGGGGATGGTTGGTGGGAGATAAAGAGATGGTTGGTGGGAGATAAGGGGATGGTTGGTGGGAGATATGGGGATGATTGGTGGGAGATATAGGGATGGTTAATTGGAGATAAGGGGATGGTTGTTGGGAGATAATGGGATGGTTGGTGGGAGATAATGGAATGGTTGGTGGGAGATAAGGTGATGGCTCGTGGGAGATAAATGGGATGGTTGGTGGGAGACAAGGAGATGGTTGGTTGGAGATAAGGAGATGGTTGGTGGGAGATAAGGAGATTGATGTTTTGAGATAAATGGAATGGCTAGTGGGAGATAAGGATATGGCTGGTGAGAGATAAAGGCATGGCTGGTGGGAGATAAATGGGATGGCTGGTGGGAGATAAGGAGATGGTTGGTTGGAGATAATGAGATGGTTGGTGGGAACGAACGAACGAACGAACGAACAGACTTTATTTTCAAAGGGTAACAAATTGGGCACGCAGGCCCGTCTTACATTCGGCCCTTCCACTCACTCAGCTTTCTTTCATCAACAGTGCATATGAAAAAAAAAACATTGTCACATGGATTTTGTCAACATAAACAATGTATATTACTATGTTATGAGACACATCCACCACCCACCCACACATCCCCCATTCACTCCAACTCCCCCACCCAACCACACACATAACTCACACACACATACATTCCCCCACCCATCCACCACATCCCTACACCTACACATCTCCCCACCCACACACACCTCGCACCCACCACACATCCCATCCACCCACACCCCAAGCACACATACATTCAATAACCCACACATCCCCCACCTACACACATCTCCCCACCCACTCACATATCCTCTACCCGTCCCATTACTCACCAACAATCACTCAACCACATATCCTCCTCCACTCACACACCTCCACCCACCAAGCCAAACACACATTCCTCAGCCACACACACATCTCCCCGTCAACTCACATATTCCGCACCTACCCACACACAAATTCCGCACCCACCCACATAATCTCCCATCTCCCCCAGCCCACTCACAGATCCCGAGCCCACACCTACAAACATCCCCCACCATCTCCTAACCTGCACACACTCACCCACCCACATATCCTCTACCCACCCACACATCCTCTACCCACCCATCCCCCAACCAAACATCCCTTACCCACACACCCTTACTCATATACAATCACCCACCCACACATCCTCTACCCAACCACACATCCTCCATCCACCCATCCCCCAGCCACACATCCCTTAACCACACACCCCTACCCATATACACACACATCCCCACCCACGCACAATCTCCCCACCCATACACACATCCCTCCCACACATCCCCACCCACCAACACATCCCCCATTCACAAACACACACCTCCCATCCACGCACACACAACCCACACAAACATCCCCAACTCATACACTCATCCCCAGACACACGTACTTATCCCTCAACCACTAACACCCACACATCCCTTACCCACTCATCAACACATACATCTCCTATATACCCACCCACACTCACACACCCCAACCACCCATCTAAGCACACATCCCCACCCTCACACACATCCTTCACCCACCCGAAAACCCAACCACACCTTCACCCACCCACACACACATCATTTATCCACAACCAGCTCCCCTCGCACACATCACCACACCCACACACATCCCAAAGACACATCCCTCACCCACACACACATCTCCCCACACATCTCCTACCCATCCACACATCCCCCAACTACAATCACCCTCACTACCCACACATACATCCTTCATCCAGCCACACACCCCCACCCAGCCAGACATATCCCGCACCCACACACACATCTCCAAATCCATCACCCACACCCATCATGCACCCCTCCCCAACCCACACATATCTCACCCACACACACACTCCCCACTCATCCACCCAAACATCCCACACCCATACACATCCCTCACCCACACCCCCAAACCCACAACCACCCCACCTGCACACATCTCCCACCCACCACATATCCCCACACCCACATCTCCCCACCCATACATATACCCCCACCCATCCCATAACCCATCATCAATCATCCACCAACATATCCTCCTCCACCCACTCACCCACAACCACCTAGCCAAACACACATCCCCACCCATACACACATCTCCCCGCCAACCCATACATCCCGCACGTACCCACACACAAATCCCCCACCCACCCACACAATCCCACGCCGCCCACCCACACACACATCCCCCCATCCCCCAACCTACTATTATGATCAAACTCCCACATTTTACACACACATACAGTGACGATTGTCGTGAGCATTGTCGCAAAATTGTAAAGAAAATGGAGAAAAATTGTACATATACATTTTGTAACTTAAAAATTAGTGATGCAATTCAACTCTCTCTCTCTCTCTCTCTCTCTCTCTCTCTCTCTCTCCCTCTCTCTCTCTCTCTCTCTCTCTCTCTCTCTCTCTCTCTCTCTCTCTCTCATACTCTCTAATTCTCTCAGCCACTCTACAGTGATGTACATGTGTTCATGTTATAAATTATAACATCAGTTGGCATTCAAAATGGTAATATGAACATGAGAATACACAACATATATGGAATAGCATGTTACATGATATGCGTGCGCTTAAATCTCTCTCTCTCTCTCTCTTTCTCTGTCTTTCTCGCTCTCTTCTCACTAACACACACCCATAGACACTCACAAACAATGGCCGCACACATACACACATTAACAATACCATTCCTCCACTGTCTTCTCTCGTTCGCTCACTCCCCCCGCTCTCTCTCTCTCTCTCTCTCTCTCTCTCTCTCTCTCTCTCTCTCTCTCTCGCAATCACTATTTCACCCATTAAGTCACTCTCTCCATCTTTCATTTACTCAATATCACACTCTCTTTCACTCTAACTCACACACAGACAGACACACACCCTCTCGCTATCAAATACACACTCCCTCGTGTGCGCAAGAAAGCATATACACATACACACACGAGCATACACACAATATACACACGCAAATACACACATATCCCCACGCGCACATACGCACATCCACACCCATATACACATACTTACACACACACACACAAATACACACTCCCTCGCATACACTGCGTGCATGCACACATACACACAATCATGCACTCACATACACGAACATATATATATATATACACCCGCACATACATATAAACACACGCATACATTTACGCACACATATAAACATACTTACACACACAAGCACACATACAAACACACATTTACACACACTTACACATACACACCCACATTCAGACGTGCACACACATACACACACATAAACACACGCATACACACATATGGACACACGTACACACTAACCCATCCACCCACACACTTACTCACACATACACGCTGCCTCACATAATCTCACCCTCTCACTCACTCATTTACTCTCTAAACCACACTAACTCACTCTCTTACAAGCACAGACAAGTACACAGACACACACACATTCACCCACTCTCTCTCTTTCTCACCCTTCAATTACCTGCACATCCCACACCTCCCCACCTTTCACACATCTCCCCTCCCACACAAATCTCCACCCATAAACACATTCCCCCCACACACCCCCCCCCCCCACATACCTTCCCCATACACATCCCCGCCCACACACCTCCCCACCAACTCACACATCCTCCACCTACAAATATTCTCGCCACCCACACATACATTTTCCACCCACTCACATTTACCCCATCCACACTCACACACTCCCACCCACGCAGACATATCCCATTCACAGACACCCCCACACTCATCCCCCACACCCATTACACACTCATCCCCCAACCCACACAATCTCCTACACACCCATTCACCCACCCAAACAAAAAAAAAGCGTAAAAATTAGTGATGCAATTCAACTCTCTCTCTCTCTCTCTCTCTCTCTCTCTCTCTCTCTCTCTCTCTCTCTGCTCTCTCTCTCTCTTGCTCTCTCTCTTGGTCTCTCTCTCTCTCTCTCTCTCTCTCTCTCTCTCTCTCTCTCACTCACATCACAGTAATGTTATATTATACATGATAAAATCAAATGGCATACAAAATGATAAGATGAGAAAAAAACCAAAAAAAAATAAATATATATATATATATATATATATATATATATATATATATATATATATATATATATATATATATATATATATATATATGTATATATATATATATATATATATATATATATATATATATATATATATATATATATATATATATATATATATATATATGGAATGGCATGTTACAGGACAATCAAGTGGCATTAAACGATACCTCGTAATATGAAAGATGAGAATACATAAAAAAATATGGAATAGCATGTTACATGAAATGGTTGGTGGGAGATAAGGAAATGGTTGGTGGGAGATAAGGAGATGATTGGTGGGAGATAAAGAAATGGTTGGTGGGAGATAAGAAGATGGTTGGTGTGAGATAAGGAGATGGTTGGTGGGAGATAAAGAATAGTTGGTGGGAGATAAGCAAATGATTAATGGGAGGTAAATGTTATGGCTGGTGGGAGATAAATGAGATGGCTGGTGGGAGATAAATGAGATGGCTGGTGGGAGATAAATGAGATGGCTGGAGGGAGATAAGGAGGTGGTTGGTGGGAGATAAGGGGATGGTTGGTGGAAGATAAAGGGATGGTTGGTGGGAGATAAGGAGATTGTTGGTTGGAGATAAGGTGATGGCTGGTGAGAGATAAATGAGACGGCTGGTGGGAGATAAGGAGATGGTTGGTGGGAGATAATGGGATGGTTGATGGGAGATAAGGAGATGGTTGGTGGGAGATAAGGAGATGGGTGGTGGGAGATAAGGAGATCGTTGGTGGGAGATAAGGAGATGGTTGGTCGGAGATAAGGAGATGGTTGGTGGGAGATGAGATGGTTGGTGGGAGATAAGGAGATGGTTGGTAAGAGGTAAGGAGATGTTTTACGGCGAGACAGACAAACCGCACATCGGCAGCCGTTCGGGCATACTGAAGGGTAAGGTTGAGGGCAAGTGAGCAAAAGGTAGACAAGGATACAGGTGGGAAGATAACACCAAGAGATGGACGAGCATCAGTCTGACAGACGGTACAGTCAAGGCGAGAGACAGACAGTGTTGGGGATCCATTGTAGCCAACCTTCATTGTGGAGACGGCACCTGAGTGAAGGAGATGGTTGGTGGGATTTTAAGTGAGAGATATTGAAGAGGTGAGTTGTGAAGCAGAGATAAGGGACAGACGGGTTGGAGTGTGTGGACTGAGGGGATGCTGTGTGGGTTGATGGGATATTGTGTGAGAGAATGAATTGTGGGAGGGAGAGAATGAGGCGGCGAGGAGGTATTATGTGGGTAGAGGAGGTGCTGTATGGGACGAGAGATGTTATGGGAGTTAGGACAGGAGGTACTGTGTGACAATAACGAGGGAGAAACTGGAAGTGTAGGAGGAGGAGGAAGTATATGACGGATAAAGAAGGGAGAAACTGTGAGAGTATGAGGATGGGGAATTGTATGAACAGCAGAAGCAGCTAAAGGAAGATGAGAAAAAAGAAGAGGTGGACTAAAAATAAGAAGAAGACTAGGAGAAGGAAGAAAATTAAAAAGAAAAGGAAGAAGGAGGAGGAGGAGAAGGAAGAAGACGATGGTGTAGTTGAGTAATAAAACATTGGAAGAAGGAAAGGAGAAATAGAAGGACAATGACGTGGGGGAGGAGGGGGAAAATGATGAAGAAGAAGAAGAAAAAAAGGAAGAAGAATAGGAGCCGCAACACCTCAAGGAAGAGGAGGAAGAAGATAAAGTGGAAGTAGAATAGAAGGAGGGGAAGTAGCAGCAGCAACAGAAAAAGAAGAATCTTCTGGACCAAGAAACAGACTGACGAGCGGCTTGTCTGCAGCCATCCAGACATGTATTGTTGACCTACAATCAGAAATACGAGAGGAAACAGCAGAGGGAGTATTTCGTTTCGCCATATCAAATATACATTAATGCAGTCAGATCTATCACGGCCGTTGTGTCCAAAGTTTATTTTTCGCCCGTGTATACCAATGGCCATCGGGTCGATAGCACCATGTTGGTTTTTGTTGACCGGGAATAAATATGCCAGATTTTTATGTGTAGGCTGTTATAAAGCCTAAGAACATTTTTTTCATTTATAAGAACAATTTTCAGTTAAATCCACACTGGCCTATTCGCGAAAGAAACATGAGCGGAGAAATGTGTGTTTGTAAAAAAAAATTAATTGAAAAATACGGGGGAAGATTATGAAAAGAGATTTGCGAGGGGGCGGGGGGGGGGGGGGAGAGAGAGAGAGACAGTCAGATAGACAGACAGACAGACAGACAGACAGACAGACAGACAGACAGAGATTAGAAACTTGAGAAGAAGAGACAAGAGAGAGAGAGATAGAGAGAGAGAGAGACAAGAGAGAGAGACCAGAAAGAGACAAGAGAGAAAGAGAGATACAGAGGAACAAGAGAGAAAAGAGAGAGGCAGAGACAGACAACAGAGAGAAGAGACAGAGAAATAAGAGAGAGAAGGATAAGAGAGAGAGACCAGATCGAGGGACAAAGAGAAAGAGACAAAGAGAGATAGAAAGAAGAGAAAGAGAGGCAAGACAGGCAGGGATAGAAAGGAAAAGACAGACACGAGAGAGAAAATAAAGAGGAAGAAAAGAGAGAGAGAAAGAGAGAGAGAGAACAGATTAGACAGAGGGGGAGAGAACGAACGAACGAACGAACGAACAAACTTTATTTTCAAAGGGTTAAGAATTGGGCACGCAGGCCCGTCTAACATTCTGCCCTTCTATCACTCTCTTTCATACATCTAGAGAGAGAGAGAGAGAGAGAGAGAGAGAGAGAGAGAGAGAGAGAGAGAAGCGAGAGACAAGAGAGTGACAAGAGATAGCTAAGAGAGAGAGAGAGAGAGAGAAGAGAGACAAGATAGAAGAGAGAGACTACAGTTAAGAGGGAGAGAGACAAGAGGCAAGAGGACAAAAGATGGAGACAAGAAAGAGAGAGAGAAAATAGAGACGAGACAGAGACAAGACAGAGACGAGAGAGAGAGAGAGAGAGGGAGAGAAAGAGAGACAAGATAGACAAGAGAAATTGAGAGAGAGAGAGAAAGAGAGAGAGAGAAGAGGAAGAGAAGAGCGAGAGAAAACAAGAGAGACCTAGAGACAACAGAGACAGGAGAAATAGACAAGTGAGAGAGAGGGAAAAGAGAGACAAGAGAGATAGCGAGCGAGAGACAAGAGACAGACAAGCGAGAGAGAGAGAGAGAGAGAGAGAGAGAGAGGGAGAAAGAGAGAGAGACAGACAGACAGACAGAGACAGAGAGAAACAAGACAGAAAAACAAGAGAGAGAGACAAGAGAGAAGTGAGAAAGAGAGAAATGAGACACTCGATATAGGCAAGATAAAGAGACAAGAGAGACACAGAGAGAGAGACGAGAGAGAGTCAGATATATATAAGAGACAGACAAGAGATCGACAAGAGAGACACAAGAGAGAGACAAGAGACAGAGACATGACAGAGAGATAAGAGAGAGAGAGAGAGAGAGAGAGAGAGACAAGACATGGACAAAAGAGAGATAAGAGAGAGACAGAGAGACGCAAGAGAGAGAAAACAGAGGTAAGAGAGAGAAAAAACAGAGGCAAGACATATAGGAGAGAGACAAAAGAAAAACAAGAGAGATAGACGACAACAAAGAGACAAAAAAAGAACTAAAGAACTGAAGGATTGTTCAGGACCAGGCGAAACATTTGTTATCATTTGTAAAGTATAACCTATTCTAATCCAACTTAACTGGGATGGACGGATCAGACCTCGTCACTGCTGTGTAATATTGTTATGTTTAATTAGTGTTTCCTTCAGATAGTTTAGTCGCAGATGCAACTTCACCTCAACATTTTACCCTATATTCGCTCCGTTCCTGTGCCAGCAAAAGCCTCACGCAATGCTCCTCACTGTCCCATGTAAAAAGTGATATAGAAGGTACACCTGACAAAAACAACATGTAGTACGCAAGCGCCTGCTTGCAAAGGCGCTGCCAAAATGAAAACACAACAGTCTATCTCTAGAACTACAGTTAATCACCGATGGAATCTGCAGTCACTAGAAAACCAGCGATTGCACACGCAATACTACGTAAGACAACCCAGACAGTTCAGCAACCGGTCACCCGCCATTTTTCTGAACACGGAGTTCATATAACAAACCACCGTGGAAAGACGAAAAAAGTATTTCACATGAAATCCACAGCTCACAGAGACGCATCAAGCACTCAACTCAGTAGCTGGGCGACAGAGCCATGTGCTACAAGTACAAATGAGGAAATTTCAGAAGCAAACTAGACTCCAAGGCCATAACTGGTTACCTGTCTACCCACCATATTGTCAGAAACATTGTGATGCTAAAAATAATTTAGAAATCTACATTACGAGCTTACAGGTGACGGAGTCTGTGGCTTAGGGGTTAGTGAAACTCAGTTTCACAATTCCCCGACATATCGGGTTGAGGGTTCGAATTCAGAAGTCGGCGATTTGGAAGCAGATCCCATTGCATTGATTTCGAAGCTGTGAGGCGTGTGCCGTTCAGAAAATAATAGCAGTTAACGTCTTTCTCAGTAATCCCGTATATTCTAGTGAGTAACGTAACATGCGCGAAAGGGATATGAAAAGGAAAAAAAAACTAAAAGTAAAATTGCCTAGAAATCGCAAACGGCTAATAAATGCTGGCTTTGACTGCAACGTCACGTCAAATGACATTCAAGTAACTAACATTACGAGCACATGACTTTATTATAGCAGCTAGCCCATTTACACACGTCGACGTGGCTGGAATGAACAAGAGCGCTAGTTCTTAAGCTACCAGTGCGCCGATATCGATGTAGTGGGTTTAATCTCTACACCGGCATTAAGTTGGACTTTAACGTTGAGTTCTCATTCAGAAAGCAATGGCAAACTATTGCAAGAAAACGCCTAGAAAATCAACTTGGGGGTTAATCGGAAAGTACAGGACATGCAACATTTAACCCATTGATAAACACAGAAAAGGTCATACAGCAGGATTAATTTCTTCAATTTAACTCCTCAAATGCCATGGGATAATAAATCGTCTAAAGTCACAGTTCGTATCTGCCATTGGCATTTATACAATAGTCTTTCCCTATGTAACCCCCTTTAATTTTATATGTTTGCTTGTGTTCGCTGGCTATGAACTCCAGCGTGAAGTCCTGTATATCGGATGAAGACATCCTGTTGTCCAACATCAGTGTGATGTCATACCGGACCTGAGGTTTGCGTGAGTATCCGTTGTCCAATGTCTGGCTTATTGGTGGGCAGACTGGTGGTTCCTCGCCGTGCAGGAAGACATTCTCCGACTTCGGAGGAATCAACGATCCTACTGACTTTAGCCAGGACCCCAAAGGGACCTGGCGCCCAGGACGTCGGCGAGGACGCGTCAATAGGTCTTGGCCAGAACCCAGCCCTGGTGCCTTGGAAATACCTCTGTGTCCCTTTTATTTGATATGTAATACATGTCTGCTACGATATTAATTACTTTTAAGTCACCACTACTTCCCATTTTCCACCATCCATTTTTGTTAGGTTTAAACCTACTTTTTCTTTGGCACTTTGTAAACATATCGGTAAGACGAACTCGCTGGGAAATGGCTTTTTATTCTGCCCTGTATTCCCCATTGGGACATAGTCCCTCAGCCATAGGTCATCAAACATAGGCCTTCAACCAAACCACGCCAAACCGCCCTATCGTTTGCAATCTCCTGCATCCCCCTCCATGTCCTGACAGTATTATTCATTTCTGCCATTCCCATCTCCATGTATTTTTTGGTCAGTCGCTATTTTGTTTGCCTCGTAGGTTTCAGACAAGAGAGTGTCTAGTTATATTGTTCTCAGAGTTTCTCAGTGTGTGTCCTTACCCAGCGCCAGCGTCTTTTCTCTGCCTCTTGGTTCATTGGGATTTGTTTCGTTCTCTCCATGAGCTAATCACCATTTTAGCCGGTGTAACATGAATTATTGTTTACGGCAAGCTGCGTTGCGGTAAATACTTATAAGGTGGCCAGAGGAAACGTTTTAACGACACTCTGAAAATCTCACTGAAAGCTTTTGGAATTCATCTTGACACCTGGGAGACTGCAGCCAAAGGCCGAAATTCGTGGCGTACATCATTACGCAAGGGTGCAGTCACTTGTAAAGCAACCAGGACTGCAAGAGCTGTGAAGAAGGAACTGGACAGAAAAACCAATGCAGGAGATCTTCCTCCTGGAACGTCAAGTATTCTTTGCCACATTGTCAAAGAACATTTCGAGCCAAAATAGGTCTTATCAGACATCTTAGAACTCACGGCTTCATACTTTCAACCCCACTGGATGAAATGAATGGTCATCATTATTCTTGATAGACAAACAACATTGTATGTTTATTTAACTTTCAATGGCAAGGACTTTTGCATACAATTTTCGTCGTTTGTTAGAATGCAGTTATTACAATGGTAATAAGGAAAGCTAATTTACAGGCAAAAGTTAGTCCAGTGCACTAAAAATTAATAGTAACACGTATATGGACTGGGATTTGTTTCGTTCTCTCCATGAGCTCACGTTGGTGATTCTATAATCCCATTTTAGCCGGTGTAACATAAAGATTTATCATGTTGCTTTATTGTATGTTCATTTAACTTCCAACGACAAGGACTTATTGCAAACAATGTTCGACGTTTGTTAACTTGCAGTTACTATTTGATGTTAAGACAACGATATCTTCCTTACTTGGTGTAAGACAACGATATCTCCCTTATTTGGTATAAGACAACGATATCTCCCTTACTGGGTATAAGATAACGATATCTCCCTTACTGGGTATAAGATAACGATAGTGATGGTCGATATCTCAATTACTGGGTATAAGACAACGATATCTCCCTTATTTGGTATAAGACAACGATATCTCCCTTACTAGGTATAAGACAACGATATCTCCCTTACTGGGTATAAGATAACGATATATCCCTTACTGTGTATAAGAAATGAATGAATCACTGAAAAACGAGAAGTAGGTTGAGAGCTTTACCAAAGACAACTACAAAAAACAATGAACGTTGCGGCCAAAGCCTTCGTCAGCACAAAACAAACAAACAAAAATCGATTAAGCTAATACACGATCAACACTACATGAATGTCTAAATATCAACTCATCTGTGTCCAAGCTTTAGACGGCTATCGATGGCTGGAATGGGTATAAGACAACGATATCTCCCTTACTGTGTATAAGACAACGATGTCTCAATTACTGGGTATAAGACAACGATATCTCCCTTACTGTGTATAAGACAACGATATCTCAATTACTGGGTGTAAGACAACGATATCCCCCTTACTTGTTTGTTTTTTTTTTTTTTTTTTTAATGTAGCATATCCCTTACAGGACATTGTAGTCAACACCAGCATTTGTCAGCTGCTGTTGATGTACTAGGCAAGTTTCATGTTCAGTAGTTTGCCATTGCTTTCTGAACGACCGGCTCACATACCCCCCCCCCCCCCGGGTAAGTAACCAGCGCGGCGCGAACTGTTACCGATTCTCGCAGCTGCTGTTTTCCTCACGTGGATATACGGGATTACGAACAATGTCGTTAACGCCTTGGCCATGGAGACTTGGTTAAGGCAACGATAACTAGTAATAAGGAAAGCTAATCCAGATGCAAAAATTAGTCCAATGCACTAGCGGTAGTAACACATGTATGGACTACGCTTTAGTTTAAAGCCAGCGAGCGCAAAAACTTTGTAAAAAAACAACACTTGGATTATTTCTGCGAGCAAAACGTGACAACCACAAGTACACGCAGCTCTACTCGGCACAGGATAACTACCACAGTTAAAGCTATTCATCACGAAAGGTCAGTAGAAGACCTCCATGGATTTTTTTTTTTTCAAACCGAAATTTACGACACTCGCGGACAAAATCCCAGAGGAGGAACCAGATTATAGTAATCAGCGTGCGGATGTTGTCTGACACTATGCGGTGATTTACGCGTCTGTGACATTCCGAAACTTCTGGAAAGAAACATGGCGGAAATAATTGTCCCTTTCTCTCTGCCTACGTAGTTTATTCATATTTATGTGCAGTCTACGATCTTAAAGTCACTGGGGTTATCATCATGACAGTAAATTATCTGAATTGAGAAAACGGGTGCGTTTGTGTAGTCGCCAGGGGGGCTACGCTGATAATGTCATCGCGCAGTCGGACGAGGGTTAAACACGACTGTGGTCGTCGACCGCTAAGTATTCATTGTTTTCTAGGGTTGTTCTTGATACCATCACTCCATGTTTCATGTGGGTTTCCCCTTGCTATGTATCCATTTTATTTCTTACATGTGGCTCTATATGGCAGATGGCACCGGGCACCAAATTATCCAGTTTATTTCGTCTCATAACGTGGCAATATCTTGCTCAATATATGGCAGCGAACAAGAAGAGACGGGCCCGTTTATGTAATGGTTAGAACGTAACACCGACAGTGGCATGGCGGTGGCTGCACAAGGGTTTGATGTCAGCTCTCAACGTTCGCTACGAGAGGGTTTTCTAGTAATTTCTTCTTATAACGTGCCCAAAGAATCTTGACTGATTACGGCTAATGTTTTTTAATCAGTTTACGGTTTTAATTGTTTTTTGTTCTGTCTGTCCATGAATGCCATCAAATGTTTTTCAGGCTATGTTCATTGTCCCCGTTTCACATTTATACAAAAGTAAGTTCTATGTAGCACTTCAACACTCAGATTCTTGTTGCAACTGGCATCTTTTTATTGATCAGTATGTTTTCCATATTGCACAAATCTGCGTTTTCCATAACGATGCGTGTTCTAATCAGCAAAAATACAACATTTCAATTTCACGTAATGTCATTTATTTATTACGAACACAGATTTATGCCAAATCTGTAAATTCCCTGATAAAAACTATTGAAACAACAAAAACCCAGTCTTATAAAGCTTTGGTTTTCGTTATCTTAAAAAAAAAAAAAAAATCCTGGCCTATTTTGCGATCTTCCCACATTTTCAATTTACTTGTCATGTTTTTTTTTTTTTCAAACTCTACTGAGAATGTGATATATTTATCTTCTGGGTATTAAGACATTTTTCTAGTACTTTCTAGAACAACAATATTTTTCAGGCCGTTCTATGAATCCGCTATTCCAGTCCAAGATGTTTAGTTTTAATTTCCCGTTGCCAAAATGTAAACTGATTCATCGAGAATGTTGGGGAAAATGTTTTCCGGTTTTCTTCGCGAAACGAAAGATATTAATCATACGTTTTATATAATGTATTATTATTATTATTTTCATCACCAACACGAGGAGCGGCTAGCCGAGTGGCTAGATTGTTGAATTCTCATTCGGAAGACCCGGGTTCGAATCCTCGGTAAGGTGTAGAGTGTTTTTACTGTCGGGGGCAAAAAGAAAACTCTTAACTTGCACAGTTCGCAGCGACTGCACTAGCCAAGCGGCCTTAATTCCTTAGGCTCAAGACCTCCCTGCCATACACCACAAGATACTATATTGGCAGTAAATGACAGTTTTTGACAGACGGTTTTCATCATCAACATCATGATCGTCATTATTATTATTATGTTCATTATCAGCATCATGATCATCATCAACATCATATTTTCATCAAGCTTTTCATTGTCAAACATTGAAATAACAGCAAAGCAAATATTTGTAAGGTTTTCTCGGAGACTCTTGGGGGTCGTCGCTGAAACTACGGAGTTCGAGCTTTGTGCGACGCTTTCGGCAGGTCGCCCTGCGGAAAGAGACCGAGCCATATGGGATAAAACCCGGTGCAATAATGTGGATCCTCCCGCCTTTTAAGACTTTTTAAATCAAGTCGACACGCTAGCGTAGTTAATAGCGAACTGCGCTGGTAATGTAATGAGCAAGGTCGGATACGGGTTCGACGCCTGGGCTCGTCGTCTGCGAAAGTGAGGGACAGACGGGCTAATTATTCCTCCGTGCACCCAGGCCTACAAAATGTGATAACGCTATGGTATTATATACTCATAGCAGGAAAGTGCTTCCGGACAATTTATGTATGTAACGTAAAGTACAGACTCCCTCTACGTGCCTCAGGCGCACTGAGCGCTTGGTGCGAGACCTGTATCTATATAGACCTGTATCTCTATAGACCCGTATCTCTATGGACCTGTGTCTCTATAGACCTGTATCTCTATAGACCCGTATCTCAATTGACCTGTATCTTTTTAGACCTACATTTCTATAGACCCATATCTTCATAGACCTATATATAGACCTTTATCTCTATAGAATTGTATCCATATAGACCTGTATCTATGTAGACCTGTATCTCTATAGACTTGTATCTCTATAGACCTGTATATAGACCTGTATCTCTATAGACCCGTATCTCTATAGACCTGTGTCTCTATAGACCTGTATCTCTATAGACCCGTATCTCTATAGACCTGTATCTTTTTAGACCTACATTTCTATAGACCCATATCTTCATAGACCTATATATAGACCTTTATCTCTATAGAACTGTATCCATATAGACCTGTATCTATATAGACCTGTATCTCTATAGACCTATATCTCTATAGACCTGTATCTCTATAGACCTATATCTCTATAGACCTACATATCTATAGACCTGTATCTCTATAGACCTATATCTCTATAGACGAATATATAGACATATATCTCTAAAGACCTTTATCTGTATAGATCTAAACCTCTATAGACCTATATACACAGACCTATATCTCTATAGACCTTTATCTCGATAGATCTATATCGCTATAGACCTGTATCTCTATAGACATATATTTCTATAGACCTGTATCTCTAAAGAACTTTATCTCTATAGACCTAAATCTTTATATACCTATATCTCTATAGACATAATTCTCTATAGACCTATATCTCTATAGACCTATATCTCTATATACCTGTATCTCTATATACCTGTATCTCTATAGACCTATATCAATAGACTTATATCTCTCTCTATAGACATGTATCTCTATAGACCTATATCTCTATATACATGTATCTCTATATACCTGTATCTCTATATACCTATATCTCTATATACCTGTATCTCTATAGACCTATATCAATAGACTTATATCTCTCTCTCTATAGACATGTATCTCTATAGACCTATATCTCTATAGATCTGTATCTCTATAGACGTATATCTCTATAAACCTTTATCTCTGTGTCTATAGACCTATATCTCAATAGACTTATATTTCTATAGAACTATATCTATATTGACTTAAATCTCTATAGACCTGTATTTCTATAAACCTATATCTCTATCCCTATAGACCTATATCTCTATATACCTATATCTCTATATCTCTATGGATCTGTATCTCTATAGACCTATATCTCTATAGACCTGTATCACTATATACCTATATCTCTATATACCTATATCTCTATATACCTATATCTCTATGGACCTATATCTCTATATACCTATATCTCTATATTTCTATATACCTGTATCTCTATATACCTGTACCTCTATATACCTATATCTCTATATCTCTATATACCTATATCTCTATATACCTATATCTCTATATACCTATATACCTGTATCTCTATATACCTATATCTCTATATACCTATATCTCTATATCTCTATATCTCTATATACCTATATCTCTATATCTCTATATACCTATATCTCTATAGACATGTTTCTCTATATACCTATATCTCTATATACCTATATCTCTATATACCTATATCTCTATATCTCTATACTTCTATATCTCTATATACCTATATCTCTATATACCTATATCTCTATATACCTATATCTCTATATCTCTATATACCTATATCTCTAAAGACCTATATCTCTATATACCTGTATCTCTATATACCTGTATCTCTATATACCTATATATCTATATCTCTATATACCTGTATCTCTATAGACATATATCTCTATATACATGTATCTCTATATACCTGTATCTCTATATACCTATATCTCTAAATACCTGTATCTCTATATTCCTATATCTCTATACACCTATATCTCTATAGACCTGTATCTCTATATTCCTATATCTCTATATTCCTATATATCTATATACCTGTATCTCTATATTCCTATATCTCTATATACCTATATCTCTATAGACCGATATCTCTATACACCTATATCTCTATAGACCGATATCTCTATATACCTATATCTCTATAGACCGATATTTCTATAGACCGATATCTCTATAGACCGATATCTCTATACACCTATATCTCTATATACCTATATCTCTATATACCTATATCTCTATAGACCGATATCTGTATATACCTATATCTCTATACACCTATATCTCTTTAGACCGATATCTCTATATACCTATATCTCTATACACCTATATCTCTATAGACCGATATCTCTATATACCTATATCTCTGTAGACCGATATCTCTATAGACCGATATCTCTATACACCTATATCTCTATACACATATATCTCTATAGACCGATATCTCTATACACCTATATCTCTATACACCGATTTCTCTATAGACCTATATCTCTATAGACCGATATCTCTATATACCTATATCTCTATAGACCTATATCTCTATAGACCGATATCTCTATAGACCGATATCTCTATAGACCAATATCTCTATAGACCAATATCTCTATACACCTATATCTCTATAGACCGATATCTCTATATACCTATATCGCTATATACCTATATCTTTATATACCTATATCTCTATACACCTATATCTCTATATACCGATATCTCTATAGACCTATTTCTCTATAGACCGATATCTCTATACACCGATATCTCTATACACCGATATCTCTATAGACCGATATCTCTATAGACTTATATCTCTATACACCTATATCTCTATACACCTATATCTCTATACACCTATATCTCTATAGACCGATATCTCTATATACCTATATCTCTATATACCTATATCTTTATATACCTATATCTCTATACACCTATATCTCTGTAGACCGATATCTCTATAGACCGATATCTCTATATACCTATATCTCTATATACCTATATCTCTATATACCTATATCTCTATATACCTATATCTCTATAGACCGATATCTCTATACACCTATATCTCTATAGACCGATATTTCTATAGACCGATATCTCTATAGACCGATATCTCTATACACCTATATCTCTATATACCTATATCTCTATATACCTATATCTCTATAGACCGATATCTGTATATACCTATATCTCTATACACCTATATCTCTTTAGACCGATATCTCTATATACCTATATCTCTATACACCTATATCTCTATAGACCGATATCTCTATATACCTATATCTCTGTAGACCGATATCTCTATAGACCTATATCTCTATACACCTATATCTCTATACACCTATATCTCTACACACCTATATCTCTATACACCTATATCTCTATACACATATTTCTCTATAGACCTATATCTCTATAGACCTATATCTCTATATACCTATATCTCTATATACCTATATCTCTATAGACCGATATCTCTATAGACCGATATCTCTATAGACCAATATCTCTATAGACCAATATCTCTATACACCTATATCTCTATAGACCGATATCTCTATACCTATATCTCTATATACCTATATCTTTATATACCTATATCTCTATACACCTATATCTCTATATACCGACATCTCTATAGACCGATATCTCTATAGACCGATATCTCTATACACCGATATCTCTATACACCGATATCTCTATAGACCGATATCTCTATAGACCTATATCTCTATACACCTATATCTCTATACACCTATATCTCTATACACCTATATCTCTATAGACCGATATCTCTATATACCTATATCTCTATATACCTATATCTTTATATACCTATATCTCTATACACCTATATCTCTATATACCGATATCTCTATAGACCGATATCTCTATAGACCGATATCTCTATACACCGATATCTCTATAGACCGATATCTCTATAGACCTATATCTCTATACACCTATATCTCTATACACCTATATCTCTATACACCTATATCTCTATACACCTATATCTCTATATACCTATATCTCTATATACCTATATCTTTATATACCTATATCTCTATACACCTATATCTCTATATACCGATATCTCTATAGACCGATATCTCTATATACCTATATCTCTATACACCTATATCTCTATACACCGATATCTCTATACACCGATATCTCTATACACCTATATCTCTATACACCTATATCTCTATACACCCATATCTCTATAGACCGATATCTCTATAGACCGATGTCTCTATAGACCTATATCTCTATAGACCTATATCTCTATAGACCTATATCTCTATATACCTATATCTCTATAGACCTATATCTCTATAGACCTATATCTCTATAGACCTATATCTCTATAGACCTGTATCTCTGTAGACCTGTATCTCTATAGACCTGTATCTCTATAGACCTGTATCTCTATAGACCTATATCTCTATACACCTATATCTCTATAAACCTATATCTCTATAAACCCATATCTCTATAGACCTGTATCTCTATAGACCTGTATCTCTATAGACCTATATCTCTATAGACCTATATCTCTATAGACCTATATCTCTATAAACCTATATCTATATAGACCTATATCTCTATAGACCTATATCTCTATAGACCTATATCTCTATAGACCTATATCTCTATACACCTATATCTCTATAGACCTATATCTCTATAGACCTATATCTCTATAGACCTATATCTCTATAGACCTATATCTCTATACACCTATATCTCTATAGACCTATATCTCTATAGACCGATATCTCTATAGACCTATATCTCTATAGACCGATATCTCTATAGACCTATATCTCTATAGATCTATATTTCTATAGACCTATATCTCTATAGACCGATATCTCTATAGACCTATATCTCTATAGACCGATATCTCTATAGACCTATATCTCTATAGACCAGCAGACACTTGATATGTGATGTGGTCAGTATCATGCCGGCCGCCTTTCCTTCCTAAGAAACCTGGTCAACCTGGGAGCCGAAGTCGATTTTTAAAACTAGAATCGGCCCCGATGGTGATTGAACCTACAGAGCAGGCATGAACTTTCCCAAATTATTTGTTTCATTTGTCGTAGTAATGATTTTAATATTCCTGCCATCCCATTGCATAACATTCAAACATGGATGACAATACTCGGAAATTCTCGTCTTTGTTTCCAAAATGTTTATACAACTTTAATTGATAGGTAGTTCCAGCCATGGGAAAGAAAAAACTGCTACACCTTTTAAGAGTGAACGTAGGACTCAATGCCTACCACTACCCAGGTAATCAATGCACAACCATCGTGTGACTGCCACGCGTGTCATCCTCATGTGCCATGCCGATAAGCGTGAGCGATCATGTTTCGCCTGTACTATTCTATGAAAGCGCAACCATGATGTAAAGGTCATTTGGATAAAAATAAAAACATAACCGTTGAAAGTGGGGCATCTGTGACATTTGAAACAAATGTACGTCTGTCACATACATATTGACATCCAGATATCTAACCACTTGCTATTTCTTCATAAAAGTGAGTGTGTGTGTCATCAAGCGAGTGGAGATGCCGTTTTCTTACTAACAGGTGATTACTTACACCAAGTGAGGGAGATGTTTAATTTAACAAAGTAAGGCAGATGTTTTCGTACACCAAGTAAGGGAGGTAATCGTCATCTTACACAAAGTAAGGGAGATATCATTGTCTTACACCATGTAAGGGAGATGTCTTTGTGTTACACCAGGTAGGGAGATATTGGAGGTCAAGCGTCATGGGGAGGAATAATTGACGTTCCAGCGCTTGATGCTTGGCATTCCATAAGAGAGAGAGAGAGAGAGAGAGAGAGAGAGAGAGAGAGAGAGAGAGAGAGAGAGAGAGAGAGATGAGAAACAACGCGAGATAGATAGAAAGAAATAGGAGAGATAGAAAGAAGAGTGAAGAAAGTGGGGCGAGAAAGAGATGCGAGAGAGGAGAAAGAGGAATGAGAAACAGAGAAATAAAGGTATTAGAAGTATGGAGCGAGAGATAGTGTGTGTGTATGTGCATGATAGAGACAGGGGAAAGAGAGAGCGTAGAGGTGAGAAAGCCGAACAAGAGAGGACAGAGGGACGCGAGAGATAGAACGAAATATGGGAGATGAGAATGTGGAGCGAGAAATTGAGGAGAGAAGATAACGTAGAGCGATAGAGAGAAAGCTAAGAGAGGAAAAAGTGGAGCGACAGACAGAGACAGACACCAAAGAAGACGTTATATGCAACTAAAAACGAGATTTGTTCTCATTGCAAACCATCCCTCATTCATTTATCCCAATAAAAACAATTATGAACAATTAATCAGGAAATGAAAGCTTCTAAAATCCTCTCATGGTTATTATGTTTGGTTTGAAAACATCACACTGGTGATAATTTCCTCGACTGAACCTTTGGCTGTGTTTCTTGTTTCTCCGATAGAGGGGAATTCATGGAAGGGTCGGGGTCCCTTGGCAATCGTGGCTCAGTGGTTGCCGTGTCATTTTCAAAATGAGTGGCCTCGGAAATGAAAAGCAGTGTTCCCCATGCGATCTAGCCCTGGTTATAACAATGTGTTTGCTCACTCCACTCCTTCTCCTCGTTCTCTCCCTCCTCCTAATACAAAGTCTAGCTTTTTCTTGATTATTCTTTCCTGCTACAGTCTTTCTTCCTTCTCTTCCTCCCTTTCTCCAATACGCCTTCCCTCCTTTCTATCTCCCTTCTTGCTCCTTCAATTTGCGCTCCATTTTTGCCTCCTTCCCTTTCGTTGTATTCTTCTTCCCTTTCTTTCATCCTTTCACTTTTCTACCCCCTCCCTCCTTTTTTCCGCGTCTTCTTCTTTCTCTTCCTCTTATATCTCTTCTTCCTCTTCCTTCTTCCTCATCCGTATTTTTTTCTTCTTCCTGCTCTTATCTTCCTCCTCATCTTCTTCCACGCCCTCGTTTGTCTCTTCTGCTTCATCTTCCTTTTCTTTCCCCTCCTAAACCTTCACTTCTTCTTCCTTCTAATGGTGTTCTTCTTCCTCTGCCTCCTATTCTTCTTCCCTTCTACTTACTACGTTTCTTTCCTCTCCTCCTCCTCTCCATCTTCCTCCTCTTCGTCCTCATTTTCGTCTTATAATATAGTAAAATCCAAAACTCCTATCAAATGTTCTTCCACTCGATTATAACACAATCCTGTCCTAAGCGTGCTCTAAACTCTTATAAAAACAAACCGGACATGACGTAATGACAGCTCAAGTATCACCTCCACTCTGTCAGAAGGAATTACCCCATCTCATGTCTCACAGAACTCCGTCAGAAGGAATTACCCCATCTTATGTCTCACAGAACTGCGGGTAATCAATACGAAAACACTTACAGTCATCAAAGCAAGGCAGAAAATCATTGATTGGTATTGATTGCTAGCTATAGATAGGGTACAGTTGGTTTTGTGTTTGGTTTCTGGTCAAAGATCACTTTCATTGTATACGGATATGTACATACGTTGTCCGGTTTGTTTCCACGGACCACAAAATGTGAATCTCCGCACAGCACACGAACTCCCGAGCAAAAGCGAGAATTCAAGCGTGTGTATATTGGATTCACACAGGTTATAAATATCCATTTGTGGATATGTTTTTTAATATTGAAATGTTAGCCTGCACTGCTCCCAGCAATGGTGGGTCCTTTGGGAGAAGTGTGTTCAGTCCCAAGGAGGGACCTTTTGCTGACGATTACAGTTTCAGATTTGCAATTGAGTAATTGTATTTTTCTCGGCCATACGTCTGATACTCTGTGTGCGTATCTTTTACAGCAACATATCTGGTCTAGTAAATCACAGTTCAACTGCAGGCCGTTTATTTGCAACACAAATCACTTTAATTGAATGGATGAAAGAGTGCTAAAATGTTATATATAACTTGTTTTGCTGTATGGCAGCATCATGGAACGTTAATGAATACGTAAGGAAGAGCTTGGAAACAACTGAGATGTGGTTCCTGAGACGAATACCTTGAACCACTAATTAACTAACAATGATTGTCTGGAAGGTGCTAATGAAACTAGAAAATTATGTACTTCTATAAGAAAGAGGCAAACAGCTTTCTTTGGTCATGTGATGAGAAGGTAGGCTTTAGAGAACATCGTGACAACTGAAAAGATCAGTGAGAGAAGAGGCAGAGGCAGACAAAGGTAAATGATACTGGATGGACAGACAGTGACATGGATGAATATCATGGGAAGAGTTGATCCAGAACACCAAGGTACGAGATCTGCGGAAAGACATGAACGCCTACGCCAGCTGATGATGATAATATTTACAGCTTTGCCACGAAATTCTTATGAGATTCGTTAAGCACTGAAAATATTTTGTAGCTATCTGTATCAATTCAAGCCATGTTCCGTCCATAAAAATATGAAACATTCACAGAATATTAATTCGTAATCAGCCATTTGCAGCCATTTTATAGCACTTTGTCTCATTCCTATTTATTACACTGAAGTTGGTCACATAAAGTGCACAAATACCCGCGTCATGGGGTGTCTAATGCACATTTTTATGCAAACGTACACTATATTCTATGACGTCATAGAAAGTAATACAGATGTCTACATAGAAATGTATTTTGAACTAAGTGAGGTGCTTACTGTCGATCTAACACACAGATTATACATGATAAAAGTGGTGGTAATGGTGGCAAAAATTGAACCTGTTGAATTGAGTTCAGTCAAGAGCAGAGATTACAGCATTCGGGAAATTTCCACACGCGCTCAGTCCTCAACATCAACAGCCAGCGAAGAGTCTCAATACTAATAGTACCAGTTGGAGTCTAATTACGTATCCGTCTGGCCTGTCCCCGGAGTACTAAGTGTCGGCCAGATTCTCTGGTCACTCCCCGTTGCTCTAACGTCTCCAGGCTATTATGATTTATCTTTTTTCCCACACTATACGCATGATACCAAAGCGCCCAGGCCACATATGTCTTATCGTGCACAAATACTCCACCCAGTAGTCCAGAGGCAGCTACATTGTCCGCCTGCTCGTTTTAATACAAATATCTCGGGACAGTCATAACAACTAATGGTAGGTCAGCATGGCCGAGTCGATAATAACGCGTGTTCTTAAACATTGGGTGTGCTGAGGCCAGGTAAGGGGTTCAACCCCTACACCGGACAGTTGGACTAAAATGTTGACCTATCGTTCTTTACTTGGGAACGTAAATTACAAGTATCTCTGACCACACCCACACCCACACGCACGTACGCACGCACGCACGCACGCACGCACACACACAACTAATGAGATGTGCATGCAGAGATAAGAATAATAATCCCTATGGCAATGGTTGTCAATAAAAAGCTGTCAGTTACAATGAGAACAAGGGTGTTGAAATGCTACATAGAACCTTTTTCGTTACATGCATGCGAAACAAACATGCATGTCATTTGGCAGACAATCACAGAAACATCTAACAACACTGGAAATGTAATTTCTGAGGCTAATGCAAAGAAAACCGTGGACAGTAAGACATACAAATGAGCAAGTCCTACAAGAAACAAATAAAAACCGTAAACTGATTCGAGAAATTAGACAAGACAATCAAGATTTGTTGAGCACATTATGAGAAAAAAAAAAGAGACTGGAAAACTTGGTGACAAATGGCAAGATTGAAGGGTAAATAGGAAGGGGAAGGCAAAAGATAAATACCTAGATGGCGTGGCCACGTGGCATAATCGAGACTTCTTCTTCTTCTTCTTCTTCTTCTTCTTCTTCGTTCATCCAGAGTTTTTTGTTTTTTTTCGCGCGTGATTGCGTTGTGCCTGTTTACAGCAGAGCTGCGTTCTTGCGCCCTTAGGCCGATACATCCGACTTCTGCGGGCATTTGTTGACCGGGTTAACCTTCCCGGGGATAATCGAGACAAGACCCCAGAGCTGACTCAAAACGGGTGATGGTGTGAGATGACGAATCATGACCGTAATGTTAATGGTCGTGGCTGTTCTAATGGAGACCGTTATTGCTTCTGATGCTGTTGTTGATGTAATTTGTGGTGTTATTAATGTTGTTACAACACACAGTCTACTCACCAACTCTTGGGATAACCGTGGTTGTTGACTGCTCTCCGAAAGTAGGTCAATTAAAAGGTCACAGTTCAAGGTCATGACCGCTTCCATTACAGTGTCCTGCGTATAGAGAAATTACTAAAAATATAACACATGTTTATAAGTTCTCTCCTCAACCACCTTACTACATCCCTTTTACCCTCAATCATGCCACCTCAACCCCACTACCCTCAATCATATCTCCCAATCCCGCTACCCACAAGCAAACCCTACCAAGCCCTATTACCCCCAACAATCTCACCCAAAGTCCCCTTACTATCAATCATCTTACCTATATACCCTTATCACCCACCCCATCCCGCCTTACCTTCAACATCTCACCCCAAGCCCATTATAGGCAGAATTATATCTCACCGCCAAGGCCTCCAATCCCTCAATCATCTCACCCCAAAGCCTCCCATCCTCAATCATCTCACCCCCAAAGCCTCCCATCCCTCAATCATCTCACCCCAAGTCTCTCATCCCTTAATCATCTTACCCCAAGAATCCCATCCTCAATCATCTCACCCCCAAAGACTCACATCCCTCAAACATCTCACCCAAGGCTCCTATCCCTTAATCATCCCCCCCCCCCCTCAATCATCCACCCTGTTCACCAACCGTCCAGTGTTTATTACTCCAGAAACCAACCCACTATCATGTTACCAGAACTCATTTAAGGCTGGCAACATTCTCCCCGATCTTGAATCATACTTCATTATTTCTCATTTTTTGTTACAAAAGAGGATGAAGTATATTACGAGTGGAGTCTTTCTCTCTGTGGAGATTAAACCTCCCGTAGGTGAGCAAGTGTGATCGTGTTTCGCGCGAGTTACAGAGTTGAAAGACGAGCTCACGCTCAGGGGAGCGGAGGGAGAAATAGATTTGTCTGCAGGCAGTATTGTAGAGGGGTAGACAGAAGAGGCAGACAGGTTGATAGATGTTTTGGTGAGATGGAGAAAGGGGTAGATTATTTATGGGATAGACTGACAGTAAACAGAGACGATACAGACTGACGGACGGAAGAGCGGGCCAGAGGGGTTACAGCCGGCCAGCAGGCCCGACGAACGACCGGCGGGTGGGCAAGTGGGCGGGTGGACTGGGGGACGGGTCGACGGGGGAAGGGATTCAAAGCTAGCCAGCCAGTCAGCCGGGCTAACAGACATACTGAAGTTTGGTCCGACAGATAGAGATGGATAGAGAGATACACAGGCAGAGAGTGACACAAAGAGACATACAACCAGACAGAGAGAGAGAGAGAGAGAGAGAGAGAGAGAGAGAGAGAGAGAGTTAGCAGACACAGAGAGAGACACAGACAGAGAGTGACACACAGAGAGACACAGATAGAGAGACACAGAGAGAGACATAAACACAGACAGAGAGAGACACAGACAGAGAGACATACACACAGACAGAGAGAGACACAGACAGAGAGAGACATATACAGAGAGAGACACAGAGAGACACACAGACAGAGAGAGACACAGAGAGCCACACATAGACATACACACAGACAGAGAGAGACACACAGACAGAGAGAGACACACAGAGAGACATACACAGAGAGATAGAGAGACAGATAGAGAGAGGGACACACACAGACAGAGAGTGACACAGACAGAGAGAGACACAGACAGAGAGACACACAGACAGAAAGACAGACAGATAGAGAGAGACACACAGACAGAGAGAGAGACACAGACAGACAGACAGACAGACAGACAGACAGACAGACAGACAGACAGACGGACGGACGGACGGACGGACATTCGTTAGATATATCTATATGATTGGCAGGTTAAAGGTTAATGACTGTACAATGTACAATTACCCGAAGTATCCCCCGTCCCCCCCCCCCCCCTTTTTGTTTTGTTTTTTTTGTTTCGGGAAATAACTGCTGTCACCTTGATATTATTGGAGACTCGTTGGGTAATGTGGAACTTTAACAGGCGACGAAAGTGTATAGCTAGAAACTGAAATTTTATGAGTGACAACTACTATAGCCTTCGTCAGCAACCACGGTTATCCCAAGAGCTGGTGAGTAGACTGTGTGTTGTAACAACATCAACAATGCCATACTGCTGGTTGCATTAATATAATAACTGTAACAATCCAACGGTATGCATCTAATTCCTTCTGGCTCAAAGAACTGTACAACAGCAATTGAAGCCGTAACTCTGAACATGATGGATGAAGTAGACTCTGGACTTTGAATAATAATTAACGCTGTTTATTTGTTCCAACGTACACCGGTTGTTTCATTAAACATTACACTTCAATATTCATTAAGAGCCTGTGATACCAGGGCGGGGCTTAAGAATGTTTTACATGAATATGTATGAATATAAGACAAACCTGGTTTCTATTCGTCCGCAGACGACCTACAGTCCATTCCCTCAGTGTTCGTCTCGCCGCTCTGAGTACAATCTGTCTAGTTTCTCTGCCTGTAGGTTCGTTACTTTTGTGACAATATCTAGTAGCATGTTCGTCACTGCTATTATAACTCCAGCCACTAGTCTTTATGACAACTCTGATCCATAGCCACGCCAATGTTTCCTCTTAAAATTTGCACTGCCTTCTCGGTTCCATGTCCCCGCAAGTCTGCCGTTGTTGCACTAATCGTTATGTGACGTTTTTGTTGTTTCCAACGCGTCCCTTAGTTTTTATCGTATTTTGGCGTCGAGGATTTCTCTCTAATCTATATGACGTCATTTTTGTTTGCACTCAATATATGGCAAACAACAGCACTAATAGCATCAACAACAACAGCATCAGTAGCAACAACGGTATCTATTAGAACCTATCTAACGAATTAGAACAAGGCAGGAAGGCAGGCAGTCCAACAGTCCGACCGAGCGACCGACCATCCCCGCCCGCCCGCCCGCCCGACCGACCGATAGAGAGAGAGGGGGGTAGGTAGGTAGGTGGGTAGGTGGGTAGACAGACAGACAGACAGACAGACAGACAGACAGACGGACGGACGGACGGACGGACGGACGGGACGGACGGACGGACGGACGGACGGACGGACGGACGGACGGACGGACGGATGGATGGATGGATGGATGGATAGATAGATAGATAGATAGATAGATAGATAGATAGATAGATAGATAGATAGATAGATAGATAGATAGATAGAATAATTTGTAATCCTCCATGTGACTGAAGGCCTATGTATATTAAACGATTGACCGGTCTGAGAAAACTGGGAATGCTCCAAGAGGTAAAGTGGATATCATAACGTTTTGTATGAATGTACTTTTGTATGGAGGCGAAACGCGGCCAATGAGCAGACAGACTGAAAATCATCCATTGACTGTGGAAATGTGGCTTCTGAAGGAAATGCAAAGAATTCCTTGGACAGACAAAAAAACCAATGAGTACGTTCTACCAGAGGCACATTAAAACCGTAAACTAATTTTCGAAACTATTTTTTTTTTCCGCGTTTCCATCCCGTTACAGGATATTGCGGTCAACACCAGCATCTTTCAGCTGTATGTTGATTCCTAGGCTAGATTACGCTCATCAGCACGCCTCGACTTTCTGAGCGTCCGGCTCCATACTCTCATAAGTCACTGACGCGACTCGAACCACTTCTAATTCTCGTGCGGTCACGTCGACCACGAGAGTATTCTGGGTTAACGGAGAAAGCTGCTAACCCCGCGGCCAGGCAGCCGGCTTTCGAAATCATACATAGTCAAAATATGTTGAATACGTTATGAAAAGAAATAAACTAGAGAACTTAGCGACAGCTGGCAAGTTTGAGCTAGGAAAATCGGTGAACAGGTAGCTTCGTATTTAGGGAGGCATGTAGGTAGGTAGGTAGGTAGGTAGGTAGGTAGGTAGGTAGGTAGGTATAGCTAGATAGGCAGGCAAGCATTTGTGTACGCGAATAGGTAGGTAATAAGTGTGGCCGAACTAATATGATACAAAAGGGCATACAACTCTTCGGAATGAACAATGTGACACGATATCAGAAAACTATATCAAGTATAAATATCTATCGTGATAACGACAAGGGTAATTAAAAGAGCATTGCCATTTTACGTTAAGAAAAAGCGAAGGCGAAGCACGTGTTGAGCTGGGATTGTGTTCTTTGATAGATGCCATCTTAATTCTGTCCATTAGTGACAAACTTTATTCAGCACTGTTGGGTATGGGAAAGGGGAAAAGAGACGGATTCGACACAAAATGTCACTTATCAGGCAAAGTTTGTGCCATGTTCTTCACTGTAGGAATATAAAATGGCTTCCGTTAAACATCCGGACTAGTTAAATTTCTCAACCCCCATGCAGCGAATCAATTCGCCAGTCTGTTCGAGGGGTAAGAGGGGCCTTACAGGCGGCAAAGAATAATTGCACTGTATGTTACGGGGCATGTTGTAGAATGTTACAGTTGGATTGAAATTGGCTACTTGATCTCGTATTAAACTTGGGTAGAAAATCCAACCAATCACGAACACGTTTACAAAGGGAGTAGGAGGAGCAGGAGAAGAAGGAGATTGAGGAGAATAAAGAGGGCTTATGTTCCATTGAAAGTTAAAGGAAGAACAGGAAGGTTGAGGAGGAGGAATATTAAAGAGAGGAGGAGCAGGAGCAGAAGAAGGATGTTGGGGAGAAGAAGGAGGGGGAACAAAAGGAGGCGAAAGATAAGAAGAATAAGTAAGATCAGAAGAAGGAGGAGAAGAGGGAAGAAGAGGATGAAGAAGAAGATCAGCGGGAGGAAGAGTGTGAGAAAAAGGAGCTTGAGAAGTGGCAGGGGTATGAGGATCAGATTTGAATGAGAACAAAAAGGATAACTTTTTGTTGCCTGCTCTATTTGTAATCAATTATTACCCTCCAATGTTTCAGTCTTGTTGAGCACAATCTCGAAAATTGAGGAATGGTTTATCAATCTTTGAAACCGAAGGAATACCAGGAGACTGGAGAAAAGGATATTTGGCAAAACAGCCTAAGATTAGTTAGTTAGTTGCTCGAAAGATCATCCTCATTGCACATCGAACCATTCCACGGTGTTCATATCCTCTCCTCAGTAAATCCCGCAGCGTTTAGCGGCTCTCGACACCAGATCTGTGTTGGTTTATTAATCTTCTTTGGCTTCCTGCATAGTGTTCTTGTCTGGCCACACATCTTTTAACTTGCTGTTCTCTCATTCTGACCATGGTTGTAGATTCACAGTCATCACTTGGTTCTCGCAAAAGTCTTACTTCTCGTAAAGCATTCAATATAACAGCCTGGTCCATGGCTCGTCCGCACTCCACGGTAGCCTTATCTGCAAGCCTTGCATCATGCTCATGCCCTGGCACACAAAAAAACTAATCTTTGCCAGCCGTGACCGCCCCAGAGACACCAACCACTGCCTTATGATCCAACTCATCTCTAGCTTCCTGAGCATTCTCATTGAGTCACTAAAGAAGCATGCCCGAGTGAAGGTCTGTGTCTGAAGCGACCTTGAGGAGTGTAACTATTATAGAGGCATATTGTTTTTGTCAGTTCCTGGGAACATATTAAGCAGGATCATTCTGGAGCGATTAAGGGATGCCATTGACAAAGCAACTAACGTGGAGTCTTGGGACCAAATAAATCTGGAGCGATTAAGGGAAGCCATTGACAAAGCAACTAACGTGGAGTATTGGGACCAAATAAATCCCACACTGACCAGATAGCCACATTACGCGCAATAATAGAGCCAATATAAAACTGAATATTGGATTTGTGGAATTCGAAACGACCTTTTTCACCGTTGATAGGGATTCCCACTTGACATTGATGAGAAATTATGGGATCCCATTGAAGATAATTAACTTAATAAGGGCAACATATAAAGATATGAAGTACAGATGACTTCGTGTGGTGAAACTAACAAGGTACAGAGTAAATCAGAACAGAAGAGCGACAGGGATACCTTATGTTATCTTTATTATTCTTACCTTTATTATTCTTACCTTTATTATTCGTACATTTATTATGCTGACTTACTGTAGATTGAAGACAGCAAGAGGTAATACCGGTTGGATACGATTTTGTGGCTGAACTTGTCGACGTGATGGGGTAGCCTGCCCTAAGCACAACCCCGACTTAGCTGCCCTTTACGGCTTGCCTGATAGTGTTCACAGAATTGATTGATTGATAGATTGATTGATCTAGGAACCGACATCACCGCACTCGGGGCATTCCCATAGGCGCTCCGTTCCCATCCTCAGCAGCCAGCGAAGAGTTCCAACACCAATAGTACCAGTAGCAATCTGATTATTTGTCCGTCTCGCCTTTCCTTTGAGCGTCGAGCCTCGGCCAGATCCCCTCGTCACTCCTCGCTGCCTCATTCTTGCTAGACCATGGTGATCCATTTGCTCCTCCGAGGTTTACAAGTGCTCCCTACGTCTGCCTTGTCATGCATCAATACTCCACCAAATTTTGCAGTGCCAGCCAATCTGTCCGCCTGTTTATTCCCCAGCACACCGGCATGCCCCCGAGAAAAGATCCAGGCGATTCTTGCCACCCATGACCTTCGAAGCGAAGCAGTCCACTCTGCACGAAGCATGCCTGTCCCCATCTTCCTTAGCATGCTTTCTGAGTCAGTTACAATCACGATATGTGTGTGTATCGTATTCTCGATCCAGCGGAAAGCTGCAGTGACCGCCTCCACCTCCATTCTTAAGCTAGATGTTGTGGTATCATATGCCAGGCTCTCCTGCACTAAACGTCCGCCATTAGCTTTTGCTATGAACCCCCAAGCACGTCTCCTACCTCTCGACACCGAACCATCTGTGTAGATAATCACATCACCCGAGCGAGCATTATCCTGAATTAGTTGCTGCATTTCCACTTCCGTGGCCCCTGCTGGCCACTCTCTGCACTCCCGGCTCAATTTGATTATAACTCTGCACAAGTCTGACTGCTCCGCTGGCACTCTGACCCACTCCTCTCCTTGCCTAATGTTCTCCAAGATGCACACATGTCTGATCGTATCCTCCGCCTGAGCCATCCCTCTTATCAGTCGCTGACCCTTAACTGCGTCCAGCGCTTCATGCAAAGAGTGATCTGTGTCTGCAGCTACTCTGAGGTATGCCTTAGTGTTCACAGAAATAACACACATTCAATCATTCGTACCTGCGCAGAATGGTGGGGATAAAATGGTATGACAGAATCACCAATATGGAGCTCATGGAGAGAAACTAGACAAATCCCTGTGGACCAACAGGTGAGAAAAAGATGCTGAAGTTAGATAGGACACACGCTGAGAAAACCTGAGGACAATATAACTAGACACTCTCTTGTCTGGAATCCACAAAGTAAACTAAATAGAGCGAGAGAACAAAGAACATGTGGAGAAGAGAATTACAGAGATAATAATTATTGATAGAACATAGAGGGAGCTGCAAGATCTGGCAACAAATTGGACGGCTTGGTATGGGTTGCTTGAGGCATACTCCCATTTTTTGTTGTTGTTGGGGAGGGGGTGTAAAGAGCAGAAGAAGAAGAAGAAGAAGAAAGAAGAAGAAGAAGAAGAAGAAGAAGAAGAAGAAGAAGAAGAAGAAGAAGAAGAAGAAGAAGAAGAAGATGCAGAAGGAGGAGGAGGAGGAGGAGGAAGAAGAAGGAAGAAGAAGAAGAAGAAGAAGGAGGAGGAGGAGGAGGAAGGAGGAGGAGAAGAAGAAGAAGAAGAAGAAGAAGAAGAAGAAGAAGAGAGAAGAAGAAGAAGAAGAAGAAGAAGAAGAAGAAGAAGAAGAAGAAGAAGAAGAAGAAAGAAGAAGAAGAAGAAGAAGAAGAAAGAAGAAGAAGAAGGAGGAGGAGGAGGAGGATGAAGAAGAAGAAGAAGAAGAAGAAGAAGAAGAAGAAGAAGAAGAAGAAGAAGAAGAAGAAGAAGAAGAAGAAGAAGAAGAAGAAGAAGAAGAAGAAGAAGAAGAAGAAGAAGAAGAAGAAGAAGGAAGAAGAAGGAAGAAGAAGAAGAAGAAGAAGAAGAAGAAGAAGAAGAAGAAGAAGAAGAAGAAGAAGAAGAAGAAGAAGAAGAAGAAGAAGAAGAAGAAGAAGAAGAAGAAGAAGAAGAAGAAGAAGAAGAAGAAGAAGAAGAAGAAGAGGTACCATTAGAAATGGAGTTCAGTGAGCTACATGGCAGCTTCATTATCTGAACTTGGCCAACAACTTTACCCTCCTGCCCACCCAGGACATCAGATACAAAGTTAACACAAGACACTCGATGGGAGGTCACAACAATTATGTATTAAAATGAACCGCGGGAAAACGAAGATGGTGAGAATAAAGCAAGCTAATAATTCCCCCATCCTCTGTTGTGAAACTTAACTTCAAGAGGTGGAATTAGACGCTTATCTAGGTGGTCTGATCGTTCGTCCATCACAAGTGATGAAGACCACTCATTCTTTCATCAGTTGTGAGGTCGTGTTTGGTAGTTTGTGGATACGGAGTTGACTTGTAAGTCTGGAGATTACTTGTAAGTCTGGAGATGAATTATAAGTCCGCTGTGGGCCTGGATATATCTTGGACAGTGAGGGAATGGAATATTCTCTCCAGATAAGGTCGTATTAATAGGGTATTTCTCGCTTGTCTCCGCTCTTAAGCCACTGTATTTCTGGATGCCTCTCCGCTGTTAAGCCACTGTATTTCTGGATTTCTGAATAATTTATTCAGCAGTTCAGGTGATGTGTCTATGTTGGCTGTAATAGCTTCTGCTCTGATACCACCTAGACCAGCAGCCTTCCCATCTTCCACTAGTTTGATAGCTTTTCACGGTTGATATCCAGGTCTACTCCTGCCGGCTGGGTACAAAAAAAATAGTCCTTTTAACACTAAACCTATGTTTTCTGTAGACTAAACATAGACGCTAGGGCGCGCAGTAAATCAGATATGCGCCCACCCTGGTCCAAGCTGACCACGCGCGTATCACAGTGTTAACTCTTTGAATGTTTACGAAATAAGACAACGGATGGCATACCACACCCTAACTCTGGGGTAGTGGATCGGACGTCTAGCCTTCTAGGACAAGGACGAAAAACTGGAAGGACTCGATTGAACGTTCAACACTTTAAAAAATACATAGACGGATGGGAATCCAAAAGGGCACTGCCCAGTTAAAATTACCAAATTACAGGTAAATTTCCAAATTACGAAAATTAGAAAAGAAAACAAAAGTAATTTCCTTAACAGGAACTAGCAGTGGGTATGTGAAGTGGTAGGATCATCACCTTCTGTAGGCCCGTGTGGGTAAGTGAAGTGCTAGGAGCATCAACTTCTGTAGGCCTGTATGGGTATGTGAAGTGCTAGGAGCATCAACTTCTGTAGGCCTGTGTGGGTATGTGAAGTGCTAGGATTATCAATTTCTGTAGGCCTGTATGGGTATGTGAAGTACTAGGAGCATCAACTTATGTAGGCCTGTGTGGGTATGTGAAGTGCTAGGATTATCATTTTCTGTAGGCCTGTATGGGTATGTGAAGTACTAGGAGCATCAACTTCTGTAGGCCTGTATGGGTATGTGAAGTGCTAGGAGCATCAACTTCTGTAGGCCTGTGTGGGTATGTGAAGTGCTAGGAGCATCAACTTCTGTAGGCCTGTATGGGTATGTGAAGTGCTAGGAGCATCAACTTCTGTAGGCCTGTGTGGGTATGTGAAGTGCTAGGAGCATCAACTTCTGTAGGCCTATGTCAACAAACGGAATTGATGGCCAGTCTTTCCCTACCGTAGAAAACGACGAGAGCTGGCATGCAATCCTAATTACATATTGGAACGAGCGCTCATATCCATTCACCATGCTAAAAGCGACATTAGAACATTATAGGTTGTTTGTCCAACAAGAATGATGATGACCATTCATTTCATCCAGTGGGGCTGAAGGGATGGAGCCGTGAGTTCTAAGATGGCTGGTAAGGCCTATTTGTGGCCTCGAAATGTTCTTTGACAATGTGGGCAAAGAATGCTAGACGTTCCAGGAGGAGGATCTCCTGCAGTGGTTTTTCTGTCTATTATATACAACCATAAGAAAAAGACAAACAGCGTTCTTTGGTCATGTGATGACATGAGAAGCATTTGAGAATATCTTGACAACTGGAAAGGTTAGTGGAGAAAAGAGACAGACGAAGAGAAATTATGCTGATAGATTGAGACGGTGGCATGAAGAAATATCACCACCAAAGTTGATCCAGAACACCAAAGACTGAGATCTGTGGACAGACATGAACGCTTACGTCAGCTGGCAGGAACGTTATGAAAATGAAATAGAAAGAAATTATAGCATATGTGATTCTGCTATACAAATGTGGTTCCCCCACGGTGCACGGATATCTTGCACAGTGCGAGATCCCCATTGTGTTATCAATGTCAGCAGACTGCAGCATCTAATGCAATGAAAGCGATGCTTCACAAACCAAGCCAAACATAAACGCTAAGAAGGAAATAAAAATCGAGCAACGCTGAAGCTGTTAAAAGCATTAAACAGCTAGACATTTCTCAACATCTCTGCATCAACTACTTCCATCTTAAGCGAATATTTGCACGGCAAAGCATACCCTGAATTGATTATGCAGAAGACGGGTAAAAATCTCGACGATTCTAATTACATATTGGAAGTTTGCTGGCCGTCATAAAAAATCTGGAGTCTTAAGATGCCTTTGCTGGGCACAGGGAAATAAGAAAAGCGATTTAATTTCAGCGGCTGCGCGTTGTATATTTTAGGAGAAAATACGCGGTTTTTTTTTTTTTTTTTTTGAAGAATTAACAAAATGGCGATCGAAGTAAACCGTGACTGAGATCAGGGTCTGATAATGATGGTAGTTCGGGCACATGGTGTTTTGGTCAAGGATCGTTGAAGACAGATGATGGTAGTTTGGACATATGGTGGTTTGGTCAAGGATCGTTGAAGACAGATGATGGTAGTTCGGACATATGGTGGTTTGGTCAAGGATAGTTGAAGTCAAATAATGATGGTAATTCGAGCACATGGTGTATCGGTCAAGGAATCGTTGAAGACAAATAATGATGGTAGTTCGGACATGTGGTGTTTTGGTCAAGGATCGTTGAAGACAGATAATGATGGTAGTTCAGACATGTGGTGTTTTGGTCAAGGATCGTTGAAGACAGATAATGATGGTAGTTCAAGCACATGGTGTATCGGTCAAGGGTCGCTGAAGACAAATAATGATGGTAGTTCGAGCACATGGTGTTTTGGTCAAGGATCGTTGAAGACAGATAATGATGGTAGTTCAGACATGTGGTGTTTTGGTCAAGGATCGTTGAAGACAAATAATGATTCTAGTTCGGATATGTGGTGTTTTGGTCAAGGATCGTTGAAGATAGATAATGATGGTAGTTCAGACATATGGTGTATCGGTCAAGGATCGCTGAAGACAAATAATGATGGTAGTTCGGACATGTGGTGTTTTGGTCAAGGATCGTTGAAGACAGATAATGATGGTAGTTGACATGTGGTGTTTTGGTCAAGGATCGTTGAAGACAAATAATGATGGTAGTTCGGATATGTGGTGTTTTGGTCAAGGATCGTTGAAGACAGATAATGATGGTAGTTCGGACGTAAGGTATTTTGGTCAAGGATCGTTGAAGACAGATATTTAAAACAAATATTATACATTATTCTAATTTCATGTTTTTCTTTAAATCTGTGTTGTTCCTGATGAGGATCAGTATAATCGAAACTTCGTTCGTTGTGTCGAAGTATCTTTATGTTTGTTTTGTTATATTTTATTTACCCTCCCCCTCCCCCCCCCCCCTCCCCCCCCCCCTTTCCTGTGATTTACGTTTACCGTTGTTGAGTTCTTTGTAAGGTATGTACATTGTGTCTGTGTTTAGTATATCTCACTTTTTCGCCTACCTGTTTTTATTTTTTTGTTTTTAAATAATTATTATTCTGTATATGTAGCATTCTCCTGTAATAAACGTTTAGCTGCATTTAACCAGTCATTCGGTCACATGCATCAGCGTCTCCTATCTTGAGTTTATTAAGCAGGTGCTATTTCAGCATTTTTTTTCTTTTGTCCTGTGCGGACTCTGAGGTTTATTACATGTTCTTTTCTTATATTAAATGTTACAGTACAAAAATATGAACATAAAAGCTACGAATAACGAAACGATTACCGAAATGTGACACGAGATAGAGCTCAATAAAATATTTACAACAGATCTAATTTCAAATAATGCTACACTTTCCGAAAACATGAAACCCACACAGAGACACAACAAGGGAAGACAAAAGATTAAAAAAAACATCAGGCGGGTAAATTGCACAAAACTGGTCCCTTTGGAAAAATTCACAATGTTCATTTGAATTAAGTCAGAGTGAATTATTCCACTTGTTACATTGGCGTCTGGCACAGGTTGTCTAGCAACGGTGCATGCATAATGCAATAGGTCGTTTAGACTGAAACCTGAAAACTGTAATGATTTCTTATGAGAATAGGACATTGGCGGGAAGTTTATGCGTAATTGCACACATAATGTGTAAGAAATGGAGAGTTGTTGAAGGCAAATGATTGTTCCGTTGTGAGGGGAAATGAAGCGGAAGATTGCCAGTGTGGCCAGAACACGATGGAGCGTTTACTCTACGGGAAATAGGCAAATAATAGATGTTTGTTAAGGGACGGGTTAGGTGGTTAGATGGGGAGTGGGGAATGCTGGCTGGGAGTCTTGGATCGTTGGTGGGGGAGCTGTGGTCGTTAGCTGGGGGACGATTGTCGTTAGTTGCTGACTTTGGTCGTTAGTTGGCTGCGATGGTCGTTTTTTGGGGGACAATGGTCGTTAGTTGAGTGGCGATGGTCGCTGGGTGACGATGGTCGTTAGCTGAGTGGCGGTGGTTGTTAGTTGGGTCAGGGGTGGGCAAACTACGGCCCGCGGGCCGCATGCGACCCGCCAAGTGATTTTATGCGGCCCGCGAGGGCATTTAGAAATAAAAAATTTTAATTCGTTTTTAAGTTATTTTGTTGAATTTTACAGAATTTCATGTACCGTTATGATGAGTGTCAATAACAAACGTAAGTTTGAAGATGAATGCCGTGTTTTTAATTATGAATGGACAACTAAGTACTGTTTTATAAAAGTTGGTAGCAAATCAGTTTGCTTGTTGTGTCGTGAGTCAGTGGCTGTCTTCAAGGAGTACAATTTAAAAACACATTATCAAACAAAACATTCCGATTTCGGATACAATTTAACGACTGGACAGAAAGAAAGGAAATGCCGTGAGTTGGTGAAAAATTTGGAGAAAAAGGAAACTGTTTTCACTAAACAGTCTTCAATTCAAGATGCCGCAACTGAAGCTAATCGTGTGCTGTCACACAGAATTGTAAAACAGAACAAGCCATTTTCTGATGGCGAGTTCATCAAGGAATGTTTGCTAGATGCAGCAAACATTATGTGTCCAGAACAAAAAAACAAAAAACAAAAACAGATTTGACAACATTACTTTATCAAGGAGAATTGTGGTCAGACGTGTTGACAAGATCAGTGATAATTTGATGCATAAACTTCTTCTTGTGGTACTCTCTTGCATTGGACGAGAGTACCGATGTACATGATACTGCCCAATTATTGATATTTATACGTGGAATAAACACTCCTTTCAAACTCACTGAAGAGTTACTGAGTGTTGATTCACTCAAAGACACAACCACAGGCCATGATATATTCAATGCTGTTACTAACTGTATTGAAAGAACTGGGTTGGTTTGGAACAAGATTGCAAGTGTTACAACTGACGGAGCTCGTGCTTTGATTGGAAAAAATGTAGGTCAGGTAAAGTTGATAAGTGATAAGATTAAAGCAGAATATCCAGACCACACATTATTACCACTTCACTGTGTGATTCATCAAGAAAGTCTGTGTAAAACTGTTTTGAATATCAAGCATGTTATTGACCCAGTTGTCAGTGTCATCAACCTCATCAGATCAAGAGGACTTAATCACAGACAGTTCAAATCATTACTTGTCGATTTGGAAACTGAACATTCCGATGTCCTGAACCACACCAATGTTCGATGGCTGAGTCTCGGCAAGGTGTTGAGGCGAGTGTGGGAACTCAGAGAAGAAATAGTGATGTTCCTAGAGATGAAGGGCATTGCATGTGACTTTAATACTAACATTGTCAATAAAGAGTGGCAGTTAGACTTTATGTTTGCCATTGCAATTATTGAAAAGTTAAATGAACTGAATGTCAAACTTCAGGGCAATGGTGTGTTTGCACATGAATTGTAGTAGATGTAAAATCATTTCAGACAAAACTCTCACTGTTCTCCAGACAATCAAGTGAAAACAGATTTTGTCACTTCCCTTTGCTGAAACAAGAAACCATTTCTGGTGAAATGACTGAAAAATACAAAGCCCATTTAGATGCATTGATTGAAGAATTTGCATGGAGATTCCAAAATTTCAAGAAATTAGAGCCATAGTTCAATATTCTCAGTTCACCTTTTAGTGTAGAAGCTAATACAGCCACAGAGGACATACAGTTGGAGCTGATTGATTTACAAGCAGATCATGACCTGAAAAAGAAATTCAAGACAGATGGTTTGCTGGATTTCTATGGATCTTTACCACAAGAATCATTTCCCAACTTGAAAAACTTTGCAGCTAAACTTTTATCATTATTTGGATCAACATACATTTGCGAACAAGCATAGGTATTTATTTTCGGACTGCAACTTGCATGCTGTCATGCGAATTTCAACAAGTAAACTTGCTCCAGATTTCAAGAATATTGTCAAAAATTGCAAGCAGTTACATACATCTCATTAGAAATCAACAACTGTAGTGACAATGTAGTCGCTGTGTGTCTAAATTAAAGCCATTGATAGATATTAAAGAATATTTGTTATAATAACAAGTTGTAAAATTGTGTTAACAAATTAGTAAAAGGTTTTGTTCATTTTGTCAAATATAATGTATAAGTGCATAAGTAAAATAAAATTGCAATAATTAGTTATTTATACTGCTTAATAACCTATAAATAATTAATAATTACTTATTGTGATAGGTTGCTGTAAACAAAATGGATATATATATATATATATATATATATATATATATATATATATATATATATATATATATATATATATATATATATATATATATATATATATATATGCGGCCCGCCACTAGCTTTACATTTGTCAATGCGGCCCTCCGCACGAAAAGTTTGCCCACCCCTGAGTTGGGTTATGATGGTCGTTAGTTGGGGGACTATGGTCGTTGGGTGACCATGGTCATTGGGTGACGATGGTCATTGGCTGATGATGGTCATTTGGTGACGATGGTCGTTGGGTGACGATGACGATTGTCGTTAGTGGGTGGCGATGGTTGTTTAGTGGGTGGCGATGGTCGTCAGCTGGGTGGCGATTGTCGTTAGTGGGTGCCGATTGTCGTTAGTGTGGTGGCGATGGTCGTCAGTTGGGTGGCGATTATCGTTGGGTGACTATGGTCATTAGTTGGGTTGCGATGGTTGTTAGTTGGGTGACGATGATTGTTAGTTGGGTGGCGATGATTGTTACTTGGGTGGCGATGGTCGTTAGTTGGGGGACGATGGTAGTTATTTGGGTGGCGATGGTGATTAGCTGGGTGGTTATGGTTGTTATTTGGGTGGCGATGATCGTTAGCTGGGTGACGATTGTCGTTAGCTGGGTGAAGATGGTCGTTAGTTGGGTGGCTATGGTTGTTATGTGGCTACGGTAGCTAGTTGGGGGTCTGGATTTGTTAACTGGGGGTTTGATTCGTGGCTGGGGGGGATGAGGTGGAGGGGGCGGGGGACTAGGGTCGTTGGCTGTGGCGTTTATGGTCGTTACTGGGAACCCTTCGCCTATCGTTAGGGTGGTAATATTTCCTACTGAATGTTAGGTATTTCTTGTCAACTGACTCCAACTCAATGTCCAAAGGGGGAATCTTGGGATACAATGCGATCTCGTCTTTCATTTTCGTTTCATCGCCATTAAGCTACAGCATGCTGCATCTCTGAGATGAATATAAAGGGAGGGATGTGCAGGGAGTGGGCGAAAAGAACGTTGAGTACAAGAGCACAACGCAATTAGCAACTAACGAGGAAACAAGAACGTCATTCAGAGCTACCCAGCAGCGGTGAACGAATGAGAAGGAAATTAATAGAATGGTGATCTGAAAGAGAAGGAGAATTCCATGAACTACGGGAAAATGAAAAGGGTTGACGGTGATGAAGGAAAGGGAGGAGGTCGAGATAGGTATAATACTTATATTACTGGTCTGGTTTAGTTGTGGTAGAGGCGGGAGCAGCATTAGCTTCAAGATGAAGAAGAAAGAAGAAGAAGAAATAGCAGCGGCAGGATTAAGAAGGAGAAGTTGATGCAGTAGAAGAAAAAGAAGAGGACGAAGAAAAACGAAGAAGAAGAGGAAGAAGAAGAGGAAGAAGGAGGAAGAAGAGGAGGAGGAAGAAGAAGAAGAGGAAGAAGAAGGAAGAAGAGGAGGAGGAGGAAGAGGAGGAAGAAGAAGAAGAAGAAGAAGAAGAAGAAGAAGAAGAAGAAGAAGAAGAAGAAGAAGAAGAAGAAGAAGAAGAAGAAGAAGAAGAAGAAGAAGAAGAAGAAGAAGAAGAAGAACTGGGAGGAGGACAATTATACACATTCATTAACTGTTGCCTACTCAGAACAGGAGGTGGTATGGCTGAATCATTCATGCAAAACTTATGGAGAGATCCAGTTGAGAGGTGAGGAGATTACGTTGTCTCGGGATATGATAACACACAGGGCAAAAGAAACAGAGGGAAATTAAAAATCACACACAGAGGATAATTAGAAATAGAGATGAATAACATGCCAAGGATGTAGAAAACTGCAGGCTTTGGCACAGGATAGGACGGCGTGCCGTGAGTCGGTTCGGGGCCTATGCTCCATTAGCGGATACAGGGGATGAGAAAGAGAGTTGGGTAGAGAGAGGGAGTGAGAGGGGGAGAGGGAGGGAGACAGAGGGAGAGTGAGGGGAGAGAAAAGTGGAAAGGGAGGGGGAGAGAGAGGGGAGAGGGGGAGGAAGGGAGAAATCGGGGAGAGAGATGGAGAGAGAGGAAGAGAGAGGGGAGAAAGGGAGAAGGAGAGAGATGGAGAGAGGTGGAGAGAGGAAGGGAGAAAGAAAGAGAGGGAGGGAGGAGAGAGGGGGAGAGAAAGGGAAAGAGAGCGAGAGGGGGAGAGAGGGAAAGAGAGGTGGATAGAGAGTGAGAGGGGGGAGAGAAACAAGAAGAACAAGAGAAGAGGGTGATGAGGTCAACCGGTGTACACAAATACGATACACCACAGTACAATTATCCCATGAGATTTCACATATTTTTCCAACTCTTGCTTCACTTGTCATGTTGACAATCGCACTTTAGTGCGGTGTGGTCCCCGGGGATGTGCACTGACGAGAATAATAGCAGTTTTCGTAATGATGGGGATGATTAGTTGAGTTGCAGTTGGTGTTGAGACAAAAACGGACATCACAGCACTGAGTATTCTCACACAAACATTCAACCACAGCCATGTGAGAGTCCCACCAGCAACAGATTACACAATCCTGGGCATCTTGTGTGGGCATGACTAGAAGAACGTCGAACGAGCACGAGCAGCAGTAGTAGGAGTAATAGAAGAAAAGGAGGAGGAGTTTGAGGGGAGGAGGAGGAGGAATAAGATAAAGGAGGAGGAAGAGAAGACGAAGAAGGTGGAAGAGGGGGGGGGGAGAGTGTTGGACGAAGAAGAGAAGGAGAAGAAGACTAGAAGAATATCGAACGAGCACGAGCAGTAGTAGTAGGAGGAAAGGAAGGCAAGGAGGGGGAGTAGGAGGAGGAGGAGGAGGAGGAGGAGGAGGAGGAGGAGGAGGAGAAATTAGAATTAGAACAAGTATGAGAAGAAGAAGAAGCGGAGGAAGAGAAGGATGAGAAAGAATGAAGAGGAGGAAAAGAAGACGCAGAAGGAGTAGGAGGGGAAGAGGAGTGTTGAACGAGGATGAGGAGGAGAAGACGAAGTAGAAGAAAAGGAGGAAAGAAGAAGGAGGAGAAGGAGAAGAAGGAGACGAAGGAGAAGATGGTCAACAAGACGGCAAACAAGACGGCGAACAAGACAGCGAACACAACGGCGAACACGACGGCGAACAAGACGGCGAACAAGACGGCGAACAAGACGGCGAACGAGACAGCAAACAATATGGCGAACAAGACGGCGAAAAAGACGGCGAACACGACGGCGAACGAGACAGCAAACAAGATGGCGAACAAGACGGCGAACAAGACAGCGAACACGACGGCGAACACGACGGCGAATAAGACGGCGAACAAGGCGGCGAACACGACGGCGAACAAGGCGGCGAATACGACGGCGAACACGACGGCGAACAAAACGAAGAAGAAGAAGAAGAAGAAGAAGAAGAAGAAGAAGAAGAAGAAGAAGAAGAAGAAGAAGAAGAAGAAGAAGAAGAAGAAGAAGAAGAAGAAGAAGAAAAGAAGAAGAAGAAGAAGAAGAAGAAGGGGGAAGGGAGAGAAAAAGAAGGAAGATGAGGGGAAAATGAACGAGGATGAAGGGAGGACGAAGAGGAGAAGAAGAGGAGGGGAGATGCAGAAAAGGAGGAGGATGAAGAGGAGGAGAAGAGCAAGGAGGAGAAGGAGGTGGTGGTCGTGCTGTTCGAGACCACGCGATGGGCAGAAGTATGATCGCCCAGGACAGCCAGCGAGACACTTGGGAACAATAAATTCAATAATGTATAATTATGTCATTAATTACTCACAAAATGTCAGTAATTAACAACAATTATATTGAAAGATGTAACAATTATCCCCGTTTAAATTGTGTAATCCATTATCCTTATTTAATCAATCCAGGATGTGATATTCCACGGAGTATCCCTTGTGGCTCTCAATAATTACTTTTTATCATATTCCGATCCAACAGTGTCAGTTTCCTGTGATCAATTTTTACTTATTTTTATTATTTGTAGTTTTAATTTGTTTTAATTTGTTTATCCCAACTCTTTCATGAATTCCTTTTGTTCAGTTTTATTGTTTTACTGTTTACATAGAGTCTGTGGCTAAAGGGTAGCGAACACGATTCGCAATCCCACGAACCGCGTGCAAGATCAGCTGCAGGCCAAGTGATGACTGTGAATCTACAACAATGGCCAGACTGCGAGAGCAGCAAATTAAAAGAGGGGTGGCCAAACAAGCACACTACGCAGGAAGCCAAAGAAGATTGATAAACCAACACAGAACTGGCGTCGTTAACCGCTACACGCTGCGGGATTTGCTGAGGAGGAGATCCGAGCACTTATTATGGACTGAATGGTTCGATGTGCAATGAGGATGATCTGTCGACTAACTAACTAGCTAACTATTTGGAAACAGACCGTCTTGCGTTGATTGCTAACAATGATATGAGTGTTGTTCGTTCAGAAAGCAATGGTATACGACTGGGCGTAAGTATTGAGTTTACAGAAGTAATATAACCAGTCATAGATGTCCCATAAGAGGGGGGAGGGGGTGTCTTAATAAGTTGCCGCCCGACGTGGTAACGCCACTGCCTCCACTCTTTCCCCATCTTACCCCTCTAGCTATAACACATCAATCCATAAAAGTACCATAAATATTTTATTTTTATGTCCATTTGATCTTCCCTTTTGATCGTTAAATATTTGACACAGAATAACTTTCATCCTTTTATTAATCATCCCGTCCTCTCTCCTCGCTCTTCGCCATAGTCTGTAGGGCGGAGTCAAAATGTTAAAGGAAAACGTGTTCTTTAACGGGAGATGTTATTCGGGGGAGGCAATCTGTCGACCAAAGATGATCACTTCTCGTTTGACTAGCAGACAATTCTTGGCCCCAAGCTACTGGTGTTTCTATTTTCCAAGGTAGCTCTGTGTTGTCTTGTCGTGGTAACTTCTTGTGGACTGACAGATAATTTGTTGTGTTTGAGACGTTCCTAGCTTCATGTGTGAATATTTTCCAATAAACGTGGATTTATACCACATATTGTGAGGTTTGTGTTGCTGTTACTGCTATGTCTAAAGAACAACACAAACAGCAGAAATAATAAACAGAACACAAAACATACAACGTCATCAGTTGCTGATATCATGCTTCCTCCTCTTCTGTGTGTCCAACTAGTCATCTGATCTGTCATGTGATCTTATCTGTGGTGTGATCTGTGCTTATCTGTGATCTTCTCTGATCTGTGGTCTTATCTGTGGTCTTATCTGATCCGTGATATTATTTGTGGTCTTATCTGATCCATGATTTCATCTGTGGTCTTATCTGTGGTGTGAACTTATCCGTAATCTGATCTGTGATTGTATTTGTGATCCTATCCGATATGTGATCTTATCTTATGTGACATGTGGTTTTATATGTGATCTGATCTGTGATCTTACATGTGATCTGATCTTATCTGCAATTTTTCTCAGTGTGTGTTCTATCCTGTGTCGGCGTCTTATCTTCACCTCTTGGTTCACTGACATTTGTTCAGTTCTCTTCTCGAATGAGCTCTATATTGGTGACTTTGTCACACCATTTTACTCTGACTCTTCTGCACAGACACCAGTTAGTGAGTGCTTCTAGTTTATTAGCACTTATTTTAGCTGCTCATGTTTCTGACCCATAAAGTAGTACTTATTTATCATTGGGGTAAAAAGAAAGCTCTAAGTTTGGCGCTAAATTAAACTTCCACAAATGTTCTAATACTAGTAACTATCTTTAAAACCTTCGCTTTGCTGTATCATCATCGCCAAACTCATATAATGATCAATCAATCAGGTGTCGTCTCCACAGTGAAGGCTAGCTGCAATGAATCTCCAACAGTGTCTATTTCTCGCCTTGATTGCGCATTCTGTCAGACTGTTGTTCGTCTTTCTCTTGACGTTATCTTCCTAATAGTATCGTTGTCTACCACTTGCTCGCTCACCCTCAGCCTTACCCTCCTATGTTTTTCATATACTAATGATAGATTTCTCAGATATAACCAGACAACAGCTTCCCCCAGCCTGTGTGCTCCCGCGCCACGACGCCAACCAAATCTATTTTGGTGTCCCACAAGTGGCTATTTGCTGAGCAGAGACCGTCTCGCTGATGGCGTCTCTCCGACCTCCGACTCCCGAATCGTGGGAGTATGGGAATAATTAGGTCTAGATAAAGACACTCACAAACTATCCCTGTACCCTTGAACGGAGCGAAAGGGGTAGATGTACAGACGGGCGGGCGGACAGGAGGACGAATAACGAGTGGAATGTGTAGAATGATGTCTGGGGACGACAAGGACGGGAGTGTGTAGAATGATGTCTGGGGACGAGTGGAAAGTGCAGCAAAACTAACAGGAGGATCATATCCAGAGAGGCTGATGCAAGGGAGCGTGAGATAAAGGTATGGACGACGCTCAATGCGTGGATGACAATGCAGGCGGACTACAGTCAGAATGCTACTATTACTATCAGCATGGGAGATCTTAGTTAGCTATTAAAACAGCACTGTGGGTACGTCCCGATAACACTGGCATTGAATGTTGATTTCATATTCAAAAGATAAACAAACATAGCAGACAAAGCAGACCTGCAAGGTGGACAACACAGATCTGCTAGACGGACAAAACAGACTTGCAATGCGGATAAAAAAGACCTGTGCAATGCGGATAAAAAAGAGAACCACTGTGCTAGACGGACAAAACAGATCTGCTAGACGGACAAAACAGACAGATGAGCTTACAAAATGGCCCAGACAGACGGACAAAAAAGACAGATGGGCTTACAAAACAACCGTCCAGACAGACTGACAAAACAGAGACAGGCGGACAAAACAGAGACAGGTGGACAAAACAGACATCATGACTGACCAAACAGACAGATGTATGGACTAAACAAGCGGACAAGACAGACAGACAGACAGACAGACAGACAGACAGACAGACAGACAGACGGGCGGGCGGACAAAACAGAAAGACCAACGGGCAAGACAGACATACTGACAAGACATGCAGACAGACGTACAAATAGACGGATAAGATAATACAGACACAAAATAAATAGACACAAGGGCGGCTCCTGTGGACAGATAAAGGCAGACAGAGAGATAATTTGATACAATCCAGCAAGTTTTAAAAGTTACAACAATTCAGCGGCGTAAACCGCGCACCCAACGCGGGGGAAGGGTCGGGGAGAGGGAAGGTTGCTATTAAGATGACACTTTGGTTCCCTAATTGACACTCCTCTTAGCATGACGCACTTCCATATACTTTCTCCCCGTTGGAAACAGCTTCTTGGTTGCTACTTTCACATGATATCCATAATTCCAAAGTGATCTTTCACTTCTTGCCGATAAAACGTTGTTCAGCACAGAAGAATAATACACCAGGGCTGTTTGATGCCTATGTTTTGACATTTAACTTGTCTACGTTAGCAAAACACGGTGTCTGTAAATAGAATATAATCTATATAATGCTTTCAAGCCACGTACCGGGGTTTTTGTATGTGCTGTGGGAGTTTGGCTCAAATTTCACGTGCTGTATGTGAGAGGAAATTCTGGTCTTTTCATTGACAGTATAATAGCATACTGTCATTATAGAAGAAAAATAAAAACTGCAGCATGATATGACAATATTTATTTTTTACCAATCAAGTGCCACGGGGTGATAAATCGTCTTATTCAAACCTCCCGTAACTGCCATGGGGTGATAAATCGTCTTATTCAAACTTCCCGTAACTGCCATGGGCTTATAAATCAAACTATAGTTAAAATATCAATACAGTAGTTTTTACTATGCAACCACCTCTAATCGTATATACAATACAACCTGTCGGCTACCATATCAATTAACTTTAAATCAGAATTTGTGACAGATCCCCACTTCCCATTTTCCGAGGTAGAATTTACTTATGTTGAAACCTAATGTTTATTTGACACTGAACTTCTAATGTTGGCTGGCTTTGAACTTAAACGTAGTCCTTGTGTGTGCTACTATATCTAGTGCTCTGAACTGAATTGTACGTGTGAATTAGTGTTGCCTATTTATTACCAGTGTCCCTCGCCATCAGGTGAAACCACTCCAACTTCTCTGATGAAGCAATACGTGGGAATGTATGTCCAGTGTTATTTTAATGGCTTCCGTGGGCGACTAAAATTGTTTCAGCAGACACGTCTCGGAGCCAATGTGTTTGGTAATCCTCTTCGGTATGCCCTATGTCGTGAGCTAATCCCCTGCCTCCTGGCCCCGATGTCCTGTTATACCCAGTAACTCGTGTCAAATCAATTTTCACGTTTCTCAGTCTGGACTTTGGTGTCAGTTTTTTTTTTTTAAAGCATACCATTGCCTGTGTGGTGAGAAGAGAAGTATTGGAGAATATCATGACAACTGGATAGATCAATGGGCAAAGAGGCAGAGGCAGACCAAGAGAAATGATGCTGGATGGACTAAGACGGTGGCATGGACGAGTATCATTAACAGAGTTGATCCAGAACAGACAAAAACGAGATCTGTGGAGAGACACGAACACCTACGCTACCTGGCAGGGCACAGGATGATGATGATATCATTGCAGCATACTGAAACGGCGAGGCCGAGAGAAGATTTTAAATGTTTATGGTGGGCCTTGTGGATTAACTACACTCACTGTTCAGTGGGACTTGAATGTTGACTTCTAGTCCTTGACTTGGGGACGTAAATTACAAGTACCTCAGATGCCGGAGTCAATTTAGCTGATGGCGAGGGACACTGGTAACAGGGAAAGCTAACCCTCAAGTAAAAAAAAACATCAGTCCAATGCACTCACTAGTAGTAGCAAATAGTAGTAGTAGTAGTAGTAGTAGTAGTAGTAGTAGTAGTAGTAGTAATAGTAGTAGTAAGTTAGTCGCGGCTCCAACTTCACGGCAAGGGGTCACACCCCCCCCCCTCCCAATGCTCCGTTCCTGTGCCAGTGAATATTACACAAAATGCTCCTCACTACTCCATGTGAAGAGTGGAACAGACAGCAGTACCAACAACCCAACAGCGCGCACAGGTAAGTACATGCATAAGGCCGCTGCCAGAATGTCAACACAACAATCCGTCATGAAAATTACAGTTCATCGTCGATGGAAGCGGCAGTCACTAGAAATACATCTACTTCATAAAAATTACAGCATAATGCAAAACTAGCTTGTTCAGAAACCGACCGACGCCATTTTCTTAACATACAGTTCACAAAATAAACAACCGCGGCCAGATGCAAAAGCACTCCACACGACATCCACAGCTCACAGTGTCGCTCCAAGCACTCAACTCAGAAGCTGGGCGACGGAACCATGTACTACCAGTCCAAGATGAGGAAAATGGGTCCCTAGGCCTTAACAGTTCAACCGCCTATCCACCATATGAATCTGAAGCGAGTAGTTGTAATAGTAGTAATAGTAGTAGTAGCAGCAGCAGCATCATCAGCAGCAGCAGCAGCAACAGCGGCGGCAGTAGTAGTAGTAGTAGTAGTAGTAGTAGTAGTAGTAGTAGTAGTAGTAGTAGTAGTAGTAGTAGTAGTAGTAGTAGTAGTAGTAGTAGTAGTAGTAGCGGCGGCGGCGGCGGTGGTGGTGGTGGTAGCAGCAGAAGCAGCGGAGGCAGTTGTAGTAGCAGCAGCAGCAGCGGCGGTGGGAGTTGTAGTAGCAGCAGAACGAGTGGACTACCCTGGTGTTCACAGCCAGCGAACGTTAAATCAACAGCAACATACATCTATTGTGTCCGTGGCCGATATATTTATTCTTGCGAAACTCATGTGGTAGTTTCCCGTTGAACTCAACATCCATTTATGAACAGAAGAAATACGTTCATGGGTACTGACAGGCACTTGTAGACGTAGGGGCAATGAGTTGAGATTAGAACACCCTAGACCAGGGGTGGCCAACCTTTTCAGCAGGCGGGCCAAATTTCAGAAATAATATCTCCTGCCGGGCCACGCAACTAATTTTTTTTTCGTTAATTAAAGTAAACAAGCCAGCGTGCTAGAGCTTCGACCACATCGTCGTTTCCCCACTCCGCGGGCCGCAACATGACTCCCGGCGGGCTGCATGCGGCCCGCGGGCCCCGTGTTGGCCACCCATGCCCTAGACAATAAACATATTGTAACATGTCGTGGCCATGCTGAGATTCGAACATGTCGCCTTCAAATAACGACATCTCTTTGCTGAAGCACCGCACGCCTTATGAAAGTTACTGACGCAGAAAATTCCACCAAAGAAAAACACATCTCAAGAATTATCAACTTCCTTGAAGAGACCATCGATCTGGTTCTAGACGAGATCTAGTTTTCTGACATCTTTCACGTTAATATCTGATCTCATTAAAGCAGATTATCTCCCTTGGATTGGAATTACCCACAACGGAAATCCCCGCTGTAATGAGGGACAGACAGAAGTGGACAAGTTGTCTTCTCTTTATTGTAAATTTGTTGTTAACCCTTTTCTGCCCTGAATCGAATTACTAGAAAGCTGTTTAGATCAGGAGTTAAAACCCCAATGATAGAGTTTAATAAAGCAAATGGCACGGAGAGGGTTAATTCATTCATCGTGTGCCGTGCCGGCAGGTGTGAGAGGTTATGATTCGCCATTTTACACGAAGACCAGTCTTGAATCAGGTTTTCTGTTCTTGCTTCAATTATACAAAACCATCCTCGCTGTCTTCCCCTTCTTCGTTTCTCATCAAGTTTGCCGGTTGTCATTAAGTTTTAAAGATAATTTCTTCTCATAACGTGTCCTCATAAACCACATGTCCGCTGCCATTAGATGTTTCTCAGCTTGTCTGCTAATTGTCCATGTTTCACTGGCATATAACAGTATATGTTCTATGTAGCACTTTAACACGCTTGTCCTCGTTGCAGTTGGCAGCTTTTTATTGGTCAGTATTTTTCTATCTTGCGACAGGTTACTTTTGTCACAACAATTCCTGTTGTTTTCTCTACAAGGCACTCCCTTCTGATGTTATGTCGGTGATAAAAAGTTGTAGCGATTCACTTAAGATTAAGGGAGTAATTGCTGTTTCAAATTCATAAGTTTTTTATCTTCACATTTGCATAGCTGTCTTCATTTTGTTTTTCACTTTTTGTATTGGTTTTTAATTTTTCTCCCCCCTTCCTTCTCTCGCCCCCGTCGTTTTTCTCCATTCTCTCCCTCCCTTCGTTTTCTCCCTTCTTACTTTACCCTTCTCTCTTTGTTTTCATCCCTTCTTCCACGTTATCTTCCTTCCTCCTCCCTTATTCCTCCTTTCTTTTTCCTCCCTCTTTGTTCTCCTCCCTTCTGATTCTCCCTCCGTGCCTCCTTCCTCTCGCTCTTCCTACTTTCACCTGTTCTTTCCTCCCCTCTCTGTCACCTCCCGCCTCCTTCTTTATCCATCCTCTCTGGGTGGAGGATTTGTGAAAGTGGGGGATGTGTGGGTGGATGCTAGTTTTGTGTGTGGGTAGGTGCGTGATGTGTGGGTTGGCGGGGATATGTGTGTGTAGGTGGGGATGTGTGGTTGGGGGATGTGTGTTTGACTGGGTGGTTGGGGGTCTGTGCGTGTGTGGTGGAGGATATGTGGGTGGGTGATAATTGATGGGTTATGGAATGAGTGGAGGATGTGTGTGTGGGTGCGGAGATGTGTGTAGGTGGGGGATGTGTGGGTGGGTGATGGGTGGGCGAGTACATGTTTGTGTGCCTGGTGGTGTGTGTGTGGGTGGGGGATGTATGTGTGGGGGATGTGTGACGGGTGGGAGATGTGTGTGTGTGTTTGGGGAGATGTGTGTAGGTGGGGGAGGGGGTGTGGAGGTGGGGGATGGGTGAATGGGTGGGGGAATGTATGTATGCCTGGGGTGTGTGTGTGTGGTTTGGTGCGGGATGTGTGGGTGGATGGGTGGATGGTTGGGTTATGTGTCTCATAACATGGCAATATGCATTGTTTATGTTTACAACATTCATTTGATAATTTTGTTTCCTATGTGAATGTATTATGCATTATTGATGAACGAAAGATGAGTGATTGGAAGAGCCGAATGTAAGGCGGGCATGCGTGCCCAATTTGTTACCCTTTGAAAATAAAGTCCTTTCGTTCGTTCGTTCGTTCCCTCACAGCTCCCCATCCTCCTACCTACTCCTCCATCTCCTCCTCTACCTTCATTTCGAACTCCTCCACCGCATCCTCTTCCATCTTCTCCACCGAATCCTTTTCCACCTCCACTTCCGCGTTCTCTTCCTCCTCCACTTTCTCCGATAACCTCTCTCCTCTCCTCTTCGTTGGCACAGAGACCCCCACGTTAATACCTCTAATAAAAGCAGCAATTACTGGCAGATACATAGCACTCTTGTTTAGCATGTGCGTTGCACTGTGTTTTATGCGCCTAATTTCCAGTGTATCATATACTGGAACGGATGTTTAAAATTATCGGATAAGGGCGAAACATTCGTGGAACCATGCATGTTCACCATCATCATGTGCCCTACCAGCAGGCCAAGGCGTTCATGTCTTTCTACAGATCTCGGTCGTTGGTGCTCTGCTGGACTCTGCTGGTGATATTCCTCCATGCTACCGTCTCAGTCCATCCAGCACCATTTCTCTTAGCCTGCCTCTGTATATTTTTCCACTAATCTTTCCAGTTGCCACGATATTCCTCCATGCTACCGTCTCAGTCCATCCAGCACCATTTCTCTTGGCCTGCCGCTGTCTATTTTTCCACAGATCTTTCCGGTTGCCACGATATTTCTCCATTGCTTCAATTCTCTCTACAAACCACAGACTGTTGTTTCTTTCTTATTGTTGGATATAATGTTGAAGTTTCACCAGCCTGTTCCGTGCAATAAATGTTAGTTACTCTGTCATGAGCAAGGTCGGGCGGTGGTTCGACGTCTGAACTCGTCGCCTGTTAAGATGAGGCACATATACCTGCCATGATACCTAAGATGATTGTGACGGTCTATCAGATCAAAGACCCATAGCGGAAAACGGGGACCAAATCATTTTATGTATATGGGACCTTGACGAACTGTATAGGATAAATAAATATCAATTGGATAAGTTTCAGTCCTGGTGCAACAAACACAAGGCAGAAAACATGAGATTACCCTGATTACCAGCTCAAGATAAAGAAATAATTCGGATATTCCAGTACAACTTGTCACTCCCAGCTCGTGATGACAGCAAGATAAGCAAGGGAGAATATTCCTCTGATGGAAATCTGTAGTTGTCCGTCCTTTATCACATGCGTATGTTCATATGAAGAGTTCATCTTTTCTGTCCCTTTCTTCCAGTTGCTGTCTTTGTTGTTTATTTATTGTTCCTGCGTTCTTTCTTTCTTTCATTGTTATTTTTCATTTTCGCCAAACTTCCATTTGTTTTTCTTGTTTTCTTTTTCTTTACATCTTCGCCGACGTTTCGTTTTCTTCTACTTCTTCTCTCCCTCTGTATTTTTTGCCCAATATGTTCCCACGTAAAGCTAATTTCTCTATTCCAACTTTTTTGTGTTTGCACTGCTCGCTTTGAATTCGAGAATACACGTGCTACTTATAGCAGTTGCTACAACGGGTGAGTGCACTGGTCTGATTTTACGTGAGGGTTAACTTTCTCCACTGCCAGTGTCCCTCGCCATCAGGCGAACTCTCTCCCACGTCTGAGGTACTTGTAATTTACGGCCTCAAGTCAAGGACAAGAAATCAACATGTATGTCCAACAGACTCGTGCATGGGAATTAACCCACACGTCGCCGTCACATGAGAAAGTTTCAGCGCGTTACACCTCTCAACCACGCCGACCTCTTCTACTGAAATGTCCCAAACAGTTCACTGGTTCTTTCCTTGTAGTTTTATTGAGTAGTCTTATAACACACATATTTCTCAACACCTGATTGTTGATTATCTTTCGTTGATGACCGGTCCAGATATTCCCGGGGGGGGGGGGGGGGGCTGAGTGGTCTCGAGGTATGGTATTGGTATCCGCCTGGCGTGCTGGAGGTCCCGGGTTCAAGCCCCGGTGAGGGCCGAGATTCTTTCACGTGAACTTCGAGCAACAAAATTTCCCGTGGTCTCTGGGTAGTAAGATCGGACGCCCGTGTGTATTGTTGTGCACGTAAAAAATCCCTTGGCAGTTGGAAATCGAAAAAGAGTAGTCTAACGGCGCTGCCCGGTCTAGGGAGTTCGTACACTGAGAGGAGCACTCCGAGAAGGTTAACCCGGTCAACAAATGCCTGCAGAAGTCGAATGTGTCGGCGTAACGGCAGCTCTGCTGTAAACAGGCACAACGCAATCACGTGCAAAAAAAACTCTCCGTATGAACGAAGGAGGAGGAGGAGGAGGAGGAGAAGAAGAAGAAGAAGAAGAAGAAGAAGAAGAAGAAGAAGAAGAAGAAGAAGAAGAAGAAGAAGAAGAAGAAGAAGAAGAAGAAGAAGAAGAAGAAGAAGAAGAAGAAGAAGAAGAAGAAGAAGAAGAAGAAGAAGAAGAAGAAGAAGAAGAGAAGAGGACGACGAAGAGGACGAAGAAGAGGACGGCGAAGAAGACAACGAAGAAGACAACGACGAAGAAGATGACGAAGAAGGCGACAAAGAAGACGACGACGGAGAAGACGAAGAAGAAGACGAAGAAGCAAACTAAACAGATATTCCCAACAGTGGTATTCTCATGACACTCTGCTTTCACCCTGTATCCTCTACTGGGACATAGAACCTCAACAATCTCACCCCGAGCTCTCCTGCCATTGGCTATCTCATACAGCCCTGGCCATGCCCTCCCCATATTGTTCATTTAGATTTCTACTTTTCTTCGTGTGAGGGAGGCTCCGTGGCCAAGTGGTCAAGCCATCTGACTCGGACTCCGAAGGTTGTTGTAGGTTTAATTTTGGGCCGCGTCCTTCGGTTCACGCGTGCATTTTTTCTGAGACTCCTGGTGTCGTCGTTGGAGTTATGGAGCTCGTGCTTTGTGCGACGCTTTCGACAGCCCGCGCCGCGTAAAGAGACTGAGCCAAATGGGATAAAACCCGGTACCATGAAGTCGACCCTGCCGACTTTTAAGTGACTTTTTAAAGCAACTTTTCTCCGTGTGTGTTTAGGCCTCTCTCAACTCTGTTTTCCCTGCGGATTCCAAAGGCCTTCCTAGTTTTACTATCCTCAATTGTGCCCCATGTATATCCTATTCAGCGCCAGTGTCTTTTCCTCAACTCTTGGTTCTCTGGGATTTGTCTGGTTCTCTCCATGAGCTCCACATTGGTGATTCTGTCTCATCTAATCTCATCTCATCTCCTCTCATCTTGTTCCTCTTGTACCTTGCTGTGTCGATGTGATTATGTCATACCATTGTATTCTTTCTATTTTTCCCAGACACCAATTAGTGGCTGTTTGCAGTTGATTTATAATCGTTGTGGTAGTTCTCTGTGTTTCTGATCCACGCAGATGTACTGATTTAATTGAATATTCTGAGTTTGATGCCCAGTTTAATTTCTTTAAGAAAATAAAAACAGATACGTGTCACTCTTCTAATTCATGCCAGAGCATGCGCGTGTACAAGGAAACGAGCAGGCTGACAGGATTGAAGGTAAGGTTACTGTGGAGGGCGGACGAGCCATGGACCAGGTTGATATACTGAATGCTCGTAAAAGTACTTTTGCGAGAACCAAGTGATGACTGTGAATCTACAGCCATGTCAGACTGCGAGAACAGCAAGTTAAAAGAGGTGTGGCTAGACAAGAACATGGTGCAAAAGGAAGCAAAAGAAGATTAATAAACCAACAAAGAACTGGTGTCGTGAGCCGCGGGACTTACTAAGGAGGGGATCCGAGCACTTATGGGCGGAACGGTTCGATGTGCAGTGAGGATGATCTGTCGACTGACTAACTAACTAACTAACTCTTGCGTAAAAGCAACGAAGTTCGTGAAATGGCCTAGCAACGTGTCATACCTCTATTTTTTTTCTATTTATGTTTTAAACGCATTTAATGTTCTAATGTCACGTTTTTTCTTTAGATCTGTTTATGTTCTTCCAGAGGAAGCTAATTATACTCGAATTGTCGATTCGCTGCGTCGTTGTATTTTTTTGTTAATCATTATAATCACAATAATAATGTATTTCCCCCTGTCATATACGTTGGCTGTATTGGAGTGGGTTGTAAGGCATGTCCACCGTGTCTGTTTATTCTATAACAACTTTGTGGCAGAGGTTACACGTACCCAACTGTTTGTATTTTCTATTGTTATATCCTGCTTCCGGCTATGTGCTGAGGGGGTCACCAATGTAATTTGTAATCCCGTGGTCCAAACACAGCCGTGGGCGATATGGGAGAAGACCGCCTTGTGTTAGTTTTCATACAGTGGTATTAGTATCGGTCGTTCAGAAACAATGGCAAACTACTGAACGTAAAAACTTGCCCTGAAATCACAAACAACCAAACAATGCTGGAGTTGACTGCTACGGCCTGTAAAGAATATGCAACTAAATGTATAGCTGCAGCCGTCACTTCTCTGACTGTATTATCAATATCTTCTGACTTCCAGATATTCTCGGCATTTGTTATTCTCATGACAAGGCTAGGCAATATTGGCCGCGTCCTCCTGTTGTGTGTGTGACAAAATGCCTGGGTTCTATGGCTTCTGCTTCAGCGTTGTCATTACTCATGTCGGCCAGCCACGTCAAATGATATATATTACAGTGTACAAAGTTGCGCGGGAGAGAGACCATACAAGCACATGTCTATAATTAGACTGTCCACAGGGGGGCGCCAGCTGCAAACGAAATGACGCAATGGACACATTTAGAACTTTCAAATTTCAGATAATAAATATCGATATGCTGCTGTTTGTTTGTTTATTTGTGTGTTTTCAATTTGTTTTGAATGTCGTTTTATGAATCAAGTTAATTATGTATCCTGTAGCTTTTGGGGATGTGGTTTTATAGAAGAATGCTGAAATACCTGAGACAGAAGAAATGGGTAATGTAAACGTTTTGAGGGAGACTATGACACAAAGACAATGTATCACAAATAAGAATATAGTTAGTTAGTTAGTTAGTCGAGGTTCCAACTTCACGGCAACGGGTCGTTCCCATTATGCTCCGTTCCTGTGCCAGTGAATATCACACAAAATGCTCCCCACTGTCCAATGCGAAAAGTGGAATAGACAAGCGTCTCGGCAATCCAGCAGCCCGCACAGGTACAGTGTGCATAAATAAGAATATGTCGTATTTCGTGGAAACAAAAATAATCAATATTTCGTGGAAACAAAAACAATCAAATACAGAGGTTTTAGAAAGAACTGGAAATGAAAAGAGAGTTGGCGAAAGAAATTTCGGCAACGCTAAAAAAAATAACATTCTTGTAGAAACCATACTGGAGACTAAGACTGAAGGCAAGCGAGCAAAAGGTAGACAACGATACACATGGCAAGATAACATCAAGAAAAGGGAAGGAAAAACAATAGTCTGACAGAATGTACAATCAAGACGAGAAACTGTGTTGGTGATTCACTGCAGGCAACCTTCATTGTGGAGACGACCATACACATCAAAAAGAGGCAGTCATCGTGTTTTACCACATTATGACAAAAACTGGAACATGTAACAACTGGACAGATTTGTGGAAAGAGAGATAAGAGTGAGACACTGTCAGGAAATTCTGGACAGACTTGTGTCATGGCACGGATGACCGTCACTACACGAATTGGTAATGCCCGTTTGGAGATAGCAAGATCTGGAGAAGCATTATCGCCCACGTCAATGGCAAGGTATGTGATGATGATGATGATGATGATGATGATGATGGTGATGATGATGATGATGATGGTGATGGTGATGATGGATCCAGTGCCATATTGATCATCATGATGTGCCATGTCCGCAGCGAGAGTTGGCGGTAGTGAATCTCCGGCAGCTTTACACGAGAATAATTACCGGAGCTACGCATTTCGTGCTCTGTGCTCGATGTCAACTTCAACAGCCAGCGAAGAGAGACTGAAGAGAAGAAGACGGGAGAATGGAGAGATAAGGAGGCGGAATAATAGGTGAGTTTGGGCCAGGAGAGACAGATGCAAAATGGAGCGTATTACAATAAGCAAAATGCAAAGAATACCATGCACAGACAGAAACACAAATAACAAATCCTACAAGAAGCAAATGAAAACCGTAAACAGATTAGAGAAATTAGACGTCAACAGTTAAATTTTTTTGGGGTACGCAATGAGAAGAAATAACTTGGAGACAACTAGCCAGATTGAGGGGAAAAGAACAAGGGGAAGACAGAGAGAGAAATATCTGTTTGGCTTGCATACATGGCATGGTTGAGACAAAGAACACAGAGCCGATCCACGATTCTGATGATCGTGAGAGAGATGGCGAAACATGACCGCCCACGCTTATCGGCATGGCACATGATGATGATGAATATGTAAGGATTAGCTGGGTCTGCACCTCTGAGGTAGGATATTGGTGCATGATCAGACAGGTCTGGCCAGGATCCTTTGGGATAGCGTTTATAGTGCGGAAGCACAGATAGATCATCATGGCCTGGAGATCATGGAGCGGCAGGGAACGAGCAGGGGATCTGGTCAACACTCAGTACTCCGAGGACAGGCCAGACGGACACATAATCACACTGCAACTAGTACCATTAGTACTGGGTCTCTTCGATGACTGGTGAAGATGAGGACGGAGTACGTATGGGAATGTACCGAGTGCTGTGATGTCGGTTCCTGACTCAACTCAAATCCCCAGCATTTATGGGACTAACTTTCATGGTCGAGAGAAGTGGGACGCTTCACAATACCGATTGACAATATTCTGTTTTTACTGTCATTTACTACCAACATAGTACATTGCGGCGTATGGCGGGTCGGGGGGGGGGGGGGGGAGGGAGGGGTCTTGAAGCTGAGGAATTAAGGCCGCTTGGCTAGAGCAGTCACAGCGAACTGTGCAGGTTAGAGTTTTCTGTTTTGCCCCCGACAGACAAAACCTCCACACCTTACCGAGAATTCGAAACCGGGATAACTCCAGAAGGAGAATCTAGCCACTCGGCCAGCCGCTCCTCCAAACAGGGCATTATCCTCTTTCTCTCTGTCTGTCTGTCTGTCTGTCTGTCTGTCTGTCTCTCTCTCTCTCTCTTTCTCTTTCTCTCTCTCTTTCTCTCTCTCTTTCTCTCTCTCTCTCTCTCTTTCGCTCTCTCTCTTTCTCCCCCCCCCCTCTCTCTCTCTCTTTCTCTCCTCTCTCTCTCTCTCTCTCTCTCTCTCTCTCTCTCTCTCTCTCTCCGGCATGACAAATCCGTGAATGGGGACAGTAACCAATTGTCGATACATGGCTTCTAGGGTGGCCGTATCGCTCCGCCGACTTAGATTAACTGTCAGATAGTATTCGTGATCCAACTGTCTCAGACAGGAAATAGTTACCCGGCCAGGGATTCTAGCTTCCGGTGCGGTCAATACAACTTAATGATTTTAACGATGGGTTTAATTCTTGGTGCGGATCGAGTCACTCGGGGTGGCACAGATTTTATTCTACTTGTGCAGGCAGCCGTGGGATGACACAAATGGCGTCGCTGGAGATTGTGAAGATAAGATCACTATCAGAAATTTTTTTTTAATTTGTGCAAAATAACCAGACCATCTAAAGCTCTTAACTCAGGTTTATTATGTTCTTGCATCTGATGATGATGATATTATTATTATTATTATTATTATTATTATTATTATTATTATTATTATTATTATCATCATCATCATCATCATCATTATCATCATCATTATTCACGGCCTAAACTTCTATAGAAATGTGGTTTCTGAGGAAAATGCAAAGAATACCATGGACAGACAGAAAGAACAATGAACAAGTCCTTCAAGAAACAAATGAAGATCGTAAACTGATTAGAGACATTATACGTAGACAGTCAACATTTTTTGGACATGTTATGAGAAAAAATGAATTGGAGAATTTGGTGACAACTGGTAAGATCGAAGGGGACAGACCAAGGGGAAGACCTAGAAGCAAATACCTGGATGGCTTGGCCAGGTGGCAGGCTCGAGACAGGAACACGGAGATGATCCACGACTCTGGTGATCGAGTGAGATGACAGAACATAACCGCCCAGGCTTATCAGCATGGCACATGATGGATGGATGGAAACTTCTGATGGCGCTATCACATCACATTTGATAGCCGGAAACTGCTGCCAGACAATGAAGTCAATCAGTCAGTCAGATTCAACAATATGTCTATTCCGTGACTGTTGGAAATTATGTGCCTACGTAACTCGACCTGGCTACTTTATGTTGTGTATCAAATACACATCAAGAGGTTCTATAAATGTTGCAGGTCCATTGCGGCCAACCTTCATTGTGGA